>CAMRHE010000307.1:0-1212165 GCA_947044405.1 Leptodactylus fallax
ATTTATTAACGTTATATTACATTTCTCACCTTCACCCCAGCCCGTCGCCGAGGTCGGCTCAGTGAAAGAGGGGGAGTATGTGGCATCCCAGAGCTGGCTATGGCTGGGCTGAGGGTGATCTCTGTGCATTGTATTATTTCCTGTTGCTTCATAGCCTGTGTGACATAGCAGGGGGTCCTGAGTCTCACACAACACAGCGCCACCTAGTGAGCCTCACACATGCATTACACCTCCCATAGGATTGAATAGTAACCAAATGTCCAATGGGAGGACATCGCCTGGGAAAAGGGGAGGAGTCAGCTGATCACTGGGTCCCCATGGTAACACCCCTGCAGGAAGGTCCTGCGTGTGAGGAGTTAGAAGTGTGGAGTGTTAGGAGGAGGAGGTGAGGAGATAAGTGTGATGTCCTGTGAAGAAAGCAGTGAGTTTAGTGCAGGAATCTCAAGTCCTAGACAGGCCCAGGAAGGTTGGAGAGCTGGCATACTCCAGCTATTCAGAAGATCCTGTCCCCTGTCTGCCTAGCCATCGCCCTGAAGGAAGTCAAGCATCATCATCTTGTCAGCATGAGACTGTGGAGAGAACATTCTGGAACACGTGCTCCATAGCAAGTATCACAGGATCCAGGGGCCAAGGCCAGACCTGTGGAATATCCTGCCACCCTGACTATTGCACCCCGAAACTCTGAGCTATCAGGACCACATAACGTGAGTGGGGAATATTATGTACTAGTATCATGGTGGGCATCCTCCTATGAGCCAAATAGGAGCCCAGACGCACCTTAGGGCTGTAACACTGAAGTATAAGGGGCTAGGAACACCTTTCATCAAGTCTACCCTGCACCCCAGGACTTTGCTGTGTCACCAGGCGTACCCCGTTGTTTTGTATTGAAGAAACTGTTTAAGCATTTGTGCCTCCACACCCATGGAAGTAAAAGTTCAACTTTACAACCGTTTCTGTGTCTGACTCTGCACCGACAACATCAGGGCGCCCCAAACACCACCAGTCGGCACAGTATAGGGGAAGCGCCCCGGGGGAACAATCACCACCAACATTTGTGCAGCCCCCTCATCACCGGTACCAGTGGTGGTAACGTGGGACAGCACCAGCGCTGCGCCCTCGTGCCCAGAGACCGTGACAAGTCTGTGCTGTTTGCACCCCGCAATCCCAACTGCAGCGTTACCTTCCATCTGGTCACCGCAGCTCCATTAACACAGGTGTGGGTGTTGATGAGGACAGGGCTGGAGATCAATCTGTCATGATTAAGTAAGAATGACACCACTGGACACTTTAAAAGGATGTTGGTGCTTGCCATCATTGTTTCTCTTCTGTTAACCATGGTTATCTCTAAAGAAACACGTGCAGTCATCATTGCACTGCACAAAAATGGCCTAACTGGGAAGAGTATTGCAGCTAGAAAGATTGCACCTCAGTCAACAATCTATCGCATCATCAAGAACTTCAAGGAGAGAGGTTCCATTGGTGCCAAAAAGGCTCCAGGGCGCCCAAGAAAGACCAGCAAGCGGCAGGACCGTCTCTTAAAAGTGTTTCAGCTGCGGGATCGGGCTACCAGCAGTGCAGAGCTTGCTGAGGAATGGCAGCAGGCAGGTGTGAGTGCATCTGCACGCACTGTGAGGCGGAGACTCTTGGAGCAAGGCCTGGTCTCAAGGAGGGCAGCAAAGAAGCCACTTCTCTCCAGAAAAAAACATCAGGGACAGACTGATATTCTGCAAAAGGTACAGGGAGTGGACTGCTGAGGACTGGGGTAAAGTCATTTTCTCTGATGAATCCCCTTTTCGATTGTTTGGAACATCTGGAAAACAGCTTATTCGGAGAAGAAGAGGTGAGCGCTACCACCAGTCTTGTCTCATGCCAACTGTAAAGCATCCTGAAACCATTCATGTGTGGGGTTGCTTCTCAGCCAAGGGAATCGGCTCTCTCACAGTCTTGCCTAAAAACACAGCCATGAATAAAGAATGGTACCAGAATGTCCTCCAAGAGCAACTTCTCCCAACCGTCCAAGAGTAGTTTGGCGCTCAACAATGCCTTTTCCAGCATGATGGAGCACCTTGCCATAAAGCAAAGGTGATAACTAAATGGCTCAGGGAACAAAACATAGAGATTTTGGGTCCATGGCCTGAAAACTCCCCAGATCTTAATCCCATTGAGAACTTGTGGTCAATCATCAAGAGACGGGTGGACAAACAAAAACCAACAAATTCAGACAAAATTAAAGCATTGATTCTGCAAGAATGGACTGCTATCAGTCAGGATTTGGTCCAGAAGTTGATTGAGAGCATGCCAGGGAGAATTGCAGAGGTCCTGAAGAAGAAGGGTCAACACTGCAAATATTGACTTGCTGCATTAACTCATTCTAACTGTCAATATAAGCTTCTGTTACTCATAATATGAATGCAATTATATTTCTGTATGTGATAAAAACATCTGACAAACACACATAAAAACCAGAGGGCAGCAGATCATGTGAAAATATAATATTTGTGTCATTCTCAAAACTTTTGGCCATGACTGTATAACAAAGTATTGAGATGAACTTTTGTTATTGACCAAATACTTATTTTCCACCCTAATTTGCAAATAAATTCTTTAAAAATCAGACAATGTGATTTTCTGGATTTGTTTTCTCATTTTGTCTCTCATAGTTGATGTCTACCTGTGATGACAATTACAGGCCTCTCTCATCTTTTTAAGTGGGAGAACTTGCACAATTGGTAGCTGACTAAATACTTTTTTTCCCCCCTCTGTACATTTAATTGCATGTGTTTTTTCCACACAATATAAATGACTGCCTCCCTACAAGCTATCTGCAATAAGGTATATACATAGTTATAGAGGTTAGCCATCACATTACATATAGAATGTGGCAGTACATAAGATACATTAGCATGCTTATGCATAATAGTAACATAACATGATCAATATAATTCAGTAACTGGTCTAAGATAAGATAAGATAAGATAATCCTTTTATAGTCCCACCATGGGGAAATTCAGTGAGTTACAGTAGCATAGATAATACAATACAAATACAGGTAGTCCTCGACTTACGACATTGTTCCGTTCTTACGCAGCGTCGTAAACCGAATTTCGACGTAAGTCGGACCATTCGTAGCACGGATTTGGCAGAGGTGCTCTGGCAATTTCCAGCCGGGGGCAGCACAAGTGTCGCGCTTCCCTCCATCCCCGGCCGCTTCTTCTCTCCTAGCATACACTGAGGGGTGTGCCCTGCCTGCCAGCCTCATGCATATTAAGCAGCAGGAGGAGGACACGGGCTATCACTGGGCCTGCACCCAGCTGGGGGAACGCCAGGCCTGTCACTCTGACGTCCTTACGTCATAGGCAGCGCGAGGCAGCTCGGGAGTTGTAGTCCTTGTGTGTGGTAGTCCGGCGGGAATGTGCGGAATAAGGCCTCGTAACCACGAAACGACGTAAGTCGAGACCGTCGTAACCCGAGGACTACCTGTACAATATATACAAAAAACTCCAAGGTAGAGGCATTACAGTGACAGTAGGTACAGATAAAAAGGTACAGGCAGTGGCGTAACTAAAGTCTTGTGGGCCCCGGTGCAAACTTTTGTCCAGGGCCCCCTACCCCCTCCCTACAGAAAATTCTTGATAGTGATGGTTATGGGGCCCCAAACAGTATAATATGCTCGACAGTGGCCCTAGAGAGTATTATATGCTCGACAGTGCCCCCCACAGCATTATATGCTCCACAGTAGCCCCCATACAGCATTATATGCTCCACATTGCTCCCCCCACAAACAGTATAATATGCTCCCCACAGTGGCCCCACACAGTATAATATGCTCCACACAGTAGCCCCACCCTGTATTATATGCTCCCCACAGTGGTCCCTACCCAGTATTATATGCTTCCCAAAGTGGCCCCACCCAGTATTATATGCTCAGCAGTGGCCCCCACCCAGTATTATATGCTCCACAGTAGCCCCCACCCAGTATTATCACATGTCATTGTGATAGCTGCATATGTCCCCCCCTCTGCGAAAGCTGACACTGCCTGCGAGGTCCTACAAGCCACGCTGAGCCAGTTACAGTCTCAGCACCCCCAGGCCCTCCTTCTTGTGTCTGGCGATTTCAACCACGCCTCTCCATCATCCACACTTCCCAGTTTCACACAGTATGTAACCTGCCACACAAGAGACAACAAAACACTGGACTTGTTCTTTGCCAACGTGAGGGAGGCATATAACTCATCAGCCCTACCGCCCCTGGGAAGATCGGATCACAACCTAGTACATCTCCGACCTGTGTACAAGCCACTTGTACGTAGAGAACCAGCTGTCACCCGCACAGTGAGGATATGGTCCGAGGAGAGTGATGAGGCTCTGAGGGATTGTTTTGACACAACCGCATGGGAAGTTTTGCAGGATTCGTATGGAGAAGATATAGAAGGACTCACACACTGCATAACGGACTACATTAATTTTTGTGTGGACAACACAGTACCCACAAAAGTGGTGAGGTGCTTCTCCAACAACAAACCATGGATTAACTCTGATATAAAAACACTACTTAAGGAGAAAAAGATGGCATTCAGGACAAGAGATAAGGAGGGGTTGAGGGAAGTACAAAAGGAGCTGAGACATCAAATCAGGCAAGGAAAAGCCAGTTATAAAGAAAAAATGGAAAAGCAAATGGAAAGAAAAGACATAAGGGGGGTCTGGGAGGGGCTTAAGTCAATTTCGGGTCATAAACAGTTGGTCTGCCAGATTGAGGCAGATGTTAACTGGCTTAATGAACTAAACCTATTCTTCAACAGATTTGATCACACACCAGCTCCTCCCACCCCAGCATGTCCTTCAGCTCCCCCCACCACAATGACTTCTCCCCATGCGGCCACTTCCCAACAGACCAGTAAATCCAGAAATCCGTCTTTATCTGACCACAGTCTGACCTTCACACGGGCCCAGGTGAGGAAGGAGATGAAAAAGATCAAGGCGAGGAAAGCCGCAGGGCCAGATGACATCAGTGCAAGGCTAATTAAGACTTGTGGGGACCAGCTGTGTGGTATAATTACATATATGTATAATATGAGCCTGAGGCAGGAAATAGTCCCTGAATTATGGAAATCTTCTTGTGTGGTACCAGTTCCAAAGAAACCTCACCCTATGGACCTCAACGACTACAGACCTGTAGCACTGACATCCCACTTGATGAAGATCTTAGAGAGATTGGTTCTCACACATCTTCGCCCTCTAGTGAGCCCCGCTATGGACCCTCTCCAGTTTGCTTATCGACCGGGCATTGGGGTAGATGATGCCATCATCCACCTTCTGCACAGGGCTCTGTCTCACCTGGAAAAACCAGGGAACACGGTGAGAATAATGTTCTTTGATTTCTCCAGTGCTTTTAACACCATACAGCCCAGGTTACTGAGAGACAAGCTGGGCCTTGCTGGAGTGGACCACCACCTCTCCAACTGGATCCTAGACTACCTCACAAATCGACCTCAATACGTGAGAGCCCAAGACTGTGTGTCAGGTACCGTGATCTGTAATACGGGGGCACCTCAGGGTACGGTTCTCGCCCCTTTCCTCTTCACACTGTACACTGCTGATTTTAGGTGCAACTCATCCAGCTGCTACCTACAGAAGTATTCTGACGACTCTGCAATAGTAGGCCTCATCACAGACGATGATGACAGGGAGTACAGAGAACTGAACCGTTTTTTTGTGGACTGGTGCCACCAGAACCACCTGAAGATTAACGCGGGGAAGACCAAGGAGATGGTGGTGGACTTTCGTAAAGGCAGATGCCCTCCAAAACCAGTGGACATCCTGGGGACGGGCATCGAGATTGTGAACACCTATAAGTACCTGGGTCTGCTCCTTAACAATAAGCTGGACTGGGCAGATCATATGGAGGCCCTGTACAGGAAGGGCCACAGCAGGCTCTACCTGCTTAGGAAGCTGAGAGCCTTTGGAATCCGGGGGGCACTTCTTAGGACTTTCTTCAACTCTGTAGTGGCATCAGCCATCTTCTTTGGAGTGGCCTGCTGGGGGAGCAGTATATCAACCAGGGACAGAAATAAACTTGACAAGCTGATTAGAAGGGCCAGCTCTGTCCTGGGGAGCCCCCTGGACCCAGTGCAGGTGGTGGGTGACAGAAGGATACTGTCCGTGGTGAGCTCCATGCAGAAGAAGAAGTCCCATCCCATGCATGAGACTGTGATAGCGCTGGGCAGTACTGTCAGTGACCGACTGCTCCACCCTAGGTGTGAGAAGGAGCGCTATCGGAAGTCTTTCCTCCCCACCGCGGTTAGGCTGTACAACCAACACCGACCTAAGCGGAGATCATTACATACAGAGAACTGAAATATCTCTCTGCCTGTTAAATCCCCCCCCCCCCCCCCTCTGCTGCGTCCTATCTGTCTGTCTGCTATTAATGTAATGCCTCTCACCTTGGAACATTCCTGTACATGTTGTATTTGTATCTGCTTATCTTATCTTATCTTATCTTTGCTGCTGTAACACACTGAATTTCCCCACTGTGGGACTATTAAAGGACTATTATTATTATTATTATTATTATATGCTCTACAGTGGCCCCCACCCAGTATTATATGCTCCACAGTGGACCCCACACAGTATTATATGCTCCCAACAGCCCCCCTCTGCTTCAGTGCTATTATTGCCAGCGGAACCACCTGAAGATTAACGCTGGGAAGACCAAGGAGATGGTGGTGGACTTCTGTAAATGCGGATTCCCTCCTAAACCAGTGGACATCCAGGGGATGGGCATAGAGATTATCAACACCTATAAATACCTGGGTGTGCTTATTATAAGCTGGACTGGGCAGATCACCTGGATGTCCTGTACAGAAAGGGCCACAACAGGCTCTACCTGCTTAGGAGGCTGAGACCCTTTGCAGTACAGGGGGCACTTCTTAGGACTTTTTTCAACTCGGTAGTGGCATAAGCTATCTTCTTCAGAGTGGCCTGCTGGCGGAGCAGTATATCAACCAGGGATAGAAATAAACTTGACAAGCTGATTAGAAGGGCCAGCTCTGTCCTGGGGAGCCCACTGGACCCGGTGCAGGTGGTGGGTGACAGAAGGATACTGTCTGTGGTGTGCTCCATGCGGGAGAATAAGTCCCATCCCATGCATGAGACCATGATAGCGCTGGGCAGTACTGTCAGTGACCAATTACTTCACCCTGTGAGAAGGAGTGCTACCGGAAGTCTTTTCTTCTGACTGCGGTCAGGCTGTACAACCAACTCTGACCTAAGCAGAGATCATTCCATACAGAGAAAAGGCCCTGAGAAGTACCCCCTGGACTCCAAAGGCTCTTAGCCTCCTAAGCAGGTAGAGCCTGCTGTGGCCCTTCCTGTACAGTGCATCCAAGTGATCTGCCCAGTCCAGTTTATTATTGAGGAGCACACCTAGGTACTTATAGGTGTTGTTAAATCTAAGGTGGTTCCTCTGGCACCAATCCACAAAATCCTGGTTCAATTCTCTGTACTCCCTGTCATCCTCATCTTTGATGAGGCCTACTATTGCAGAGTCATCAGAATACTTCTGTAAGTAGCAGCTAGATGAGTTTCACCTAAAATCTGCAGGTGCCCCTATATTACAGATCACGGTGTCTGACACACAGTCCCAGACTCTCACATACTGAGATCGGTTTTTGAGGTAGTCTAGGATCCAGTTGGAGAGGTGATGGTCCACTCCAACAAGGCCCAGTTTGTCTCTCAGTAGGCCTGGCTGTATGGTGTTAAAAACACTGGAGAAATCAAAGAACATTATTCTCACAGTGTTCCCTGGTTTCTCCAGGTGAGAAAGAGCTCTGTGTAGAAGGTGGATGATGGCATCATCCACCCCATTGCCCAGCCGATAAGCAAACTGGAGCAGGTCCATAGCCGAGCTCACTAGAGGGCGGAGATGTGCGAGAACCAATCTCTCTAAGACCTTCATCAAGTGGGATATCAATGCTACAGGACTATAGCCATTAAGGTCCATCGGATGAGGTGTCTTTGCAACTGGTACCACACAAGATGATTTCCACAGTTATGGTACCTTTCCCAGCTTCAGGCTCATATTGAACCTAGGCCTAGGCTAACCATGACCCTTGACAACAGTTAGGAACACTAAAGATAAAAGGGTCACTGGCCGTCTGTATTAGGTTCCAACCCTCATATGGACAATAATTGTATAATAATACTATGGAGTATACCACTTTTTCTCGGATTTGTATGGAATCTGCCAGAAAAAAATTATGTGTGCCACAGAAGCCTTATTACAGTACAAAATGGAACCATAATATGGCTACTTGCCTATAGCCACATGCAGGGAGCTTTTACAGAAGCACATAAAGGATGTGTAAGCTATTCTCCCCTAGAATCAGTTCTTCTAAGGGTGAATACCACTACACATATGGCATTTGTATATGTTGTATTTATATTGTTTATCTTTGCTGCTGTAACACACTGAATTTCCCCATGGTGGGACTATTAAAGGACTTATATTATAATAATAATAATAATAATAATTATTATTATTATTATTATTATAATTATTTGATGGAGTATTGCATAATTGTGCTTTATCTTTTGGAATATAATAGAAAAAAAAATTCTGTGTTAGGATCCATTGACAATGTGATTTTTATACCCCAAGATCCATTTAATGGATGCAAAAAATGGATGCAAATGGAAGGCCATAAGTTTACATAGAGATCAAAGAAAAAAACACGATGTGAATGGAGCCTTACTGTGTATAAAAGGCATAGGGAAGAACAGTAAGAATTCATACTCTGGTATAGGCACCATGTAGTTTTAGCTACATGCAGCAGCCACTCCATCTGTTCTTTCCCTGATACTATGTATTAGTGCTCTGAAACCCCACCCATTTATGCAAGTATTCACAAGTTTTCTTCCAGAAATATTGGATTTGGTATGAATAGTGTGTGTGACTATATTTGTTCTTTATGTAGAGCAACTGCAGTAATTCTAATCTGCAATAAGGCATAAATAGCTGATGACTTTAAATACTTGTCACCTGTCACAGGTCTTATCGAGAATTCTTACCCATAATCAACGAGGATGGGTTTTAAGTAAGTCTCACACATCTTGAAGACTGTCCTATATAACCCCTTGCTGCTATCATAATCCTTACCATGTCATTCAGTGATAGTAAATAATCCCATCTATTTCTAACTCCGGATATAGACAGTAAATAAAATCTTAGTATTTGTTACTTGACTTGTCTATGACAGTTTTCATCACATGGAAGGTGAGAGAATATATTCATTGAGGACCATATCTTCATTTCATTAGTCCTATAGGGGTATTTGTATGTACATTTACAGTATATGGACTAAAGCATTATGTTCATTGAATGTATAGTTTTATAGTTCTTTATGAGTGGGATTCTAATTATTTTTAACATAATTTTTTTTTTAACAATAATGTCACCAGAACAGTGCCTCTTGAACTTAAAGAGGTTGTCCAGGATATATATATATATATATATATATATATATATACTGTATATATAATTTTATTTTTTTATTTTTTTTAAATTAGGCCGAGGGAGGTGAAAAAAAAACAAAAAAAAACATACTCACCTGTCCCTGGTGCTCTGGTGTCTCCCAGCACAGTCCGGTCCTACACCTCCGTTGTTTCCTTATGACGAAAGTCCCCGCCACACGTGACCGCTCGTGAAGGACACGGGACATCACTACCTGTGACGTCCCCGGGTTCTTTCTTTACGCCACTGATTGGCCTTACGTGACCGCTGAGGCCAATCAGTGGCCTAAGAGAAGGAACCAGGGATGTCACAGCCAGTGATGATTTCCAATAGAAGAAGACAGCCGAGCACCAGGACCAGACCGCACAGGGAAGCACCAGAACCTCAGGGACAGGTGAGTATGTTTTTGTTTTGTTTTTTTCACCTCCCCCAGCCTAATTTTTTAAAACAATGATGCTGGACAACCTTTTTTAAGCATAGTCAGATAGGTGAGGTTCACCTGAATAAAACAACTTTTTCTCTGCTTCCTAATCATTGCTTAAGATACTTTTATCATAATATGCTAATGAGCTGCTTGGTGCAACAAGAGCATCACCATCGCGCCAAAGAGCTATGCTTTCCAGTCTCCAGTCCCTCCATCCCATCCTGCTATGATTGATATCTCATTATGGTTACAGATCAATAGGGACTGTTGTGATGTAAGTGGGAGTGTGGGAGGAAACCCAAGGAGAACCTAGACACTCCATGCAGATGTTGTCCTTAGCTGGATTTGAACACAGAGCAATGCAATAAATACAAAATATTAGGGAACTGCAATTAAAATAATTCCTTTACATCATTTTTAAAATGGCATTGAGTTGGAGCTTAAATTTGTGACCAGCCATATAAAAAGTTGTTTCGACGTGTTTAAGGCTAGGGCTACACAGCGACTTTGGCTATGACTCTCATCATGTGACCAAAGATCATCATGTAGCCCTGCGACTCCTTCACTTATGTTATTGAATGGAGTTGCATTGCAACCCGAGGGTGCCTTGATCATGGAGCACAGTTCAACTTTTTTTGTAACTAAAAGTCACGGGCACCCTCGTGATCGCTGTGCAACTCCATTCAGTAACATGAGTGAAAGAATCTCAGGGCAACATAGCGATCTTTGTTTGTGCGCTGGGAGTAAACAGAGAAGGCGGATGGCTTAAAGTGAACCTTTCACCAATTCCAGTTCTTTTCATCTTCTAATTGGTGCCATGCCACTGATTCCAGCTCAGATGGAATTTTCTCTCTAGCTTCCACTGCTCACAAGCCATCAATGCTGTTAGTTTTGGTGCCTGATATGCAACTTAGGCTCTCTACCTGTCAGGTGGGCAGAGTCAGGCAGGAGCAGGAAAAGTGGTGTGAATCAGAGCCCCAATCAGAGATAGACAGTGTCCCTGTTATGATATCCCACCAGTGCTAGTTTAGTGCTGTGACCCATTTAATGGTCTTTTCAGCATATCTTTGCTCCTGTACACATACTGTGAAGGGAACAATGCAAAACTAGCACTTTTAGTTTTTCTAGATTCCTGGGAGTTTAACTCTTATTGAACAGAAAGTGATGGCATAGCCTACCAATGTTCCATCAATTTCTACTGAGGAAACCCCCTTTAGGGCAATAGGCACACACTGTAGAAGCCTGAAATTTGAGGCACAATTGCTACAGATTTAATGTGGAGTTTGTCAAAGATTGCATAATAAGTGAAAGTACAGAAAAATGATTAAAGGGACTCTACAACCTCTTCCAACCACATTCAACATCATAACCGTGTTACACAACATGTTACAGTGATAAACATCATACCCATACCTTTGTTATGTATGTCACTTTTGTAGATTTGGAGAAAAACAACTTTGAAGTCTTATGCAAATGAGGCAGTTGGTGCATTGGGGGTGAGCCTTAAGCTCCCTGAAGCACTGCTCTTTCCACTCAGACCCCTACCATCTCCTGCCTCTTGCAGTGAGCGTTGATTCTCCCACTGTTATGACCTCACCCATCCTATATGAGTAGAAAGTGCAGTGCTCCCAGGGTTGATGGCACACTCTCAGTACACCAATTGCCTCATTTGTATAAGACTTCCAAATATACAAAAGTGACATACGTAACAAAGATATGATGTGTATCACTGTAATGTGCTCTGCAACACAATGGCAGCAGTTGAACATGCTTGGGGAAGTAGTAGACTCCCTTTAAAAATCTGTAACCTATAGGGCATAATGTGAAATTTAATTTTTTTCAGCTTGTATATTCACATGGATTGTATTCCACACATACCAGTAATGGTGCTGAAAAAGTAAAAATATTGCTATGCCAAAATACATTGGCAAAACTTATCTATCATGATTTTATGGCAGTTGCAGTTGTGCTTGTGAATATTTTCTGGAAGTGTAGTGTTTTGCTGTAAAGAAAGCCCAAACATCAGTGCACAAGCACAAGTGTTTGTAACCCAGGGTAGGTTTTAACCACAATATGAATGGAATTAGATTGGTTGCCACATTCACATGCAGATACGGCACATATCCACATTTCCTAAAGTAACTTGTGTCCCCCAGGATATTAATTTATATTACGTCAATATGTAGTTCACTTCAGAAGTGTGAACAGAGTTGTGATCAGCTGTCTGCTTTATGCCTAGTTGGTCTGTGAATGTTGCACTCCTGTGGCCTTTGAGTGACAGTTTTATCTTCAGCATAGCATTCCATGAGCCTAGAAAACCCATTGCATGGATTCCAAACTGTGATTTATCACAAGCAGAGATATCACAAAATAGGCTTGACAACTTCAGCACATGTTAATGTGCTGTAAATGTATTATTTAGTCAATATCCTTTATGTCTGTATTTAGTGAATAAACACTTTTTTTATTATTTAGTTCTCTTGCTTATATAGGGTAAACATATTTTGTATCACTTTACGATTGCTGTCATCAGTCACTATCCATAGTAGGGGTCACAACCGAAATTCCCTATCAGTAACCTCACATTCACACGACCGATTTTCAGCTGTGAAACTCTGTGTGTTGGCTGGACTTATCGGCCTGAACAGTATGCCAGAAGGGGGACTCCTAGCTATACAGTTATCTATGCTGCTAGGAGTCCCTATAAACGGTACAGAACAGAACATTTCAAATTACCATGAGTGCCAATATCATTCATTTATCTTCTGTGCCTTGTTCAGTAGTTCTGTACATTGCCCATATACTTGTGGCTATGATGAAGGTCTTTGTGTTGTTACCAGTGATTTGGACTGCCAATTGGAACTGGATCCATTCCTCTTTGTTATGTGCATATAGTCTCTCTTTCACATTGCACCACCTTATTTGTTCTGCTAAAGATGTAATAATAGTTTTGTATTAAAAGAATACTGTATCAAAGTCCTTTATGAGAACTTAAAACTTTTACTATATATGTAAACATTGCAGAGGTCCTAGGTTGCCCCTTCAGAAATCTGGAAACTTTAGCAGGTTGACTTTGTAGACATGAAGCTTCATAACTTCACTAAAGTGAGTGATATAAGTCATGTTGCAGAACCATGTGCAGGGGGTTTGTAGGTGGCTCAGACCTTACCAGGAACTTTGGCTTACTGATTGGTATAACTGGGGCTCTACTTGAGACTAATGCATTAAAGAGGACCTTTCATGTCCTCATGCACGTGTAATTTTATATAACGCTAGAAAGCCGACAGTGCGCTGAATTCAGTCGGCTTTCCCGTTATGTGCCCCGGCGCTGGAGATATCGGTGCCATTAGTTTCGGCACTGATCTCTGCCCACTGTCAGAAGGGCGTTCCTGACAGTCTAGCTGGGCTTGACTTCAGCTTTACTAGCTTCATCTTTACTTGTTTCATACCCCACTATTATATCTTCCTCCATGGGTCTTCTTTCTTGGCACATATTGCTTCTTTGTGTATATACTCAGCAACTGCATCTACTTGATTTGGCACCTGAATACTCCCATCAAGGATGGTTTAACAACCGAAACATCTGGGAGACTCTGCCAAGTATTCACATGCTAACCTTTCTATTCTTATATAACCCTGTACTGCTGCGTGGAAAGGTCCTCTTTAAGTCAGGCCAACACAGTATTTTTATCTATTTTGCTTACTTATATAGCATCATTGTATTCTGCAGCACGTTGTCAATCACAATCGCATATAGGGATCACAATCTACATTCCCTATCAGTATGTCTTTGGAGTGTGGGAGGAAAGCCATGCAAACACGGGAAGAACTTACAAACTCCATGCAAATGTTGTCTTTGGTCAGATTCAAACCTAGGACTCCAGCGCTGCAAGGTTGCAGTGCTATCCTCTCAGCCAACAAATGTAAACAAAGTCTATTCTCAAGAAGAAGCAAGTAGCATGATGATTACAGAACAGTCTTATTGGAGGCAACAAAAGTTATGGTTACAGAGGCACCAGAGGTAACAGTCTAGATTGAGGGACATCAAAAGTCACTATTGTATTTAATCACTTTTACAGGCTGTGCAGCCACATATGCAGTCTGTGTACAATACGGCATCCCATATTGCATGCAACATTTTTATAAAACGCCTTATGAAAACAGACAAGGATGTGCAGTAGGAGCTTAAAGAAGACTGTGGGTACTATATAAACGTAATGTGGCTAATTGTATGTGGCCCAATATACTATGATACCTCCCATATCCTCTAATTCCTATAACTTGAATAGTTGTAATGACTAGTTGTGATTGTATTTCACAATCTTGTTTTTTGTGCTGAAATTAAAGTGCAACTCCGATTTTTTTTTTGCTATTGTTTCAGGTGGTGTTTAGTGAACATTTTTGCTATATACTTAATGAATCTAACTTTCTTCTAATAGAAAACAGGCTGTAAAGTTCCAACTAGAAAAGGAACTCTAAGCATTGCCAGGAAGAGTCTGTCCTGTACACCTGTACACAATGCAGTATGTAAAGCAGTAGCCAAAGGGGGAAGGGTCACTTCAAATGGCTGTATATCCAGTTTTATACAACCTAAAAATGGTTGAGGTATCATATGAACTACTGAATATAAAGCTCAAATTCCCGACTGTGTTTTTAACTAGTGATATCACAAGCTATTTTATAGCTAATACTATAGTCTTGGCAGCATATGAAACCTACAGCAATTTGAAGTGACCATTTTCCCTTTGGCAAATACACTACATACTGGTAATAAAAATATGTACAGATTTTCCCTGGCAACAGCTCAGTAAGAGGATTGCTAGAGAGAATTTTAGAACCTATTTTCTATTAAAGGAAAGTGAGCTAGGTTAATTAAGTTAAGTTAGTTAATATTACAAACCCACCACAACCGGTGAGACAATATCAAAAAATAAAAAAACAAAATGGGAGTTTCACTTTACGTTCAGTTGATGCCATATTTTTTCACAGAGCTAGCAGTCCAGACTTGTACTATTCAGTATACATAGTCTTCTACAGGCCAAATTCATGTTGAAAGTGTGTCCTTTTGGCATACATCTTTTTTTTCATAAACTGTAATTTTTATTGAAGTTTTTATAAATAACAGAACAACAAAATGAGGAACGAAAGCGAAATAGCAAGGCATAGGCGCTAAAGCCACACCATGTGGCCCAAATCCCCAACAATATAGATATAAACAGCAAATGGGAACACAAAAAATACAAAAAGATGGGGGAGATGACAAGGGAAAGAGGGAGGGAGGAAAAGAGGGGGAAGGAGTCAGAGATCATGTAAAGTACAATATGCGTCCCAAGATGACCACACAGAGTCAAAAGCCTCTACTGTATGAGTAAGGGAGGCCGTCAAATACTCCATACTGCGGACATCCTTCATGCGAGCAATAAGCTTTGGACCAGTGGGAGGAGAAGTCTTCCTCCAGTGGAGAGCAATGAGGGTTTTGGTAGCAGTACATAGGCATAGAAATAATTTGGAGGCCTGCTTACATAGGTGTTTGGGGGGGGGGGGAATTAAGCAAATAGACAAAGGAGTCTAGAGAGACACCCTGAATAAAAAGGGCATCAGTAAGGGAGTTGACCTCCGTCCAGAAAGAGCAGATCCTCGAACACTCCCAGAAAATGTGGTATAGCGTACCCACCCCCACCTGGCAGCGCCAACAAAGGGATGGAATGCTAGGATTAAGGGAATGGAGCAAGGTGGGGGTGTGGTACCAATGCATAAGTAACTTATACTGTGTTTCACGGAACGTTATACACATCGAGGACTTGGCTGCACAGGACCAAATTATTTGCCATTGCCCAAGTGAGATCTGCCTATTTAGAGCCCCAGACCTCTTGACCATATATTTATGAGAGGGCGGGGCCCGTCCCTCTGGAGAGGTAAGGAGCTTGTAGATACCCGAGATCAGGCCGCCGTGGAGGTACAGGCTCGGCAAACCTTTTCAAAAGCAGTAGGAATTGAGACCTTCAGGGAACCAAACTGGGAGGCCACAAAATGGACGATTTGCTGGTAATGGAACTACTCAGAAATAGGCAAGTGTAGCACAGAGGTGAAATAATCAAAACGCCTGAGTTCCAAAGTCATCGGATTTACCAGGTCAGTGATGTGAAAAAGGCCCAGTTTACTCCAGGGCCGTACCATAGCTGCCAAAAGTCCCCCCGGGAGGAGCGGGTTATACAAGAAGGAAACCATAGAGGAACATGGGGAGGCCAAGGGAAAAAGTTTGGAGTAGGTAATCCAAATAGCTCGAGTGAAGTGAATGGGTCCGAGGAGGGGAGTGGAGGGAAGAGGGGAGTAATGGGACCACAGGAATGCATTCAGATGGATCGGTGCCAGCCACAGCTTCTCAATCTCGACCTATTTCGTGTAAGCCTGCGGCGCAGCCCAAAATGGAATACAACACAGGTGGGATGCCCAGTAGTAATGCACCAAATGCAGGACCGCCAACCCCCCTCACTCTTGCCCGACAACATCACCGAGCGGGGAATGCGGTGGCATTTACCATTCCAGATAAACTGGAAGATCGATTTTTGAAGGGAGCGCAGCTCGGATTGAGGAACCGCAATTGGGAGGGTCTCAAAAAAGTAGAGAAGCTTGGGGAGGAGAGTCATTTTGACAGCTGTAATACAAACTATGAGGGAGATATGGAGAGGGCGCTACTTGTCCATAAGAGAACGTAATTCACTAAACAAGCGAGGATAATTGACTGAGTAGAGGGAGGAGTAAGAAGGAGACAGCTGAATTCCCAAGTAACGGAGCAAAAGTCAAAGTTAGTCTGAAGCAGCCATAGCGTAGAATCAGGGATGTTAAGAGGTAATGCCTCGGTCTTTGAGGGATTAACTTTATAACCTGAAAGATCACCATATGCTTTCAACACTTGTAGGAGGTTGGGGAGGGTTGTGTGAGGGATCCTTTTGGCATACATCTAACAGGTTTACACCTGTATACAATTTTAGAACTTACAGAGAAAAAATAGAACATCACTAATAAACCATCAATGACATATGTATCCAGATGTATGGGAATGTGTTTGCATATGTTTGCTAAATACAGCTTTTCTTGTAATATTTAGTCCTGTCATTTGAGAAGCTTAAATGGGATGTCCCGTTATGGATAGTGCATAAGTGTCTTGTGAACACTGGGGGACCTGGCAATTGATCGCACACTTATCCCCTGTTCTGTGAATAGGGGATAAGTGTCCATAATGGGACAACCCCTTTAATTTGTGTTTTGTTTTTTTATATACACAAAATGGACAGTCTACCTCCTTCCCGAAGTATATTCAACTGCCATCAGCTGTATTACAGAGCACATTACAGTGATAAACAAAATCCTTTTGTTATCTTTTGAAGTCTTATGCAAATTGGTGCACTGGAGGCAGGCGTTCAACTCCCAGGAGAACAATACTCACGCCCCCGCCATCTCCTGTCTGTGCAACCTTGTGCAGTGTGAGTTGATCCTCCCACTATTATGACATCACACATCCTTCTTGATCAGCAAGAGTAGTGCTCATTGCTGAAGTCTTGCCCTCCCAGTGCACCAGTTGAAAACACAGTCAGGATTGCAGTATGGCAGCTGCAAATAAATATTCCAATCCTGACTGTACTGTTATCCAGTTATATTGTTGAAATATTAAAGGTAAAACTGTAACCACGTCTTTTATACAACACCAGAAGGAAGTTTCTATTTTTATAGTGCTCTATTTTCTCTGCATTATACTCAAGTATTACAAACTTAGAGAAGCAAGGGAAAGAATAAAGAAATGCAAGAGTTCACAGAAAGGAGCCGAAATTTGTTGATAAAGTATATTACAAAATGTATTAATGACACACATGCTGGCAATACCTGCACTACCTACATCGATAGTTACCTTTTAAAGAACTCTCACAAAGCCAATTGTTTTGTATTTTTGAATGTTTCTGCCCTGTACTAATATATTGCCTATCGTACAGCTTTTCTAAATTAAACCATGGGCTTTCTGTTGGCTAGTGTTTTTAATAATGGATCACTCTCAACTAAATGCCAATTTTTTCGTATTACTGATCTAACTACATCACTCATTGGACTAAACCTAAAAGAAAATATAAACTTTTTTCTTTTTTCTCCCTGTTAGCTTTTACCATCAGAACACTGAGCACCACTAATGGGTGGAGATCCTGCTGTTTTCTCTTGAAAGAGTGGTGAATTGCTGGAAGAGGATAGTGCCAGTATTTTTTCTTTTTTGTGTTGTAGAGAACAAGAAATATTGTTGCTCTGATGAAATATGGATATATTATACTGTGTCATTTTATGTGTCTATTTAGGATTTTTCTTAATGTAAGGGTGTGATGATTCTGCTTAAATATGGCTATAATTCAGAGATGTATTTTGGTCTCTGGGTAGCGTATTTCTCTCTAGTTCCATTTACTCATAAGGTGCGCAGCCATAATCATAGGTGTATATTGGCAGTAGTAGCAACCTGGAACAATAGGGCTTTGTATCCATCACAGCAGGGCTCCATTGTATTCCTACACAGCTCTGAGTGATCAAAGAAACATGCATTGTCCAGTCTGCACTGGTTGATCAGATATGGCTGATAACATTGTATCATTCCACTTGGTCTCAGCTCTTTGCAAAGAATCTGGACTTGAGTGCATGATTCAATCAGACTTGCTGCCGCCGGTGACCTCATTCTGGGAGGTGGCATAAAGGGTATAAAAGATGAGGTAAGAGGCAATGGGAGGAGATTTTGGGCTGAGACTGTGCTGAGACTACAAGAATTTACTGAGAGACCACTGTGAAGAGCATGCAGGCGGGATTGTTGTATTAATGCCACATGCTAAGCAGCCTCCACTGGGTATTCACACATGACAGAGCATGTGTGAGTGTTGGATTATAAAGCCACATCAAGGAGATGCATGGTAAAGTAATTATTTCAATGTTATTCCCTTTTTATTTTTATTGTTCTGTATATTGTAACTAGTAACTGTTAATGCTTGCATATATCTACATATCTGTTCTGAACTGCATGTGTTAGATGTTAATACCGACCCATTTAGGGGTTAATAAATATATAAAATTTAGAAAGCTTGTCTTGTATTTATCTTGTGAACCCGACACTCACTGGCGGTGAGTGTGGGTTTTATATGAAAGAAGACTCAGGTGGGGCCACAGCGGTGTTGGCGCACTGAGGATCTTTCACAAAGGGTTATGTACAGTCTAAAAAGTTCTATGTAATTGGTATAGTAATTACGAAGTGAAGGAAAAGATGAAGAACTAGTCCCAGATGTTAATTTAATTAGTGGTCATCTAATTAGAAAGCCAGGGTTTCTGACCATTGCAGACATGGCAGTATTGGATCATGTGGGAATTTGCTGATCAAAAGGTCTATATTTTGATAATAGACAGGTGGGAGGTTCCAGGAAGCCACATCTAATACGGGATCGGTCCATCTTCTGATGCTGAAGCTCCCAACTATACTTAAACAAACCAGGTCTGTTCCTTGTTATTCCTTTTTATGTTAAATTGTTTGTATGCATTTGTCTTCTTTATCCCATCTTTTTATTGTAATGCACTGTATATTTTTTACGTATATTAAATCTAAAATATGGCTCTAACATTCCCTCATTTCCAAAAAGTGAATTTAACTAGCTATGTTATCCCGTTGTGTGCTAGTTTGCATGGAGTGGGCATACTGGTGCCTCGTCGTACCGAACTTGGCAAGTGGTAGCAGCTATGTGTAGATACATGAGTGTAAAAGGGCGCCTCACTCATGTGTAGCCTTGTGTGACAGGTGAGCTGGAAGGGAGTGTGGAAGTTTAGTTCTCTTTTATGATTGCATCTGGGTCAAATGTGGTGGACTTTGAGTAAGGTGAACAGATAAGCCCCAGAATTGGCATACAGTGAGTGGATATATCTGTGGGTGTGATCCCTGATAGTTGTCCGCATTGTTTTTCAATCTGCAACATTTTCTAAAAAAATCCTATAACAACCAGTCTTATATAAATCTTTCAGAAAAGAAGGGGTGACTCTTTTGCTGATCTGCTCCACTGTAGGATAAAGACCAACTGATGGGGCAGAATTATCCAAAGCAATGGAATGTTTTTTCATGACACTCCTGCTAAAAAGTCAATTTTTTATTAGTACAAACATTAAAATACCCTGCACTCAGAAGTCACTGACCCCACTCACTTCATCATAACAATCTTATTACTACATATTACACACAGGACCCAGCAGAGAGGTTGCTTCTCCACCCAGATGTCTTACACTCTATTGCAAAATAGTGAACCCAAAGAATTGAGACATGGCTGAGCTCCAGAGAGATGATTTCTTTATATACAGTGGGGAAAAAAAAGTATTTAGTCAGCCACCAATTGTGCAAGTTCTCCCGCTTAAAAAGATGAGAGAGGCCTGTAATTGACATCATAGGTAGTCCTCAACTATGAGAGCCAAAATGAGAAAACATATCTAGAAAATCACATTGTCTGATTTTTAAAGAATTTATTTGCAAATTATGGTGGAAAATAAGTATTTGGTCACCTACAAACAAGCAAGATTTCTGGCTCTCACAGACCTGTAACTTCTTCTTTAAGAGGCTCATCTGTCCTCCACTCATTACCTGTAGTAATGGTACCTTTTTGACATTGTTATTAGTATAAAAGACACCTGTCCACAGCCTCAAACAGTCACTCTCCAAACTCCACTATGGTGAAGACCAAAAAGCTGTGGAAGGACACCAGAAACAAAATTGTAGACCTGCACCAGGCTGGGAAGAATGAATCTGCAATAGGCAAGCAGCTTGGTGTGAAGAAATCAACTGTGGGAGCAATAATTAGAAAATGGAAGACATAAAAGACCACTGATAATCTCTCTCGATCAGGGGCTCCACGCAAGATCTCACCCCGTGGGGTCAAAATGATCACAAGAACGGTGAGCAAGAATCCCAGAACCACACGGGGGGGACCTAGTGAATGACCTGCAGAAAGCTGGGACTAACATAACAAAGGCTACCGTCAGTAACACACTACGCCGCCAGGGACTCAGATCCTGCAGTGCCAGGCGTGTCGCTCTGCTTAAGCCAGTACATATCCGGGCCTGTCTGAAGTTTGGTAGAGAGCATTTAGATGTTCCAGAAGAGTATTGGGAGAATGTCATATGGTCAGATGAAACCAAAGTAGAACTGCTTGGTAGAAACACAACTCGTCGTGTTTGGAGGAGAGTGAATGCTGAGTTGCAACCAAAGAACACCATACCTACTGTGAAGCATGGGGGTGGCAACATCATGCTTTGGGGCTGTTTCTCTGCAAAGGGACCAGGACAACTGATCCGTGTACATGAAAGAATGAATGGGGCCATGTATCTTGAGATTTTGAGTGCAAACCTCCTTCCATTAGCAAGGGCATTGAAGATGAAACGTGGCTGGGTCTTTCAGCATGACAATGATCCCAAGCACACCGCCAGGGCAATGAAGGAGTGGCTTCGAAATAAGCATTTCAAGGTCCTGAAGTGGCCCAGCCAGTCTCCAGATCTCAACCCCACAGAAAACCTTTGGAGGGAGTTGAAAGTCCGTATTGCCCAGCGACAGCCCCAAAACATCACTGCTCTAGAGGAGATCTGCATGGAGGAATGGGCCAACATACCAGCAACAGTGTGTGCCAACCTTGTGAAGACTTACAGAAAACGTTTGACCTCTGTCATTGCCAACAAAGGATATATAACAAAGTATTGAGATGAACTTTTGTCATTGACCAAATACTTATTTTCCACCATAATTTGCAATTAAATTCTTTAAAAATCAGACAATGTGATTTTCTGGATTTGTTTTCTCATTTTGTCTCTCATAGATGAGGTCTACCTATGATGTCAATTACAGGCCTCTCTCATCTTTTTAAGTGGGAGAACTTGCACAATTGGTGGCTGACTAAATACTTTTTTTTCCCCACTGTATGTCTCGATTTAACTGTAACATGAAACTCATTTTTTGTGCATTTTCTTATTAGTCTTTCATTAAGGATTTTTTTTTTTATTACAAGTCATGAGAACTTTTACAATAGTCATAAATAAGAAAATATATATTTTTTTTTACTACAGGTCCTATACAGACCTACAGATTATTTACAATGTAATCCTGTCTTGCAGTCTTGAACTTCTTGTTTTCATTTACCCAATACTCCTGTTGGCTGTAGGTTAACTAGAAGAGGAGGCAGAGGTACGGGTAGGAATAGACTATACACAAGTTATCTTTCCTTGTCCAAGCATATCTTCTGATTCATTGTAGCATGTTGGTAAATGAAAATGACACCTATATCAATGACGCTTCCATATTTCCTCTATCTCTTTAACATCTTTAATACAATTCTTTACTGATGATCCTCATCACGAGGGTGTCTGCAAGACTTTGTTCCGCCACCTTCCGTTTGCCACATTTTGTCATCATTTATCCAGCCTGTAGCCATGGTTGTCACATCATCTATCTGGTAGATGACTTCTAGCTTAGTTGTTGATTCCTAGTTTGTTTCCTGCCTCGTTTTACACCTGGCTGTTTATTCTGATTATGCATATGGTTTACCCCCTTGAATCTTGGCTCATCCTCAGCTATTATCTGACGACTACATGACTCATCTGTACAAGCAGCTGTGCCATTTACTTGCAAGGGATAGACTGATGTGTATGAGTAAACAATGGAAACCCTTACATATACATATTTGTGTGGATCACCCCACAGATCAAAAATTGATAATTTATCCTAAGAATAGGATATTTAAACCGTTTAATATAGAAATTCATATAAATAGTTGGAAATAGTTGGAACTGTCCACATTAACTCATTTGCTTCAAGATATAGTAAAATGAGGAAAAACTACAAAAGTGTGTGACGTTTTGTAATCTCTTCAGTCATACACATCTACATGTCTTCTCAGATCTTTTTAATCTTTGAGCAATTGGCAAAACTTTAAACAAGCGAAAAACAAATTATTATAGAAAGTCTTTTTTCTACGCATCAGTGGAGTTTTCAGTGAAGCCAACATGAAGTTGCGACCTTTTCTGTGATATTTCTAACAAACTGAATTAAAAGTAACAAAGAATTTTTATTACAGTTTCATCATGTGACAAGCAGATGTCTTTTCTGTGTGTTGAGAAAATTAGAACTATAACTTTACGCATGCATTAATCAGTTTGGGACATAGAGAATTGTCTCATGACAATACCAATGAATTAAAAACATAAAAATATTTTGTCAGGACCATAGGATTTTGCTACCATTTTGGCAGCTATAAATTAGTAGGGGTCCTACTCCCTGTACTTCCTTCAATCAACTGACTGAAGGAGCTGCAGTACTTTTGCAGGGCTCCGTCTACATGCATGCTGTCTACGTAGTAGAAGTGGTACATGGTACTGCAGTTTTCACCTATTCACATAAATAGGAAGAATCTGCAATACCATTTATTACCACGACTATAGTGAACAGACCACAGTACCAGGGCCAGAAATTTGGCTAGATAGGACCAAGCAGGGGGTACTGACCAGTGTATAAGATATTTCTGTAGTGTTTTATTGGAGGTGTGGTGTAACAATGTCAGGGGTAGAGCTTAACTAGTGGGGATGTGACTTTCTCTCTGACGGATTTTGCTTACTGGAGGTTAGTATAGCACAAAAGTATGATGCAAAACACTGACAGTACACTGTGCACGGAATAAAAAGCACAAATCTGCAAAGAATATAAACAAGACAAAGTAATTCTGAGGTGCATATTATCTTTATTAAAATTATCATAATTAATTACATATATAAAAGGGAGGATATCACCGATAAAAAGCAGGCGGGAAAATGTCTATTTAAATTGCATAATAAACAGTCCACAGGCTAGAAAGAATATATACTTACTGACAGAAGAAAGTATTGCACCCAGACAGAATTTTTGAATTGCTGCAAAACTCGACATGCATTAAGGTCTCAGGCAGATATGTATACTAAATGATTAAATTAGACAATGGGACTTGTCACAAGAGGGTGCAATAATGCTTCCCTCCTCTTTACCTCCAAAAAAGCCTACAGTCATGGCCAAAAGTTTTGAGAATGATACAAATATTAATTTTTACAAAGTCTACTGCTTCAGTTTTTCTAATGGTAATTTGCATATACTCCAGAATGTTATAAAGAGTGATCAGCTTAACAGCAATTACTTGCAAAGTCAATATTTGCCTAGAAAATGAACTTTATCCCCCAAAACACATTTCAACATCATTGCAGCCCTGCCTTAAAAGGACCACCTAACATCGTTTCAGTGATTGCTCCATTAACACAGGTGTGGGTGTTGATGAGGACAGGGCTGGAGATCAATCTGTCATGATTAAGTAAGAATGACACCACTGGACACTTTAAAAGGAGGCTGGTGCTTGCCATCATTGTTTCTCTTCTGTTAACCATGGTTATCTCTAAAGAAACACGTGCAGTCATCATTGCACTGCACAAAAATGGCCTAACTGGGAAGAGTATTGCAGCTAGAAAGATTGCACCTCAGTCAACAATCTATCGCATCATCAAGAACTTCAAGGAGAGAGGTTCCATTGGTGCCAAAAAGGCTCCAGGGCGCCCAAGAAAGACCAGCAAGCGGCAGGACCGTCTCTTAAAAGTGTTTCAGCTGCGGGATCGGGCTACCAGCAGTGCAGAGCTTGCTGAAGAATGGCAGCAGGCAGGTGTGAGTGCATCTGCATGCACTGTGAGGTGGAGACTCTTGGAGCAAGGCCTGGTCTCAAGGAGGGCAGCAAAGAAGCCACTTCTCTCCAGAAAAAACATCAGGGACAGACTGATATTCTGCAAAAGGTACAGGGAGTGGACTGCTGAGGACTGGGGTAAAGTCATTTTCTCTGATGAATCCCCTTTTCGATTGTTTGGAACATCTGGAAAACAGCTTATTCGGAGAAGAAGAGGTGAGCGCTACCACCAGTCTTGTCTCATGCCAACTGTAAAGCATCCTGAAACCATTCATGTGTGGGGTTGCTTCTCAGCCAATGGAATTGGCTCTCTCACAGTCTTGCCTAAAAACACAGCCATGAATAAAGAATGGTACCAGAATGTCCTCCAAGAGCAACTTCTCCCAACCGTCCAAGAGCAGTTTGGCGCTCAACAATGCCTTTTCCAGCATGATGGAGCACCTTGCCATAAAGCAAAGGTGATAACTAAATGGCTCAGGGAACAAAACATAGAGATTTTGGGTCCATGGCCTGGAAACTCCCCAGATCTTAATCCCATTGAGAACTTGTGGTCAATCATCAAGAGACAGGTGGACAAACAAAAACCAACAAATTCAGACAAAATTAAAGCATTGATTCTGCAAGAATGGACTGCTATCAGTCAGGATTTGGTCCAGAAGTTGATTGAGAGCATGCCAGGGAGAATTGCAGAGGTCCTGAAGAAGAAGGGTCAACACTGCAAATATTGACTTGCTGCATTAACTCATTCTAACTGTCAATATAAGCTTCTGTTACTCATAATATGAATGCAATTATATTTCTGTATGTGATAAAAACATCTGACAAACACACATAAAAACCAGAGGGCAGCAGATCATGTGAAAATATAATATTTGTGTCATTCTCAAAACTTTTGGCCATGACTGTACAGAGGCTACTTTTGGGTAGTGTACCTCTTGGTGAGAGATTGTTGACTGTTAGACATGCTTCTATGATGCACTCAAGGACATTTTGCCCAGTTGACAGTGTTTGAGAGGAGGGACATCATTGAACTGAGAGAATCAGGATACTCATTTTGAAAAATTGCCTGCCATCTAGGCTGTTGTGACCTAGATGTTAGGGGGTGTTGGAAGCAGTACTTATGTCAGGCCATGCATACATGGGGAACAGGCTCCAGATAGGCCAGGCAAAACACAAGTAGAAGCTAGACACAGGTGACACCTTCTTTCCACACCCCTGTCTGTGCCTGGACCATTTCCAGGTGTTTAGCAGAAGAAATTTGGTGTCCTGGCGCCCATTACATGCCCTGCCACTTCCTTGGCCTACCTCATCACCAGATTTATTGCCAATGGAGCATTTATGGGACCAGCTGGGATGCATGCCAGCTTCAGCAACCTACAAGTGTGCAGGCTCTACAGGCCCAGCTGCAATATCTGTGTGCGAATGTGCCTCAGGATACCATGCAGAACTTGTATACCTCCATGCCCAACCGTATCTCATCTTGTATTCAGGATAGAGGCAGTCCAACGGGGTACCAGAGCCTCCTTTCTATTGTATAGTTTTCCCCAATAACCTTATCCTTTCGCTGCTCTAATATTGTAATTCCTTACATTATATCAATATTACATTCACACATATAAAGTGTCATTCGATTTCAGCAACTCCTTCTTGGTGCTTTATTTTTATTTTTTGTCAATGAGTGTAGATGTTAATGACTTACAAGTACTTACAAGATAAAGACACATGCCAAGTATTACATAGATAAAGAAAACCTACAAACACCCCACAAGTAAACAAATAGCAATAGGTTAAAAAATGAGATACAGACCAGAGTAAATCCATACATACCATGATGTGCATTTTTCCATTGCTTTTTTATGCTGGAGGTCAGCATATGTGATTTGTTTGCTGGGCTGGTCTGATTTGTATACTGTGTATTTCTGAGGTGTGTGGCATGAATTGGATGTGAATGTTGTGTGTGTCAGATATTTGTTTTGTATGTATTGGCTGTATCTGATATATGTGCTACACTAATTTAATCTGTGTGTCCAATGTCTGTATATTCATTGTGTGAGCTATACGTGTCTGACAAGTGTGAGTTTATCTTATGTGTGTATAAAATGTTTTTGTTATATTAGGTGTGTCACTTACAATATAGATGGGCTGGGGGTGTACATTGCTATTAGCTCAATATTAAGCAAGGTTGAAGAACCCCAGAGATCCTTCCATTGCAGAACCTCATATACAGTAAATAATTTGGGAAGATCAAAAACTGTCCCTAGGTAATACAAAACATAATTGTCACTATCGGTTATGTATAATTAGTCTATATAATCCAAAGGCATAAAAGCTCAGAGATGCATAACGTTCTAGGAAGTCAATGAACCTATGTAAGTAGACTAGTTTTGGGATGTAGGAAGCCAGCTACAGAAGCATAGGGGGAATAAAACTTCATTATCCACTAGAAGGGATGCAGTCTAATAACCTACAGTAGTACTGTGCTTTATTTGATCTTTGCATACAACCATATGTCCAGGATTCAGTTTGCTTCTTTCTCACAATTTTTACCCCATTAAAGTTGCACAACACATTTGAGTCGATGAAAATAACTCTGGAAATTCAGCTCATTCCTTAATTGGTTGAAACAGTTGAAGATCACAGATAATTTGCACATCATTAACTTATATAAACATTCCTAACTCTGCGCCCTTTATAGCAATGTGGGAAATATAACATTTCCGTTTCTCCAAGGGATTGTAAAAGCTAGTGGCCATAGATGCTTGCTGTAAAGCTTGAAAGCTTGGCTAAAAGCAAATAATTTTGTGGAGAGATGCATTGTATGTGACTCATGCAGAAACACAGCTAAGAAAACCTAGGATTGATTTTAAAATCCATATTAAGGTTGCAACACGGAGACCCCCCCCCCCCCATACTTTATTTGAACTTAGATCAGGGTTCAGTTCTCTGATACCATCCATGTTCCCTTAGGCAGATCTGCATAAAGCTGCCATTAAACACTATACGTAAAAGTTAGAGGAGTTATCCAACTCACTTTTTTATTACTTAATATTGCTAATGAGGGGCCCTTAAACATAACAAACCACTACTCACCCCTCCCTGGCCCACAGCTACCAGCGGCGGAAGCTCCGTCCATCTGTATAGAGGTCCAAGGGCTGACATCACCAGTGACGTTCCATTTGTGCTACGACGTCACTGAAGCCAATCACAGGCCTCTGCGGTGGCCTCTTCACAAATGGCACATGCTTGTGATTGGTGGCAGCAGTCACCTGGTACAAACAGCCAGGGACCTGTGTACAGGCAAACAGAGCTGCCTGTGCTGGAAATGGAAGACTGTGGAGGGATGACTAGTGGTTTATTAGATTTATAGGCCTCTCAGTAGCAATATTAGATAATTATTAATATTATTAATAATTTTAATAATAATAAAAAAATATTAATAATTAATAGAATATCCCGATAGAAGTGAATGGAGTGCTGGCCAAGCATGCACATTAACGCTTCATTCAAATGGTGCACTCAGGGGAATTTTCTTGACTCCTGTGATCTGATGCTTGTCCACTATGCCAGAAACAGCAATGAAAAGTAAATGAACTAGAGAAATCCAAATAAAAATCTGGCTGCCCTTTGCCTGCCAAATAGCATCAATTCTTCTAGGTACATCTCCACACAGTTTTTGAATGAACTCGAAACAGAGGTTGTTCCAAACATCTTGGAGATTTGACAGGTCTTCTATGGATGCAAACTTACTCAGATCCTTCTGTTTCTTCATGTAATTTTAGACAGACTTGATGTTGAGATCCGGGCTCTGTTGGGGCGATATCATCACTTCCAGGACTCTTTGTTCTTCTTTATACCGCTGCTCTTAATTAGCTGTATTAGCAGACATTAGCTGTATGTTTGGGGTTGGGGCAGAATAAATTTAGAGTTCTGCTACAACCAAATTTGAAGAAGCACCAAGAAACGGGCAACATTATAGACAGTGTAGCAGTGGTCAAAAATCAGAATATATCCAGTAGTTTCATCAGCTCAAAACTGGCCGAAACCAGTAAAGAAGAAGTGGTCTTCCACAACCTTACCTTTCAGTTTGACTGTTCCACACAGTTTTAAGCCTCCTATACAGCTATTTCTGTTTCAGTTATGATAGGTTCACACTGGCGCTGTCACTCCATCGTTTGGGTCCGTCAGGGGGACCTGAATAACAAAGAGTTGGACCACTAAACACACAGCCCGATGGACCCCACTGATGATAATGGAATCCATCAGATGTCTGTTGGTGTGTCCATTGTTTTTAAACTGAAAATGGCTGAGGAAAAAAAGAATTTTCTTCCTCTGATTTTTGGTGAAATGTGCGTCAGATGGAATGGACGCAGATGTGAACCTAACCTTAGTAACTGCGTTTGAAACCTACATTTGCAATTGATTATTATTATTACCTGTTTGATATAATTGGATAATTGCCCACCTGACTGTACACTACAATATCCCTGACTTTGCTCATACCTAGAAAATGTTGTTTTGAAGGCAAAGTCTTTTACACAAAATATTGTTTTGATTTAGATTTTTCGTTTGTTCTTTCACTTTGCAACTATTAACACTTCTAGTTTTGAAGGCATTCCGTTTCCCATATCTGTCTAAAACTTTATGTATGTATGTATATATTATTTTTTTCAGCATTTTCTATTTTTAGTGTTTTGTTAAGATTACTTCTTCCTAAACCTATATGCCTATATATTTACATAAGGCTGGCAACTAAAAGAGTTTCCAATCTGTTATATCAGTTATCTCAGCTAAAAGAAGTAAACCTAGCCAACATGACTGCCCATTGATTAAAGTACATCAGAACTGTAGTTTAGAATTTGCTGTTACTTAGGTTATTTTGTTTGCCACAGATGAATGACTTTATAGTTCACTAAAGCCTCATGAATTTTGACCCACTTCCTCACATAAGTGGTATCTATGTTACATTCACTAAAATTGTTTTCTTAAAAGTGGCTTAGAAAGTTGACATATTTTCTTCGCAAATGACAGTTGACAAAAGAAAGAGGTTTTCCAGAGGTTAACAAGGGTTGGAAATAACAGGATAACAGACAGGACCCTTATCAACCTACAAGAGTGTTTTAAGAGAGGCATTTCCTAAACTAATAAAGGGATGTACTGTATAATCTTTCACTCATATAGTGGATAGTACAACAGTCTATAAAGCTTCTACTGAATTTACATGCAAATAGGGCTCTGAAACTAAAAAAATAAGAATGTAGCTCTGTGAGTTAAAAGGTCTGCACTCCAGGCACATACACTATAGCAAACCATCAGATAGAAATTAGCTCACAGACAACATTCGTGGTAAACTCTAAAACCGTAGGAACAATTATGTGTTTACCCTGAGTGTAAACAAGAATGTTCCTATTTTCTGTAAGCAAGCATTGAGAAAGTAACCCCTTCCTGATAACCACTGTGATGTCAGGACTTCAAACATGGCACCTGCCCAGGTATTGAGAAGGTGCCAAAGCCAGCCACTCGATCTCTGTAGGTTTACACATTAGAGACTATGCCCAAACTATAAACATATAAAAATATTTATCCAATACAGTGAATGTCGTAACAGGAGAAAAAAATCAAAATGGCTGAACTGCTGTTTTCTTTGGACATTTCTCTCCCCCCAAAAAAAATGTAATAAAAAACAATCAATACATTAGATAATCCCAATAACAGTTATAAATAAAACCTATAACTTGCTGAGCAAAAAAAAGACGCCTTACACAGTTCCATACATGGAAATATTAAAAAAAAAGTTACAGGTTTCAGAATAATGTGACTCAAAAAAATGTAGGTATAAACACATAAAAAAAACTGGCTAAATTTGGTAACTCCATGATTGTACTGACTGGCAGAATACCATCATTTTTACTACACAATGGGACAGCTCTATTATTATTTCTAAAAGAATGGGCTTTGTAGCGCACGGCAGCCAATCACAGCACAGCTTTAATTTTTCAAATACAAAATGAAAGCTGTGCTGTGATTGGTTGCTATATGATATGATATGATAAATGATATGATCCTGTTTCAGACTAACTTTATATGTCCAGGCACCATGTCCACGTTAAGGACACGGCTCATACAGCTTTATATATACAGTCATATGAAAAAGTTTGGGCACCCCTATTAATCTTAATCATTTTTAGTTCTAAATATTTGGGTGTTTGCAACAGCCATTTCAATTTGATATATCTAATAACTGATGGACACAGTAATATTTAAGGATTGAAATGAGGTTTATTGTACTAACAGAAAATGTGCAATATGCATTAAACCAAAATTTGACCGGTGCAAAAATTTGGGTACCCTTATCATTTTATTGATTTGAATACTCCTAACTACTTTTTACTGACTTACTGAAGCACAAAATTGGTTTTGTAACCTCACTGAGCTTTGAACTTCATAGCCAGGTGTATCCAATCATGAGAAAAGATATTTAAGGTGGCCAATTGCAAGTTGTTCTCCTATTTGAATCTCCTCTGAAGAGTGGCATCATGGGCTCCTCAAAACAACTCTCAAATGATCTGAAAACAAAGATTGTTCAACATAGTTGTTCAGGGGAAGGATACAAAAAGTTGTCTCAGAGATTTAACCTGTCAGTTTCCACTGTGAGGAACATAGTAAGGAAATGGAAGACCACAGGGACAGTTCTTGTTAATCCCAGAAGTGGCAGGCCAAGAAAAATATCAGAAAGGAAGAGAAGAAGAATGGTGAGAACAGTCAAGGACAATCCACAGACCACCTCCAAAGAGCTGCAGCATCATCTTGCTGCAGATGGTGTCACTGTGCATCGGTCAACAATACAGCACACTTTGCACAAGGAGAAGCTGTATGGGAGAGTGATGCGAAAGAAGCCGTTTCTGAAAGCACGCCACAAACAGAGTCGCCTGAGGTATGCAAAAGCACATTTGGACAAGCCAGCTTCATTTTGGAAGAAAGGACCTGTGGACTGATGAAACAAAGATTGAGTTGTTTGGTCATACAAAAAGGCGTTATGCATGACGTCAAAAAAACACAGCATTCCAAGAAAAACACTTGCTACCCACTGTAAAATTTGGTGGAGGTTGGTTCCATCATGCTTTGGGGCTGTGTGGCCAATGCCGGCACCGGGAATCTTGTTAAAGTTGAGGGTCGCATGGATTCAACTCAGTATCAGCAGATTCTTGAGAATAATGTACAAGAATCAGTGACGAATTTGAAGTTACGCCAGGGATGGATATTTCAGCAAGACAATGATCCAAAACACAGCTCCAAATCTACTCAGGCATTCATGCAGAGGAACAATTATAATGTTCTGGAATGGCCATCCCAGTCCCCAGACCTGAATATCATTGAACATCTGTGGGATAATTTGAAGCGGGCTGTCCATGCTCGGCGACCATCAAACTTAACTGAACTGGAATTGTTTTGTAAAGAGGAATGGTCAAAAATACCTTCATCCAGGATCCAGGAACTGATTAAAAGCTACAGGAAGCGACTAGAGGCTGTTATTTTTGCAAAAGGAGGATCTACTAAATATTAATGTCACTTTTCTGTTGAGGTGCCCATACTTTTGCACCGGTCAAATTTTGGTTTAATGCATATTGCACATTTTCTGTTAGTACAATAAACCTCATTTCAATCCTGAAATATTACTGTGTCCATCAGTTATTAGATATATCAAATTGAAATGGCTGTTGCAAACACCCAAATATTTAGAACTAAAAATGATTAAGATTAATAGGGGTGCCCAAACTTTTTCATATGACTGTATGTAATGAAAGTCTCCTCTATCACAGAAATGGCCGGAAAATTGTATAAGCAATGCTACCTCTGATGTCACCCCTGCTACCTCTTGTGTCACCCCCTCTACCTCATAGATTGTAAGCTCTTGCGAGCAAGGTCCTCAGTCCCATTGTGTGAACTGACTATTTCTTTAAAATGTATCTTTTATGTCTGTAGAAACCCTACATATTGTACAGTGCTACGGAATATGTTGGCGCTATATAAATAAAATGTATTATTATTGTTATTATTATTATTATTATTATTATTATTATATGCAGCAAAGACTGCTCTTCCTTTAGACATGACAATAAATCTGTCCACATGAATAGCATAAACACAAAACCCATAGGAAAATAGTATGATTTAAGTGTTTTTTCTAAGATAATTCTTTTCCAGCTTCCCAGCATATTGTATGGAATAATAAATTGTACCATTACAAAGTACAATTTGTCCCACAAAAAATAAGCTTTTGGAAGGTAAGGAGTATAAAATGAAAATAAAAAAACAACTAAACATGGCTGTGGTGGAAAGAGCTTAAAATTTGTAAATTTCTCATTAAACAGTAGTTAAAGGGGTTATCCAGTAGATCCAGTAATGACGATGGTCCATCTTTAGGATAGGCCATCAATATTATCGCTGCTCCCAACAATCAGCTGTTTCATGGCAGCTGTGCCTGGTATTCCCTCTCTGTCCCATTCAGCTAAATGAGAAGAAACTGTTGTAAATCATAATACAAGGCATAGTTACTACTTAAAGTGCAAAGCTGTAGTAAACAATGAATAGCAAAAGCAACATAGCGGGGTTGCTGAGTGTTGGACCACCACTGATCTAATACTGAATGCCTAGCCTAAATTAATTCCTTTAAATTTTATTCATTGAAATGGAACCCCCTCTAAACACTTTATGCTGTAGATTATCAGTATCATCACCAGCGTCAATAATATAACTTGTAGATATTCAAGCTGTTGTAATGTTTTCAAACAAACAACATATCTTCTATATCAGAAGTAACTGATCAAGCACAACTATATTCTGGCCATCAGACACTACAATGAAACACATAATATCTGGCAAGCATTGTAAACACTTTGATATCAATCCAGTTATTTTATCTGCAGGGTGTTTGTTTTGGTCATCACATTTTAGAACAACCAGTAATGACTGCAGATGGATTTTTCTAGTTTACTTGTTTCAATTAATGTGGCTCTAAAGCCAGAATGGATAAATAACATACTTAAGAAATATCTTTCATGTTAAATCAGAACATATTTCCCTTAAACATATCATGATTTCTGCCTTGCTACTACCACATCTAAAATCTGGTATGGGTCTGCGAGAGAGTGCAGAACCTCCTAAATGATCCTTCAGATGCAGTTCTACAACATTCACTGCCATGTCTGGTATGGTTTTTTTTTCTGATTTTACTGTATGAACAGATTCTGACAGGTGGACTGCATTTAGTTGATGTCCGTGGTTAGTGGGGGAGAATATAACTTTGATCAAAAAATGTGATGGCCCTTAGTTGTGAGACAAGTGAGTAACCACTGGAGCTATATGAACAGGCATCTATGATATTTATAGGCAAGAACATGAAGACAAAGAACTAATAGGGCTGGCAATAAACCTTAGGGACAGCAAAGAATACATAATATACCATCATCATGGGGGATTTCAACATCCCCATTAACACAAACCACCCCCCCCCCCCCCCGGCTTCCAGTCTCTTGTCACTCACTACCTCCCTTGGTCTCTCTCAATGGTCCTCCCCTGCCACCCACACAAAGGGGCACACGCTGGACCTCATATTCACCCGCCTCTGCTCTCTAGTCAACCTCTCTAACTCTCTGTCCATGCTCTCTGGCCACAACCTGCTGACATTCTCTGCCCTCTCCTCTGTAATAGACCCCCAACCCCTAAACCAACACGCCCCCGCAGGAACCTTAATCGCCTTGACATCTGCATGCTCTCAGACTTTCTCCTACCGCTCGCTGACATATCCTCACTCCAGGATGCAGATACCGCCACTGACTTCTACAATGCCACCATCACTGCAGCCCTTGACTCTGTGGCCCCCCTCACTAACACCAGAGCCCGGCCGATCAATAGGCAACCCTGGCACACTGACCTGACTGAGACATGCCTCACAGGTTCCAGAAGGGTCAATTGGGTTGAGGTCAGGGCTCTGGCTGGGCCAGTCAAGAATGGTCACAGAGTTGTTCCGAAGCCACTCCTTTGTTATGTTAGCTGTGTGCTTAGGGTCATTGTCTTGTTGGAAGGTGAACCTTCGGCCCAGTCTGAGGTCCAGACCACTCTGGAAGAGGTTTTCTTCCAGGATATCTCTGTACTTGGCCGCATTCATCTTTCGTTCAATTGCAAATAGTCGTCTTGTCCCTGCAGTTGAAAAACCCATAGCATGATGCTGCCACCACCATGTTTCACTGTTGGGATTGTATTGGGCAGGTGATGACCAGTGCCTGTTTTTCTCCACACATACCACTTAGAATTTCAATCTTCGTCTCATCAGACCAGAGAACATTATTTCTCATAGTCTGGGAGTCCTTCATGTGTTTTTGGCAAACTCTATGTGGGCTTGGAGAGGCTTCCTTCAGCCCACTCTGCCATAAAGCCCCGACTGGTGGAGGGCTGCAGAGATAGTTGACTTTGTGGAACTTTATCCCATCTCCCTACTGCATCTCTGGAGCTCAGCCACAGTGATCTTTGGGTTCTTCTTTACCTCTCTCACCAAGGCTCTTCTCCCATGATTGCTCAGATTGGCTGGACGGCCAGGTCTAGAAGGAGTTCTGGTCGTTAAGGATTATGGAGGCCACTGTGCTCTTAGGAACCTTGAGTGGTGCAGAAACCTTGGCCAGTTCTGTGCCTTGCCACAATTCTGTCTCTAAGCTCCTTGGGCAGTTCCTTTGACCTCATGATTCTCATTTGCTCTGACATAGACATATATAGACAGGTGTGTGCCTTTCCTAATCAAGTCCAATCAGTTTAATTAAACACAGCTGGACTCCAATGAAGGAGAAGAACCATCTCAAGGAGGATCAGAAGGAAATGGACAACATGTGATTTAAATATGAGTGTCACAGCAAAGGGTCTGAATATTTATGACCACGTGAAATTTAAGTTTTTCTTTTTTAATAAATTTGCAAAAATATCTACATTTCTGTTTTTTTCTGTCAAGATGGGGTGCTGAGTTTACATTAATGAGAAATAAAATGAACTTTTTTGCTTTTATCAAATGGCTGCAATGAAACAAAGAGTGAAAAATTTAAAGGGGTCTGAATACTTTGCGTACCCACTGTATATCACTTTCTCTAGTCTGTATTTATTTTCTAATTACATTTTTCAATTCTATTTTCTATACATCTATATTCTATACATGATTATGAGGGCTGCCTTCTTGCCAGAGCAATTTAATGATAAGCTTTACAGTAGTCTCAGGACCATAGGTAGCCATAGACTCACTCATTGAGGACTTAGAGTTCTGGGCATGCTCTATATAGGAGGTAGATAAGGTGTGACAAAATCTATTGTCAGTAGTGGATGCAATAATTGGTAAGTGGTGTTATCTACAGTGGTGTTATTTTATATTGTAATACTGTCTGGGATGTAAATGAGGTGACAGCTGCAAAGTGGCAGTCTATTATTAGGCTTAAAGACAAGATTGGAAATTGCAGAATTTAGGATTTTTTTTAAATATAGATAGCGACATGGAACATTAATGAAAAATGCTGTACATATACAGTATGACACCTGTGGGAGTTAGCACAGAACACAGTATATGTATGGCTTAAGATTCCAGAGTCACTAACACTTCCAGAGGTACAACAGGTTGCCTAGAAATGCTTTGACCAAAGTCATTTTACAATAGACCCCTAGTGGTGAAATAACCTATAAGGTTAAAAAGAAATGTAAAAAAAATGTATAACATTATAAAAAAAAAAGAAAAGAAAAATCTCCATTAAGCACTATAACCTGTAAAAAATTAAAAATAAAATACACAAAATTGGTATCCCCATGTCATTAACAACCTGAACTGTTAAATTACCACTATATTTAACCAACATGGTGAATGTCATAAAATGTAAATAATGGCATAACTACTGGGTTTATGCATCTAGCCTCTTAATAAACTTAAAGTGTAACTCCCATTTTTTTTCTATGTTTTTGTGACCATTTTTGTAATATACTTTATTAAGCTAACTTCCTTTCTAATACAAAACTGGCTGTAACATTCTCCTTAGCAACTCTCTAATTGAGCTTTTACTAAGGAAAGTCCTTACAAAGTTGTATTCTGAATATACAGAGCTGAAGCATTTATCAAAGGGGGAGATGGTCACTTCCAATGGCTGTATCTTTAATTCTATACCACCTAGAAAAGTGGTTCTGGTATAAGAAAGCTGAGACTTAATATGCAGCAGCTTATATTAAATGTAAAATCACATTCCTGACTGTGTTTTTTACTAGTGATATCTCAGGTTCAGTTATAACTAGTACTTCATTCTCAGCTTTCTTGTGATACCAGAACCATTGTTCTAGGTGGTATAAACCAAAGATACAGCCATTTGAAGTGACCATCCTGGAGGTCATTGAAAAGGCCCAAACACTGGTGATGGAGCCCAGCAGAGGTGAGTAGCACTGTTAGTTATATTTCCTCATCTTCCCTGGGTCTCCGATCATTATACTCTGGGGTCTGAAGAGACCCCAGAGTATGATAATAGCAGTTTAGTTTTGGATGCTTTGGTCCGAACAAAACCGCCAGACGAACCCCATGAGATTTTCCCAACAAATACTAACTGCTACGGTCCTACTTACCAATCTCTGCTTCTGCCCATGGTCACCTCTGCTTCTACCCTTCTACCTTCAGCCTCCAGGAGGTCCCCCTAGAGGACTTCAGGGGAACTACAGCTGTTATGGCAGTAGTTCCACCACTGTATGTAAAGATTGAACACCTGAGACCCCTGTAGATCGATATTCCTGAACAGTGAAGCTCCAATGTCTACATGCCGGCAGCCACACTGCTCACTTGCTGTACAAATTGTAGCAAGTGGATAACCCTCTTAAGAACCATAATAATGTACAACGATAACCTGATTTGCCCTAATAATATGGAATTTTCTATATGGAATAGAATGAAAAGCAGCATAAAAAATAGTCAGTGTATCTGTCAGCATAGCTATTCATTCAATTGAGTAGTCTGTTTTCCCACATTGCTCTTCGGTATCAAAAAAAACAGCTAATGTATTCTTTCATCATCTCCATCATTATAATATAGATCATCTACTGCATTCTCAGCAATCGCTCATTAACGCATGAGGTAATCATACTATAACATAAGGATATTTTGTGTGATACAGATGCAAAAATAATGTTCGAAAAGTTGTGTTTAGACTTACCATGTTAGTTGTCATTTCACATGATCTAGGATTCCACTACATAGTTGTACTTGTTGATGAGTTACTTCAGTATTCATTATTAACATCGCTAACACATCTGTTCCTGGTACACACTGTTAAGGAAGCTTCTGTGTCTTATTTTCAGGAATATTAAAGAGGACTTTTCGTGTCCTCATCAATGTGTGGTGTTATATACCGCTAGAAAGCTGAAGTGCGCCTTCCTGATATTCGCAATACTATTACGGCGGATGATGGTTCTTTAAAGAGCTACCGAGTCTCTACTGTATTGTAATGGACCACTGTCTCTACTGTATTGTACAGTAGAGACCCAGAGGTAAGGGCTGCAATCTGAGTTCACTCGGATTGCGGGCACTGCATTTGCTGACACCCCCCAAAGTGAAAAAACTCATTGTCTGGTAAAGGTGTCCTGTTTCTATGACAGATGGGAGTCTTATGAAGGCTCCTAGGTTTGTCATTGTAATACAGCTATCGAGGCCTATGGTCTATGACAATTACATTACAGTCTATGGGATTTGCAAACAAAAGACTGCAAGTTCAAGCCCCCTAATAAAAAAAAGTTTAGAAAATAACAAAAAAAAAAAAAAAAAAAAAATTTCAAATCACACCCCTTTTCCCTATATTTGAAATAAAAATAAAATAAATAAACAAAACAAATATACTATACATCCCCATGTACAAAAATGGCAGGTCTACAAACAAAAATAATTGTCCCATACTGCGAACGCGATAGTAAGAAAAAAAAAATCACTGTCATACTGACATTTTTTTTCGCCATTTCACCTCCCATAAAAAACTGAATGAAGAACAGTTAAGACATGAGACATTTGTCAAAATGGTGACTCCAAGAAAAATCTTTTTTACAAAGTTATAGATTATTTTAAGGTGTTAAATCGTAAATAAAACTATATAAGGCTAAAGCCCCATGTTGCATTGTGTTTTACAGTACCAGCAAAGTGAATGAGATTCTGGCTAATCCCATCCACACATTGCAAAAAAAAAAAAACGCTGCAGAAAAGCTGTATTTTCAAAAATGTGTTTTTGAAAAATGCAGAATGTCAATTATACTTGCGGAAACGCTCGTGATTTCCCTATAGGCTTCATAATGGAAGAAAATCTGCAGAGAAAAACTCTGCAAAAATGCATTGAAAAATGCTGCAGAAAAAAACACAATGCGTTTCCACTGCCTTTCGTTTTTCAGCGTTTTTCAGCTGTGTTCCGCAATTATTATTTATTATTATTAATAATAATGTTTGTTTATATAGCACCATTAATTCCATGGTGTGTTACATTTGAGGATTTACATACGATACACAAGATATACAAAACAGATAGTACTAACAGTGACCAACTGGCACAGTGGAATAGAGGGCCCTGCCCGCAAGGGCTTACAATCTGAGGGAAGAGGGACAGAGACGGAAGGTGGGGGTAGAGGCTGTTCAGGTGGTGGTGTGATGACAGTAGCGTTACTGGAGATTGTAGGCCTTCCTGAGTAGGTGAGTCTTCAGGGCCTTCTTGAAGCTTGCGATTGTGGGGGTCCGCCGCGAATCCGACCTAAATGTTGGAAAACTGGATAGGGACTGGATAGGGTAAGGTTTGCGACACTTTGCTTAAAAAAACATTCACTTGAATGGGTTTTTAAAGCAATGCGCGGGTGTGTGCTTAAACCCTCTGTGCCGCAAAGCCGTTTTTTTTTCGTCGGACACAAAGTCCTGCATTGTGATAAGATTTTGCTGAGTTGGGTTTTGACCTTATCAGGTGTGTATTGTGTCATTTGCATCTAACTCCAGTCATGACGTCTTTCTCTACAGGCACGTGATCCTATTACTAGAAGAGTATCAGACTTTTCTGTGACAGCAGCCTGTGCTAATCTGAAAAAAAAAATATTTGTTATTTAAAGGTTTTTTTGTGCTCACCCAATAAACAGTGTGACAAAGCCTGCTAATCTGGAAAATATATATATATATATTTTGTTTAGCATTTTCTTCATTACTCACCCAATAACCAGCCTTGCAGTCTGTGCTAATCTGAAAAAAATCTCTGTTATTTAAGGGTTTTTGTTTGGTTATCCAACAAAACTGCTGCCATTTCAGCAGCAATAACAAAAAAAAACAAGCTGACTGACACAGTTCTAGTCTAATAGTCACTGTTCATCCTTTGAATGCTTTGCTATTTTTCAAATTAAATAATAATTTGTAAGAAAAAAAAACTTACACACAGTGTCAGAATTGTTGACAATCACTATTATAATTAGGTAGCGTGCAGTAAAATGACTAGAAAAAAAAAAAACAGGCAGGGGACAGGCAAAAGGAAGGGTAGGAAAAAACACTCATGCAAGTACTAACAACAATGTGGGTGGCAACAGCAACACTATTTTTGGTTTTGGTGGCACTGCCAGTAGCCACAGGATTCTTGTACTGCCTGAGAATGAAGATGAAGTTTTTGATTACTTAGCTCGCTCATCTCAATCACAGGAGCATATTGCATTCAAGAGTGATATGATCTTGAGTCGGGCTTCTGTGTATTCCTCCTCTATAACATGTAATTTATTGCAGGGCCTTTCTGAACTGTCTGTGTCTCCTTCATCTTTTCCACTGACACAGATCCTTGGTAGTCATGTGGCACCTGCTGAGACATTTGTTTCTCCTAGTCAGAACAGTCTTCCTCCTCTTTTTGATGAGCTAGTCAGCATTTTTTGCAAGTAGAGGAGGAAGACATGACTGTTGGTGGTGGAGGTTGTAGTGGAAGGCGGTGCAGTACTACTACTGGTAGCAGTGGCATAACTAAAGTCCTATGGGCCCATAAGATAATTTTAAGCCAGGGCCCACTACCGCCTGCGCCTTTTCCACAACATACTGTGGTGGAATTTATATACCTTTTTAGTCCCAGATAAACCATGCCCACTTTCCAGAGAAAAAAATCTAAGTAAAAATAGGCACAAAACAAAGATACATCCTGCCCACACAATGATAACAATTAAAAAAGGTGCAGAATAAGATAAAAGGGGGTCTTGATAAATACCTTCCTCCATGTTAGCTTGGTTTAATTAAAAAAAGTTATTAGAAATGCTCTAGTCACATGCTACAGTTATTCATATTAATACACATACTCTTGTATATGCATTAGACAGTATATACTTGCATACACACGTGGACAAAATTGTTGGTACCCCTCGTTTAATGAAAGAAAATCCCACAATGGCCACAGAAATAACTTGAATCTGACAAAAGTAATAATATATAAAAATTCTATGAAAATGAACAAATGAAAGTCAGACATTGCTTTTCAACCATGCTTTAACAGAATTTTTAAAAAAAGAAAACTCATGAAACAGGCCTGGACAGAAATGATGGTTCCCTTAACTTAATATTTTGTTGCACAACCTTTTGAGGCAATCACTGCAATCAAACGATTCCTGTAACTGTCAATGAGACTTCTGCACCTCTCAACAGGTATTTTGGCCCACTCCTCATGAGCAAACTGCTCCAGTTGTCTCAGGTTTGAAGGGTGCCTTTTCCAGATGGCATGTTTCGGCTCCTTCCAAAGATGCTCAATAGGCTTTAGGTCAGGGCTCATAGAAGGCCACTTCAGAATAGTCCAATATTTTCCTCTTAGCCATTCTTGGGTGTTTTTAGCTGTGTGTTTTGGGTCATTATCCTGTTGCAAGATCCATGACCTGCGACTGAGACCAAGCTTTCTGACACTGGGCAGCACATTTCTCTCTAGAATCCCTTGATAGTCTTGAGATTTCATTGTACCCTGCACAGATTCAAGACACCCTGTGCCAGATGCAGCAAAGCAGCTCCAGAACATAACAGAGCCTCCTCCATGTTTCACAGTAGGGACAGTGTTCTTTTCAAGATATGCTTCATTTTTCCATCTGTGAACATAGAGCTGATGTGCCTTGCCAAATATTTCGATTTTTGTCTCATCTGTCCATAGGACATTCTCCCAGAAGCTTTGTGGCTTGTCAACATGTAGTTTGGCAAATTCCAGTTTTGTCAGATTCAAGTTATTTCTGTGACCATTGTGGGTTTTTCTTTCATTAAACGAGGGGTACCAACAATTTTGTCCACATGTGTATATGCATTTACATACACACATACACATTTCCCTACACTCTTATATTCACATTTACCTACACACGTACATATGCATTTACAAACACACTTATACATGATATATATATATAGATATAGATAGATATATATGAATTTACCTATACTCATATACAGTTAGGTCCATATATATTTGGACACTGACACAAATTTTGTTTTTTTATCTGTTTACTGAAACATATTCAAGTTATAGTTATATAATGGGCATGGACATAAAGTCCAGACTTTCAGCTTTCATTTGAGGGTATCTACATTAAAATTCGATGAAGGGTTTAGGAGTTTGAGCTCCTTAACATGTGCCACCCTGTTTTTAAAGGGACCAAAAGTAATTGGACAATTGACTCAAAGGCTGTTTCATGGGCAGCTGTGGGCAATTCCTTCTTTATATCTTTCTCAATTAAGCTGATAAAAGCCCTGGAGTTGATTTGAGGTGTGGTGCTTGCATTTGGAAGATTTTGCTGTGAAGAAAACATGCGGTCAAAGGAGTTCTCCATGCAGGTGAAACAAGCCATCCTTAAGCTGCGAAAATAGAAAAAACCTATCCGAGAAATTGCTACAATATTAGGAATGGCAAAATCTACAGTTTGGTACATCCTGAGAAAGAAAGAAAGCACTGGTGAACTCATCAATGCAAAAAGACCTGGACTTCCATGGAAGACAACAGTGGTGGTTGATCGCAGAATAATTTCCATGGTGAAGAGAAACCCCTTCACAACAGCCAACCAAGTGAACAACACTCTCCAGGATTTAGGCATATCAATATCTAAATCTAGCATAAAGAGAAGGTGCAAGCCACTTATAAGCCTCAGGAATAAGAAGGCTAGATTGGACTTTGCTAAAAAAAAATATCTAAAAAAGCCAGCACAGTTCTGGAAGAACATTCTTTGGACAGATGAAACGAAGATCAACCTGTACCAGAATGATGGAAAGAAAAAAGTATGGCGAAGGAGTGGTACAGATCATGATCCAAAGCATACCACATCACCTGTACAACATGGCGGAGGCAGTGTGATGGTTTGGACATGCATGGCTGCCAGTGGCATTGGGTCATTAGTGTTTATTGATGATGTGACACAGGACAGAAGCATCTGGATGAATTTTGAGATATTCAGAGACATACTGTGTGCTCAAATCCAATTGGAGCCAAACTGATTGGTCAGCATTTCATAATACAGATGGACAATGACCCAAAACATAAAACAAAGCAACCCAGGAGTTTATTAAAGCAAAGAAGTGGAATATTCTTGAATGGCCAAGTCAGTCACCTGATCTCAACCCAATTGAACATGCATTTCACTTGTTAAAGACTAAACTTCAGACAGAAAGGCCCACAAACAAACAGCAACTGAAAACCGCTGCAGTAAAGGCCTGGCAGAGGATTAAAAAGGAGGAAACACAGCGGCATCTGGTGATGTCCATGAGTTCAAGACTTCAGGCAGCCATTGCAAACAAAGGGTTTTCAACCAAGTATTAGAAATTAACATTTTATTTACAATTATTTAATTTGTCCAATTACTTTTCAGCCCCTGAAATGAAGGGATTGTGTGTAATAAATGCTTTAGTTCCTCACATTTTTATGAAATCATTTTGTTCAACCCACTGAATTAAAGCTGAAAGTCTGAACTTCAACTGCATCTGAATTGTTTTGTTCAAAATTCATTGTGGTAATGTACAGAACCAAAATTTGAAAAATGTTGTCTCTGTCCAAATATTTATGGACCTAACTGTATATGCATTTACACTCACACACATATAAATATATCTATAGATACTTACACATTCACCTACAATCACATATACACATCATATACTGTACATTCTAGTTTACAGATAATGCACTGACCTTTACTTCAGAAAGATGGACACGCATGCAACAAGTAGAGTATGGGACATAACCTGTTGTCCCATGCCAGGAAAGCAGTGAAGGGGAGCGTTTAGTAAATCAGCAGAGGAAAGAGATGGAGTAAGGGATGTTAATAGAGAGAAGCCTTTGTGATCTGAGGGGACATGAGACATCTCTGACCTATTTCAGATGAGGGAGGTGCGCATGCTCTACCATGCAAGAGCATACATATAGCAGAACCTGCACACACATGGCTACAGAGGATGCAGGCTGATCAGCAGAGCAGTTACCTGAGAAATTTTATCTGCTCCAGGGGAGGGGGGACGGATGGTTGGAGAGTCAGAGTAGAAGTGTACTAGAAATATTTAGTGAGCTGGCTTCATGCAAGGGCTCTGTGAAGCTCAGCACTGTACCCTGCATGCAAGCCTCTGCCAGGCTGTTATGGACAAGACTCGGTGAGTCAAAAGCAAATTGAGGATCTGTTACATCCAACGGAGGGCGTGTGAGCTCCCAGCTCCTTTCCCATAATGCCTTGTGATAGGCTGTTATGTGCAGCTTTAGCTGTGTGGGCACCCTGTGCTGCCAGGCCCAGTTGTGGTCGCACCCCTGCGACCATGATCGTTTCGCTACTGAATGGTGGTCGTTCTGGTAGGGGAACTAGGGGGGAAATCTGGAGGTGGAAATTATGAGGGTGTGCAGGAATTCCATGGCCATGATATGTCAGTTAAAAGTGCAGAAGACAATCATATGGCCGATGATGATTCTTTTGCAGATAGGACCTGGCAACTGTGTCAAGATGACAGCACAGCGCAGCGTATGGTTAAACTCGGAGATTGTATCTACTGCTTACCATCCGTTTTAAGCCAATTTAAGTTGTGGTTCTGCAGCATCCCAATGGACAATGCTTAACCTGTTGTTATTTTATTTCATTGTGTTGGGGCCACTGTATATATTGTTTTTGTATGTTTTTATACGTGTATTTTCTAATTTTAGTGTTTGCTTTGCAGCTTCCCTTATCTTGCATATTTTTTGCCTCTTGGTACATTCCACTATTTTTGGATACCCCTCTGTATTGGGGGACTTAGAACAGTCCTGGCCAATCATTGGCCACTGGGTTGGGTGTGAAGATTGCAAGTCTCCAGGGAACCCTTAGGCAGTAAGTAATGTGCCCTCAACCGAGACCTACTGTTTGTCCTCTGCAGCCCCGGAGGAAGAAAAAGTTATCTATTGCCCTGAAGCAGCCATATACAGCCCTGAGACAAGGAAGAATTGCTGTCAGCTTCATAGAGCAGAAAGTGCCTACTTTTGGAGGAAGTCGTCAAAACCCATCATCTAGGACCCATGCAGCTTCAAGTATCTGGGCCCTGGGACTTCATAGAACTCTGTCCTCATAGCCATATTGGGTGAGGCAGAGAATTGTATGTTATTTTGGTGTGGAGAAAGGCACTATATACCACCATTTTATATTGGGCATCTCTCATCCCAAGTCCGGAAATAGCCAGTACAGTGGAAACTAAATCCCCATCGGGAAGCTGCATGTGATGTCTGTTATCAGCTCACACAGTAAAGTTACTTCTTGGTTCAACTGCACCAATGTCTCCTGAGTAGTTCCTGTGCTTATCATCACAGCCCAGGGTAAGAGAGGACCCCTCTCCAACTGAAAACACCCCAGAGAACAACTACCACCACCATCAGGTATCAAGTAGGCCCCCCTCGTCAGTGTCCGGCCTGGGAGGTGGGCTGGAGGAGTTGGTTGAGTATTTTTGGCCTACCTCTGACATCACCACCACTACTACTCTCATCCTCTGTTTCCCTTTATTGGGTTGTGTCAGTACCACTTGTTCGACCCAAATTGAATCTGGGACCCGAGAGGTCTTGAGAAGTCCGCTGATCTTTATTCAGGATTTTACTGAACACTATTCTAGCACTATTCTGGCACTGTTAAGAGTACTACTAGCACACTAGCACTATTTTTTGTAAGTGCCATTCTGGCTGTTATTTTGGGGGGGGGGAGAGTTAAGCATATGGATCTGCATTCACTTATATAGATGAGTGGCAGCTGCACACTCTGTCGAAGAAGTGCTGGCAGTTCATAGAAACGTTATAATTCCCATCCCTGCATTGTGCAAGAAAAAGATGTCACGAGTCTCAGGACCTTGAGTTGAGAGTATTAGCAATTTAACCATGCTACTTTGCAATTTTTACATAATGTAAGCAAAACTATTTTATCATTGTCAAAGCCATAAATCTGCATAGTTTGTACTGTATTCTATGAAAACTAAAACAATGGCTGAAAATGTGAACCTCTCTTCTTGATTTATTGTGTAAATGCAGTTTATTTTTGTATTTATATGTAAAAGAAATGGAATTTTGCCCGGTCTCTGAAAGTTATGCTTCCGGTTCCCAGATGCCTATTTCAATATGTTCCTGATGTTAGCTCACAACTAGTACTATACCACTTGAGAGTAGGTCTCTTGAGACAAGAGAATGTACTAGTACTAGGAGCTCAATAAGGTGTCTTAGATTGTCTTAGTTGCATTTAGAAGACATTTATTCACTCATCGCCTCTTCATTTAAAGAAGCCCCCCCCCCCACCTCTGGCTTGAAATGAGCCTGTGTTTAGTGTGTTGTTATTGAATTGCTTACTAATAGCTTTATTGTGAAGGTTTAAGCTCCCCTCTGGAGCACTGACTTCCTCTCCACTTCTCTGATGCGCAAAGTCTTTCCTAAATGAACTGTAGGTCAAATTTAAAATGCAAGATTATTAGAACCTTGAACTGACTCACATAGACTTTCATTGTTAGTTTGCAACAGATGAGCAGAAAGGAGGTCAGTGCTCCAGAGGGGAGCATATAACATCAGAATAAATATGTCAGTAAGTTATTCAATAACAATACACTACACGGAGGCTCAATTTCAAAAGGAAGAGATAAAAAATTACTGAATTGCTTCTTGATTTATAATTGACTTCTTAGTCTAGAATTAAATACAGTAAACACCTACAGTGAGATCCCTCCATTTGTCTTGTAAAGTTACACTTATAAAACAGGGTTGACTTAGCTGTGTTTTATAGGGGGTTGTCTCATGGTATGAGCTTGTGTGATTGTGCTTTACAGACAATCTCAGTCAATATATATGCAGATACACATACATATTCTTATATTTATTTTTTTAGCTTACTTGTATAGCGCCGTCATATTCCGTAGCGCTTTACAGACATTGATAGTCACTGTCCCACATAGGGCTCACAATCTACATTCCCTATCTCTATGTGTTTGGAGTGTGGGAGGAAACCGGAGTACCTGGAGGAAACCCACGTAAACACAGGGAGAACATACAAACTCCTTGCAGATGCTGTCCTTGGCAGAATTCGAACCCAGGACTCCAGCGCTGCAAGGCTTATATACTATACATACACACATACATTTGCATATATTTTATATATAGGTAAATAAGTATACCGATACACACTCGCATATATATATATATACTGTACATATATATATATGCTATATATAGATATATACATGTAACTATATAATGTGCATACAGTATATATAACATTTTATTTATATATACACACATACAAATATGTAAATATATATGTACACATATAGGTAAATATATATATGCACATACACACAGATGTCGAACCGAAACGTTGTATCACAGAGCTAATAAAGTCCATTTTTTTGCATCAATTTTGGAGTGCTGCCTCTCTTTTACTTTGCTATTTTGGTAATTTTGCCACTGACTGAAGTCTTGCTCTGAAACAGCCACAAATCTTCACACTACGATGACCATGCTTAAATTTTGGTGAAATAGCTAATGTTTTCATACCTTGTCCTGCCCAGTTTCCGGCAGCAGCGACATCCTTTTTTTTCCCATATTGCTTGAAACCAGTGAGAATCTGATCACGGGCATTAGCTTCAGATCTCTGCATTACAGCGGAGACCCGGTAGCTATGGCGACCGCTCTGCAGCAGCTATACTTGCCTATAGCTTTGGCATATGAGTACATCACTATTTAAAGGGAGTCTGTCAACAGCTATTTCTACACTTACCAAAGTTGTCTTTCTCATTCTGCATTGCAGCTCCATTTTCATGAGAATCAGCATTTTATTGTTATACAAATTAGCCACTCTGTATAAAAATAAAATCCTGAGTTTCCTGAAAATGGAGGTCCTACAAGGTACTATCGTTATTTTGATTGAGCATTCTTGACCTGAGGCAGGGTATTAAACCTCTCCATTGAGACTACTCAGATGCCTGCTACGACTGTAGTTAGATTTGTACTCTCAGAACGTATCTTGTTATATCTTGATTGAAATGTTGCAGTACACTATGACTGAATAAACCTTATTTTTAATGAATGGCTTTGGAGATCTGCTGTGGGTGACATCAGCAGATTCCCAATTCTCAGGCCAGCAAACGGATCAGCTGAATAAAGAGGGAGGCAGTGAATGGCAATGGAACTGCGACAGGTATGTAACATGAAAGCCACACAGGAGAGCTTGAACAAAACATGCATCAGCTAAGGGAGCAAGGACCTTTTTATCAAAAATAACTGTGATGGGGAGGGATAATAGCCTTCATTTAATAATATACATAATAATAACAATATAGCCCTTGCTATAATTGAACTACGCTCTCCATGCACTGTCCAAACACTTAGGTTTACAACATCAACTAACCTGTAGAAGCAGAAGTGCAGTGGGAAAGGAGAGCATCTGCCTGAACGAATGATGAGACAAGGGTTGGATCAGACTTCCTCAGTGTCTCTAGACACTAACTAAACTGTAGTCAGTCAGTTATTGCTCTGTCCTATCAGAATTAATTCTGTCTTCAGCTGAAGACCTAGAATAGTATTCATTGTACAAAATTGTTTAAGTACTGCTTTCCATAATATGTTCTAAGGTGGAACTGAACAGTTTAATATAATGACTTCACTAGAATATCTATATTAGATTGCATTACAAATATTACAACACTAAAGGATATAAATAATGTTTTTAAGCATGAAAACAAACTAGTGACCATAAATGGAACCCAATAAAACAATTATTCTCTATACAGCCTCAATAAATAGTCTCCATACACTAAACTGTGTATTTAAATCCCGCCTGTTAATTGTTTGACATTCATACATTGCATTTTTCTTTTATATTACATGTCTGTTTTTCATTTTCTATGAACTGCGTTGCCCTTAATATACTACGAAAACAAATACATCTGGAAAATTGAATGTAATTGTCAAGCCTCTGTAAATTTTACAATTTAGCTTTTCATTGGCTTTAAAGGAAGCAATTTAGCTTGTTTTCTTTGTAATTCATTCAATGCACATAGTAACATTTTATTGTTACATATAATTTAACTGTGATGTTTAATGTATTTTTATATTATGCTGAAATAAATCGTATTCCCAGCATCTCTCACAATGTACAAAGCAATATTTTTCTGTAATTGTAATATGTTTACTATGGTTTATAGGAAATGTGTGTGCAATAATCTAATTGGAGATTAAAGAACTTCATATTCATGTTTCTATCCTCACTTCTAGGAATTTTCCTTCCCATTTAACAATTCTATGACTGAAGTGCCATGCTTTACTTGTTTTAGCTATAATAATAACTGCAAAGAATGTAATTCTAAAATAGATGTTGTAGACAAAAAGGGCTGCTTAGCAACTTTCTGTTCCTCATGTAAAATGGTTAGTTTGCAGCAGCAATGTAATGTGACCATCGTGGTTTCCTAAGGAAAAAAACACAAAAAAATTGCAAAGGTCACAAAAATCCAGCAATGCTGGGGGAAATGGTGTATTGTCATAGGAATTAAGGGGTTGTCCAACCTATAGTGCAGAATGCTGTACAAACATTTACAAATAATCACCTTACCGATCTCCCACCAATCCCAGTCATCTGTTTCCCAGATGTCCTGCCAGTCTGTGCTTCCCAACACAAGAACATAGTTAACTGAGGGGTTCACTGCCCCTCCCATTGATTTGCTAAGGGGTCATTTTCTGTGTGTAGAGAGGGAACATAGCAAAGCAACCGACTGGGGACATGGGAATCACCAATGATATATCACTGTTCAATTTTTTTTTTACAACAATTTGGAGCAGACAGTAATGACTGCAGTCGGAAAGCAATATGTTCTCCATATACTGCTAATATTTTGGAACATACAGTAAAGAAAGAGGGTGGACAGCTGATTTCTGCAACCCCCTTTTCTGTTGTTTGCACCTGGGAAGGTTGAGAACCACCAGAGGGGGAGGTCCATTGCTGCGCTGCTGTGCATGCTGGTGAGGAAGAATCTACACAGGACACTTTTATGTTCTTAAGGCCTTTGTAGATTCTCCTCTGAGAGGAGGGGTCCTCCCAATACTCTGACTATGTTCAAAAGATGCCTCAATATCATTAATATATTCTTCTCATACCTCATCTTTCCCAGGATTTAAATCCAACACCTACTATATGGAAAGTACAAACACTTACAGTCACAAACAGTGAGTTACATGCTGAGCTCTTGTTTATGAAGCTATGATCTCCTAAAAACCTCATGATAAACATCACAACACAGTACATATTTGATATCTTCTTATTGGAACATACAGTCATGGCCAAAAGTTTTGAGAATGATACAAATATTAATTTTTACAAAGTCTACTGCTTCAGTTTTTCTAATGGCAATTTGCATATACTCCAGAATGTTATAAAGAGTGATCAGCTTAACAGCAATTACTTGCAAAGTCAATATTTGCCTAGAAAATGAACTTTATCCCCCAAAACACATTTCAACATCATTGAAGCCCTGCCTTAAAAGGACCACCTAACATCGTTTCAGTGATTGCTCCATTAACACAGGTGTGGGTGTTGATGAGGACAGGGCTGGAGATCAATCTGTCATGATTAAGTAAGAATGACACCACTGGACACTTTAAAAGGAGGCTGGTGCTTTCCATCATTGTTTCTCTTCTGTTAACCATGGTTATCTCTAAAGAAACACATGCAGTCATCATTGCACTGCACAAAAATGGCCTAACTGGGAAGAGTATTGCAGCTAGAAAGATTGCACCTCAGTCAACAATCTATCGCATCATCAAGAACTTCAAGGAGAGAGGTTCCATTGGTGCCAAAAAGGCTCCAGGGCGCCCAAGAAAGACCAGCAAGCGGCAGGACCGTCTCTTAAAAGTGTTTCAGCTGCGGGATCGGGCTACCAGCAGTGCAGAGCTTGCTGAGGAATGGCAGCAGGCAGGTGTGAGTGCATCTGCACGCACTGTGAGGCGGAGACTCTTGGAGCAAGGCCTGGTCTCAAGGAGGGCAGCAAAGAAGCCACTTCTCTCCAGAAAAAACATCAGGGACAGACTGATATTCTGCAAAAGGTACAGGGAGTGGACTGCTGAGGACTGGGGTAAAGTCATTTTCTCTGATGAATCCCCTTTTCGATTGTTTGGAACATCTGGAAAACAGCTTATTCGGAGAAGAAGAGGTGAGCGCTACCACCAGTCTTGTCTCATGCCAACTGTAAAGCATCCTGAAACCATTCATGTGTGGGGTTGCTTCTCAGCCAAGGGAATCGGCTCTCTCACAGTCTTGCCTAAAAACACAGCCATGAATAAAGAATGGTACCAGAATGTCCTCCAAGAGCAACTTCTCCCAACCGTCCAAGAGTAGTTTGGCGCTCAACAATGCCTTTTCCAGCATGATGGAGCACCTTGCCATAAAGCAAAGGTGATAACTAAATGGCTCAGGGAACAAAACATAGAGATTTTGGGTCCATGGCCTGGAAACTCCCCAGATCTTAATCCCATTGAGAACTTGTGGTCAATGATCAAGAGACGGGTGGACAAACAAAAACCAACAAATTCAGACAAAATTAAAGCATTGATTCTGCAAGAATGGACTGCTATCAGTCAGCATTTGGTCCAGAAGTTGATTGAGAGCATGCCAGGGAGAATTGCAGAGGTCCTGAAGAAGAAGGGTCAACACTGCAAATATTGACTTGCTGCATTAACTCATTCTAACTGTCAATATAAGCTTCTGTTACTCATAATATGAATGCAATTATATTTCTGTATGTGATAAAAACATCTGACAAACACACATAAAAACCAGAGGGCAGCAGATCATGTGAAAATAGAATATTTGTGTCATTCTCAAAACTTTTGGCCATGACTGTATAATACAATAAACATGTTATTTAAGGTTATGCGTAAATGACATGAATACAAATAGAAAATAGTTTTTTTTTTTTACACAATATCCCTTAATAAAATTAAATATATACTATATTAAACACTTCCGTACCGCCCATGACTATATACGTCCTAGGGGTGGTTGCCTTGTTCTGCAAGGAACTACCGGTACGTCCAAGCAGAACTCAGTAGCTGCACGAAATCGTGCAGCTAATGAAACAGGGAGCCGGCTGTGACTTCAGCCGGAGCTGCCAGAGAGAAGACAGGGAACTTTTAGTACCTTCCCTGCCTTCCCGATCGCTGTGTATACAGCGCTCAATGAGCCCTATACAGCACTATGGGCGCCGCCATCTTGTGGCCGCCCTCTGACACAGCGGTCATGTGATCCACTGGGTGCAGCATGTGCTAGAGCTGCTGGTTTCTACAGGACCCAGATCAGCTCTATAATTTTGTTGAACTAACGTGCAGGAGGCTGTATTCCTCCTGCAACTGGGGCTAAATGTACCAGCCCCAGTTACAGGGAAAATCAGCCTCCCCAACAAAAGAAACAGTGATCAGATGTCCCCAAAGGTCTATTATGACCTTATGGGGACACAATGTAAAAAAAAAAAAAAAAAAAATTAATAGAAAAGTAAAAAAAAAAGTAAATAAAATAATTTTAAAAATAAATAAAATAATATGCCAATAAAATGCCCTTATTACAGGTTATAGCCCCACCCTCGACGACACCATAAAAAATAAAAATTACCATAATGGAGAGGAAAATCTATTTTATAAAGTTTTTTAGTAGCACTTTGTGTTATGAAATAAAAAAAAAATGAAAAGTGAAAAACAGACACGTTTTCCCTCCTCTTTTGTTTATATTTTTCCGGATATAAAAAAAAAAATTAAATCACATGCAAAAATAAAAACAACATAAAAATAAAGCCCTATGTGTCACCGAAAAAAGATGCAGAAATTAGTTGAATAACACAAATGATAAAAATGTTATAGCCCTCAATATCGCACAAAGGAACCCGAAAATGTGTCTGGTCCTGGACAGACAGTGGTTAAAGGGGTTTTCCGGGCAAAAAATATTAAAAAAAAAAAAAGGTACATTAGTGCTAGTAATGGGTTAATAAATGCACCCATATACCTTTAGCAGTGTTTTGAGTGATTTCTGGGTGTCTCTGGGAGCTCCTGCATTTGTTTACATGGCTCAGCTTCCTGCTATGTTACTTCCACACTAACTCCTCTCACCTCACTTCCCTCCTTTCTCTCTCCCTCACTCCTTTCTCCCTCCCATACACCCCCTTCCCGTCTCTCTAGCTATCCCACCCACTACTAGCTCTCCCCAACCTATTCAGCCTAACCCCTGACCCCATTATATAGTTACCTCTCTTCCTTACAGGCTTCTTCCTGCAGGATGGCCCATCCTTCTTTTCTGACTGCCGGCACATGCTACAGTCTCAGCGCTGCTCTGTGCTCTGCACTGACCATCCAGGCATGGGAGCTGCGCAGTAGAGGTGGATTATCGGCAGCAGAGCAAAGAGCAGCGCTGGAACAATTGCACACGGCTGCAGTCAGAAAAGAGGAAGGAGCCATCCTGCAGGAAGAAGCCTGGAAGGTAAGTATGATGGAGTGGATGGGGGGGAGTAGTAGTGACATTCCGTTTCCGGAAATGGGGAAACAGATCGTCACCGGATAACCCGAAAATGTCCCTGGGGCGGTCACATATGTGAAAATATACATTTTTGATTATGTTATTTAGAAAGTAGGAGGGTGTTTAGATTACTGTAGGGATTTCCATTTATCCCAGACAACCCCTTTAAACATGTACTTATATGTTATAACCATTACAAAAACATCACTGGTGCCATTATGAGTGATCAGTATACTAGGTAGATGAAAGAAGTTGATCCATAATGGGGCCCAACGTAACAGTATTGCCCAAAGGTCGGCGTAAACCTGGCACTGAACCTGGATACATTGAAACTTCTTTGAGAGGACCACTCAGGTAAAATGATCTCCTATATTTATGATCCTCTATAAGAGGTAGTTCACTATCAAGATGTGTTCTACATAAGGAGCTGGTCTTTTGGATAGGTTTTTCTAACTGCTAATAAAGAAATACTCAAATTGCTATAAAGCAATAATATGTAAAAAAAATATTAGCAGAGTTTACATATTTAAAAAATCTTTGTTTCCTTGACTTGTCCTCTTTGTTTAAAGAAAGTCTTCAATGTCTCCATGTATTACTAATAACAATGTTAAATCCCAGATTTTATGCAAGACACAGTTTACTGTAAATACATCAGTTCTTTTACTGTGCCTCTAGGTTTAATATGTAACTTTTATCATTTAGTCATCATGTAACAGCTTTTCCCTTGATATACAGACTAACATCAATATTAGTATCATTAGTAACAAATGTTTGGAGATAATGTTTAATGAATGCTGATATTGGAGCTGCTTGCTGAAATTTTGCAGAATGTTCCTACGCTAAAGTTTTACATTTCTTATCTTGGCAGAAGTCCAGGCTGGAGTAAGCGATTAAATAACTACATAAACAGTCATGTACAACGTCTTTGGCCACTCATGCTCTTTAATCCCAATCTTTCATGCTAGTAAAATCAAGAGAAGAGATAAAAGTTACAAAGAATTGTATTATAGAACAGAAAAAGCATACATAATAAAGTCATCTAGGAGTATCATTATTTCTCCCCATATTTAAGTTCACTAGTTAGCAAAGTTGGAAATCTCTCAAACTCCATAGACGTATAAAAAGAAAGATTTATTGGTACATTTTTATGGATTTTGAAACAGATTCTATAAGAGTTTTACATATTAGCTGTAAATAAAATATAAAAATAGAATACAATTTTAGAAATATATTACAAAAAAAGGCATCATTGTCCCAACCTGTTAATGACCATGTAGAGCATATCTGTATTGTGTTTTGAGGTTGAGCTTTAAAATCACACTATTATAACTGCATAATGGTGCATAATCGCCTCTCAGCTCATAGCAAATCACTCACATAATTGTCTGTTTATGGCAGAGCTTTACTGACTCAGATCAGATCTGCTTTTAACTAATTTCACCATACAAGGCTATTTTTTTCCTATAACTCGGGTTCCTCTAAATGTCCCAGTTACAGTGGTAAACTACATAGCAAAAAAAAAAGTTTCAGGCCTTGTCCCCATGGCTTTTTCAAAGAAGATATATCCTTCTGTCCCTTTCTCTATTAAAAGGGATGTCACGTTGCTAAGCAAACATTTCCTGTGTGATGAGACAGGATCAGGAAATAGAGACTGGTGGGGATCCAGTAAACATCAGAGCGTGAGCAACAGGAACTATAGGGGCTATAAGCAGTGGGTGTCAACTGTAACAAACAGATGGCACCATGCTGCAATACCTGCGATCCAAGATAATTTGGACTGTGAGTGTTTAACCCTTTAGATGCCATGTTCAGTAGTTACCAGGACTTTTAAAGGGTTTCTGGTACTAAGACCCCCCGAATCAGCCTCCACAGCATGACTGGAGGGCACTGATGCATTTCCATGACATCTGACCTGATATGGATAACCCTATGTGCAGTGTTTATGTAGGAAGGATTCACCATGTTCTCATATTCTAGTTTTATTTATTTATTTATTTCGCTTACTTATATAGCGGCAACAAATTCCACAGCGTTTTACAGATTTTGTCAACATTACCCCAACTAGGGCTTACAATCTAAATTCCATAACAGTATGTCTCTGGAGTTTGGTAGGAAACCGGAGTTCTAAGAGGAAATCCACATGAATACAGGGAGAATGTACAACTTCCACTGAGCTACCCTGCTCCTAAATTTAAAAATTAATAAAAATAATAAAATTCAAAACCCAAATATCCTTTTTCCTCCATGTAAATACCCTTTATAATGTATAAAATTTAAAAACAATAAAAAAATATATATTTTGTTTCATTGCTTTTCTAACAATTTGTACTGTAAAACTAACACACTATCCTGCTAGTAAATACTGTTAAAAAAAGATTTTAAAAAAAACCCACCAGAAATGCTGTTTCCTACGTTGCAGAAACGCTGCTTTTTTTGTTGCCAGGATTAAGCAGAAGGTAGAAGAATAAGCACTTCCTATATATTTCCCATTCCTTTTGTAGCCATTTTTGCCTTTATCTCGAAAAACCACAGCAAAATCTGCAACAAAAAAAAGCTGCGTTTCCGCAACATGGGGTTTTAGCCTAGAAGTCACTTCACCTCCAAAAAACGGAATAAAAGTGATCAAAAAGTTGCATGTACCGCATAAAAGGAAGCAACAAAATGTACTTCTCTTCCTGTAAAAAATATCCTATAAACTATCTTATTCCATATGTGAAAAGTTATGGCTGTTAGAGGACAGCAACGACAGCTATTTTTTTTTTATAGAAAAGGTTTTTAATGTTCACAATTAGTCAAACATAAAGAATTATATAAATTAGGTATCACCCATACAACCCATACTATAAATCTAACAAATTATTTATACCACACGGTAAATGGTACAAAAAAATAAAGAAATAAAAAAGCCAATAATGCTGTTTTTTTTTGTCACATTGCCTCTAAGAAAATGAAATGATCAAATAATGATATGTTCCATGTGTAGCTCATCTTGCAAAAAAAATAGCTTTGTAGGTGAAAAATTAAGAAGTTATAGCTTTTAGAATATACTGATGCAAAAAAAAATATTTTTTTTCAAAAAAGTTTTTATTGTGAAAAATTCGCAAAATGTAAAAAAAATCTATATAAATTAGGTATCGCTGTAATCATACTTACCTGCAGAATGAAGGTTACATAGTTTTTATACTGTATAGTGAAGGCAACACAATTTAGTTATTTTAACCCCTTACCACCACAGAGAGTTTGGGCCTTTATGACAATTTTTTTTTAAAGATTTTTTTCATGTCCACCTGCAAAATTTATAATTTGCCATCAATGTAGCCATATGAGGACTTGTTTTTAAAGTGACAAGCTGCAGTATTCAATGACACCAGGGTACATGCATTTTATTAAAAAACGTTTTGTAAGGGAATTGTTAGTTGAGCAATTCTCTAGTGCTGCTGCTGAAAAGGGAAGAAGGGAAGACAGAGACAGTGAACCCTAAACTCAACCCAGCCCCTGTCGCTGTCTACTTGTCTCAGCTACCCTAGGCGGTAGCAGGGCAACTTGGCGACAATCCCTTCTTTGAATAAGTGACACACAGGACAAGACAAGACAAAACAACACAGAAGCAGAGTCAGCAAGCCGAGGTCAAACCAGAGAGACAAACAGTACAAAATCGTAATCCAAAAGAGTAGTCACAGGGGGAGCCAAAGGTCAGAAGTCAGAAATACAATAATAGCAGAAAAAGGAGATAGCAGGGACAAAGTCACAGGACAGAATCTCAATAGCCAGTGCCCATGTGTGAGCTGATGACCTGTTTATAGGAAGTCCAGAATCTGTCCAGACTTGATTGGTAGACAGGCTGTCAATCACACAGGCAAGGCTAAGATTAACTGTTTGAGGAGCGGAGAGAAGCAAGGTGCAGGAGACGGGTGTGGCTGAAATACAATTAAAGAGAAGAGGTACAAGGTCAGTGTTCAGACAGAGCAACAAGAACCCTAAGCAAGGAATCAAACTGAACACGCCTCCTGCGCCACAGCGTACGAGCGAAGGGTGTCACAGAGACCCGAACAGGCAGAGATATTATATTTTTATTAAACTGAAACTCCAGTGATTTTTTTTTTTTGACTCATACTATCTGAAAGACATTCACTCAGCAGTAATAGTTGTCTGCTCACAGTGGCCTACCTTATTCTGTTTTTCACCTTCTTAAATAAGTCAAATGATCACAGGGTGACCTATTTTACTATTTACTATACTATTGAAAACTACCATGTGATTGTTCTCCCCGTGCTCAACTTCCTTTACTGAGCATGAAAGCCTCTGTCTGGGCGTGACGTTATCTGACACTTCACATCCCTGTAGAGAAACTGGCTCCCCTCTTAGACCTTCCTGTCGGTTACCTGTCCTCATTCTTACCCAACATCAGCCTGAAACGGTGGTCAGACTCTGGTCTCCAAGTGGTTAGCCAGCTGTTGCTGGAGGGTCGGATAAAATCATTTACTATGCTGATGGAGGAATTTCAGATCCCACGGCAGGACTTCTATAAGTACCTGCAAATCAGACACCTTCTTCAATCCCAAGATGCCTTAGATCCCAAATTCCCTAGAGTGGCTTTTCGATTATGGCGACCATCAGCCCCTACTAAAGGTGGTTCCTTGGCTTTTTATAAACTTCTTTCTCTCCCGTTGAACCAGGTTAAGCCTTTCTGCCTGATCCGTTGGGAGTCTGACCTCGCTAGGTGTATTCCTCTCCAGGAGTGTTATGGGGCCACTGGGTTTGTTAGGCGATTGTCAAGGGTCGCTGCCCACTGGGAGACAGCGTGTAAAATATCCCTTCACTGGTATAGGACTGCCAGTCAATAGGCTCCTCCTATTTGAACTTATGTTGGAGGGGTTGTGGCGAGTTGGGCACTCTCATACATATGTGGTGGGAACGTCCCCCAGTGCTTGCTTTTTGGATGGCCACTTTCCGGTTCATGTCTTCTCTGGCGGGCGTTAATGTCCCGCTGTCCCCAGGCCTAGCGCTCTGCTTTCTGAACGTAGATAACTTCCCAAGCTGCATGGAAGTAGTGCTGGGACAGATTGTCTTAGCCGCCAGAGGGATGATTGCACGTCAATGGAAGAATGTGCTATGCCTGACAATGGCGGAACTCATACAACACGTCAACCTGGCCTACACCCTGGAAAAGATGCTGGCGTGTAAAAGCCACAGGTACCCCAGCTTTCGTTCTAATTGGGCACTGTGTTCTGATTATGTTGCCCAAGCAGGAGGCCCTCTCCGCACCTGACCTGTCCCCCCTTCCCCGTAGCATCCTCTTGAAATATACCCCTAGACTTCTACTGGTATGTACTCTTAGACTATTTTCTCCTGTACGTTTAAAGAGCTATGTGATGTTTTCTGTTGTTCTTTACCTCATCCTCTCTCCCACCCCTTATTGATATCAGCTTTGAGTGTCGTGTATAGGACTCCGATCACACTTGAGTCTATACTGTTGGTACCACTTGTTTATCATTGTCAACTTTTTCACTGTTTGTATTAGTACTCATGTTCTAATGCGCTAGGAATATATTATGTCTTGCTGCTGCAACATATGACTGTATAATGCCGGTACTTCTTTTCCCTTGTTTTTTTCTGCACCTCTATAGTTAAAAAATGCTTTTTTCTTATTAATAAAAATCCAAATTTGAAAAAAAAAATGAAAACTACCATGTGATGTCATCAAAGCCCCATCATTCTTTCGTCCTAATTGTTCTGTTAAACTGCGTACCTGCTCCTACTCTGCCTCACATAATCTTCTCCCTATAGCTGCTCTCTCACATACTGCCCATAGTTCCTCCTTTCATGCACATTCAGGTCACCATGCACCATTACCTTCCCCAGTGTTATCAGAAGCAGGTGGTGCAGCTTTACAAGGAACTTTAGTGACATCATCATAATAGTCTAAGGTCCTGGAGGGACCATTTTAGTATTAGTTCTGCAGTGCTTTGAAGAAACAGGAACTAGACATTGGTTGAGGTACTAGATATGGGTATAGGAGCTAGACATGCATACAGGTACTAGATATTGGTACAAGTTCTAGACATGGGTACAGGTACTAGACATGGGTGACAGCAATAGCAGATTTTGAATCTACTTTGATAAAAATCTTAAAATGAATAATGTTGGAGTGTCGCTTTAACTCTTTCTGGGAATAGGAAAATAAACATCAAATTTGCAACAGTCTTCTTTTCTGTGTAACACCCCTTTGGACCAACCTCTGTAGGCAAGGTGTGTTGTAGTTCTCACTCACTATGTCGCAGTGCCTCCACCCAAATCTTGCTAGGAGCTCTATAGGAATTCAGGAGGGTCTTCTTCTGCTAGGGGTTGACTCGGGAAACCCCCACCTAAGCTCAGTACACACTCACAAATGTTGAGGGAAAAACTACTTAACTGGTTTATTATGGGAAGGGTAAACAAGGGCAAACTTAATAAAATGCAAACAGAGAAATGTTTCAGTGATTCACATGACAATGCACAGGTACATCCTATAGTATTAAACCCCCTAGTGGTGGGAACAGACTATGTGCCAGGCCTGGTGGGTATAATAAGCTATAGGGAATAGCACAGGGTTATGATAGTGACCTACAGATGATAGTCATCACACACATGCACTCATACTGCAGGTAACAGCTTGCACTCCTAAATAACAGCACACAATGCAGAATTACTAATGGATGCAGCAATAAACAGAACAATCCATGTGTTGGGGCCCAGTTGCCACGTACGATGGCGTGCATTCAGTAAACGTTGGCGCACTATAGACACAGAAGATCCTTTCTACCACAGTTCTCATAAACTTTCTAACAGCAGTACAGCAAATTCCAGCAAAGTCTACTCACTAACTCTTGCAGGTAATCTGGTGCCAGCCTGGAGTCTCACTGGGTGCTGCAGCTTTCAGGTGACAGGATACTAATGAAGTATGAGGCAGGAGTCTTCTTGGATGCAGCCCTGGGAACCTTTTTGGAGTCTGGTCAATCTGGACAGGTGCTGCTGCAGGGATGCTGCTTCTTCCCTCAGAGTGAGCTGGTGGGCTGGCAGAACTGTATCTATGTCCTGGGTTACCCAGTGCCAAGCTATGTGCTCCCTGGCAGTGGCTGGAAGAAACCTTTTCTGCAGCCCATGTGGCTGTCCTCCATCTCTCCTGTGCAGACCTTTCCCATAATTCCCTGCTCAGCCAATCAGTCCCTTTCTTTGATACTCCTCCCCCTGGAGTAAGGAGTGTAGGGAAATGTAATCCACTGTCCCTCAGCATAAAATGGCTGATGTCTGCTGTAGTGGGTCCTGGCTTGGCATTAACAGCAGCATCTGCTGTATGCAAAGTTCTCCTTGCAGGGGTTACATCTGCATTCATTGTGTGGTATAAAAGATAGTTGTGATGAACCGACCCTCAGTTTTATATCTTTCTTGGAAGTGTGTTTTTACTTGCTCATGTCCGTCCTTCCCCCACTTGTTGGAATGTTGTGCTTAACCATCTGTCCGAGGATTCTGCAAAGGAGGGAGAGGGAGGGCTGGCTAAGGGGGAGGTGAAGGGTGTAGCTGGGGGGGGTCTCACACTGAGGTAGAGATAGGTTTTTTAGTCTTTTGTGTGGAAGCTGAAAGGGAGACAGCTAAGAGAAGAGCTGTGCTCAGGTATCATTCTATATTTTATTTTCCCGTTTTGTTTTTGTATCGTATCATCGCTCTTTTGCTTGTATGTTTATGCTTGATCATATTAATACTGTATATTTCTGTATATGCTATTAATTCGTATCGACCCACTTGTGTGATTAACCCCTTCACGCATTCTCACGTACATGTACGTGGGAGAATGTGGTTAGTTACCGCATCCCCACGTACAGGTACGTGACGGTGATCGAGCGGGCTCAGAAGCAGAGCCCGTGCGATCACCGCGGGAGCCCGGCTGTATTTGACAGCCAGGCTCCCGCTGCAACAGCGGGGACCAGTGGTAACACCGATCCCCGCTGTTTAACCCTTAAGATGCCGTGGTCAATAGCGACCGCGGCATCCAAGGGGTTCCGCCATCTTGCCGCCCCCCCCGGCACCCCCTGCGGAGAGATCGGGGGGGTGCCAATATCTATAATCTGCAGCCTGGGGTCTGCCAAGTGACCCCAGGCTGCCTGGAGACCCCACTACCTGGTTGATCCTGCCGAGACCTGCGGAAGTCAGCGCTGTGTTTCCATAGCGCTGACTTCCTGTATAGACTGCAAGACACTTGCATGCTTGTGTCTTGCAGTCTATAGTACTGAGCCAGAGATCAAAGCATCTCTGGCTCAGGTGTCCTACCTAATGGGACACATGAAAAAGTAAAAATTAATAAAAGAATAAAGCCCCAAAAATTCCCTTTTCCTATATAAAATGAATTATATAAAAAGTAAACCTAAAAATTAATAAAAACAATACATATTTGGTATCACCGCGTCCGTAACAACCTGTACAATAAAACTTAAGCCATATTTAATGTACACAGTGAACGTCGGGGAAAGAAAACGCCAAAAGTAATGATTTTTCGCCATCTCACCTTACAAAATATGCCATAAAAAGTGATCAAAAAGTCATATGTACCCCAAAACAGTACCAATAAAAAGTACAGGTTGTCCCGCAAAAAATAAGCCCTAAACCAACTCTCTAAACTGAAAAATAAAAATGCTACGCATCTTAGAAGATGGCGATGCAAAAAAAAATTGATTTATGTCCCCAAATGGGTTTTTGTTTTGCAAAATTGGTATTGCATAATAAAACAGTATAAATGAGGTATCGTACCGACCCGCAGAATAAATATAACATGTTACTTACGCTCTACGCAGCATGGTGAAAAATTTAAACGGTTAAACGCAGTGCCAGAATTGATGGGGTTGTTTTTTAATCCACCAAGAAAGAGTTAATAAAATGTATTCAATAAGTTATAGGCACCCAAAGATGATGTCATTACAAAATACATCTCACCCCACAAACAACAAGCCCTCATATGGCTACATCACCAGAGAAATAAAGAAAATATAGCTTGTACATTGTGAAGACAAAAACCACAAAAATCGCCAAATCATTAGAATATAACTGGCTGCGGCAGGAAGGGAATGTATAAGCTGTGCAAGCGTATATTAGGGTACACCCGAGATTTAGAGCTTATGAGGGAAAATAAACCAGAATTGACCCCCAGAGTGACCTCCCCAATAATAGGAACTAGTGGGGAACTAGTGGGGAAATAGTAGGGAATTTGGTATTACCAATGCACTCCGCACAGCTTACCTATTCACTTTTCCCCATCCGCTGTGCAGTCACGTCTGGAATACTAATGCTCGTTACACCCCTTGATAAATTCTTTGAGAGGTGCACTTTTCAAAATGGGGTCATTCCCTAGGGGATTCCACTTTACTGGTACTTTAGAGGCTCTGCAAACATGACATGGCATCCAGATCCCAAAAATCTGAATCTGCGCTCCAAAAGCCACATAGCGCTCCTTCCCTTCTGCGCCCTACTGTGTGCCTAAACTGCAGTTTATACCCACATGTATTACACTTGTTGTACCCAGAATAACGTACTTAATGTCATATGTGGGTATAAACTGCTGTTTGGGCACAGCCGAGCACAGAAGGGAAGGAGCGCTATTTGGTTTTTGGACGCCATTGCACTTTTGCAGAGCTGTAATGCCAGTACAGTGGAATCCCCTGACATGTCACCCCATTTTGGAAACTACACCCCTGAAGGAATTTATCCTGGGGTACAGTGAGCATTTTTAACCTCCAAGTGTTGCTATAATTTATTATCCATAAATGAATACGCAGCTGATGGTGAAAGGTGAAAATGACAATTTATCCAGGAATACGACAATTCAGTGCGTAATATGTTGTGCCCGGTTTGTATCAGAGATGAACGCTCCAAAAGCTGTTGTGCCCGGGATCCCCGCTTACCAGTTTTTGGAGTGTGTGTCTGTGCAGACATAAACTGGGCACAACATATTGGGCACTGAAATGGCGTATCTCTGGAAAAATGTTATTTTTAACTTTTCATTATCAGCTGCGCATTCATTTCTGGAAATTAAAAGAATGCAACACTTAAGGGTTAATAATGCTCGCTACACCACTTGATAAATCCCTTGAAGGGTATAGTTTCCAAAATGGGGTGACATGTCTGCGGATTCCACTTTACTGGCAATTCATGGGCTCTGCAAAAGTGGCATGGTGTCCAAAAAGCAAACTGTGCTCCAGAAACCAAAATAGCTCTCCTTCCCTTCTGTGCCCAGCTGTGTCCATACAGCAGTTTATACCCACATATGGCATTAAGTACGTTACCCTGGGTACACCAGTGTCATACATGTGTCATACATGTGGGCACACAGCAGGGCGCAGATGTGAAGGAGTGCTATGTGCTTTTGGAGCGCATATTTAGATTGTTGTTTTTTTGGACGCCATGTCACATTTGCAGAGACCCTAAAATTGCCCCTACAAAATGGGGGTCACTTCTTGGGGAATTCCAATTTACTGGCACCTCCAGGGCTCTGCAAAAACAACATGGCGACGAGAAAGTACTCCAAAAGCTAAAAAAAACACAGTGCTCCTTCCCTTCTGAGCCCTGCTGTGTGCCCAAGCAGCAGTTTATACCCACATATATAATTTTTTTGTCCCCGGGATAGCCCACTTAATACTTTTAGGAGTTCATGTCTCTGATGCCACAAAGTGGCCGCAATGTATTAGGCACTGAAATTGGATATTTCTTTAAAAACTTTAATTTTCACTTTGTACATTAATTTTTGGGAAGCATTTTTAGGCTCAAAATCATAATATCCCTTGATACATTCCTTGAGGGGTTTAGTTTCTAAAATGGGGTCACTTTTAGGGGGTTTCCATTGTACTGGTACTTTAGGGGCTCTGCAAATGCGACATGGCACCTGAAAACTATTCCAGCCCCTCCAAAAGCCAAACAGCGCTCTTTCCATTCTGAGCCCCACCATGTACCCCTACAGCAGTTTATGACCACATATGGGGTATTTCTGTGTTCAGAAGAAATTGTGTAACAAACTGTGGGGTGTTTTTCTTCTTTAACCACTTGCAAAAATTTAAAATATGTCGCTAAATGGACGGTTTATTGGAAAAAAGTAATTTTACATTTTTACGTCCCTAAGTCAATAAAATCTGTGAAACAGCTGTGAGGTCAAAATGCTCACTATACCCCTAGATAAATTCTATGAGGGGTGTAGTTTTCAAAATGGGGTCACTTTTTGGGGGTTTGTATTGTATTGGTACTTTAGGGGCTCTGCAAATGCGACATGGCACCTGAAAACTATTCCAGCAAAATCTGCCCTCCAAAAGCTAAATAGCGCTCTTTCCATTTTGAGCCCTGGCATGTACCCATACAGCAGATTACAACCACATATGGGGCATTTCTGTGTTCAGGAGAAATTGTGTAACGAACTTTGGGGAGCTTTTTCTCCTTTGTCCTCTTGTGAAAATGAAAAATTTGGGGCTAAATTGACGGTTTATTGGAAAAAAAGTAATTTTTCATTTTAATGTCCCAATGTTAATAAAATTTGTAAAACAGCTGTAGGGTCAAAATGCTCACTATACCCCTTGATATGTTCTGTGAGGGGTGTAGTTTTCAAAATGGGGTCACTTTTAGGGGGCTTCCACTGTATTGGTACTTTGGGGGCTCTGCAAATGCGACATGGTACCTGAAAACTATTCCACCAAAATCTGCCCTCCAAAAGCCAAATAGCACTCTTTCCATTCTGAGCCCTGCCATGTACCCATACAGCAGATTACGACCACATATGGGGTATTGCCGTGTTCAGGAGCAATTGTTTTGCAAACTGTGGGGATAAAGTAACATTTTAGTAATGTTTCATTTATACATCCCAGTGTTAGCAAAATCTGTGAAATGGCTGTAAGGTCAAAATGCTCACTATACCCCTTGATGAATTCTGTGAGGGGTGTAGTTTCCAAAATGGGGTAACTTTTTGGGGTTTTCCTTTGTATTGGTACTCTAGGGGCTTTGCAAATGAGACATGGCACCTGAAAACTATTCCAGCAAAATCTGCTTTTCAGACGCCCAGTGTCACTCCTTCCTTTCCGTGCGCTGCCATTCGCCCAAACATCAGTTTACACCCACTTGTAGGGTATTTCCGTGCTCGGGAGAAATTGCATAACAAACTGTGAGACGCATTTTCTCCTTTAAGCCCTTTGTGAATGTGTTAATTTTAGGGCTAAATTAAGGAATTAGTGGGAAAAAATTAAATGTCTAAATTTCACCTCCATATTGTTTTAATTCCAGTGAAATGCTGAAAGGATTAACAAACTTCCGAAATGTTATTTTGAATTATTTGAGGGGTGCAGTTTTGAAAATGGGGTCATTTATGGGGGTTTCTAATATATAGGCCATTATAATCCTTTTCAGAACTGAAGTGGTCCCTAAAAAATTAATTTGGGAAATTTTCTTGTAAATCTGCAAAATCGCTGTTACACTTGTAAGCCTTCTAACATCCAAAATAAATTACAGGACGATTAAAAGATGATGCCGATATATAGCAGAGATATGGTAGATAATATGTATTAATGTATTTGGGTGGTATGACTATCTGTCTGAAAAGCAGAGCATTTCACATTTGGAAAATTGCGATTTTTTTTCCAAATTTCCATCAAATTTCCTATTTTTTTATAAATAAATACAAAAATATTCATTAGTGTTTACCACTAACATGAAGTACAATGTGTCACGAAAAAACAGTCTCAAAATCACTTGTGTAAGTTAAGTCGTCTCAAAGTTATTGCCATATAAAGTGACACATGTCAGTTTTGAAAAACGAGGCCTGGTCCTTAACGCATATTTGGGCTCGGTCTTGAAGGGGTTAAACATATAAAATTGATATCGCTCGTTTCGTTCTATCCTATGACCCGGTCTACTCACGGTGTGTGAGTGGGAGGTTAAGAAAGAAGTTTGATCGCAGGCGTGCCAGGCGGCTGGGCGAGGCGATATTCTTCACAATAGTCTTACATTATTTAGGCTGTTACAGCAGGACTCTGTCAGGCCCTTGCGATCACTTGGACATACATGCATAGCAAATTTCAGGAACTTCTTCCTACTTATGACATACATGTACAGTGCTGGCCAAAAGTATTGGCACCCCTGCAATTCTGTCAGATAATACTCAATTTCTTCCAGAAAATGATTGCAATCACAAATGCTTTGGTAATAATATCTTCATTTATTTTGCTTGCAATAAAAAAACACAAAAGAGAATGAAAAAAAAGTCAAATCATTGATCATTTTACACAAAACTCCAAAAATGGGCCGGACAAAAGTATTGGCACCCTCAGCCTAATACTTGGTAGCACAACCTTTAGACAAAATAACTGCGAACAACCGCTTCCGATAACCATCAATGAGTTTCTTACAATGCTCTGCTGGAATTTTAGACCATTCTTCTTTGGCCAATTTCTCCAGGTCCCTGAGATTTGAAGGGTGCCTTCTCCAAACTGCCATTTTGAGATCTCTCCACAGGTGTTCTATGGGATTCAGGTCTGGATTCATTGCTGGCCACTTTAGAAGTCTCCAGTGCTTTCTCTCAAACCATTTTCTAGTGCTTTTTGAATTGTGTTTTGGGTCATTGTCCTGCTGGAAGACCCATGACCTCTGAGGGAGACCCAGCTTTCTCACACTGGGCCCTACATTATGCTGCAAAATTTGTTGGTAGTCTTCAGACTTCATAATGCCATGCACACGGTCAAGCAGTCCAGTGCCAGAGGCAGCAAAGCAACCCCAAAACATCAGGGAACCTCCGCCATGTTTGACTGTAGGGACCGTGTTCTTTTCTTTGAAGGCCTCTTTTTTTCTCCTGTAAACTCTATGTTGATGCCTTTTCCCAAAAAACTCTACTTTTGTCTCATCTGACCAGAGAACATTCTTCCAAAAAGTTTTTGGCTTTCTCAGGTAAGTTTTGGCAAACTCCAGCCTGGCTTTTTTATGTCTCTGGGTCAGAAGTGGGGTCTTCCTGGGTATCCTACCATAGAGTCCCTTTTCATTCAGACGCCGACGGATAGTACGGGTTGACACTGTTGTACCCTCGGACTGCAGGGCAGCTAGAACTTGTTTGGATGTTAGTTGAGGTTCTTTAGCCACCATCCGCACAATCTTTCGTTGAAATCTCTCGTCAATTTTTCTTTTCCGTCCACATCTAGGCAGGTTAGCCACAGTGCCATGGGCTTTAAACTTCTTGATGACACTGCGCACGGTAGACACAGGAACATTCAGGTCTTTGGAGATGGACTTGTAGCCTTGAGATTGCTCATGCTTCCTCACAATTTTGCTTCTCAAGTCCTCAGACAATTCTTTGGTCTTCTTTCTTTTCTCCATGCTCAATGTGGTACACACAAGGACACAGGACAGAGGTTGAGTCAACTTTAATCCATTTCACCTGGCTACAAGTGTGATTTAGTTATTGCCACCACCTGTTATGTGCCACAGGTAAGTAACAGGTGATGTTAATTACACAAATTAGAGAAGCATCACATGATTTTTCAAAGGGTGCCAATACTTTTGTCCACCCCCTTTTTTATGTTTGGTGTGGAATTATATCCAATTTGGCTTTTTGACAATCCTTTTTGTGGTTTTCCATTGAAGACAAATTAAATGAAGATATTATTACCAAAGCATTTGTGATTGCAATCATTTTCTGGAAGAAATTGAGTATTATCTGACAGAATTGCAGGGGTGCCAATACTTTTGGCCAGCACTGTAAATTGTGTCATAAAGCAGTTAAAATCACATGCCTAATTTAGTTGGCAAAAAAAATATTGCAGTAGAATGAAATGTGTGGAGTGTGAAAAATTGAGTCTGAATGAATTCAGTCCGAATGTATGTAAACGTTCATCCTCAGCTGTATCTGTAGCCAATACAGCTAGCCTGAAAATTCATTTACAGGAACAGGATGAGTATTGCAGAAATCATTGAGGAAACTCATATACTTGGAGAAGCTAGAGGTTAAAAGGACATAAAAGGACACAAGGTGAACAGGCGCTTTCCTAAATGGTCGGGGCTCTGCATTGAGAAGGCTCCTTTAGGACTCCTTTACTCTGAGTAGTAATAAGATAATAATAAAATAATTAACATTTAGCTATATTTTGTGATGCTGGCGGAGGGAGTGTTACCTGAGAGAGAAGGAGAAGGATAAAAATAGCAATGCTTCTGGTGACAGGCTCCCTTTAAAGGTATAAATTAGGTTCAAGAATTTTTAATTAAAAAAAAAAAAAACACAAAACACAAAAACAAGAGGGAACAATATGAAATTAGTTTGGAGCAAGGATCACAAGCAATTTCAATAAATGTTATTTCATTTGAGACTTCCAGAAGATGTAGCTGGGAAATCTACAGTAAGTGATTATAAACATGTCTGGGATAAACACATGTCTATCCTAAGATACAATGGTAAAAATATCAGTGCGAACTAGATGAACCATATGGTCTTTTTCTGCCATGAATCTTCTATGTTTCTATGAAAACGTATGAATGAAATGACAACTTGGTGGTACCATTTTCTTTGTCAATAAAGCATTTTGTTATAGACTTTGACACTGTCAGCACTGATAGTGTTAGGGTCTGTAGGTACAATAGCTACATACAAAGGAAATGGTAACATCCAGTTGTCAACATATTTATATATTTCCAGAAGGAATAACAGAGTGGGGAAACTCAGCTATAATTTAAGGTGCTCAAGAATTATTGTTACATGGGATATGTGTAAGGGAATTGCCAGTTGAGAAATTCCCCAGTGCTTCTGCAGAAACCTGGGAGGAAAGGAATGACGGAGACAGTGTGCCCTAAACTCGACCCAGCCCCTGCCCCTGCCTACTTGTCTCAGCTACCCTAGGCGGTAGCAGGGTAACTTGGCGACAATCCCTTCTCTGAATAAGTGACATACAGAACAGGACAAGACAAAACAACTCAGAAGAGGAGTCAGCAAGCCAAGGGTTAAAACCAGAGGGACAAAGCAGTGCCAAATCAAAATCCAAGAGAATAGTAACATGGGAAGCCAAAGGTCAGAAGTCAGAATACAATACAAAAGGAAGAGCAAAGCAAGCAAGGAACAGAGTCAAAGGACAGAGTCGCAATCGCCAGCATGCCTGTGTGGGCTGAGGACCTGTATAAAGGAAGTCCAGGACCTGTCCCAGACTTGATTGGTAGACAGGCTGTCAATCACACAGGCAAGGCTAAGATTAACTGTTAGAGGAGCGAGCAGAAACAAAGGTGCAGGAGACAGGTGTGGCTGAAATTCAATTATAGAGTAGTACTAGGACAGTGTTCAGACTGAGCAACAAGAACCTTAAGCAAGGAATCAAACTGAACACGCCTTCTGCGCTGCAACATGCGAATGGAGGGTGGCGCAGAGACTCAAACAAGCAGAGACGTTACAATATGCAAGTATTTACTAAAACAGTCATGCTGGTGAGTCCACTTTAAAATGCTTATCCATTCATGAGCTCAACAATGATATGTAAGTCACTACCCACAGTGGATAGTGATTTGCTATTTATTTTCCTCAATACTTGCAGCTTGGCTAGGTTATGTTCAGCTTCATTAGGGCAAAGCTTTGATCTATAACTACAGTTTATGTGTAATACCAACAGTGAGTGTAAGGTAGTCTGGGACACACCTCCTGTCTCATAATTGGTTCAGGCTGCTGCTTTGACCCTCTCCCCTGAAGATCTTCCACCTTAGATTCCTCAAAGTTTGTAAACACAAGTTTATCTGGTCAGTGCATGGAGAACTGATTTGCATTACAGAAATGGAAGAATGAATATAAAATATACATTACTAAACCACAAGCGAGAGGAAGACTACCAGGATACTTCTTCAGATATACTGCGGCAAATAAGCTTTAGTAAGCTGGAGCCTGGAGAGTTGCATTTAATCAAAGTTACCCTATCTATTGTCAGGTTGAAGTGAACATAAATCATGAGAAAATAATCAATGAGAAGTAGCAACATTGTGATTCTATACAGATAAAGGATACAGTATAATAGAGGTGAAGGGGTTATGCAGTATGTCTTGTGAAGCATATTTTGATCTCTGCTTGTGAGTTATCCTTTCATTTACATGTTTAGTTTTCTGTTTATCTCCTACAAAACCCAATTAGACAGAATGAAATAATAAAAGCTAAAGCAGATCCCTAGATTGGCATGTCCGTGCATTTGGCTGATAGAGAATACCAGAAGTCATTATGGAAAGGATGCTACAATTAAAATCTGTAAAGCAGATGGTCTGATGTGTTCTATCTAAACTGACCTAGAACTAAATTGAAAGAAAAAAGGCTGCAGAATAAATGAAGTGAGAACATAAATTCTTATCCGGCTGGAGGAGATGATGCGCTTGTTTTATTCTCACATTGTAGTGAGTGTGAACTGTAAACATTTACTTTACAAAATCATTAAAGCATGAAATGTTTAATAAACAAGAAAATAAGACATTACAGATTAGTGAGGACGTTCCTCATTACTTGCGGATACAGTGACTACAAGATTAGTCTTCAGACCCTGTACCAGATGACAAGATATAGGGGTCACATGTGATAGGCACATAACTAAACATGTATTAATATATATCAAGCCAGTGGATTGTGCAGGAGGGAGAAGTATAATGTTATAGAAATTAATATTGGCCTTCATTGCTTGGTATTATATTGTGACATTATTTTCTTAAGTCTCACTCAAACTTCTATTATATAGATTCCTTGATAGTTATGCTGGATATGATATAAAATTAGAAAAACTGGCCAGATTATGATGAGTAACCTTAACCAAGTTCTGCAAATCTGAACTTCTGATCTGAAATACAAACAAGTATTTGTGAATACATATAAAATGCCAAGATATATACATAGTCTTAGTAACTCATCCTGATGGCTACATCCTATGAACTATACAGTCATGGCCTTAAGTGCTGGCACCCCTGAAATTTTTCCAGAAAATTAAGAATTTCTCCCAGAAAATTATTGCAATTGCACATGGTTTGCAATACAAATGTTTATTTCCTTTGTGTGTATTGGAACTACACAAAAAAACAGAGAAAAAAACCCCCAAAATTATATAATTTCACGCAAAACTCCAAAAATGCCAGTAATTTTGTCCGGCCCATTTTTGGAGTTTTGTGTTAAATTATATCATTTTTTTTTCTGTTTTTTGTGTTGTTCCAATACAAACAAAAGAAATAAACATGTGTATTCTAAAACATGGGTAATTGCAATAATTTTCTGGGAGAAATACTTCATTTTCTGGAAAAAATTCAGGGGTGCCAACACTTACAGCCATGACTGTATATGTCATTTAAATATGAATGTGATTGGTTGATCATATATCATGTAAGAGACATGGCTTTAGCATTTCAATAAATGATTGGCTGTCTGAGTGAAAATTCTGAGACAACTCCATTGACCAATCCTGTGCATTGGTGTGTTTTTCTCCCTTTGGCTGGTGATGTAGCCCTTCACTAAAAAGGAATGGCTAATTTTTACTTGATATAATTTGAATCTTACACACAAAGTGGAAGTCCATTTGGGCTTTTCAAATTCTGCAGCAACAATAAGCACTTCCTTTATTTTTCCCGTTGCTTTTGAAGCCACTCCAAGTTTGGCTAAAATAAAATGCAGAAAAATCTGCAACAAAAAAGCAGCTTTTCTGCAGCGTGGAGCCTTACCTTAAGCCCCCTTGCAGACGACCGTATGAATGGACAGTGTGCTATCCAGGTTTTTCATGGATAGCACACTGACCCATTCATTTTGATGGGCCCGTACACATGACCGTGAATTCATCTGTACGGGCTGACATTCCGGGCCACAAAATATGGAACAGGTCCTATTCCTGTCCGATTTTGCGGCCCTGCTTCCGCGGCTCCTATTCACTGAGTGAAAGGGGCTGCGGAAGCACGGTCGACACACGGGTGACATCCGTGTGTCGCCCATGTGCCCCTGTGCCGTTCATTCACGGCTGCCGGTTAGCACACGATCGTCTGCAACCAGCTTAAAGGACATTCTTTTGTCCTCCATCCAGTTTAATAGAACCCAATGGATATGGTTAAAGTTTATAGAACTATACAGATATGCTTAAAGATTGACTGAATCAAGCAGCTTAGTTAGCAGGGAAGGAGCTCAAAAGTGAAGACAGAAGTATTTCCCCCTGACAATATATATTACAAAGTTTTTTATATTCACCTACAAGAAAAAAAGAATTGAAAGAAAAACAACTTTAATGTGTAAGTTAGAGGTCTTTCCTGATGTAAAAGAAAACTAAGATCACTAGCTTGACCTGAACCTTTGTTGTCAGCCTACCCTAACAATATGGGTGTACTGTTGGTTAATATGGTGCACCATTAGAAATCCCCCCTAATATCAATTTTACCACCATGGATGTAGAATAACCTCACAGCTTAATAGAATTCCTTCTTTGACTAATGCCTTCTGCATTGGCCTCAAGGTGGCCATACTACATTTTAAAATGTACATATCTGTCTGTCTGACCGCCTCTCAGCAAATATTTGGCAAGCAGAAGACAAGCCAACGTGTTCAGAAGCTGAGGCTGAAAACTGACGAATTTCACAAATATTAACTTCATTTTAATGTGTCTAAGTAAAAATGTCTATGTTGGCAGATGCCACAACAGAGCACAGATTTTTGTTAAGAGGATTAAGCCACTAAGGCCCAGCAGCTGTTGCTACATCCACACACCCTTCCTAGAGGTACAAGAAGCATTGTGTATATATCATTCTATTTACATCATCCTATAAGACTTTATCTCATTTACATGTCACTTCACCATCTGGATTTCTTGCAAACACCTCATGCACATCCCTTCGTTCTATTGCGTATGTGCTGTATTACATGGCAGTCAGCTATGTTTAATTATACATTATCATATAACATTTTATACATGTAATAATGTAAGTACAGTTATATGGGGGCAGACAGTGGGCCTCTGTGACACAAGTAGCCACTATTTGCATACACTTTGGAGATTTTCTTTCTCTTTCAGGAAATGTGGGTATGATCCATAGAGAAAAGAATACATGAATAAAACAATATAGATAAATAATTTCAAAGGTTTTTCTTCATTTTATCCTGACCCCACAAAAGACAGATTTGCTAGCAGAGCTAAACCTAGATCAAGAAAAGAGCATCTGTCACAATTTCTTTCAGTTATAATGGCAACTATATAAATATACAGTATATTTTTATGTTTGGATTTTTTTTCGTATTAGGAAAACTGATAAACTTCAAGACTCTCACAATACATGTAACTTGGAAGCATTGTCAGACAGAGGGCTTTTTAGGCCCACTAACTTCAAAGCAAAAGAGCCAAGATCTATAAAAATATATAATATACATTCAGTGTCGGACTGGGATGTCTAGGGCCCACCAGTGGAATTGTTTCTAGGGGCCCACCATCAGAACCCCTGCAGATCAGCGGTACCGAGACAGGGCGGCTAAAGGTAATAACATGCCGGGAGCCATGCTGCTCACCCACTATACCATGTGCACCACTGCACTACCTAAACCTACTGCTACACCTTGTATGGCAAGTGAACAGCGTGGCTCCTAGAATTGTTACCTTTACCTGTAGCCGCATTGTCCTGGAAAAGCTGATCTGCAGAGGTCCTGGCTGTTGTATCATCGCAGATGTAATATTGATGGCCTATCCTAAGGACACGCCACCTTTCACTCTTCTCCCGTCTTTCTCCAGTCATCCGTCAGTCAAAAACTCTAACAAAAGAAAATCTAAATGAGCAATATACAATGAAAACATATAACGGAAACTTATAACGGAAACTTATAACACTAACAAAATCCCCAACTGAAACTTACTAAAAATTTTTTTTTTTTTTTTTCCCCTCACCACACCCGGCCAGCACCACGCCCCATGTCCTCCCATGTCCGCATAGTCCTGGTGCTGGCACCACCCACCACCAAGCCCCTGAAACCCAACCTGGCTCTCCGCCTCATGTCCTCCCATGTCCGCGTAGTCCAGAGCCAGGCCGGGCACACGAAAACTTATAAACCAAACCCTCCACCCCCAAAGAGAAACCCCCCTCCCAAACAACCTACCCCCCTGAAAAAAACCCTTATCTACTAACAAACAAATGGAATTATGGAATATGGAAAAAGAAATATGGGATATGGAAATGGATATGAAAAATGGAAATGGAAAATGAATATGGGATATGGAAAAATGGAAAATGGGAAAATGGACACAACATATGAACGACAACAATAACAAATAAGAAATAACAGACAAGTAACAAAAACCCACCATCCTACATAACCTGTTAAATTACCTTCCCTCCCATAAACCTCCCATGGGCCTAGGGTCGGTTATCCTCAAGCCTCTTACCCTTCCATCTGATTTCCAAAACAAAATGCCTATGTGGTGACACGCCAGCCCTCCACCAGGAAGAGAGCACAGGAGGCCCATCCCTGTCTACTTGCCCTACCGCTATATCCCTATCTATCATTCTGTCCCTACCCTGTCCCTACCTGTCCCTCCCTATCAGAAAATAATAAACCCCACCCCTCGTGCAAACCTTGCCCTACCTATCCCTATCTGGCCCTAACCTAACTAACCTACTTTAAATCCCTTATCTAACCCTCAGGGAACAGAAAAAGTGAACCCCCTCCAGAGGGTACCAGCCCTTTCTGCGCCCAGCCCCTCGTACTCCCGAGAGCGCACCCTCACCAGGTCCACCATGATGTTTTTAACCACCTCCACCTCCGGGAGGATTTTGCCTCTCGTCGATACTAAACACCGTGCTGACCATAGGTGAAACCTGACCACTGCACTAACTACAAAAAGTGTTTGGCAGTCCCTGCCCTCCGGGTGTTTGAATGCCCCATAGGCCCACTCGGCATAGGAAAGGCCAGCCAGCCGCAGCCAACCGGTGGAGGTCCCCACCAATTTGCAAACCCTTATATTGAAGGGGCACTGAAGCAGGAAGTGCTCCATGCTTTCCAGCATGTCGCTACACTCCTCCCGAGGGCAGCCTCGCTCGTCGGAGTTCCGGTACTTCAAGTTCCCCCTCACATATAACTTACCTAGGAGGCAGCGCCAGGTCAGATCCCAAAACTTCCGAGGAAACCTTTTGGAGTTAAGAAAACGCAACCCTCCCTCTAAGGTTTCTCCTGGGCAATCTTTGAGCGCCAGAGGCTTCTGGAAGCGGGTCAACAGGACCTTGTCGTCAAGAAAACGTCTTGACTGAGTCCTGATCTCCCACGCCCCCAGACCCCACCGACGAATCACTTTCAGGACCAGGGAAGCATAGGCCGGGAGATATCCATGGGGTGCACGAAGATCTTTCACTTGCCCTCCTGACTCCCATTTCTGGAAGAAGGGCCGAAACCACCCCTGGCAGGAGGCTACCCACGAAGGAGCCCCCTCGGAGGAGAGGTTTGGTAAATTGATCTTAAGAAAGGTGTTCATTAAGAACACCACAGGGTTAACCATATTTAACCCCCCTAGCCTCCTTGTGCGGTATGTAACCTCCCTCTTGATTAGGTTGAGCCTGTTCCCCCATAACAGTTGGAAGAACAGGCAACAGATCCTACTCCAACAAGACTCTGGCAAGGCACAGACGCTACCTAGATAGATCACCAACGGGAGCAGGAAGGCTTTGGCAAGGTGAACCCTTTCTCTCAGGGTCAAAGACCAACCCTTCCAGCAATCAACTCTCTGGGCGACATCCTTAAGCCTACCTTCCCAATTTTGGAGTGGGTAATCACCCTGGCCAAAATGGATGCCTAAGATCTTTACAGACCCCTGGGGTTCTGGGAGGGTGTCCAGGAGAGAAAAAACAGGCTCTCCCCCTCCCAGCCAGAGGCTTCCACACTTATTCCTGTTTACAGCTGATCCGGAAGCCTCCGAGTAACTGTCCACTTCAGACATCACCCATTCAAGCTCCTCCCGTGACGAGACAAGAACGGTGACATCATCCGCGTAGGCTACTGTCCTCAAAGGGGAGCCAGTACCCTCCAGGTCCATCCTGACTCCCGCCACCGGCCCACCATTAATCCGTCTAATCAGGGGATCAATGGCGAACACATACAGTAGCGGGCTCAAGGGACATCCCTGTCGGACGCCCGACCCCACCTCAAAAGGACGACCAACCCAACCATTCACAAGCGGGAAAGACTCAGCCCCAGCGTATAAGGTCTGCAGCCACTGAATGAACCCCCCAGGCAGGCCATACCTAGAGAGAGTTGACCACAAATACTCATGATTCACCCTGTCAAAAGCCTTAGCCTGATCTAGGGACAGCAAGTACCCCTTCCACCGACCTGCCCTACTCTGCTCCACAGCCTCCCTGACACTCAGGACCGCACTTAAGGTGCTACGACCGGGAACAGAGCAGTGCTGAGCCGGCGAGAGGAGCCGGGGCGCAAACTGTACCAGCCGGTTGAAAAGTACCTTCGCCAGAATCTTTCGGTCCGTATTGAGAAGTGCTATGGGCCGCCAGTTCTCAATATGGCTCGGATCCTTACCCTTTGACAGAACTATAAGGGCGGACCTCCTCATTGACTTCGGCAGAGTGCCCGAGGATAGACACTCATTAAGCACGTCAGTCAAGAGGGGAGCCAAAGCTCCTTTAAAGGTCCGATAGAACTCAGATGTTAAGCCATCTGGGCCAGGTGACTTCTTGAGGGCAAGACCCTCAATAGCCCTGACGACTTCCTCTTCCCTTATAGGTTCTATCAAAACACCAAGAGAAGGGTCTTCTGCTGACTCAGGAATGGCTTCAGCCAAGAAACCTGAAATCCGATCCCGATTCAGTTCCTTCTTTGCCAAAAGGTTCGAGTAGAAGGACCTGACGACCTCCAAGATCCCTGACCTGGATCTTGTCAGGGATCCTGTACTGTCAATCAGGCCTGTTACTGTCTTACAAGTCACTGACATCTTACAGTTCCTGTACGGGTCGGGCGAGCAGTATTTCCCGAAATCCCTCTCAAGAACCAAAGATGCGTGCCTATCGTACTGACACCTTTTGAGCAAAGCCTTCACACCGGAGATATCCTCCTGGCTACCTCCGGTTGAGACCAGATGTCCAAGTCTCTTCCTCAGTGCAGTGTACATGCGGTACATGTCCAGTGACCTGAGGCTTGAGAGCCGGCGGAAAAATCCCGCCACCCTTTTTTTGAATATCTCCCACCACTCTGACCTAGTACCTTCAAGACCCAGTAATAGTACCTGATCCTGAAGAAACTCCTCAAAGGCTTGTCTTACAGCTGCCTCCTCAAGGAGTGACGAATTCAGCCTCCACAAACCTCTTCCTCTCCGGAGGGTCTCTGAAATATTCAAAGAAAACAAAATTAGACAGTGATCAGAGAACTCCACCTCCACCACGGACACAGGGGTGGTGACTGAAATCTCCTTCAAAAAAAACCTATCTATCCTAGACCTAACACTACCTCTCTGAAAGGTGAACCCACGGTGACCTGGGGAATGCCTGATGTGGATATCCTCCAGGCGAGCTTCACTCACTATTCTATTTAACGCGGCGCCATCATAGGGCAGTCTATCTCTGGTACCTCCTCGGTCTTGGGGTCTAGTTATGGTATTAAAATCCCCACCAAAGATGACTTGTTTGCCCGTAAAAAGAAAAGGCTTAATCTTCATAAAGAGGCTTTTACGGTCCCACTTTGTCTGGGGACCGTAGATGTTAATGAGGCGCAGGCTTTGCCCCTTCATGAAGACGTCTAAGACTAGGCACCTTCCCATTTCGAGCTCGATCAGTCGCTGGCATTTCACCTCTGCACTGCCACTCCACTATACAGCTCAGCCGCAAGAGACCAGTAGGAGGGCCCCCTGCGCCACTCCCTCCTTGCTCTGTTTATCTCTGATAGAGTACAGAGCCTGGTCTCCTGCAAAAACAAAATGTCAGCTTCAACCCGGCCAAGAAAATCAAAGGCTGCAAACCTAGCCGTATCAGACTTAATGCTGGCCACATTAATGGTGGCCAGCGTCAGTGGAGAGGGGACTGCCATTAAGACCGATTGAGCTCAATGACCTTCAGCTTCCCACCCCCTTTCCTCCTATCACCACCACCCCTAGATGAGTCTGAAGAGGACCCGCGACTTCTCCTCGTCTTGCGGGTCCTCTTCTTACATTGGGATTGGTCCATCACCTCCCCCGGTGCGGTTTGGCCAGAGGAGGGATGGACCTCCCCCGCAACTTCTCCCTGAGGAGTTACAGTGGTGGCAGAGACAGTAGCAACTTCGGCCCTGGGTGCATCATCTCCTCCTCCAGGCTCCAGGCCAGCCTCCCCCTCAGAGGGCAGGGGGCCCCTCCCGGAGGGAGACTCAGCAGCCCCTGACGGCTCCACCTCTCCCTCTGAAGCCTCCCCTGAGGCCGACGCATCCTCACAGAGGGATTGGTACCGGTTGGGACCTACCACTAGAGGGCCGTCGAGTCTGCGTTCCTTCGTCGGGGGGGGGGGCAGATGTTTTTGCCCTCACTTTACTCGGTGACTTTCTCCGCTTGACCGTCTCTCCCTCCCCAGCACTGACGTACTGAGAAGAAGACGACTGGTCAGCCTCTTCCTCCCTCTGCAGTCTCTTCATCTCCTCAACCAGGGTCGTGCCCAGAGCTGCCTCGGCATCAGGATCTGGCCCAGCAAAGCCAGGGGCAGAAGGAAGGCACATAACTCCCTCCCTCTGCTCCCTCCTCCTCTCGCGCCTCCTTGCCCTTGATGGTGGCTGGGCCTTCTCCCTTTGCCTTGGCAGACTAGTCTCTCCTCCCCCACTCACCCCCTCCGCAGCAGGGACAGCCTCCTCAACTGCTCCCGCTTGCCGAAGGGTGGTGTTGGCGAAAGACCGTGGACACGCCCCGATCGGGTGCCCAAGGACACCACACAGGTGGCAACGCACCCTGCCACAGGTCGCCGCGAGATGGCCCCACCTCCCACACATGGCGCACTTCTGCACACGGCAGGAGGCGCTCAAGTGTGAGGCGTCACCGCACCTGTGACAGAGTTTTGGCTGCCCCTGATAGAAGACAAGGATCCTGTCTTTTCCAAGGAAGGTTGAGGACGGGATATGCATCACCGAGTTATCCTCATGTCGCAATTTGACCATGAAGGTCCAGGCCCCCGACCATATCCCGAACTCGTCGAGATTTTTCTTTGGGAAGTCCTTGACCTCCCCAAACCTGTTCAGCCAGGTCATGATGTTCATATAAGAAAGTGACTCGTTACGAGTTAAAACGGTCACTTTCTTAATGTTATCCTGGCGTGACACCGCCCACACCATAAAGTCACGCCAGGCGGGCTCGTCCTTCACCAGCCTATAGTTTCCCCAGAAGGTTTCTAAGCCCTCCGGGGTAACAAAGCTGATGTCAAACTCCGAGGAGCCGACAGGATGAATCAGGGCAAAGATGTCGCTTGCCCTGAAACCCATCCCGAGTAGGAGTTCCACGACCCCCCTCCTCTGGGGACAAGGGCCGGCTCCCCCCCACACGAGACGGGCCACGTTCCTCCGTGTCGGCCCCCTACGCCCGGGTGTAGGGAGAGTCCATCTGGTCTCACCTCCTTCCTCTCGGAACTTCCCTAGGCCAAAACGCTCGATCCAGAACCTAAGGTCTCTCGACTGCCCATCTATGGTCATTGTGGACTGGCCCGCCCGTAAAGCCTCCAGGAGCTGCCGTTGCAAATCGCCGTCCCTGGAGCCGGGCGGAAGACATGATGCACCCCCAGGGGCCCCAGAAGCGACGCTGGCATAGGAGCGTGGGGGCCCGGAGGCCGCAGCAACCTCCGCTGCCGGAGTACCAGCGCCACTCCCAGGGACCCCCGCAGAACTACTTAGCCCAGCCACGGCAACCGGAGCACCAGAGGCGGCAACAGTCCGCCCTGGCATAGCCGCCGCGGACCGGGTCACTCCAACTGCAGCAGAAGGAACAGCGGCAGAGAGGACAACAGGAGCAACAATATCAGGAGCAGTGACAGGAGTAACAACAGGAGCAACGACAGCATCAGGAACAGCATCAGGAACAGCAGCAGAAACAACAGCAGGGACAACAGCAGAAATACCAGAAACAACAGGGGCCACAACAGAAATATTACCAGCAGTAGAAATACTTTTTTTAGCAGCAATGGTAATAGCCCCTCCTCCCGCAGCCTCCCCGACTACAGGCTCTTGGACCCCCATGCATACTACACCACCTTCTTCAGGAATACTACTAATTACCCCTTTTGTCCCACCCGCTTTCCCCTTTACCTTACCTGTCTGCTTAACTAGCTTCTCCACTCGTCCATCATTCACACCTGCAGTCTTCCTTCTTACAGCGGGGCCGGCTGCACCACTCGCTGATGGCTTCCCCGCTTTTACCTCGGCCTCCGCATCCACAGTCACCCCGGCACCTGATGTTTTAGGAGGACACGCCCCCTTAGCCCCGGAAGTGACCTCCGCATCACCGGCTTCATCAGCACTGGAGGAGGATGAGCCACGCCCACCTGCCACTCCCCCTTTCCTACACCTTACTCTGGGGGAAGCCATCGATATTTTAAAACCTCCTACCAGGGAGGGAGGTTTCCCTACGCCACTCCCCTCCGCAGGGGGGGCTTCTTTGCCTTTGCCCTTGTCCGCAACTATGAGCTCCTTGTCCGCCACCACCTGAAAGGTACTATCAGGCGCCATTTTGACTGCTGGCACCCCGGGCACCCCGCCACTTGGCGTGACCCGAGGTGCCTGCGCCTCCCTTTTCTCTCCTGGAGGCATCGCAACCTGGGCTGAGGTCCCGGCACGATGCTCCCCAGGCAACGACCTGACAAATTTAAATGTCTCTATCTCTCTTTTTTTTTCCTTCCTTGCCTTCTTCCTGGTCTTGGCTCCTTTTCCCGCCTCCTCCCCATCCAGATCTGACATGCTAAATGCTAATTGGTCCATTCTGGACGGGGACTCTAATTGGTAGATTTGCCTCATCAGCTTCCCCGCCTTCTCCCGAGGCTCCGCCCTCCTCCTCCTCCGTCTCGGGCAGTGGTTGGTTCTCTGGGAGTGTGGGAGATTGCGTCACTTCCTGCCCTGTCATTCTGACTTCCTGTCTTATCATTCTGACTTCCTGCTTCACTGCTGGCACTGATGCCTGCGTATACGTGGGTATCAGGCTGCCGCTGCTAGGGACGGCTGCCCGACTATACTGTACCGCCATGCTGTCATCCGACTCCATGTCTGACTCACAATAGTCGTCCTCTCCCGAGCTGTCTGAGGACGCGGGGCCATCCTTCAACAACCGCTCCTGCTGTTTGCGGAAGAAGCGGTCATCGTTCAGCAGCTTCTCTCTGAACGGCCCCGCGCCCTCCAGAATCTCTGTGCACCTGGCTTCCAGGGCCTTTATTTGTTTTTTCAGGCTCCTTACCTGCTTACTGAAAACCGGGCGGTCCTTCCTCGAGGCCCTGTCGCTACGGGCATGAGCGCTTTGCAGCTCTCCACCCATAGCGAACAGGGACCTCCGGGCTCGGTCATATTCCTCCAGGACCGCCTCGATCCTCCGGCTGTAAATGGCGACTTCCTCTCCAGCCTTCCTGATGCCCCATCCTGCGGGTGATTGCGGCAGCGATGACGGTAAGCTTGTGTCTTTTCTACTACTTGCAGGGACCCTTCCAGAGGGAACCGCATATCCTGCGGCCATAGCCCCCTTCGGACCGGCTTCACCCGCCACTGCTGCTGATGTTACCGCCGTGGCTGATGTCGCCGTTTTCACGGATCCACCTGCCGGGACTGCTGACACCCCTGTCACCACCGCTACTGCTGCCGGCGTCGCCCGCTCCACGGACGTCGCTGCTCCCGATGCTGTTCCTGATGCTGCAGCCGCCAATGTCGCTGCTGCTGCTCCCGATGCTGTTGTCCTGGTCGCCAGTCTCATTGAGGCTTGCTGCCTCAGCGACCTCCGCCTGCCCTGCTCTGCTGGTGCTGTGTCGGCAGACATTCTCCTGCCCCCCGCCTGTAAGGTCCGGGGGGCAGGAGCTCCACGCTCCATGATAAGGCTCCCTTCCGCACGGGGAAGGGAGTCGGAGCTACGGTCTGTAACAAACAAAGACCGAAAACCACACACAATAAACGGTCTCCAAATATCAAAAGCCACGTAAGCCTCTGAAGCTAGGAGCTCAAACAAGTACGTCTGACTCCCACGATTGCCCCGAAGGAATTGGAACTATTTTATTATAAAAGTAGAAAAAGTTCACAAACACTGTCACATATGAAAAATACCATACAAAAACCATAAACAGAGACAATACATAAATCCAAAACATAGCATAAATAACATCAAATACAAGAAAACATCAAGACAAAATTAAAAACCCAAAAACATGCGCAAACCAGCCCCCATCCATTCTGTCTTTCATTCCGCCTTTCACTCCGCCTTTCATTCTGCCTTTCACTCCACCTTTCATTCTTCTTCAGCAATCCGTCAGTCAAAACTCTAGCTATCCTAAAAACAAAGAAAAAAAAACCAAAATGAGCGATGTACAATGAAACATGTAACAAAAACATATAACACTAATAAACCCCAACTGAAATTTTTTTTTTTTTTTTTTTTTTCCCTTCACCACACCCGGCCAGCACCACGCCCCCATGTCCTCCCATGTCCGCATAGTCCTGGTGCTGGCACCACCCACCACCGAGACCCTGAAACCCCGACCTGGCTCTCCGCCTCATGTCCTCTCATGTCCGCATAGACCAGAGCCAGGCCGGGCACACGAAAACCTATAAACCAAACCCTCCACCCCCAAAAAGAAACCCCCCTCCCAAATAACCTACCCCCTAAAAAAAACCTTAACTACTAAAATGGAATTATGAAATGGAATATGGAAAATGAAAATGGGATATGGAAAAAAAAATGGAAATGGAAATGAATATGGGATATGGAAAAATGGAAAATGGGAAAACGGGCACAACACATGACAAACGACAACAACAACAAACAACAAGTACCAGACAAATCAATACCAGACAAGCAACAAAACTCACCATCCTACATAACCTGTTAAGATTACCCTCCCTCCCATGAACCTCCCATGGGCCTAGGGTCGGTTATCCTCAAGCCTCTTACCCTTCCATCTGATTTCCAAAACAAAAATGCCTATGTGGTGACACGCCAGCCCTCCACCAGGAAGAGAGCACAGGAGGCCTGTCCCTGTCTACTCGCCCTACCGCTATATCCCTATCTGTCATTCTGTCCCTACCCTGTCCCTACCTGTCCCTCCCTATCAGAAAATAATAAACCCCACCCCTCGTGCAAACCTTGCCCTACCTATCCCTATCTGGCCCTAACCTAACTAACCTACTTTAAATCCCTTATCTAACCCTCAGGGAACAGAAAAAGTGAACCCCCTCCAGAGGGTACCAGCCCTTTCTGCGCCCAGCCCCTCGTACTCCCGAGAGCGCACCCTCACCAGGTCCACCATGATGTTTTTAACCACCTCCACCTCTGGGAGGATTTTGCCTCTCGTCGATACTAAACACCGTGCTGACCATAGGTGAAACCTGACCACTGCACTAACTACAAAAAGTGTTTGGCAGTCCCTGCCCTCCGGGTGTTTGAATGCCCCATAGGCCCACTCGGCGTAGGAAAGGCCAGCCAGCCGCAGCCAACCGGTGGAGGTCCCCACCAATTTGCAAACCCTTATATTGAAGGGGCACTGAAGCAGGAAGTGCTCCATGCTTTCCAGCATGTCGCCACACTCCTCCCGAGGGCAGCCTCGCTCGTCGGAGTTCCGGTACTTCAAGTTCCCCCTCACATATAACTTACCTAGGAGGCAGCGCCAGGTCAGATCCCAAAACTTCCGAGGAAACCTTTTGGAGTTAAGAAAACGCAACCCTCCCTCTAAGGTTTCTCCTGGGCAATCTTTGAGCGCCAGAGGCTTCTGGAAGCGGGTCAACAGGACCTTGTCGTCAAGAAAACGTCTTGACTGAGTCCTGATCTCCCACGCCCCCAGACCCCACCGACGAATCACTTTCAGGACCAGGGAAGCATAGGCCGGGAGATATCCATGGGGTGCACGAAGATCTTTCACTTGACCTCCTGACTCCCATTTCTGGAAGAAGGGCCGAAACCACCCCTGGCAGGAGGCTACCCACGAAGGAGCCCCCTCAGAGGAGTGGTTTGGTAAATTGATCTTAAGAAAGGTGTTCATTAAGAACACCACGGGGTTAACCATATTTAACCCCCCTAGCCTCCTTGTGCGGTATGTAACCTCCCTCCTGATTAGGTTGAGCCTGTTCCCCCATAACAGTTGGAAGAACAGGCAACAGATCCTACTCCAACAAGACTCTGGCAAGGCACAGACGCTACCTAGATAGATCACCAACGGGAGCAGGAAGGCTTTGGCAAGATGAACCCTTTCTCTCAGGGTCAAAGACCAACCCTTCCAGCAATCAACTCTCTGGGCGACATCCTTAAGCCTACCTTCCCAATTTTGGAGTGGGTAATCACCCTGGCCAAAATGGATGCCTAAGATCTTTACAGACCCCTGGGGTTCTGGGAGGGTGTCCGGGAGAGAAAAACCAGGCTCTCCCCCTCCCAGCCAGAGGCTTCCACATTTATTCCTGTTTACAGCTGATCCGGAAGCCTCCGAGTAACTGTCCACTTCAGACATCACCCATTCAAGCTCCTCCCGTGACGAGACAAGAACGGTGACATCATCCGCGTAGGCTACTGTCCTCAAAGGGGAGCCAGTGCCCTCCAGGTCCATCCTGACTCCCGCCACCGGCCCACCATTAATCCGTCTAATCAGGGGATCAATGGCGAACACATACAGTAGCGGGCTCAAGGGACATCCCTGTCGGACTCCCGACCCCACCTCAAAAGGACGACCAACCCAACCATTCACAAGCGGGAAAGACTCAGCCCCAGCGTATAAGGTCTGCAGCCACTGAATGAACCCCCCAGGCAGGCCATACCTCGAGAGAGTTGACCACAAATACTCATGATTCACCCTGTCAAAAGCCTTAGCCTGATCTAGGGACAGCAAGTACCCCTTCCACCGACCTGCCCTACTCTGCTCCACAGCCTCCCTGACACTCAGGACCGCACTTAAGGTGCTACGACCGGGAACAGAGCAGTGCTGAGCCGGCGAGAGGAGCCGGGGCGCAAACTGTACCAGCCGGTTGAAAAGTACCTTCGCCAGAATCTTTCGGTCCGTATTGAGAAGTGCTATGGGCCGCCAGTTCTCAATATGGCTCGGATCCTTACCCTTTGACAGAACTATAAGGGCGGACCTCCTCATTGACTTCGGCAGAGTGCCCGAGGATAGACACTCATTAAGCACGTCAGTCAAGAGGGGAGCCAAAGCTCCTTTAAAGGTCCGATAGAACTCAGATGTTAAGCCATCTGGGCCAGGTGACTTCTTGAGGGCAAGACCCTCAATAGCCCTGATGACTTCCTCTTCCCTTATAGGTTCTATCAAAACACCAAGAGAAGGGTCTTCTGCTGACTCAGGAATGGCTTCAGCCAAGAAACCTGAAATCCGATCCCGATTCAGTTCCTTCTTTGCCAAAAGGTTCGAGTAGAAGGACCTGACGACCTCCAAGATCCCTGACCTGGATCTTGTCAGGGATCCTGTACTGTCAATCAGGCCTGTTACTGTCTTACAAGTCACTGACATCTTACAGTTCCTGTAGGGGTCGGGCGAGCGGTATTTCCCGAAATCCCTCTCAAGAACCAAAGATGCGTGCCTATCGTACTGACACCTTTTGAGCAAAGCCTTCACACCGGAGATATCCTCCTGGCTACCTCCGGTCGAGACCAGATGTCCAAGTCTCTTCCTCAGTGCAGTGTACATGCGGTACATGTCCAGTGACCTGAGGCTTGAGAGCCGGCGGAAAAATCCCGCCACCCTTTTTTTGAATATCTCCCACCACTCTGACCTAGTACCTTCAAGACCCAGTAATAGTACCTGATCCTGAAGAAACTCCTCAAAGGCTTGTCTTACAGCTGCCTCCTCAAGGAGTGACGAATTCAGCCTCCACAAACCTCTTCCTCTCCGGAGGGTCTCTGAAATATTCAAAGAAAACAAAATTAGACAGTGATCAGAGAACTCCACCTCCACCACGGACACAGGGGTGGTGACGGAATTCTCCTTCAAAAAAAAACCTATCTATCCTAGACCTAACACTACCTCTCTGAAAGGTGAACCCACGGTGACCTGGGGAATGCCTGATGTGGATATCCTCCAGGCGAGCTTCACTCACTATTCTATTTAACGCGGCGCCATCATAGGGCAGTCTATCTCTGGTACCTCCTCGGTCTTGGGGTCTAGTTATGGTATTAAAATCCCCACCAAAGATGACTTGTTTGCCTGTAAAAAGAAAAGGCTTAATCTTCATAAAGAGGCTTTTACGGTCCCACTTTGTCTGGGGACCGTAGATGTTAATGAGGCGCAGGCTTTGCCCCTTCATGAAGACGTCTAAGACTAGGCACCTTCCCATTTCGAGCTCGATCAGTCGCTGGCATTTCACCTCTGCACTGCCACTCCACTATACAGCTCAGCCGCAAGAGACCAGTAGGAGGGCCCCCTGCGCCACTCCCTCCTTGCTCTGTTTATCTCTGATAGAGTACAGAGCCTGGTCTCCTGCAAAAACAAAATGTCAGCTTCAACCCGGCCAAGAAAATCAAAGGCTGCAAACCTAGCCGTATCAGACTTAATGCTGGCCACATTAATGGTGGCCAGCGTCAGTGGAGAGGGGACTGCCATTAAGACCGATTGAGCTCAATGACCTTCAGCTTCCCACCCCCTTTCCTCCTATCACCACCACCCCTAGATGAGTCTGAAGAGGACCCGCGACTTCTCCTCGTCTTGCGGGTCCTCTTCTTACATTGGGATTGGTCCATCACCTCCCCCGATGCGGTTTGGCCAGAGGAGGGATGGACCTCCCCCCGCAACTTCTCCCTGAGGAGTTACAGTGGTGGCAGAGACAGTAGCAACTTCGGCCCTGGGTGCATCATCTCCTCCTCCAGGCTCCAGGCCAGCCTCCCCCCCAGAGGGCAGGGGGCCCCTCCCGGAGGGAGACTCAGCAGCCCCTGACGGCTCCACCTCTCCCTCTGAAGCCTCCCCTGAGGCCGACGCATCCTCACAGAGGGATTGGTACCGGTTGGGACCTACCATAGAGGGCCGTCGAGTCTGCGTTCCTTCGTCGGGGGGGGGGGGCAGATGTTTTTGCCCTCACTTTACTCGGTGACTTTCTCCGCTTGACCGTCTCTCCCTCCCCAGCACTGACGTACTGAGAAGAAGATGACTGGTCAGCCTCTTCCTCCCTCTGCAGTCTCTTCATCTCCTCAACCAGGGTCGTGCCCACTGCTGCCTCGGCATCAGGATCCGGCCCAGCAGAGCCAGGGGCAGAAGGAAGGCACATAACTCCCTCCCTCTGCTCCCTCCTCCTCTCACGCCTCCTTGCCCTTGATGGTGGCTGGGCCTTCTCCCTTTGCCTTGGCAGACTAGTCTCTCCTCCCCCACTCACCCCCTCCGCAGCAGGGACAGCCTCCTCAACTGCTCCCGCTTGCCGAAGGGTGGTGTTGGCGAAAGACCGTGGACACGCCCCGATCGGGTGCCCAAGGACACCACACAGGTGGCAACGCACCCTGCCACAGGTCGCCGCGAGATGGCCCACCTCCCCACACATGGCGCACTTCTGCACACGGCAGGAGGCGCTCAAGTGTGAGGGGTCACCGCACCTGTGACAGAGTTTTGGCTGCCCCTGGTAGAAGACAAGGATCCTGTCTTTCCCAAGGAAGGTTGAGGACGGGATATGCATCACCGAGTTATCCTCGTGTCGCAATTTGACCATGAAGGTCCAAGCCCCCGACCATATCCCGAACTCGTCGAGATTTTTCTTTGGGAAGTCCTTGACCTCCCCAAACCTGTTCAGCCAGGTCATGATGTCCATATAAGAAAGTGACTCGTTACGAGTTAAAACGGTCACTTTCTTAATGTTATCCTGGCGTGACACCGCCCACACCATAAAGTCACGCCAGGCGGGCTCGTCCTTCACCAGCCTATAGTTTCCCCAGAAGGTTTCTAAGCCCTCCGGGGTAACAAAGCTGATGTCAAACTCCGAGGAGCCGACAGGATGAATCAGGGCAAAGATGTCGCTTGCCCTGAAACCCATCCCGAGTAGGAGTTCCACGACCCCCCTCCTCTGGGGACAAGGGCCGGCTCCCCCCCACACGAGACGGGCCACGTTCCTCCGTGTCGGCCCCCTACGCCCGGGTGTAGGGAGAGTCCATCTGGTCTCACCTCCTTCCTCTCGGAACTTCCCTAGGCCAAAACGCTCGATCCAGAACCTAAGGTCTCTCGACTGCCCATCTATGGTCATTGTGGACTGGCCCGCCCGTAAAGCCTCCAGGAGCTGCCGTTGCAAATCGCCGTCCCTGGAGCCGGGCGGAAGACATGATGCACCCCCAGGGGCCCCAGAAGCGACACTGGCATAGGAGCGTGGGGGCCCGGAGGCCGCAGCAACCTCCGCTACCGGAGTACCAGCGCCACTCCCAGGGACCCCCGCAGAACTACTTAGCCCAGCCACGGCAACCGGAGCACCAGAGGCGGCAACAGCAGGGACAACAGCAGAAATACCAGAAACAACAGGGGCCACAACAGAAATATTACCAGCAGTAGAAATACTTTTTTTAGCAGCAATGGTAATAGCCCCTCCTCCCGCAGCCTCCCCGACTACAGGCTCTTGGACCCCCATGCATACTACACCACCTTCTTCAGGAATACTACTAATTACCCCTTTTGTCCCACCCGCTTTCCCCTTTACCTTACCTGTCTGCTTAACTAGCTTCTCCACTCGTCCATCATTCACACCTGCAGTCTTCCTTCTTACAGCGGGGCCGGCTGCACCACTCGCTGATGGCTTCCCCGCTTTTACCTCGGCCTCCGCATCCACAGTCACCCCGGCACCTGATGTTGTAGGAGGACACACCCCCTTAGCCCCGGAAGTGACCTCCGCATCACCGGCTTCATCAGCACTGGAGGAGGATGAGCCACGCCCACCTGCCACTCCCCCTTTCCTACACCTTACTCTGGGGGAAGCCATCGATATTTTAAAACCTCCTACCAGGGAGGGAGGTTTCCCTACGCCACTCCCCTCCGCAGGGGGGGCTTCTTTGCCTTTGCCCTTGTCCGCAACTATGAGCTCCTTGTCCGCCACCACCTGAAAGGTACTATCAGGCGCCATTTTGACTGCTGGCACCCCGGGCACCCCGCCACTTGGCGTGACCCGAGGTGCCTGCGCCTCCCTTTTCTCTCCTGGAGGCATCGCAACCTGGGCTGAGGTCCCGGCACGATGCTCCCCAGGCAACGACCTGACAAATTTAAATGTCTCTATCTCTCTTTTTTTTTTCCTTCCTTGCCTTCTTCCTGGTCTTGGCTCCTTTTCCCGCCTCCTCCCCATCTAGATCTGACATGCTAAATGCTAATTGGTCCATTCTGGACGGGGACTCTAATTGGTAGATTTGCCTCATCAGCTTCCCGCCTTCTCCCGAGGCTCCGCCCTCCTCCTCCTCCGTCTCGGGCAGTGGTTGGTTCTCTGGGAGTGTGGGAGATTGCGTCACTTCCTGCCCTGTCATTCTGACTTCCTGTCTTATCATTCTGACTTCCTGCTTCACTGCTGGCACTGATGCCTGCGTATACGTGGGTATCAGGCTGCCGCTGCTAGGGACGGCTGCCCGACTATACTGTACCGCCATGCTGTCATCCGACTCCAGGTCTGACTCACAATAGTCGTCCTCTCCCGAGCTGTCTGAGGACGCGGGGCCATCCTTCAACAACCGCTCCTGCTGTTTGCGGAAGAAGCGGTCATCGTTCAGCAGCTTCTCTCTGAACGGCCCCGCGCCCTCCAGAATCTCTGTGCACCTGGCTTCCAGGGCCTTTATTTGTTTTTTCAGGCTCCTTACCTGCTTACTGAAAACCGGGCGGTCCTTCCTCGAGGCCCTGTCGCTACGGGCATGAGCGCTTTGCAGCTCTCCACCCATAGCGAACAGGGACCTCCGGGCTCGGTCATATTCCTCCAGGACCGCCTCGATCCTCCGGCTGTAAATGGCGACTTCCTCTCCAGCCTTCCTGATGCCCCATCCTGCGGGTGATTGCGGCAGCGATGACGGTAAGCTTGTGTCTTTTCTACTACTTGCAGGGACCCTTCCAGAGGGAACCGCATATCCTGCGGCCATAGCCCCCTTCGGACCGGCTTCACCCGCCACTGCTGCTGATGTTACCGCCGTGGCTGATGTCGCCGTTTTCACGGATCCACCTGCCGGGACTGCTGACACCCCTGTCGCCACCGCTACTCCTGCCGGCGTCGCCCGCTCCACGGACGTCGCTGCTCCCGATGCTGTTCCTGATGCTGCAGCCGCCAATGTCGCTGCTGCTGCTCCCGATGCTGTTGTCCTGGTCGCCAGTCTCATTGAGGCTTGCTGCCTCAGCGACCTCCGCCTGCCCTGCTCTGCTGGTGCTGTGTCGGCAGACATTCTCCTGCCCCCCGCCTGTAAGGTCCGGGGGGCAGGAGCTCCACGCTCCATGATAAGGCTCCCTTCCGCACGGGGAAGGGAGTCGGAGCTACGGTCTGTAACAAACAAAGACCGAAAACCACACACAATAAACGGTCTCCAAATATCAAAAGCCACGTAAGCCTCTGAAGCTAGGAGCTCAAACAAGTACGTCTGACTCCCACGATTGCCCCGAAGGAATTGGAGCAACCCATGTAGCTGGCGGGAGGTGTAAAGTAAAAAATAAGTAAATTAAAAAGCATACTCACCTGTTCCCGGCACTCAGTTGTCCGCTGCCAGTGTCCATTCAGTCTCATGCCGGCGACTCCTTGCTGGGAGTCCTGCACCTCATGTGATCGCTAAGACCAATTAGGTACAGGATTTCCAGAAATGAGGCGCCGCCATGAGACCGAACAGACACAGGCAGGGGAACACGGGGTGCTGGGGACAGGTGAGTATGCTTTTTTAAAAATTTTCTTATTTTTACACCTCCCTGGCGGCCGACACAGTGGTCGCTCCAGTTTATGGACAACCTCTTTTAAGGGGTTGTCTGGGCCAAATTTTTCTATGATCACTTCACTGGTCCCCCCACATAATGGCCTCTTCACTGGTCCCCCATACTGTATGGGGAATAGTGATGGGGTCATTATATTGTGTGGGAGCAGTGATGGGGGCTAACATCCTGTGGGGGGGACATTAAACTGTGTGGGGCATATTAAAGGGGTTGTCCAGGGTTAATCTTTTTTATGGCCTATGCTCAGGATAGGCCATAAATACCTGATCGGTAGAAGGCTGACACACGGCCCCATCAGCTGTTCGGAGCCACTTCCGGAGCCCATTCTGTACACAACACAGGGCCGGAAACAGAAAGCTCCATCCGCTGTATAGCAGCCCGGCGCCTTCACTGCAGCTCAGCTCCTACTGACTTCAATAAGTGCTGATTTACAATGAAGGTGCCCAGCCCCTATACAGCGGACAGAGCTTTCTGCTTCTGGCCCTGTATTGTGTACAGTACGGGCATCAGAAGTGGCTCCGTACAGCTGATCGGTCCGGGGTCAGCCTCCTACAGATCAGGTATCTATGGCTTATCCTGAGGATAAACCATAACAAATTATGCCTGGACAACCTCTTTAATATACCCCCCTAATGCGCCGTACTTTAAAGAGATTGTCCAGTATAATTTTTTTCTTTTTTATAATTAGTCTGGGGTAGGTGAATCCCCCCCTACCCCCCCCCCCCAAAAAAAAAACATGCTAAACATACTCACCTGTCTCCGGTGCTCCGGTGTCCTCCCAGCACGGTCCGGTCCTGCAGCTCTGCTGTCTTCTTTTTGCTGGAATTCCTCACTGGCTGTGACGTCCCAGGTCCCTTCCCTTAGGCCACTGATTGGCCTCAGGGGTCACGTGACGTCACAGGTAGTCACGTGCAGAGGGAACTTGCGCTGGAAGAAAACAACAGAGCTGCAGGACCGAACCGCGCTGGAAGACACTGGGACAAGAAAGAAAGTTTGTGGGGGGTTTTTTTGTTTTGTTTTTTTCACCTGCCCCGGCGTAATTAAAAAAAAATGAAGGAGCCACTGTATGGAGTATAAGCTCTACAGTGCCCCCCACTCAGTATTATAAGCTCCACAGTGGCCCCCACACAGTATTATAAGCTCCACAGTGGCCCCCACCCAGTATTATAAGCTCCATAGTGGCCCCCACCCAGTATTTCCACAGTGGCCCCCACCCAGTATTATAAGCTCCACAGTGGCCCCCGCCCAGTATTATATGTGCCCAATAGCCCCCCTCCGCTCCGCTTCAGTGCTATTATTATATTCTGGGGTCTCCTCAGACCCCAGAGTATAATAATCGGAGGCCCAGGGGAAGTGATTAAAAATAACAAACTCTCATACTCACCTTGCCTTACCTTTCCTTGGCATCCTCGCTCCATCCTACCGTCTTCAGCGTCTTCAGGCCCTTTTCCGACGACACTGCTGAGGCCTGTGATTGGGCCTCAGCGGTCACGTGGGGGCGCACTGACGTCATTACGCGGTCGGGCCCCATGTGACCGCCGGGGCCTAATCACAGGCCTCAGTCACATGACGGAAGAGCGCCGGAGAGGACGCTGTGCCCCAAGAGGTGAGAATATGTGTTTATTATTTTCAGTCACCTCCCCTGGGTGCCCTGCCATCTATTGGAAAGGGGCCTGCAATATGCCAGGGTCCCTTTCCAATAACAGTATGTATAGCGGTCGGGGAACCAGGCTTTCCCCGACCACTATCATAGTGGTCCAGGGCCCCGGCCATCTCCAGCTGGCCGCGGGCCCCGTACCTGCCGGGTCCGGTCGCGGTCGCGCCCCCTGCGACCGTGATCGTAACGCCACTGGTCAGGGGCCCGATCGGGATGGTCAGGATCCCGATCGGGCCCCCATGAGGTGAGGACTAATAGTCGGGGCCCACCGGTGGATTCACTGGTTCCGTGGTGGGCCAGTCCGACCCTGTATACATTATTACAAACAAGTTTTAAAAATACAAGTCCAAGAACTAAAATGAAGAAAAAGGATGACGACAGCTATAAAGACACAATAATGTAGAAAGTGCTATTGCAATAATATCAGAATATGTCATAAATAAAAGCATTAATGCATAAGTTGCTATTAAATTCATGTCAAAGTATTCCAAACAAGCTTATATGTATAGTTCAAGATATCCAGGAGTTTTGTACAAATCACCAAGTTACATAAATACAGTGAAATACTGTGAGCAAGGAAAACTAATGCATTATGAGGGTCACACCACTATGAGTCACCCCCATGAGCGTGTGGGCACACCAGCCTTTGTCTACTGATCATGAGCAAGTCTACTTTTAGGCTGAGGTCACCAATGCATCATGCAGCGGTCTTAATAATTTGCGCGTTAACAGCAGATGCACCAAAATTATTGAGACTCCTGCCACTTTTGTGCCAGAAAACTGATATGACTACTTTAGTAAATTCCCCAATTGTTCAGCACAGACAATTCAATGCAGAACAAATAAGGTCAACATCAGGGGCTTAACTTTAGGGGATGCAGAAGGTACAATCGCACACAGGCCCAAGAGCCTTAGCAGGCCATAAGCTCTGGCATAACCTAAATGGTTTGCAGTGGTATCACCTGCCACTGGGTCCATTAGCCAGAGCATCCATACAGTAGGTTACCCTCACCACATTGATTAAAATTCTTTGATCCACTTTCTGATTCCCTTTGATGGCTTGCAGTTAGTGCATTGTAAATTTATTGCCCCTGCCTTGTGATCTGGAGTGAGAAGATTTATGACACTTGGACTTCCACTGTCAAAAAGGACTTTTTCATGCCAAATGGAGCACTGGTCAGTATATAAGACTGATTCTGGGAGAACATTGCTATGTGGGGGGCACTGATAGAGGATGGGAATAATGGGAAGTTTGTGTGCACAGACCTGTTGTGAACCATTCTTCATCATGGTCTAGGCCCAGATAGAGAAGAAAAGAGAAATGTAAATGCTGCTAAAATGTACAGCTGAGAAGTGGCTGACAGTTGTGAGGAGACGTTACATCGGGGGACCCATATAGAAAAGAGAAATGTACATGCTGCTAAAATGTACAGCTGAGAAGTGGCTGACAGTTGTGAGGAGACGTTACATCGGGGGGACCCATATAGAAAAGAGAAATGTACATGCTGCTAAAATATACAGCTGAGAAGTGGCTGACAGTTGTGAGGAGACGTTACATCGGGGGACCCATATAGAAAAGAGAAATGTACATGCTGCTAAAATGTACAGCTGAGAAGTGGCTGACAGTTGTGAGGAGACGTTATATCGGGGGGCCCAAGCTAGGCTTTTGGACCAGTGCCCTGGAGTCTTTAGTTATGTCACTGGCCAATATGTTGACCATATACATAATTGACACATACCTGATTTTTATTATGGAGAAAACATCTTGGCTTGTATATCTGTAAAGAATTTTGTTTGCTAAAGGTTTTAGAATCACAAGTTCCTAACAATTCACAATGACTGCATGTGCTTTGTCAACGTCATCCAATTGTTTTGCTATGGAAGTATCTGTTTATGTGTTTACACGGAAAACAATATTGGATGTTTGTAGTATAACCCATTAACTGTAACATGAGAACATTTGGCAAATGCATCAAAGGTATTTAAACCTTGGCTTTGGTAAGATTCATTTTTCATCTCAGTAGTTTGAAAAGTAAAATATGTAAATTTTAAATATAACAGAAAGCACAGCGACCAAAACAATGGAGAAAGCGAAATGGAGAGGCTGTCAGAGAAGATATTACAAAGTTGCATAATATAAAATGATGTAGTATGTAGAGAACTTTGAAAACTTGGATTTCAGGGAATAAAGTAAAAGAATCAAAATAGGTCAGCAATAAAAAAATCAGGGGGAATCCAACATCTGGGACCCTGATGATCAGCTGTCTGAAGTAACTGCAGTGCTTGTTTGCACGCCATTAACTCTTCATGTAATTACAGCCTTATTGGACAGTCTTAAACCTTCACTGTTTCTGAATTTTTAGTAGATAGTGATGTGGATTTTCTATTTAACTTTGAATGTTGGTTTAAACAGTCGGTCATTTTCTGACATTTCTTTCCGTTTACAAAAGACCTGTTAGACCTCCTTCTTAATGCTTTTACAACATGCATTAATAAAAATATAGAAATAAATAAGGCACACATGCAAGCCAGGGTTTATATTGTCTTTCTTGCTTTCATTTACAGCAAAATCACAGAATATTGATTTTTGATATACTGTATAAATGCACAGTTACTGAATCTAGTCATGGAACAATTTTCTCTCTTCCATTACCATATTTTCTGTATTTTTTTTTCTGGATGTTTTATTCGAAATTAACTATTCTCTTCAACCAGTAAATAAGTCATACGTTTTTTTGCTGTTATTCGTGAGATTAACACCATCTTCTATATTCCATGCTGGCAGGTGGTCCTGTGATACTCACTTACATAAAAGACATATAGAGCTATTAACAAGGAAAATAATGAACAAGCATCAGAATTATTAAATTACTCCCTGAAGATCAGAACATTATTGTAAAACATATTCAGAAACCACATTACGACAAAGTTTGGCTTTAATTTGCTACAGCTTTTACTTTGTGGACCTTTTTTATAGAGACAAAAAGTTCATGCTGTACGTAATAAAATAATAGTAATGATGCCATAATAATGCCTGGAAGACTTCTTACTGTCTGATTTAGAGATCTCTTAATATCTGATTTACAACTGGCTTCAGGTTTCCATCCCCTGAATATGAAATATAAGTTATGTTGCTAAGTATGGTCCAAACAGTGTGTAATAAGGAAAGCATGGCGAGATTTGTCTTCTACATTAAATATTTAAGGGTACCATATTAGAAGATTTAAAGGAAAAGCACTTTATTATTACGTTTTAAAACAAGATTTTTCTATACAGATGCCCATGGTGAGCCATGTAGCAACTGGAAACCATTTACATTATGAAGATGAGACAGCTTCATGGGACTGTTTTCTAACAACACTGTTGATGACATGATAAAAGATCAGTCACAACACCCATATTCCCAAGAGAAATGAATCATGGGCCTGAATGTATTTATCTGCAAGCCTAGAGCAGTAGGCGCCCAAAACCTGAATGTTCTATACTAATGGCAGTAATCTTAGTATTTTCTATTCCTCTTGCTGCCTACAGCAACCACACTGCATACACAACTATACACATAGAAAAGCCACGGGATCATAATCTCCATTACAAGCATTTTTCCATATCTGTGTGATATGGCCTGTGGTTTAAGATGCTACAATCTACTTTCTATACCAGATCATTGTATATAAAAGTACATTATGACCCTGGCTCTATCCAAAAGTTCAGTAAAAGATCAATATATGCTAAGGCAAAGGACTTGGCTTTAATATTTATTAAACAACACTCTCAAGATACGCCCACAATCAAAAGGGTTTTCCTAAAAACAATTAAAATACATTTTTTTAGCCAAAACTGTTGAGATATAACTTGTGTGCGTTGTTTTCTGGTTTCTCAGAAGACAAACTTACAAATCTGATCTGTCACCTGAATATGACAGATGCCATTCTCTCCAGTCGGCACAGCTCTGAAACGAAAAGGACTAAAGAAGTTTCTGACAAGTATAATATGGCAGGCAAACCCAAAACAAAAAATGGGAACACACTGTGTATAGCAAAAATATGAAAAAAGTTTTATTGTAAGTAATCAATCATAATAATATATAAATAGGAAAGGACATACAAACAAACAAAAGGCCACTGTGAACCACAGAGACCAGATACCTAGCCCTCACTCCTTCTTATGTGACCAAGACAGCATACAGCATGACATAATAAACACTAGGGACAAGTGTAGTGATGCATAATAAATAGAAAGCCCTAGTATATGTAATGGTATAGAGCCAAAAACAACAAAAAAATAATCAGCATAGAGTAACTCAGATGAAACAAAATATACACATACCTAAAGTCAAAGTCAAAGTCAAAGGTTAAGGTGCCCGGTATACAGCCCAGGGAGTGAGCATTGTGTTTATTTTTGAGGAGATATATTTTGGTGTTTAGGAATAATATGGCAGCATTATTACTCAAAATCCTGGCCTGGACACAGGTATATTGATTGGAATGGATTGGACAGAAAAATATGCCTATATTATGTCTGTTTGGCCTAGGTATATGCTGACATGTCAACTCTTCTGTTTTCCTGGGATTCTTTTGAGTTTTCTGGCCCTCTACAAGCCTACAATGTACTGGTATATAGAGATATATCTCTGCATACTTGGACATTATGCCACTAAGTGCAATTAAGGCTGTGGCTTAGCTGTAAGGGAACTTTCACATGGCAGAAAATGAAGAGAAATTCCCCTACATTTTCCACCACCATATTTGGCTGCGACCCAGCCACAACGAAATGCTGATGCAGGGTATTGCCATTCGGTCGTGGCTTTCTGCTGCTGATGCTGCTGTGCTATGTGTAATCAAGTTTCCATATAAATGCACCTGCTCTGTGATAGTCTCAGGGTTCTGTTTAAAGCGCAGAGAGCATCATGAAGACCAAGGAACACACCAGGCAGGTCCGTGATACTGTTACGGAGAAGTTTAACGCCGGATTTGGATACAAAAAGATTTCCCAAACATGGTGGTGGCAGCATCATGGTTTTGGCCTGCTTTTCTTCAGCAGGGACAGGGAAGATGGTTAAAATTGATGGGAAGATGGATGGAGACAAATATAGGACCATTCTGGAAGAAAACCTGTTGGAGTCTGCAAAAGACCTGAGACTGGGATGGAGATTTATCTTCCAACAAGACAATGATCCCAAACATAAAGAAAAATCTACAATGGAATGGTTCACAAATAAACATATCCAGGTGTTAGAATGGCCAAGTCAAAGTCCAGACCTGAATCCAATTGAGAATCTGTGGAAAGAGCTGAAAACTGCTGTTCACAAACGCTCTCCATCCAACCTCACTGAGCTCGAGCTGTTTACCAAGGAAGAATGGGCAAGAATTTCAGTCTCTCGATGTGTAAAACTGATAGAGACATACCCCAAGCGACTTGCAGCTGTAATCGCAGCAAAAGGTGGTGCTACAAAGTATTAACTTAAGGGGGCCGAATAATTTAGCACGCCCCACTTTTCAGTTTTTTATTTTTTACAAAAGTTTAAAATATCCAATAAATTTCGTTCCACTTCACGATTGTGTCCCACTTGTTGTTGATTCTTCACCAAAAAATTAAAATTTTGAATTATGTTTGAAGCCTGAAATGTGGCAAAAGGTTGAAAAGTTCAAGGGGGCTGAATACTTTCGCAAGGCACTATATATATAGACATGTTTGGATAGATACATTTTAGTGAAAGTACAAACTAAAGTTCCTCTTCTTTTTCTCCTACTTTTCTTGGCTCTATTTCAGGTCTGCAACTTCATATTTTAATATGTTAAGTATTGGACAGTGAGTACTATTTATGAACCACAGCAAGTACATGCTACCCTTATTACCTGTGCTAAATTGATTTAAGTACCAAAGCCAGACAAACTTGTAAAGTATTCTTTAGCTTTGCACCTGCTGTGCACAGTGTCAAGCCAGATTTCCTCTTCCTTAGAAAGACAGCCATGTTCATGAATATCATATGACATGTTTTCTTAGCAATCTATCATCACGCTGAAAGTAGCTAGTGCATATAGATTAGTAAAATCTAAGGCTAGATCACTGCACAGAGCTGCAGACTCACATTCCCGAGCCTACAACTCAGAATAACAGTATGTTATTGATTGAGGGTCAAAGTTTTCTAATATACACCATATCATTTATAAAGAATATCTGATGTACAACATAATTAAAGCCAGCGACCTCTTAGTATATGTATCTCAGTATGTAAATTCAAGCTTCTAATCTAGAAATTAAAAAAAAAAGTACTCTCTGCTGTTTGTTAGCCTTACTCACTTGCAGAGTGCATTCTAAATAGTAGGGTACGAAGAGATTTAAATCATATCAGCCATTACTTCCTTCTTGCTGAGATGGATAGCTAGATAGATGATAATGAGAAAAAGGAAAATTAGCTTAAACATATTTTGCAAACAAGGAATTGTAAAATGTCTGTGTATACTTAGAGGGAACTTTCAATAAATCCCTGTGATCCCAGCAGCATCAGCAATGATGTAAGTAGTCTATCAGCATTGCAAGATGGCAAATAAGGGAGCAGAAAAGATAGCTTTCAATGAAAATTATTACTAGCTTCCAATAGTTTTATGCCAGTTATCCAGCTTATCTTTCACTTCTATGAGAGAAACACAAGACACACGACCCACTGAACCAGGGAATGAATGGTTAAAGGGGGTCTTATGATGTCTGGGCTTATTGTTTATGCTCTATCCTCAGGATAGGCCATAAATATATGATTGATATTATATGATTGGTTTCCGGCACCCATCAAGTACACAATAATAGAAGTAGAAAGCTCCATTTGCAGCTCAACTTCCATTGAAGTCAGACAGAGCTTTCTGCTTATGACCCCGTATTGTGTACTGGGTGACATGTGTTGGCCTCTTATAGATCATATATTTATAGTGTTGGGGGCCACAATGGGACATAATATTGTGTGGAGGGGCCACTATGGGACATAATACTATGTGGAGGGGCCACTATAGGATATAATACTGTTTAGAGGGGCCACTGTGAGACATTATACTGTATGGAGGCTGCTATGGAACATTATACTGTATGCAGGGACTACTATTGGACATAATACTGTTTGGAGGGGTCATTATGGAACATTATAATGTGTGGAGTGGCTGCTATATGACATTATACTCTGTGAAGGGGCCACTATAGTACATTATACAGTGTGGATGGGCCACTATGGGACATTATACTGTGTGCAGGGGCTGCTATGGGAAATTATAATGTGTTGAGGGGCTGCTATGCAAAATTATAGTGAGTGGAGGAGCCACTATGGGACATTACAGTCATGGCCAAAAGTTTTGAGAATGATACAAATATTAATTTTTACAAAGTCTACTGTTTCAGTTTTTCTAATGGCAATTTGCATATACTCCAGAATGTTATAAAGAGTGATCAGCTTAACAGCAATTACTTGCAAAGTCAATATTTGCCTAGAAAATGAACTTTATCCCCCAAAACACATTTCAACATCATTGCAGCCCTGCCTTAAAAGGACCACCTAACATCGTTTCAGTGATTGCTCCATTAACACAGGTGTGGGTGTTGATGAGGACAGGGCTGGAGATCAATCTGTCATGATTAAGTAAGAATGACACCACTGGACACTTTAAAAGGAGGCTGGTGCTTGCCATCATTGTTTCTCTTCTGTTAACCATGGTTATCTCTAAAGAAACACGTGCAGTCATCATTGCACTGCACAAAAATGGCCTAACTGGGAAGAGTATTGCAGCTAGAAAGATTGCAGCTCAGTCAACAATCTATCACATCATCAAGAACTTCAAGGAGAGAGGTTCCATTGGTGCCAAAAAGGCTCCAGGGCGCCCAAGAAAGACCAGCAAGCGACAGGACCGTCTCTTAAAAGTGTTTCAGCTGCGGGATCGCGCTACCAGCAGTGCAGAGCTTGCTGAGGAATGGCAGCAGGCAGGTGTGAGTGCATCTGCACGCACTGTGAGGCGGAGACTCTTGGAGCAAGGCCTGGTCTCAAGGAGGGCAGCAAAGAAGCCACTTCTCTCCAGAAAAAACATCAGGGACAGACTAATATTCTGCAAAAGGTACAGGGAGTGGACTGCTGAGGACTGGGGTAAAGTCATTTTCTCTGATGAATCCCCTTTTCGATTGTTTGGAACATCTGGAAAACAGCTTATTCGGAGAAGAAGAGGTGAGCGCTACCACCAGTCTTGTCTCATGCCAACTGTAAAGCATCCTGAAACCATTCATGTGTGGGGTTGCTTCTCAGCCAAGGGAATCGGCTCTCTCACAGTCTTGCCTAAAAACACAGCCATGAATAAAGAATGGTACCAGAATGTCCTCCAAGAGCAACTTCTCCCAACCGTCCAAGAGCAGTTTGGCGCTCAACAATGCCTTTTCCAGCATGATGGAGCACCTTGCCATAAAGCAAAGGTGATAACTAAATGGCTCAGGGAACAAAACATAGAGATTTTGGGTCCATGGCCTGGAAACTCCCCAGATCTTAATCCCATTGAGAACTTGTGGTCAATCATCAAGAGACGGGTGGACAAACAAAAAACAACAAATTCAGACAAAATTAAAGCATTGATTCTGCAAGAATGGACTGCTATCAGTCAGGATTTGGTCCAGAAGTTGATTGAGAGCATGCCAGGGAGAATTGCAGAGGTCCTGAAGAAGAAGGGTCAACACTGCAAATATTGACTTGCTGCATTAACTCATTCTAACTGTCAATATAAGCTTCTGTTACTCATAATATGAATGCAATTATATTTCTGTATGTGATAAAAACATCTGACAAACACACATAAAAACCAGAGGGCAGCAGATCATGTGAAAATATAATATTTCTGTCATTCTCAAAACTTTTGGCCATGACTGTATACTGTGTGTAAATGGGGTGTTATACTGTGTGGGGGCCAGGAAAGGGGGCACTATGCTATGGGGGGCTCAAGTCTAAAGTTTGTTATGGGGCCCACTCTTTGCTAGTTATGCTCTTGGGGCTATGGTTACATTCATTGTATGTGATGAGAGCTTTTCTGGAGCATATACTAAATGTAAACAATAATAGCTTTACATGTATTGGTAATTTTATTTCATGAAAAACTAGTTCTCCCTTTTCTCGGTTATATATGGCTTCTTCTAAAAAATGAACTCTTCTACGTGCATTTGCCACTAATGTAAAGACAGCAAGGTATTTTGAGTATTAAAAATACTACATATTATTTCTTAGAGTGCATATTTTCCATTTTAAGATTTTTTTATACAACTAAGTGAACATATTGCCATATTGTTCTTATTGTAAGTGTTGTTTCTTATTTAACATCTAGTTAATGGAACATAATAAGGTGGATATCAGAAACAGTTTACTTCCTTAACAGAACATTTAGGCTTAATGAAAGACATTCCTAAGCAGCTGTTTATCTCTTTTAATGTTGATGTTGAAGGTCCCATGAGGCAGAAAGAAGCATACAATATAGTGAGGAATGCCAACTGGTGACTATTCATCACAACCAATTTCTCAAATAGCACATCTACCTGAGATCATTTATCACTTCACTTTTGTAAGCGGAGCTCAAATAAATCAGAATGTTGGAGGCTGTTTCCTCAGACTGTTTGTGCTTAATTTATTGAGCTTTTTTTTAAATCATGACTCAAGATTGTTTACTTTACCTAAACTCCATTCCGCAGGACGTGATCTAATCTGTATGGGTAATATCTGAAAGATGATTTTTTGTGCGTGTGTGTTATAGCTGAAAGAATTATATAGAACTCACATTTACAACATTAATGGTTGACACAATGGGCTTTTTAAAACATACCACAAGTTCTGCTCACATCTCTATAAGTATGTAGGAGTAAAGAGTAAAAATTATTTTTATCATTACTTATAAAATATATAAATATACTGTATATATATATTTCTTAACCTTGAGTCAAAGTTCAATAAGGTATATATAAGGTATTGAATATTTCAAGCATACTTAGCTCTATAGCGTTTTACAAATCAGTAGTACATAGGCTACCATAAATTAAATACCAAGAAATAACATAGTACTGTATTATTTTCGTTGTTTATTTGCTGTCTATAACTTCTGTCTATCACCTTCTGGAATGTTGTTCTGGGTTCACATCTCCAATGGATATTCCCTTGCAGAAATCCCTGAAAATCGTCAGAGAAAAAAGCCCTACACAGAGGACATTTTTCTTCGCCGCTTTCAGTTTGGAATTGGCAAACCCCCGATAGACTCCATTATAGTCAATGGAGTCTACCCGTGTCAATGTGTAACCACTGTTGTAGTGATTCGGCTCTCTGACATTCATGTCCCCTGATGGTCCAGAACTACGGAGAGCCTGATGCTAGTGTGAACCTAGCATAAAAAGTAAAATAAGATGATATGGTAGAGACAAGATACAATTATATACAGATAGATGGATTTCATAAGGTCCCTGCATTTATGACCTTACAATCTATAAGCAATACGAAGTAGGTACAACAAGTCAGAGAAGGAAGCAAACAGATGTAGGTGCAACAGGTGAAGTTGGAATCCTGGTTAGGGAACTCTTTAAACTAGATTATATACTTTCCAGATAGAGATTAGAGAGCCGGTTTGGATCAAACCAGATTCAACTCAAATTTTCCAAATGTCATTGCTGCGGTCTGTGATGGGGCCTTAGTGGTCACATGGGGCGGACCGAGCATTATGATGTGACCTGTGGTACATGACATCACCCATGTGGCCAGAAGAGGACCCAAAAGAGGTGGGGGAAGGTGAGTAGAATTATTTTATTTTTTTTACAACTCCCCTGGACCTCCACCTATTGTACTTTAGGGTCTGAAGAGACCCCAGAGTGTAATAATTTCACTTTTGTTTCTATTCAAACAAGTTTAGCCCAAAGCAAATCTTTTTGGCAGAACCATCCAGACTCAAAATTAATCTTCAGAGGTTTGCCCATCTCTATTTCAGGTCTTTATAACTGATGACCAGGAAATGCTTGTTATAATAATAATAACAACTTTATTTATATACCACATATGAATGAACAAACATAACCTTTTTCCATTCCTCATATTTTCAGGCTCATGCGATACTTTCTAGTTTACACTTCCTGGTTGTGGGAGTGTCTGTGCTTTTACAGGCAGCCCTTCTCAGCATCTGCCCACTGTACCTCCTAGCAGATTTTCATCTATGCCCAATACGCTCTTTCTTGCTACTTGCTATATACACACATATATATATATATATATATATATATATATATATATATATATATATGTGTGTGTGTGTGTGTATGTGCATATATATATTTTACCTATATTCATGTACAGTCATATGAAAAAGTTTGGGCACCCCTATTAATCTTAATCATTTTTAGTTCTAAATATTTGGGTGTTTGCAACAGCCATTTCAGTTTGATATATCTAATAACTGATGGACACAGTAATATTTCAGGATTGAATTGAGGTTTATGTGCAATATGCATTAAACCAAAATTTGACCGGTGCAAAAGTATGGGCACCTCAACAGAAAAGTGACATTAATATTTAGTAGAGCCTCCTTTTGCAAAAATAACAGCCTCTAGTCGCTTCCTGTAGCTTTTAATCAGTTCCTGGATCCTGGATGAAGGTATTTTTGACCATTCCTCTTTACAAAACAATTCCAGTTCAGTTAAGTGGGTAGAAAGTGTTTTTCTTGGAATGCTGTGTTTTTTTGACGCCATGCATAACGCCTTTTTGTATGACCAAACAACTCAATCTTTGTTTCATCAGTCCACAGGACCTTCTTCCAAAATGAAGCTGGCTTGTCCAAATGTGCTTTTGCATACCTCAGGTGACTCTGTTTGTGGCGTGCTTTCAGAAACGGCTTCTTTCGCATCACTCTCCCATACAGCTTCTCCTTGTGCAAAGTGTACTGTATTGTTGACCGATGCACAGTGACACCATCTGCAGCAAGATGATGCTGCAGCTCTTTGGAGGTGGTCTGTGGATTGTTCTTGACTGTTCTCACCATTCTTCTTCTCTGCCTTTCTGATATTTTTCTTGGCCTGCCACTTCTGGGCTTAACAAGAACTGTCCCTGTGGTCTTCCACTTCCTTACTATGTTCCTCACAGTGGAAACTGACAGGTTAAATCTCTGAGACAACTTTTTGTATCCTTCCCCTGAACAACTATGTTGAACAATCTGTTTTCAGATCATTTGAGAGTTGTTTTGAGGAGCCCATGATGCCACTCTTCAGAGGAGATTCAAATAGGAGAACAACTTGCAATTGGCCACCTTAAATACCTTTTCTCATGATTGGATACACCTGGCTATGAAGTTCAAAGCTCAGTGAGGTTACAAAACCAATTTTGTGCTTCAGTAAGTCAGTAAAAAGTAGTTAGGAGTATTCAAATCAATAAAATGATAAGGGTACCCAAATTCTTGCACCGGTCAAATTTTGGTTTAATGCATATTGCACATTTTCTGTTAGTACAATAAACCTCATTTCAATCCTGAAATATTACTGTGTCCATCAGTTATTAGATATATCAAATTGAAATGGCTGTTGCAAACACCCAAATATCTAGAACTAAAAATGATTAAGATTAATAGGGGTGCCCAAACTTTTTCATATGACTGTATGTGTGTATATCTATATATATATCTTTACATATGTATGTGTATATTCAGCATATAATCTGTTTTTTGCTTAAAAAACACATGCTTTTTATTGGAAAACCACATGTTTTTTAAAAATGCATACAGGTTTTGAAATCAAATGCATTTTTAAAAACCACATACATTGTTCAAAAATGCATGCAGTTCAAGATGCTTATGATCAAACATTTACATCTGTTACACATGTTGCTTGTCTCCTTCACTCTCCTGATGCATCTACCATGCTGCCATCCCTTTAGTGTCCATAAAAACCTCCCCAGCCTTACAGAAGAATGACTGTACGATGCTCTGGCAGTCAATAAATTTTAGATCATGGTGGGTGTGGCTAACAAGTGAAGTAATGTGCACAATTAACGATATATGATCAGGACCAGTAAAGAAGTTATTATATCAGAGACTGTCTTGTTCACACAATTCTGCAGAATAGTAGAATTTTTTTATGTTGTCTCAATTCAAAAAAAATTATTTCAGTACATATTTTGTCTAGCTGTAAAAATAAAATCTCGGAAAACCCCTTTAAAGATCGGCAGGGGACAGCTTTTTGAAGAGACTGCAACATGAGTGTGAGCACTATAGCCTCTTCAGTACTTTTGTGCTGTACATCTGTGCTGCAGCTGTGCCTGGTAATGTAGTTCATTCCATTCACTTGGGACTGAGCTGCAATCAAGCCATGTGACCAATGACCATAAGAACAGAAGCCCTGTGAAGCAGAAGCGGAACTCTGGGAGCACCTCTGCTGCTTCAGCCTACTGATCCACTGGGGTCCCAGGAATCGGACCCCCATGGATCTGCAACTGATGACCTATCCTGAGGAAAAGTCCTGTAAAGATCTTTTATTAGAACTGGTATGTTTTTAAGTGAGTGTTTGAAGGTTTGCAAGATTAGAATTGGGATAGACTGAGGGCGGTAGTTCCATAAGAGAGGGGAAGCTTGAGAGAGGTCTTGAATGCAAAAGTGTAAAAAGATTGTTATTGGTAGTATGTGAGGTGGTATCTGATAATTAGAGAAGAAATACAGAATGGGTCAGAACTAGAAATAACTTTGTAGGTTAGGGGAAGGATTTTAAGTTTGAATATTTGTGTAATGGGCAGTCAGTGGAAGGATTGTTAAAGGGGTTGCATTTGAGGAATGAGTGGAAATACAGAGTAAGGCCCCTTGCAGACAACCGTGGGCGAGATCCATGTGCTATCCGTGTTTTTCGCAAATAGCACACTGACCCATTCATTTCTATGGGCTCAAGCACACGACCATGTTTTTCACTGATCAGTGTGCGAGCCGTGAGTCCGAGCCGCATAATATAGAACAGGTCCTATTCTGTTCAGTTTTTGCAGAACGGACTTGCCCATAGAAGCCTATGGGAGACTAAAAACCTAGGACGGCACACTGATATAATCAGTGAATCATCAGTGTGCCGTCCGTTTTCGCGGACAAGCTAGGGACATCATTAGATGTCTCCTGTGTTTTTTTTATGGTGGTTCTGCAACTAGGATCACAAACTGATGGAACACTGAAGACACTATGTCCACAGAAGCTGAAGACTAATTACTAGTTTTCAAAATACACACGGTCGTCTGCAACTAGCCTAACATTGCGGAAAATGGAAAGTTCAAGAGTGCTTACCAGTCTGTATATCATTGTAACCCTGGTTCCATTGCTCTAGTGTCTGTCTGCCCAGCATAATTTCCAAGTAAATAAAGCAATCCAGAACTTGGAATAAGAATATCTTTTTTACTGGTAATCCATTAAAACATCACAAGCAATACAGCCATCATTTTTCAGAGCTGTGTGGCCTTGATGATTGCTATGATCAATGCTGTGACCAAACGGGTTTGAAACACAGTCATAGATAACTGTTTTGCTCACTTCATGATATTTTAAATTAAGAAATTTTTTTTATTCTGTACTGGGTCAATTTATTACCTTAGAGTAACTTTACATATGCTTGTTAGGGTGTATTCACATGTAGTAGGTTTTGTTTCAGAAAGTTCTGTGATTGATAATCAGTTCCATTAATCTGAATAAGGCCAGGGCTCCATGTGGAGTAAATAATGCGTTTTACAATCAGCCACCCACACATTACGGAAAAATACGCACAGTGGACATGATGCAATTTCCAAAACCATTGCAGTTTTGGAAATCGCAGTATGTAAATTATACCTAAGGAAACGCCGGCGGTTTCCCTATAGGTATAAAGGAAGCAGATAGTTCGCAGAGGAAACCATTGCCGTCGTGGTTTTTCGTGCAGTGCTTTTTTGCTGCGGCCTGCTACGTGGGGCCTTAGCCTAAGGATGTTTTGTTCACAAGCACTGGAATTTTGGCAAGTTTCTTTCACATAAATGGGATAATTTGGAAATGTCTGGAACAAAATGTGCAGCATGGGAATCCACCCTTTCCACACATTCATGGCTGAAACCAGTCCGTGTGCTAGCTAGATTTACCGGCCTGAACAGTATGTCGGGAGAGGGACTAGCAGTATAGTTATCTATGATGCGAGGAGTCCCTGTCTCCCAGCAACATATTGTTCCATACCAATTATAGTATGGTTAGTATATTGCTGGAAGGTAGGATTTGCAGCCCAAGCCTAGGAATGGAACTTACACACAAAAAGGGTAATAGAAAAATGTCCATCTGCTCCAAGTTTTTGACATGCCCTGGTTTGCCTTACAGATACTGATGAAAAATTATACATGAATGAGGCCTCAAGGATAGATTGGAAAGTTATTAATTAATCTGTTGGCCAAAATCCAGAGTATTACAGTAAACTTCCATTTACCAATTTAATATTATTGGTAGTCTCAAGTGTGAAGCATAAGAAGCACAAAAAATGTTTTTAAGGTAGCGACTTTATGGCTGAAGCTACATGTTGTGAAAACGTAGTGTTTTTCAGTAGCTTCAAAGTGGATGGGATTCTAGCTAATTCCATTCACATACTGCAGAAAAAAGTCCACAGTGGAAAAAGCTGCATTTATTATATAATAGGGTAGAAAGTCGGCGAAAATGCAATAAAAACACCAATGCATTTCCTCTGTAGTTTTTTCTGCAGTGTATTTTTGCTGCATTTCGCTATGTGGGGCCTTAGCCTATAAGGTATATTAGATCTAAATGTGAGGACTGGGACATATGTTAACCCTGCACAACCAGTTTATGGAGAAGGGAATAGTGGCCTGTTGCTGACAGAAAAGGATTTGGGGAGTGGGAGCTGATAGCAATGATGGAAAAATGAGACGCTCCATCATGTTCTTGTTTAGTTTCAGAAAGTGGGAAGACATAAAGTAGGAGGTGGCTGAAAGGCAGCCATGAATTAGTATGTCTAGATTGGAAGCAGAGAGATGGCATATCTCTCATCATCTACTGTCTAGACTGTAAATGATCAAATATAGATTATGTGAGAGATAGGTAGAAGGTTCAGAGTATTTTCAAACAGATGATATAAGATATAAGAGAAGTAGTAAGAAGGGTTAGTGAAGATAGCTGACTATAGTACAAAACTATAACTGTAAATTTTTTTACTGAAAAACTATAAAATCTTTAACTGAGAAACTAAGAGGGGACGCAAACAATAGGGGGGGCCCTATGTATGAACAGTATTTGGGCTACTTGATCAAGCTCTGAGCTTACCTGACTGTACAAACTTCTGACTGCACATACTGTTATTGTCACATTGTCATATTGTCACAGCAACTTGCGAGGTCACAGCAGTTTACCAGATTGAAACTCAGTGGTGAAAGTAGTTACCGATTGGAAACATGGTTATAATGTTACAGCAGCTCATATGACTGATAACCACTAGTGATGTCACAGTAATTTATCACATGGAACACTCTTGTGAAATCACAATGGTTTACCCAGGTTAAGACACCAACAACAGTATATTTCCATCTGAAGCAAAAGATAGAATTGTTTATCATTTGGAATTGGTGTAAATCTTTCTCATAGTTCTTCTCCTGATCTTTCTTAACACTCTATAATAATAATAATGAAAAATACTACAGATGTACACGCAATTTAAGAACCTCAGATTAGAATATGCATATAACGAATCCCATTGACACAATACGAAAAAATACGAGCAGCGGACACGCTGTGATTTCCAAAGCACTTTCTTTGAAAAGCGCTGCAGGAAAAACTGTGATACGTCGCTGCTTTTTTGATGCGGCTTGCTATGTGGGGCCTTAGCCTAATTTTGTCTTTTCATACAGGGCATATGGTAGTATATAGGCCTTTATATTCGATACATATACAAAAAAAGATCTTTTTAATGTATGTGTGGATTGTAAAGGGAAAACATGATATGAACAGTGCCTAACTAAGAAAACTGTTGTAACCATTTAACTAATGCTCTGAAAATCAGTAAATAGTGTCAAAGTAGAAAAATATGTGTGTTACTACAGGCCTAATGTTATATCTGTGTATGCTCATCCATCAGAGCAATGTGTGTCCTTTTCTGCTGCTTTTTTCAGTAGACCCCCTCATAGTCAACTGGTTTAGATTAGATGGTCTATTTAAAATGACAGAAGAGGAAACGCTGGGAATTTCCTCTAATCTGTCACCTTTTTTTTTTTTTTTAAATGGTTGTATTTTATACCCATCCTCGATGCACAAGTAAAGCAGGACTATAAACACATAGTCCTCACAGTCTGCTTTATCCTAAAATGTTATGCTTCGTTCACACTTGCGCCTAGTATCTGTCCGTTGTGAATCTGCCTTAAGATCAGAAAAACTATTTGGAAATGGTTTGTTTAAAAACCCATTCATTTCAATGGGTTTTTAAAACAATTCTCAGGTGTACGTTTTGAGCCTTTCCGCCATGTATTTGCCCTTTTGAACGGAGACCAAAGTTGAACTTTCAGGACTTTGTGTCCGTACAAAAAATAAGGATAAACAACAGACCGCCTCAAAACCGTTTTTTTTAACATTGAGGTGTATGGAAGGCGTATTACAACAGATAGCCATCAGTTTGTGTCCGTTTTGCAATCCATTTTTCCCTCTGTGCATGCTCAGGGTGGGTTCACACTTGCGCCGGCACTCCGTATGCCGTGAATCCGACCTAAATGTTGGAAAAAAGGATTGGGACAGGATAGGGAAAGGTTTAAGACGGTTTGCTTAAAAACCCATTCACTTGAATGGGTTTTTAAAGCAATGCGCGGGTGTGCGCTCTCACCCTCTGTGCCGCGAAGCTGTTTTTTTTTCGTTGGAAACAAAGTCAGACATGCACGACACAAACTGTCTTTTTTTTTTGACGGACATCCATTCACTATCCGTCTAAAAAGCCAGATTCGGGTATCCGCTGTTTAACCGTTTGGAATCCTTTTTGTACCAAACCGTTTTTTAATTTTAAACGGTTTGCAAGCGGACGGATACCAGACGCAAATGTGAAAGAAGCATTACTCTTATGTATACTGTTTATTTTGTTTTATTTTAATCAATTTATCTGCACTGTTTTCATAAAAAGATAGTTGTCAATTTTGATGATTTCTGAGCTATATTGACACTATGTATTGCCATTTGTATACTACACATATTGTAAATACTGTATACTGTATATGTAAGCTATGTTAAGACAGAAACAACCGGTGGGCTAGAGCTTAACTGACTAAATGGTAATCAATGTGGCAATATAGTTATTTTACCTATCAGGCCTGCAGTAAAGTAAATTTAGGTTGGGGTCAGATATAGCAGACATGCTTCTGAATTTCTGTCGGGAATTTAGCAGCATGTTTTCCTAAAGTTTGACGCTGCAAAAAGCACCAAAAATTGTGTGGTTTTTACAGCGACACACTTGCAGGAACCACAGTTTTCAGGTTTTGCATTCTAAGGCTGAGACCCCACGTTGCAGAAACACAGCTTTTTTTGTTGCAGATTTTGCTGTTGTTTTTTGAGTCAAAGACAAGAATGACTACAAAAGGAATGGGAAATATATAGGAAGCTCTTCTACTTCTACCTTCTGCTCAATCCACTCAAAAAAAATCTGCATTTCCGCAAAGTGGGGCCTCAGCCTAAATGTTGAAAAGCATTGATATAACCCACAACAATAGTTGACATACTGGGAGTTGAAAACTCACAGTGCAGATCACTTTGCACTTTAGGTGTTTTGCGTACCTGTACATTGCAGAGAGCTAAGCGCTGTAAGTGCATGACAGCCAATTCACTGTGAGTTATACCCAGTGCAATCCTAGCCTAAAGAAATTTTTCTGTTTTTTGTAACTAATACTCAATCACGTATAAATGAGCTACAACTTGTACAACTTTGTACTATACTTTATATTTCAATTCCTTGCCACATTCAATATATTAGTTTGCTGTTACTTTTCTTTAAATGCAGAAGCAATAATACAGATGCTATTGGGAAGATTTACTAAGCAAAATGTGCCAGGATTCTGACATAATTACCCCCAAAAAAGTGCTTATAAAGAAAATGTTTATTTCTGGGGGTTCACTTATCCTCCCCACGCACTGGTTTTCCTATCATGCTGCTGTGGGAGAGGTGAGATCTACTACACAGTAGACCTCTATGTACACCAAAGATTAGACCCCCTAAAAATTACAGAGCTCAGACCAGTCACTCTTGTAATTACAGACCCCCAAATCAATGTCACTGACAAGAGGAGGATCATTATGATTATTTAATAATATAATAAGACATTTTATTTATATAACGCCAACATATTTCGCAGCACTTTACAATTTGTAGGATTCAAGTAAAGACAAAATGAGGCATTACAGAGTAATAAGTCAATTCAAACAATTGGACTGAGGGCCCTGCTCACAAGAGCTTACAATCTATGAGGTAGAGGGGGTGACACAAGAGGTAGCAGGGGTGGCATCGGAGGTAGCATTGCTCATACAGTGGTCCAGCCATTTTTGTGATAAAGGTTATTTTCATCACGCATAAAGATTACGCTGTATGAGCCGTCACCAGTCAGTGTCCTTTCATGTGCAGATGGTGCCTGGACATATAAAGTTACAGTCCGATACAGCATCTTATCCTGTGGAGGGTTAGTTTTAGGGATTCTAACTGTGGAAGGGTTCAGATTAGTAATTGTGATAGGCCTGTCTGAAAAGATGTGTCTTCAGGATTCATTTGAAGCTGTAGAAATTGGGAGTTAATCTGATTGTCCAGGATAGAGCATTCTAGAGAAGTGGTGCAGCTCATGAGAAGTCTTGGATATGGGAGTGGGAGGTTCTGATAATAGAGGATGTTAGTCTTAGGTCATTGAGTGAACCTAGAGCATGAGTTGGGTGCTAGAAAGAGATGAGGGAGGAAATGTAGGGAGTTGCAGCATTATGGAGATCCTTGTGGATGAGGGTGATAAGTTTATATTGTATTCTGTATTGAACAGGCAGCCAATGCAGTGACCGACACAGCGTCTGGACTGATAGATGAGTCTGACTGTTGTATTCAGGATAGATTGTAGAGGGAAGAGCTTAGTAAGGGGAAGACCGATTAGTAAGGAGTTACAGTAGTCAAGTCGAGAGTGAATCAGGGCGACAATAAGGGTCTTTAATGTTTCTGTGGTAAGGAAAGGGCGGATTCTGCTGATGTTTTTGATGCGGAGATGACTTATTAATGTTATTTATTATAATAATGATAGTGGCAGTGGTAGATGAACATGCACAGTAGAGGCAATGTCATGACAAGCATAGCACAGAGGCTTGCTGAGTTTGGCATAAAAAGGGGTATTCCCATTTCGCCAAACATGACCAGGGTGGGAATACATGGCTCATTCTCCTATTCATGCATCTGTTATAGGCTGTTTACAAAACTCCTTAAATGGGAAAACCTTTGCCAGGTTTCCATGTCTTTATGATTTATAAAAAATAAAAATCACTATTATATCTTTGCATGTGTGCCCTTAATGTGCACATATACCTCATTCTAAGGAGGTGAGATTTAGTGCCTGTGGAAGACATGAGATAAGCACATTGTAGGGTTCCTGGAAGTAATCCATAAAGACACAGCCTTTTAGATTTGGCATACTACAATATTATAGCAGGTCAGATGCAATATACAGTATAAGTAACCTGTTCATCAAAAGTGTCCCAATTGGTAGCACAAGTCATCCATCCTATTATCATTATTATAATTTCTTATTGCTTTTATAGTGTCAGCATATTCTCCAGTGTATTATAAAGATGATGCCACTCACAATCTAAATTCCAAATCTCAACACACATCCTTGAGACAAATTGTGAGCCTTCAAACAAAATTAGTTGACTTGTGGCTTTAGGGCTCTAAGGGTTTAGCTGACCAAGCTCTCATCATAATGCCGTGGTCAAAAGCATTGAAATCATGCTATATCAATTTCAAAACAGAATTGAAAAAGTGTGGTACTTTTCATATTTGGCAAAAGGTACATTTAGGTAACAGTACAATTTAATATGGTAGAGGCATTTGCCGAATAGTTTGCCCAGTTTTATATTCTGCTAAAGATAACAGAAGCAGTTACTAAAATGTACTTGTAAAATCATGATACTAAAATCCAATCAGTATGGAAAATTTACATGATTTTTACATAACCCAGGAAGAAGTATTATTTTATGATCAAACACTTTTCTGTTGTTTTCCAGACACAAAAACCTGTAACATGACTGACTTCTGTTTTACTTTATCTCCACTAACTATGTGAGTATAAAACTTCAACTTCAAATAGATCTGTCATTATAAATGAAAGTCAATGCAGTGAATGGATAAGAGCTTCATTGTTTTCTACCAACTGAGTGTTGTAAACTCATTTAACTCCAGTTACTTTAAAGTAAACATCATCAATAATAAATGTTACTACTATATATATTGTAGTAAAAAATGACAAAATAATAAAATAGTAAATAGATTTTCAGTAAACAAAAAGATAAGCAACTTTCCGTACACTTATTTTGATTCTTTTCCATATTAAACCTAAGACCCCACGTAGCAGGCCACAGTGAAAAAGCAATGTGGGGAAAATTACGGTGGAAACATATCGCGGTTTTTCCCGCAACGCTTTTCACAGAAAGTCAGCAGAATTCTCCTCTGTGGACTTTGTGCTTCAATTATACCAGGGGTCTCAAACTCAATTTACCCAGGGGCTGCTGGGGGTAGAGTCTGGGTGAGGCTGGGCCGCATCAGGTTTTCCACACCGGTAATATGCTCCATATTGGCCCCTGCACACGGTATTATGCTCCCTAGTGGCCCCTGCAATTGTATTATGCTCCACAGTGGCCCCCATACAGCATTATATGCTCTACATTGCTCCCCCCCACACACAGTATAATATGCTACCCACAGTGGTACCCACCCAGTATTATATGCCCCCCATAGTGGGCCCCACCCAGTATTATATGCTTCCTACAGTGATCCCCACCCAGTATTATATGCTCCCTACAGTGGTCTCCACCCAGTATTATATGCTCTACAGTGGCCCCCACCCAGTATTATATGCCCCCCACAGTGGCCCCCACCCAGTATTATATGCTCTACAGTGGCCCCCACCCAGTATTATATGCTCTACAGTGGCCCCCACCCAGTATTATATGCCCCCCACAGTGGCCCCCACCCAGTATTATATGCTCTACAGTGGCCCCCATCCAGTATTATATGCCCCCCACAGTGGCCCCCACCCAGTATTATATGCTCTACAGTGGCCCCCACCCAGTATTATATGCTCTACAGTGGCCCCCACCCAGTATGATATGCTCTACAGTGGCCCCCACCCAGTATTATATGCCCCCACAGTGGCCCCCACCCAGTATTATATGCCCCCCACAGTGGCCCCCACCCAGTATTATATGCTCTACAGTGGCCCCCACCCAGTGTTATATGCTCTACAGTGGCCCCCACCCAGTATTATATGCTCTACAGTGGCCCCCACACAGTATTATAAGCTCCCAACAGCCCCCTCCGCATCAGTGCTATTATTATACTTTGGAATCTCCTCAGACCCCAGAGTATAATAATCGGAGGCCCAGGGAAGGTGATTAAAAATAACAAACATTCATACTCACCTTGTATTACCTTTCCTTGGCATCCTCGCTCCATCCTGTCATCTTCGGCGTCTTCAGACCCTTTTCCGATGTCGCTGCCGAGGCCTGTGATTGGGCCTCAGCGGTCACATGGGGCGCACTGACGTCATTACGCGCCCGCGCCCCATGTGACCGCTGGGGCCTAATCACAGGCCTCAGTCATGACGGAGGAGTGCCGGAGAGGACGCTGCGCCCAGGAGAGGTGAGAATATGTGTTTATTATTTTCAGTCACCTCCCCTGGGCTGGTATGTATTGGAAAGGGGCCTGCAATATGCCAGAACTCCTTTCCAATAACATTATGTATAGCGGTCGCGGGCTCCGTACCCTGTCGGGTCCAGTCGCGGTCGCACCCCCTGCGACCGCAATCGTTACTGGTTTGTGGGGTTCGCAGTAGCGGCTGCCACAGGGCTCCGGGGCCCCTAATGTCCCGGGCCCTGTGGCAGCTGCTACCCCGATAGTTACACCCCTGCTCCGGGGTCTGAAAAGACCCCAGAGTGTAATAATAGTAGTATTTGAGGCCCGCGGCCTCACTTACCGATGCCTGCGGCCGCTCACAGCAGCGTCCACTTCCCTTTCTGTGTCCCATAGCAGAAGGGAAAGCGGAGGCGGCCACGAGCAGACGCGGGGTAGGTAAATAAATAGGCCATTACCTGCCTCCTCTTGTCCGAGACGTCTGTGTGTCAGCATAGGAGGCTCAATGACGTCATTATATCGCTGCCTGCGCTGTGATGCGGACGTCTCGTAAGCCAGCCCAGGACAGGCCCCGCTCAGCGTTGGTTTTTTTTTTTTAAAGCGGCCTGTCCTGGGCTGGTTTACATTAGATAGTAAAAAATGCCACCTCCAGACAGTGCGCCCCTGGTGCCATTTGTATCAAACTCGGGCCGCAGTAACAATAAACTTTGATATTGAGGTGGGGACCACAAACTATTGTCCCGAGGGCAGCAGTTGGCCCGCAGGCCGCGAGTTTGAGACCCCTGAATTATACCTTTAGGTAAACCGCTGGCATTTACATAGGTATAAATAACATGCTGCAATTTCCAAAAACACAAAGGTCTGCTGCCCATATTTTTCTGCAATGTGTGGATGGGATTTGCGGCATTTATGCCACGTGGGGCACCGATCTAAAGTGGTTTTCCCAAGACTGGAATTCGTCATCTATCCACGGAATAGGTGATATATGGCGAGTTAGTGTGGGTCCAACATCTGGGACTCCCATCCATCAAGAGAGCAGGGGTCCCAAGTCCCCTGTTTGAGTGGAGTGGCAGTCCAGCTTGTACATTGTTGCTCTGTTAAAAGTCTATGGGACAGCCAAAGAAAGACGAATATAGCACTTGACTATCTCTGGTAGTCCCATAGGCACCATACATGATTGACCTCCATTCTATTCCAACAGGCGGCTCGGAATCAAAGAATCAGGCACTTATTAGCTGTGGATCAGTGATAGGTACAATCTTGGGATAACCCCTTTAAGACTTCTGCTTGTTCCAGTACCTGGAAATAATTTTTATTACATACAGAAAATGAAAACACATTCTGATCTACGGCTGCTCACACAAATGCAGTTTATTATAGTTAGGTAAGAGCCTAGCCCGGAATTAGGACAGAAAAGAGATTGAAGATGATGTGCTGTCATACAAAGTCTGTCAAGTGTCATGTACAGCAATATTTTTCCCTGAGAGGCAATGGACACACCACTTGTCAAACTCCATACGAATCCAAAAGTAAAACTAACATCCCTATGATTCTATGTTAATTTGCAGGCACATGGAGATACAGTAAGGTCTGGTGCACTTCTATTCCAGCTCCATACAAAAGAGACATAACGTGTGCATGAGACCTAAAGCTACATTGATACATTGTAACAAACTCTAAACTGTGAATGTGAAGAAAATAATTAAAAAGTACAAAAAAAACAAAACATGAAACAACACTTTTAACATGACAAAATAAGTGTTGTTTTCTATCAAGCAACACCAAACAATCAAAATTCAGCTTCCAAATGTAAAGCTATATCACTTTGTGTAAATATAGTTAAAAGCATTGATCTTATTTTTTACTACAAAAAGTGTCTGATTGACTTTGATTATGTACAGGAGACATGGGGAAAGAAGATGTTTTTCCATGTAAACCTGCAAATGAGAAGACCACAAATAATGACATTAGATCATTTAGACAACATATCCCCAATTCAGGTAACACAAAGTTGTAGATCATCATTTTACAAATGTGAGGAACAGAATGATAACACATAGTTTACACAACAGCTTGTCCATATGGGTAGCTATGCCTGGTAATGCAATTCATCCCATTCACTGAATAAGAGAAGGGCACAATCCTTCATTTTGTCGATCGGCCAGTGTCCTAAAGATTGGACCCCCACCATATCTCTTACCTGTCCCGCATTCAGCTGCACAGTCCCGGAGTCCTGTCCCACTGTCCTGGTCGGCGGGAGTTATATACTAACTTCAATCCAACTGGTCTCTGCTTCACCATTCGGCCCCTGTCTCTGCTCCCGGTGTCTTGGAGGTGGTAGGTGTGATGAGGTGATGTCCCTTACCGTGTGCCTTCTGCACTCTAAAGGATCCAGGAGCTGAGACAGAAGAGAACAGCAGTGGAATGGTGTGAGTATTAGTGTTTTTTTGTTTGAGCCATCCTACTCTGGTGGCAACTGAAGGGAGGCTGTATACTGTAGGGGCAACTGAAGGGGGAGCTGTATACTGTGGGGGCAACTGGAGGGGGAGTTGTATACTGTGGGGGCAACTGGAGGGGGAGTTGTATTCCCTAGGGGGTCACAGCTGAGGCCTGTGATTGGGCCACCAGCAGTCACACGACGTCATGACATGCCCAGGTCCCCAGATTAACCCAGGTCGATGATGTTACAGAAGACCCCATCTCTTGAAATAAATAGACAAAGGGGTACATTTACTAATACTGTCTAATAGTTGTACAGTGCAATCCACTAGATGATCTCACCAGCATGATCTCAGTGAGTGATGCCGGATAATAAATCTGGTGCATCTATAGACTGTCTAATCTAGTGTAACTTTTTGACACACAGTTTCACACCTTAAGTCCCCATCCCTTTCCTGCTAAGCCCCATCCTCATATTGGACAAAGCGCAAATAAAATAGTAAATGTGTTATGTATATGAGTTTTTTGGTGCAAATTGCGACATAATTCTGGCACATTTTCATTAGTAAATCTGCTCCATTGTTTGAAAAAATTATTCAAGTGCTTAAATATGTCATTTAAATTTAGCTGGAAAACAAGGAGTTGAAGTCGCTATACCCAGCCTGGCAATGCCATTCACTATTCAAATCTGTACTAACCTTCTGTATAAATCTAAAGCATCAGAAGTCTGGAAAAATAAAATTCACTGTTCTTGTTCAACTGAAAAAAAAATAGATTGTCCTGGCAAGACCAGGAGATGTGAGAACACTGTGACTTTTGGAGAGCAATCAAATGATAAGCGCTGGATGCAGCATTTAAGTCGGGGTGTTTCCATTTTATATGTACATAAAATATAGATCAGACATTTTCATTTGTGCCAACAGACTCCCAGGAAACAAATAATAGGGTTTCAAATAGACCACATTTCTTTAGTGTATGGTACCAATTACCAGTGTAATTTCATAAGCATGTACTATGTGAAATGCAGATATCATTTGGCTGTATTTTTCATTACGGTTTGCCAATTCTGAGGTAACATAGCTGAATCTTTAGTTTATTGCACCCACCCCGTCTTCTTTCATTCTAAATAAGAATATACATAAATAGATATGTGTACTCATGTACTGTATACATGTACATTTCACATTTACAAAGATTCAAAGAGGAACCCCAGACAATTTTTCAAAATTGATAAAAAGGACTCAGCCCCCCCCCCCCCAGATTTCCAAGGTTATCTGTGTAATATAGGCCCTTGTCCTCACAGGCAATAACAATTTTTGCACAGCAGAAGCTGACAAAACGTATATAGAGTCAACATATTCCGCAGCAATTCACAAATATCTGCTATCACTGTTCTAATCCTCTGTGCTGCTCAAATGGCACATCATTTTTTTCTATTGACATTTTTCTAATAGTAGAGGTGACCTTTCCCCATAATATGCTCCTCTTAAGCTGAGTTCACACTACCATTGTGGCTTTTGTTTACAGCAGAAGTCGCACGTGCCCTGCCATAACGTGGCAGACATCATCAGCACCCAACAAACCCTACTGACTTATAATGTGGTCCATTGGATTCTATTGTCATTCTTCATGCAGCGCTATTATTTCTGTCAAGTCCACTAAAACTGTCAACCAAAGGCTCCACTGACAGATAGACAAAGTAGTACAGGAAAACTGCTGTTTTAAAGAAATTGTACATTTTTTACAGTAATTACAATAATAATTAATAAGACCTTGTTTGTTTGTTTATTTTTTTTACTCATTCGAAAGTGATGTGATATGTAAAAAAAAAATTGTCTAGCCTTATCTACAGTCCTTAACACTGAAATTGCTACATCAAGAAGGAAGAATCTTGGAATTATGGAAATCAAAGGATCAATAGACATGTTAATTATATGCAAATGACAAAAAATGTAAACAAAATATTTAAAACATCTTGACCTTTTCACTATCAGGTATGAGCACAACACACAGAAATACACACATTTACACACCTTGGCATGGTATCAATGAGGTTATTATTGGTTTTCTTAGGAATTTTATGTCTTGATGAATACACCTGGGCACACAAATCATCAAGACTGACTGCTGGCAATTGCCAACCAATGACATCTGAGATGTGCGCGATAAAAGACAAGTCCAAAGACACTGCCGGACATGGTAGCATGTTTAAGCCATACAGGCTGCTTATGATAGCACAAGCAACATGTGTCTGGTGTTGTCCTGTTGAAGTCAACATAATACCAAGCTGTTAGTGTACCTATATACCTGAAATTAAGACTAGAGGGGTCTGGCTACTGTACATTATTCCACCCCTCACCATAATCCCGGAAGTAGGACCAGTGTGATGTTCCCTCTTCATGGCATTGCTCATGTGGTCCCCAAACCAATCTCCAGTTATCATGGAGTCTGAGACAAGATCAGGACTGATCGCTGAAGAGGAACTCCATTCCTGCCAACATTACCATCTTGCTGTGAACCATTGTAGCCTGTGAGAGCTGTGGGATGTGGTCAAAGGGACATCTATAGTTGGACCTCTGACTTGTAGGCCAATGTTATGTAAACATCTTCTGATTTTTTTGCCAGCACTGCTTACCATCCTAGGCTTGGTGTATAACGTCTAATTTCACTTGCAGTGCAGAATGAATCACTACTTGCCATTCTTCGAAATCAGGAGATCTGACCAAGCAGAGGATCTCTGCTGTCACTCCAGTTTATCATTGTTCTCCCGACCGCCGGGACCTGCAACATTGAACAGTGCTGACATCTCGGCCTAGTCACATAGTGATCCTAGTCACATAGTGATAAGCCAAGTTCAAGTTTGTCTCAGTTCAAGTCTCAGTTCAAGGCGTTTGTCCCTCTCAGGTAACGACAAGTGGCAATAACTGGTACATTGATGAACAGGAGGCATTGCACAATTATCCCACACCACTTAATCCAATTTTTGAGGTTTCATGTGGCTAAAAATCTCTGCTTTCAGTCTGGCTTTTATGCCCCTCCCATATGCCACAGATTAGAGCTAGTGGCTTGAAAATTTGATCATTTTCAGATCTTAGCGACATCTGCTACTTCACTTATTTGCATAACCTTACGGCTTGTTCAAAATCTGCAATTTCAATATTGAGGAGTACACAAGAACCCCGATAATATTCTTATTACATGAACAGTATTTCTATCACTATTTTTCTGATGTATAATGGAAAATTATTTTTAATAAGAATATCTCATATATTGATCCAGGGATTCAGACCTCCAGGCTCACAAAGTGATGACCAATTGCTTGACTGTATCAGCAGTAAGGTCTCTACACAGTTACAGAACAATGAAGTATTGCAAATGCAGGGCTGATTCTAGTGGGTGGAAAACTTGGCCATTGCCAAGAACCCCCATTGCTCATACATACAACATAGAGACAACCTTTGATTCAAATTAATGTTACAGTTTTATGGAATTTTTTGTGGGTAATTCAGGGAGTTATTTAGATACTATATAGTGGTATAATGTGGGCTCTGTAGTACAGTATTATTACGCACTATATGACAGTGCTATCTGGGTATTATGTGGGAGTATTATTTAGGCATTTTATGGTGCCATTACTTAGACAGGTAATGCTTAGGCATTATACGTCTGTATTATTTGTAAACTGAATGTCAGCTTATTTTGGTATCAGATGGCAGTATTGTGTGGGAATTAAGGGCAGTGTCATGAAAGCACTCTATGGTTGCATTATTTAAAATACTATCTTTTTGTTATTAAGTGGTAAAAAACTATGCATAACTCCCCAGGAATTAACCCAAAAGAACATGGAAAGGGCATGGGGGGAGCACCAAGCTCTTCTGTCCTGTGAGGCAAAACCTGGCATCATAATGAGGGGCATTTTTAAGTCCCCTGCATTATATTTACACCACTAACTGTTCCTCTGCCATTGTTTTTGTAACTTACACTAGAAAACTAGCATAACACTTGATTATTCTGCCTCAACATGCCATATCATAGCCATAAATTACAGTCTGCTTGTATTTTCATTGCAAAGTTACTCTAAACTGATACAGTATTATGTAGTATTGTTGAAATGTATTGCTGTTCCATAAAAAAATAAAATTGGTTTGCTTTTGTGCTATTTGGATTAGTTGGCACCAATGACAGAATTAAGTAAAGTCAGCAAAACTGTACAGGGGCCAGTAATATCTCTAGTGGAACAATGTGGTCTATCTAATATCAGAACACTAGTTTATAAATGTCAGCAGACAAACAGTGCTGGAAAACCGACAAAACAATATTAATGTGGAAAATAATAGCATAAATCTGTCAGTCCCATCACTAAGAGAATACCCAGCAAATCTGAACATTAATGAAAGCTGTGCTGAGATTTATTTGGAAAATGCAGCATTTTGCTGTATCCCATGTATAATTATGGAAATATTGAATCCTCTTAATATCATCATGATCACAGAAATTTTTTTGTACAAAGCTAATTGTGTAGCTTTAGATGAATAGAGACATGGGTGTTATACCAAAGCTTTTATCTCCTGTAGAGACCATCTATGTAATCTAGTTGTATACTTTCTATTCTACATCTATTATTCACAGCGATTACTAACGTAAGTGAATGGAGTCGCATTGTGACCTCAAGGATGGTGCGACCGTCACAGGAAGAGTCGAGCAATGTTCAAGTTTTTGCGGCTAGAAGTGACGGTTGCGGCACCCTTGGGATCGCAATGCGACTCCATTCACTTATACTAATGAAGGAGTTGCAGTGTGATCTGGTGATCTTTGGTAGCATGATAGGAGTTGCAGCCAAAATTGTTGGGTAGTCCTAATCTCAACAGGGGTTTGCAGGATTAGACAAAAATGGCTGCTGTCTTGTAGGAACACCACCAAACCTGTCTATGCGTTTTGTCTGGTACTGCAGTTCAGGTGCATTAAATGAATAGTGATGAGTTTTCCAAACTGAATTCAGCTAAAGAACTATTTTAGAAAGAAAGTAGCCTTGTTTTTCTAAACCTAAACAACTCCTTTAAAAGATACAAAAATTGTTAAAACATTAAATTATTTTTTATAGAGCTTTCTAGACTCAATCCTTCAGTCCCACTCTTGGCCTTACTCACTAAAAAAAGCTCTGAGGGGAAAACCGTGGCAGCAACGCATTGCGTTTTTTCCTGCAGCACTTTTCCCAGAAAAAGTCCTCTGCTGACTTTCTGCTTCTATTATACCTATAGGGAAATCGCCAGTGTTTCTGTGGGTATAATTGACATGCTGCAATTTCCAAAAACGCAACAGTATTGAAAATCACAGCGTTTCCGCTGCGTGTATTTTTCTGTAATGTGTGGATGTGATTCGTATTTACGCCACGTGGGGGCCCAGCCTTAAACATATTTTACAGGCAGCTCAGAATTGTTAGGCGGGTATAAGTTGCAAATGCTCTTAGTTAGTATGTGCATGATTATGTAGCAGTACACTAATGTACGGAATTATTAATGATGATGTTTTCTTATGACAATTTTGTTCTATTGTGTGCTAGCACAGGAGCTATATTATCTCAGATAAAGAAATAAGACTGCTTTAGGCAAAAGACAAATGCTCATCACATTAAATTGCTTGCATCGTCGCCTTGACAAGGAATGAAAGTTTACAGCAGCTGTTTCCATTTCCACACATACTAAAATTATGTACATGGACTCGCTGTGGAAAGATTTATTTTACCAAAACAAATTGATATTTCATAATGAACACAGAATAATATTAGTCACATAGAAGATATTGACTGAGCATTTTGGTACAGCTTCTATTATTACGCTCAGCATTGTGTACACATTACACAAAAAAAGAAAAACTGAGAATAAAACTGTGAAAACACAAAACCTGCAACAAATTTCAGTTTGAGGCTGGATTCACATCACCGTTTGGCTCTCCATGCGAAATCAGTTTTTGAAAATGGTTCGTTTTAAAACCCATTGATTTCAATGGTTTGTAAAAACCATCCGCAGGTTTGCGTTTGGAGAATTTCCGCCTGGTATCCGATCATTTGGGCGGAGAAAAAAATCGTACTTGCGGGACTTTTTCTCTGTTCAAAAAATAAGGATACCAGACGGACAGCAACCAATCCGTTTTTTTTTTTTAACATTGGGGTCTATGGAAAGCGGATTACAAACTAATTACAAACAGATAGTAATCTGTTTGTGTCCGTTTTGCAATCCGTTTTTTCCTCTGTGCATGCTCAGAATGAAGAAGTGGGGGAACGATTGATCAAAAACGGACACCAACTGACACAAATGGTCCACTGTGTAACCATTTAGAATCCTTTTTGGACCAAACCGTTTTTTGGGTTTTTTCTGTTTGTTTTTTAAACAGTTTGGAAGGGGACAAATAGCAGGCACAAGTGTTAACCCAGCCTTAGCCAAATTCAAGACAATCAGTCAAGGAAAAGACTGAGTAGACAGAAGGAGCAGCTGCAGTTTTGTCCATATCTTTTGTCACTGTACCTTCATCTTGACTCTTGGTGTCATCCTCTAGTTCTTCACTTCTGTTTTTATCCTGTTTCCTGGTATTATGCTGTTCACAAGACATTTTACTGTTTTGTTTCATCTCTGCCCTGACTAAAGGTTTTCCTTAGTTATTACTTGAGTAATAATGATACATCTCTTTTAGAGTGTACTACTGTAGTAAGTTCTTAAAGGGGTTTTACAGTAATTAAGAAAAGAGATCAAAGTGACATTAATACACAAAATAAGTGATGTTTACATCACCAATTATCTGCTGCTTTGGTACTTCTTGGGTTTCCACTGGTTTCTACTTCCTAGTCCCTTTTAACACACAGGAAATGATCACTTGGCTGAGGTAGGAAGAAAGGAAATGATAACCAGCATTCCCATATGGATAGTAGTCAGGTCACTATGCTCTCTTGAAGGGCATGCTGCAACCCAGATGAATGGAACCGGAGGATGGGAGTAGTGGTGTCAGGAACTGAGCTCCCTGGGTCTTGAACCTGTGTCTTCCCAGCTATGATCTGCAGCCTTGACCATTATGCCATTGAAGAAGTCTGTTTGTTCTTTGCCTTGCTTAGCCTGGACTTTTCTATTGAAATGATTAGCTTAGGGATCGCACCTGCTCTATGGCGAATCACAGGGTAGCTATCCCTATATAAACCCACAGCTTACTCCATCTTGTGCCTGACTATTCTGGCTGTTTATTACTTGTTGACCCTGAGCCTCACCACTACTCCACTGCTCCTGTGTACCGAACTCTGCACACGTCTGACTATGGCTGATCCACTGCTCCTGTGTAACGAACTCTGCAAAAGTCTGATTATGGCTGATCTACTGCTTCTGTGTACCAAACTCTTGTGTACCGGACCTGCAGCTGGTGTGATGATGGTCAGAAGGGCCCTGATGTTATGGCAGGCACGACTCAGGAAGCCAGTGGTGCAGTTGAACAGGGAACAGCTTTATTCAGCAACTGAACAGGTACAAACGGCAGCTTTCCAAATGGGGGGGTAGTAGTACCACAATGTCTAATCCCATAGCCTTGGTTAAAGGAGGGTGCCCAGGAATAACACAGGCTCTATGGCAGACTTCTCCAACTACTCCTCCTCTCGTGCCGCTCCCAGATAAGAATGCTGGGGATAGTAGTGATACAGGGAGCCCTGAAAGGGATCTAGCTACCTTTTGTTTAGGCCCTAGCCAGTTCCTCCTGTCAGTGTCCTCCACTGCTCCTCCTGGCATGGTGTCCAAATGTCTAGACAGCAGTCCTCCTTTTCTCAGGGCTGTCTCTAGATGAGCCTGGGGCAATGTTCTCTCCTCCTCGGGGCTGTAGGGGTAGATGTTGATGTCCAGTGTCAGTGCTGGCATGCACCTCTGCAAACTGGAACTAAATGCACTCAGACTGGAACTGAACTGAGGCCTCAACCGAGACTCTGAAGACCTAGGTCTCCTACAACCCCACCCAGTGGCCTGTGATTGGCCAGGGCTGAAGCAAGGGTAAGGTTTGAACACTGAGGGGGAAAATAACAGGAAAGCTGCATAACAATGTACATAGAACATAGAACTCAGAGGATTGGACATACCAACATAACCCAGAGGCACAAAAGACAAACACCTAAAGCAGTAGCACTCTGGGATGCTGCAGGCATAGTCTATATTCCCTACTCACAATCCATATAAAAGTAAAAGAGGAAGGCAGCTCACATATCCAGTAGATACATTTTGTGTCTAGTCCAGAAATGACTGAGGCAGGTCACCGCTGTAGACAGTGATTCGCTTTGTAGTCCTGTGCTGTGATTTCAGAGGTTGGAATAGCAGGGACCCAAGAAACATCAGAATGAGAACATCAGGGGATCACTGAGATCAATGTAATTTCTTCTGTTTTTTATGCCACTATGAACTTATTTTTTGTTTTGTTTTTTAAAACTTTTAGTGGCCAGAAAACCAATTAGAGAACAACATGTAATACTTCTTTTCCCTAGTGGTACTCTAGATTTCTGTGCAGACTACAGCTGATCGCAGGAGGTCCAACCATCAGGACACCTGATGATTAGCTCATTTTAATTGGGATGTTCTAATAGACAGAGGATTTTTCAAAGCAGACATCCCCACCTGTGTGTTTCTAATTCTAGGATCATCCAGGATAAAGTACATAAAGATATACATTTGTTTTTCTTTTTAATAATATTTACATCTTTATTGCACAATGGTTTTCTGCCATTGTTAGATATAGTAGTTTCAGTGAAGATATTGTATAAGATCATAGGCGTAACTTGAAGCTCCTGGGCCCCAATGCAAAATCTGTATTGAGGCCCCTACCTACCTATCTTGTGTCATTTGGAACAGTAGTATATTGTATGTGGCAGAGGGACTTTTGGTGCCCCTTCAGGGTCTAGGGTCCCATAGTGCCTGTTACTGTTACACCCCTTACAGTTGCAACTCTGTATAACATCATTCTAGATACTGTCCTTAGTCTATTTGACAGAAACTAAAAACCCTGAAAAATAACTCTTTCATCTGAAATATAAAAAAATGATGAAATCAGATCTGCTTTAATGATGTTGGATTTGGCCATACAGTAAGAAGTTCATAGAAGTCTCTGACATGATGGAATATGAGCTATACATAAATGTTTCAGTAAAGGAAATTGGTCATGGAACCAGGGACCTTAGTACAAATCTTATAGGCAGACTCCATTAATTTAAAGATACATTAAGTAGGGAGGGGGTCTTGCCGCTGTAAATTCTGCCCATCATGTTTATTTATTTGAGCCTATACTAATTAATGGGAAAGTCTCAGCAGATTGCTGTCATTGCCTGTAGACTATACAGTCTGTCTACAAATGCCATATCCATTATTAAATCAGGTGCTGTGACATGGTATATGTTTATTTGCAAGCAACTTATCTTCAAACATCTTTATTTTTACTAGTGTTGTCTAGCACAACTGTCAGATGAGACATATTTGCGTGAGTGCAGCTTAACCTTTGACTGATCTCATGCTTAGGACTCTATTACCCAACTTTTCAATTCTCCTGTCACCTCACATAGCAGGCTGATGTTTCTGAGAATACATCCATCGTCTCTTCTCATCAGAACAGGCATCTCTGCTAAGTAAACCAGCTGTTCATCTGCCAATTATTGTTGGCATGAGGGTAGTGGCTAATGATAAGTTGTCAGTGGTAAATGGCTTGGAAAGTCGCCTGATTGAAAATTGTAATAATAAAAAAAACATGTCCTTCCACCAAATACAAACTATATTATCATTGGTAAAATGACTATGGTAAAACTTCAGATTAGATGAAATATTGTATATTGACATTTAGAATTGTTTAATTGTTCCGGAAAAAAAAATTTATAAATCTTTGCTCCTCCTGATGTCTGTGGCAATTCTACAAAATAATTGTAATACCTTGTGTCGGGGAGGTAGCTTGGTAGCAGCAAAGGTACGGACCCAAACACCCAGAGACAAGGACACAAAGCTCTGGTGCAACAGGTTTATTTAAATACAGCAAAAATAAATAAACCTTACGTCAGGTACAAAATAAAACATAGCCTTAACTTCAGGCAAAAACAAATAAAGTCCTGCTCGTCCGAGTGCTAACTAAACAGAGATGAACCTAACTATACATGTGGCTTGCTCCAGCCACACAAACAAAACAAAGCAGTAATTAGACACAGGTCTCAACAGACTCTCGGTTCCAGACAGACCCAGGCTCCTCCACTCTCTCCCAGGGTCTGCCCTGAAGTGCTGGCTCTGTAGGGCTATATGGGCCAGTAATGAGGCCCAGGACTTCCACCTGGGCTGAGACTTACTTAAAAAACCGTCTTGGACCAGATATATGTCCAATACCGTGACTCCAACACTTGGCCTGTCACCTTCTCACACTTGATATAGTAAAAAAATCACTAGTGGTTCAGTGGCTGGCACTATTGCCTTGAATACTATTACAATCCAGGGCACCATTTCCACATTGTTTGTTCTCCTCAGTCCTTGTTAGGGTTTTCTATAGGTACTCTGGTTTCCTTCCACACTAAAAAATATTTTAATATATTAATTAGCTATCTATCTGTATGCTTGATATAGTGAATTTAGGTTGTGAGCCCCGTTGAGGACAATACTAATGACAATGTCTACACAGTGCAACAAAATATGTTGGTGCTGTATAAGCAATAGAAATTGAACTAATAAATCTGAAAACTACATCAGGGAAAATAGTGTCCTGTGTCCTTATTTTACTAACTCTGTTCACACTACTCACATTGCCAATTCAACTCCCACTTTCAACTAAATAATGCATATAGTGTATACGCCATACAGCTAAGGCCCCACGTAGCAAGCCCCACGGCGGAAACACAACATGGTTTTTCCCGCATTGCTTTTCACAGAAAGTCCATAGAGTTTTCCTCTGTGGACTTTCTGTTTCCATTACACCTATACGGAAATTGCCAGCGTTTCCGTAGGCATAATTGACATGCTGCAATTTGCAAAAACACAAGCGTTTTTGAAATTGCAGCATTTCTGCTGCAGATTATTTTCTGCAATCCGTGGATGAGATTAACCAGAATCCCATTCACTTTGCAGTTAATGTAATACGCTGCGTTTTTTGCCACGGCGTTTGCGATACGTGGAGATCTGGCCTGAAGGGGTTTTCTTAGTTTGGAAAAAAATTGATGTGCAATGTTACACTCATTGACAAAAAAAAATTACTACTCGGGAAGATAATGTAAATGATTACAAGTGTGGTCAGATTAGACATGGGTCTTTCCACAAGGGACAGTATGGCTCAGGCTAAGGCCCCATGTTGCAGAAATGCAGCGTTTTTGGCTGCAGAGGATGAAAGCGCTGCATTTTACAGTAGAAGCAAAGTGAATTAGATTTTAGTTAATCTCATCTGCATATTGCAGAAAAAAAAAAAAAACACTGTGGAAAAGCTGTCTTATCAAAAACGCATGCATTTTCTAAAAACGTAGCATCTCAATTTTAGATTTAATAAGGGAAGAAAAAATACAGAGAAAAACGCAACAAAAATGCAATGAAAGAAGTTGCAGGAAGAAAAAAACAATATTTTCTATTTTTTTCAGCAGGGCTTTTTAGCTGCGGTTTGCTATGTGGGGTCTTAGCCTCAGACTCCATGTTGCGGAAAGGATGCTTTTTTTTTTGTGAATATTTTGCTGCAGTTTTTTGAGCCAAACCCAGAAGTGGCTAATAACGGAATGGGTAATATAAAGGAAGCTCTTAAACTTCTCTTACACTTCTGCCTTCTGCTCAATCCACTCCTGGCTTTCGCTCAAAAAATTGGAGCAAAATGTGCAGCAAAAAAAGCAGCTTTTCTGCAACATGGAGCATTAGGCTAAGGCTAAGGCCCCATGTAGCAAGCTGCAACCAAAAAAATGCTGCAGAAAAGACCACGGCAGAAACGCATTGTGTTTTTTTCCACAGCGGTTTTCACTGAAAGTCCTCAGAGTTTTCCCTCTGTGGACTTTCTGTTTCTATTATACCTGTATAGAAAATTATACAGAAAACACCAGCGGTTCCATAGGTATAATTCACATGCTGCAATTTGCAAAAACGCTGGCGGTACTGCAGGTACTGTAAAACACAGTTTCCGCTCGTTGCATTTTCGCAACGTGGGGCCCCAGCCTAAAAGAGATTCCCTCACTAACATATCAAACAGTTCTCAAAGGGCTATTATTGGATAGGGTAACTCTTGGTGAGGGCTTGATGACTGCTAGACATGTAACTATGACACACTAGAAGACATTTTGCCCAGTTAACATACTTTGAGAGAGTGCACAGCATTGGACTGATAGAAGAAATATGGTTGTTTTGATGAACTGCTTGCCATTTAGACCATTCTGACCTAGCTGTTAGGAGTGGTTGGGAGCAGTGGTTTCATGATGGCACACACACATAACAAGCAAGCTCCAGACAGCCCAGACAGACAGGGAGTAGGGAGGCTTCTTTGATCTGCTGAAAAGCAATACTAGTATTGAGGCATCATAGTGACTGCTTCAGTCCTGGCTATGGGGTGGACTGGCACACTGCCCCAATTGTTATGTGATGATCTGGGTAGCCATTGCATATGACAGTCGGTCACCCATAGTAGTGATACAAGGGACACTAACAACTCAGAAATATCTGCAGAACATCCTTTGACTCTCATGGCAGGGCTTTCAAATGGCATTTTTCACCAGGATAATGTTTACCCTTACACAGCAAGGGTTTCCCATGAATGTTGGCCTGACTGGTTGCCAGATTTATTTCCAGTTGAGCATTTATGGGACCAACTGGGATGCCAACATTAGTAACCTATGAGCATGCAACATCTACAGGCCCAATTGCAGCATACACACAAGGACAAAATTGTTGGTACCCCTCGTTTAATGAAAGAAAAACCCACAATGGTCACAGAAATAACTTAAAAAAGCCAGACTAGAATTTGCCGAACTACATGTTGATAAGCCACAAAGCTTCTGGGAGAATGTCCTATGGACATTTTTGACAAGGCACATCAGCACAGATGGAAAAATGAAGCATATCTTGAAAAGAACACTGTCCCTACTGTGAAACATGGAGGAGGCTCTGTTATGTTATGGGGCTGCTTTGCTGCATCTGGCACAGGGTGTCTTGAATCTGTGCAGGGTACTATGAAATCTCAAGACTATCAAGGGATTCTAGAGAGAAATGTGCTGCCCAGTGTCAGAAAGCTTGGTCTCAGGTCATGGGTCTTGCAACAGGATAATGAACCAAAACACACAGCTAAAAACACCCAAGAATGGCTAAAAGGAAAACATTGGACTATTCTGAAGTGGCCTTCTATGAGCCCTGACCTAAATCCTATCTTTGGAAGGAGCTGAAACATGCCATCTGGAAAAGGCACCCTTCAAACCCGAGACAACTGGAGCAGTTTGCTCATGAGGAGTGGGCCAAAATACCTGTTTAGAGGTGCAGAAGTCTCATTGACAGTTACAGGAATAGTTTGCCTCAAAAGGTTGTACAACAAAATATTAAGTTAAGGGTACCATCATTTCTGTCCAGGCCTGTTTCATGAGTTTTCTTTTTTTTTAAATTCTGTTGAAGCATGGTTGAAAAGCAATGTATGACTTTCATTTGTTTATTTTCATAGAATTTTTATACATTATTACTTTTGTCAGATTCAAGTTATTTCTGTGACCATTGTGGGTTTTTCTTTCACTAAACGAGGGGTACCAAGAATTTTGTCCACGTGTGTATGTTGACAAAGTGCTGCAGGATACCATATGGAACGTGTATACCTCCATGACCAACTGTATCTCATCTTGAATCCAGGATCCATAAGACCCAACCGGGTACTAGAGTCTCCTTTCATTGTACAGTTTTCCCCAATAAACGTATCAATTCTTTCTTATACTGCAATCACTTACATATATCATCATTACATTCACACATACAGTGGGGAAAAAAAATTATTTAGTCAGCCACCAATTGTGCAAGTTCTCCCACTTAAAAAGATGAGAGAGGCCTGTAATTGACATCATAGGTAGACCTCAACTATGAGAGACAAAATGAGAAAACATATCTAGAAAATCACATTGTCTGATCTTTTAAGAATTTATTTGCAAATTATGGTGGAAAATAAGTATTTGGTCACCTACAAACAAGCAATATTTCTGGCTCACAGACCTGTAACTTCTTCTTTAAGAGGCTCCTCTGTCCTCAACTCATTACCTTTAGTAATGGCACCTGTTTGAAATTATCAGTATAAAAAGACACCTGTCCACAACCTCAAACAGTCACACTCCAAACTCCACTATGGTGAAGGCCAAAGAGCTGTGGAAGGACACCAGCCTTGTGAAGACTTACAGGAAACGTTTGACCTCTGTCATTGCCAACAAAGGATATATAGCAAAGTATTGAGATGAACTTTTGTTATTGACCAAATACTTATTTTCCACCATAATTTGCAAATAAATTCTTTAAAAATCAGACAATGTGATTTTCTGGATTTGTTTTCTCATTTTGTCTCTCATAGTTGAGGTCTACCTATGATGACAATTACAGGCCTCTCTCATCTTTTTACGTGGGAGAACTTGCACAATTGGTGGCTGACTAAATACTTTTTTTCCCCACTGTATAAAGTTTCATTCAATTCCAACAATTCCTTTTTGGTGTGTTGTTTTTTTCCTCAATGAGTATACAGGTCCATCTCAATAAATTTGAATATCTTTGAAACATTTATTTCTTTCAGTAATTAAATTTAAAAAGTGACCTCCTATATTTTCTAGGTTCTTTACACACAGAGTGTTCTATTTCAAGTGTTTTATTTCTGTAAATGTTGATTATGGATTACAGGTAATGAAAAACCAAATCTAAGAAAAAGAATATTGTGAAAGAGTTCAGTATTGTAAATTCAGTGTGTCACCTGCCAAGGTTTCCTAAGTCTTTACATGGTCCCTCAGTCTGGTTCAGTAGGTTACACAAACATGGAAGACGCTGATTATGAATTGTATTACTGAATTACTGAAATGAATGAACATTTTAAAGATATTCTAATTTATTGAGATGCACCTGTAGATATTTGTGTGTCAAAAGGTAAACTTTTGTAAAAGGTAAACTTCTGCCTGCTGATGTCACTTAGCTCTGAAGGCTTAATTGTTATTTTTTCTGGTTAGCCAATGAAGAATTGTATCTGTCTATACTCTTCAGCAGAATCACTGACTCTCTTTTAACCCTTTTCCGACATCCGCCGTAATAGTACGGTGGATGTCGGGTGCTTAAATATGGCGGTGACTCGGAACCCGAGCAGCTGCCATAGCCGTATTATACAGCAGACACCTGGCGCTAATCCCCGCGATCAGTGCCCGCAATGATCGTGGGCATTAACCCCTCTGGCGCCTCGGTCAAAGCTGACCAAGGTGCCATTTTACCGGCGGCGTGCGAATGCCGCCATTTTGCCGGGGATCGCCAGCACCCGGAGCAAGCTCTGGGGCTGGCGTCCTGTTACTATGACAGCCGGGAACCTTGTGAAGGCTCAAAACAATAGTAATTCCCCAAAATGGTATAACTAAAAAGTACACTTGGTCCCGCAAAAAAAAGACGCTCTATGCGGAAGTATAAAAAAGTTACGGGTGACAGAATATGGCAACTTTTTAAAAAAATATATTTTTGCACAGTTTTGGATTTTTGTTAAGGGGTTAAAATGTAAATAAAACCATATAAATTTGGTATCCCCAGAATTGTACCGAAACATAGAATACAGATGACATGTCATTTTGGCTGTAGAGTGAACGCCGTAAAAACGAAACCCGTAAGAATGTCACACAAATGCTCCTTTGTCTTCAAATCCACCCCATTCTGAATTTTTTTCAGCTTCCCAGTACATTGTATAGAATAATAAATGGTAGCATCATGAAAAAAAAAATTTGTCCTGCAAACATTAAGACCTCACATGGCTCTGAGAACGGAAAAATAAAAAAGTTATTGGGTTTGGAAGGGGTGGGAGTCAAAAACAAAAAATGTCACTGGCAGGAAGGGGTTAAGTGACCCATCGATGCAGCACTTGCAGCCAGATTTATTGCTAGGGTCTTAAAAGATCAGTGCAATAACTTGATCCTTTTCTTTTTCAGTCATTTTGTTGTAGATTTGCAAGTGTGCTTGGGAATGAACCATCAGACATTGATCTATCTGAATCAAGTTTTTAAGTAAACATATTTTTATAGACTTTATAGTTGTTTATTTTTATTTTCCATATCATTATATACATATTACAAAATGTATCATTATCATAAAAAAATCCAAAATCCAGAGTTTCCAAGTAGCCTAAGGGAAACAAACAACCAACTCGTTGGGTGAATAAGACATAGGTGAATCAGACATGTATAAACTAAATCTCTGTGTATTATATGCAAGGTGCCATTGGTAATCTCCGCAGTTATGTCTTGATTATTCTGACGTTCTATTTTAGTCAAATGTCAGTATTTTCCATAAAAATGCTTACATTCTACTTTCTAATCAGACCAGCCGCAGATTTCAAATTCATCAGCGGAATGGGAGAGGTCACCTTTGGTTACTCCAAAAATAGTAACAAGACCCAGTTATGTATGGAAAATTAGGAGGTGTTGAGGAGAAGTAACGCAAGCTTAGATAAGATCAGGGCTGTATACATACTGACAAATAAGCAATAACAGCAAGGGAAACATGAAGTAACCTTTATAATTTTCCCAATGTTGCTGATTTGGCATGACATCAGAGCTACCACACTGTTATAAAACAGAACCTTTACTTTACAGATGGGTTTCATCAACTGGAGACAAATTTTATACAATCTTCCAGTGTTTCTCTGTTTTAAAGAAAGTACAAAATAAATCCTTGAAACAGGAACATGCAAAATGACTTTTGCCTCACGGATTCATTTCTAAGTATTTAAATATTTTTTTGTACTTAATTTTGGGGAGAAATGTAGCAATTTACTATTATGGCATTACAATTTGTACAAATACTGTGTGCTGCCATACAAGCTTCATGCATGTGACTTGTACCCATAGGGACTTCATGTGCCACCATACATATCCTTGTTGCTAAAAAAGACTCTTGACCACTAACAGAAATATATAGACTGTTTGCCATATTTCTAGTTTTTGCCTATGTCAAATTATCGCTATTTGACAAAAATCATTTTGGGTCATTTGCATGCAACCATGTAATCTTATTGGTAGTCATAGTGACGGGATATTGTATTGCTTCAAACAACCCCTTTTCTGAATGGATAACATGGGTTTGAGAGTATTTCTGTACACTTATCTGGTGCAAGAATATATAATATGAATTATCTATTGGGGAACAGATACTTCATTGAACACCTAACATCTAAAAATGCTTGTATGTCTCCATAGATTTTTTGCTCTTTGCTCGATTTTATTTCAATGCCCAACTCTTATATCATTAGGTTACTGCTTCTATACAACTGGAGAATAGAATCCCTGCCAAAGCAAAGGGATTAATGCTGACAAATTGTTTAACACTGTAATTTCAGTTCCAGATAAGCACAAATGTAATGAAATGAACTGAGAATGTGCTCATTTATTGGTCTTTCCAGTCTCCAAATATCCCCACTGTAATAAGCCAGGTATACAGGATTCTAATAAAGCTTTTGTTTATTAACTAAATGGGTTGTCAGTTTTGGAAATTTCTTTTTGTCAGAAGGGTCACCAACAATAAATTGCTAAGTTAATATTCTGGAATCTGTGGAAAATCCTGGCAACACTTCCTAGGCTAAGGCCCCATGTTGCAGAAACACAGTGTTTTTTAATGCAGATTTTGCTGTGGTTTTTTAGCCAAAGTCAGGAGTGTATATAACAGAAGGGAAACATCTAAGAGTTTTCTTTATATTTTCCACTCCTGACTTTGGCTCAAAAAACTGCAGCAAAATCTGCAACAAAAAACACTGTGTTTCCGCAACATGGGGCCTTAACCTTAAGACTAAAGTCCCACATAGCGTGCTGCAGCCAAAAACTGCTTAGAAAAAGACCACGGTGGAAATACATCGCATTTTTTTCCACAGCACTTTTCACAGAAAGTCCACAGAGCTTTCCTCTGCGGACTTTCTGCTTCTGTTATACGTATACGGAAAACGGCAGCATTTATAAGAAAGTATAATCGTCATGCTGAGATTTATAAAAACGTTTTTTTTTAAATCGCAGCATTTCCACTGCAGATATTTTTCTGCAATGTGTGGATGGGATTAGCCATTTTGTAGGTACTGTAAAATGGGGCCAAATCGCATAATTTGCACTACATGGGGCTCCAGCCTAAAGGGGTTTTCCAGGACTTTCTAATTGATGACCTATCATTAGGATAGGTCATCAACTGAAGATCAGTGGATCATCTGTTTGAAGTCTCTGTTTTAAAGGCCATGTGATATCATATTCATTGGCGCATGGATTCAAGCGAATGGGCTGAACTGGGATACCAAGTATTGCCATTATACAATGTACATCAATGTGCTTGGTAAATACTGAAGAGGCCACAGAGCTCATCGAAACACTGCAGCCTCTTCAAACAGCTGATCCACTGGGGTTCTACTTGACAAAATAGGTAATTGATTAATAATCCTGGAAAAACCCTTTAAAACCAGGGTGCCACATTGCGAAAATGCAACATTTTGGCCACAGTGGAAATGCTGTGGCAAAAAAACACCACCTTTTACAGTACCTGCAAAGTTGATAGGATTCTGGCTAATCCCATCTACACATTGCAGAAAAAAATCTGCTCATGTTTTTGTAAATAACAGAATGTCAGTTATACCTATGGAAACGCTGGCGGTTTCCCTATAGGTATAATAGAAGTAGAAAGTCTGCAGAGGAAGACTTCGAGGACTTTCTGTGAAAAAATGCGTTTCTGCTGGCGTTTTTTTCCACAGCGCTTCTTGGCTCGCTACGTGAGGCCTTAGCCTTAGCCCCCTTGCAGAAGACTGCATGAATGGTCAGTGTGCTATCCGGGTTTTTCCCAGATAGCACACTGACCCATTCATTTCTATGGGCCTGTACACATGACCGTGAACTACACAGTCCCGTGTGCGGGTCAACAGTCCGGGCCATAAAATATGGAACAGGTCCAATTCCTGTCTGATTTTGCGGCCCTGCTTCCGTGGCTCCTATTCATTGAGTAAAGGGGGCCTTGGAAGCACGGTCGATGCACAGGCGGCACACAGATGACATCTGCGTGTCCCCATGTGCCGCCTGTGCCATTCATTCACTGCAACTGGCTTTAGGCTGAGGCTCCTCATTGCGGAAACGCAGCGTTTTGCCTGCTGTGGAAACACAGCAGAAAAAAACACGTGTGTTTTATAGTACCAGCCAACTGAATGAAATTCTGACTAATCCCATCCAAACATTGTGGGGAAAAAAAACAATGCAGAAAAACTACGTTTTCAAAAATGCATACATTTTTGAAAAACACAGCATGTCAGTTTTACCTCCAGAAAAAAGCAAGCGTTTTCGCTATATAACTTTACATTTATCCACATTAAAACTCATCTGCCATTTCTCTGTCCAAGCTTCCAGCTTCACCAAATAACTCTGTAATATTTTATTATCCTCCTCTGTGTTGACTACTTTACAGAACTTAGTGTCATTTGCAAACATTGAGATTCTACTCTGGAAACCCTCTACCAGGTCATTAATAAAGATATTAAAAAGAAGAGGACCCAATACTGAACCCTGTGGCACCCCACTGGCAACCGGGACCCAATATCAGTATGCACCACTAATAACCACTCTCTGTTTTCTATCTGTGAGCCAGTTATTAACCCAGTTACAAACATCTTCCCCTAATCCCAGTATTATCATTTTTGAAAAGTCCAGATATACAACATCTATGTCATTACCCAGTTCCAATCTAGAACTTACCTGATCAGGTTAGTTTGACAGGACCTATCCCTCATAAACCCATGCTGGTACTGTTTTATAAGTTTATTATAGAATCAATAACAGGATTGCATGTCTGAAAAACACTTCAAACTATTTTCCCACAAAAGAAGTTGAACTTACCGGCCTATAGTCTCCGGGCTTACTTTTAGATCCCTTTTTGAATATTGGTACCAAATTTGTCATGTGCCACTCCTGTGGAACAGACCTAGTCATTACTGAATCCTTAAATATTAGATAAAAGGATCTGTCTATAACTGTACATAATATCCTCAGAACACAGGGGTGTATGATTTACTTGCCTTGTATTAAAGGGGTCTTTCTGTCAGAGCAAGTTACCCCCTATCCAAAAGCTACTGCTGCTACCCAGTATTTGAGGGAGTGGCAAGATGGACAGCGAATGCTCCATTCTTTTTAATGGGGACACCAGATATATCAAAAACACTTGATTAAAAAAAAATCATATACAGCTTTAATAAATACTCCATATATTAGGACATAATGTTAACCCCTTAAGGAAAGTACCTTAATGACCAGGCCTCATTTCTCAAAATTGACATGTGTCACTTTATGTGGCAATAACTTTGAGATGCTTTAACTTACCCATGTGATTTTGTGATTGTTTTTTTGTGACACATTGTACTTTATGTTAGTGGTAAACATTGATCAATATTTTTTGAGTTTATTTCTAGAAAAAAATAGGAAACTTGATGGAAATTTGAAAAAAATTTGCAGTTTTCAAAATGAAATGCTCTGCTTTTCAGAGAGACAATCATACCAGCCAAATACATTATCTACCATAACTCTGCTTTATATCGGCATCATTTTTTAAATCGTTCTTTAATTTATTTTGAACGTTAGAAGGCTTACAAGTGTAACAATGATTTTGCAGATTTACAAGAAAATTTCCCAAAGCCGTTAGGGACCACTTCAGTTCTGAAGGGGATTTCAAAGGCCTATATATTAGAAACCCCCATAAATTACCCCATTTTCAAAACTGCACTCCTCAAATAATTCAGCATTTGGAAAGTTTGTTAGCCTTTTAAGCATTTCATGGAAATTAAAACAATATGGAGGTGAAATTTAGACATTTCATTTTTTTCAATAATACATTCATTTAGTCTAAAAATTAACACATTCACTAGGGGTTAAAGGAGAAAATGCATGTCACAGTTTGTTACCCAATTTCTCCCGAGCACAAAAATACCCCACATGTGGGTGTAAACTGGAATTTGGACACACAGCAGCCCGTGGAAGGGAAAGAGCGGCACTGGATGTTTGAAAAACAAATTTTACTGGAATAGTTTAAGAGAATTGCTAGAGGAGCGATTCCCCAGTAGCTGCTGGTGAACCCTGAGGGGAGGGGCACAACAAGATAGGGAACCCTAAGCTGAACCCCGCCACTGTCCCTGCCTACTTGCCTGAACTGTCCTAGGCGACAGCCAGCAACTGGGCAGCGATCCCTTCTTGATATAAGTGATAACACAGAACGCAGACAGGACAAACAACAACAAAAGGGAGGTCAGCTAGCCAAGGGGTCGGTGACAGTCAAGCAACACAGTACAGAATCAAAATCCAAGAGAATAGTCAAAGGTAAAGCCAGAGGTCAGGAATATGAATACAGGTAACAATAAATAGGAAGGAAGAACCCGCCCCAGACTTGATAGGAAGACAGGCTGTCAATCACACAGGTAAGGCTAAAATTAACTATTAGAGGAGCAGAGGGAAACCAAGGTGAAAGAGATGGGTGTGTTGGAAAATCAATTACAGAGGTGAGGGAAAAGGACAGTGTTCAGACAATACCAGAAGAACCCAAAGGAAGGAATCACGGCCGGACATGCCTCCTGCACAGCAGCATGTGGCCAGAGGATGGCGCCAAAGCTCGGAAGGGCAAGGATGTTACAAATAGTTTTCAGGTGCCATATCTCATTTACAGAGCCTCTAGAGTACCAATACAATGGAAACCCTCCAAAAGTGACCCCATTTTGGAAACTACACCCGTCACAGAACATATCAAGGTATATAGTGAGCATTGACCCTACAGCTGTACATGGTGGGGCTCAGAATGGAAAAGCACTACTTGGCTTTTGGAGGGCGGATTTTGCTGGAATAGTTTTTGGGTGCATTGTCATATTTGTAGAGCCCCTAGGTACCAATACAATGGAAAGTCCCCAAAAGTGACCCCATTTTAGAAAATACACCCCTCAAGGAATTTCTTAAGGGGTATGATGAGTATTTTGACCTACACCTGTTTCACAGATTTTATTAGCATTGGGACATAAAAATTAAAAAATATTTTTTTCCAATAAACTATCTATTTAGCCACAATTTTTTCTTTTTACAAGGAGTTAAAGAAGAAAAAGCACCCCACAGTTTGTTACACAATTTCTCCTGAACACAGGAATACCACATATATGGTGTAAGTATGTGAGCCAGAGGGCGCTGTTGAGCGACCCAGGCCAGGCCAGAAAAGGCTCTCAGCCACGCCTTTGGGTGGTGGCACGTAACTCCAGGAGGGCTGGAGCATCCTGCAGGAAGCAGGAAGTAGTGGACCAGAGAGGACAGAGAGAGAGGCTCTGTCCCAGAGAGCTGGCGTCCACAGGAGTGGACCAGCGAGGACGGAGAGAGAGGCTCTGTCCCAGAGGGCTGGCGTCCACAGGAGTGGACCAGCGAGGACGGAGAGAGAGGCTCTGTCCCAAAAGGGCTGGCGTCCACAGGAGTGGACCAGCTAGGACAGAGAGATAGGCTCTGTCCCAAAGGGCTGGCGACCACAGAGGTCTGTTGCTGGAGCTGAGCAACAGTCAGGACAGTTAGGGGCTCAAGGAGTGAGTTAGGCCCTAACTGTGGCATAGGTTTTTTGTTGTTTTGCTGTGTTGCAGTTAAGCTGAATAAAGCCACTTTTATTTTACACTTGGACCATCTGAAAGCTATCTTTCCAGCGCCCAGTACCATGAACCACCGCTGTCCGGACCAGGAAAAGCCGCCATTTTGAGTCTAATTCCCCCAAGCTGTCACATATGGCGGAGAACGCACGCATAAAGAGATCCACGCCAATCCTGGAAGATAAGTGATTGGTGACTGTAGTACTGCTAAGTGTGCATTGTGGCCTACAGCTGGAAGAAATCGGTGATTTCAACTGAGAAGCCCAGAATGGGGTGAGTGAATTGCAACATAGCAATGTGTGTGCAAAAAACTGGTGAAAGTAAAAACTCTGGATGAGGAATCCAGGGAATGGACTTTGTGTATACTGTGGCACAGAAGTCTGTGAAATGTTTGCTGATGGCAAGAAAGTATGCAATGTGTATAGAAGATGGATATTGCAAACAGTCTATTTGAAAGGCTATGGTGCCATGTTGGTGTTTTCTGTGGAAGACAGAAGAAAATGCTGGTTGTTGTAGTGCCACATAAGTTAACTGTGTGAATACAGGTGACTGTAGAAGATAGCAAGAAGTTGCTGCCGGTTGTATAGAAGCTGGATATTGCAAACAAGTATAGGTGAAAGGCTATGGTGCCATGTTGATGTTTTCTGTGGAAGACAGAAGAAAATGCTGGTTGTTGTAGTGCCACATAAGTTAACTGTTTGAATACAGGTGACTGCAGAAGATAGCAAGTAAAAAGTTGCTGTCGGTTGAACCCAAGGTTGCTGTGGAATATTGTGTAATTTTGTTAGTAAACCATGGGCAAGAAAAAGAAAATTTCAGCTTGTAAAAAAGCAGAGAAGTTATGCACAGGTTTATTAGTGCAGCAGACTGAATGCAGAGAGACACAAAACCCGGAACAGATCAATGTGGAATGCAAGTAAAGATAAAGGGTTGCATGATGGTGACTCAATTTTTCTAAAGCACCTCTGTTCTATGATGGAATATGTCCCTGCTGAGTGTGTGTCTCATAATGGAGTGCATGAACGCGCCAAAGATGAAAATGTTATGGTGCAGCAGCTTCAAGATGAGAATAAAACCATCAGGTTCATGTATGAGAATGAAATATCTGATTGGAAATGGCAACTTTTGGTATCAGAAAGAGAGAACCTTAAGTTGAAGGCAGAGCTTGACTCTATGAAGAGGTTATATCCTAGTCATTGTGAAAATGTGGTACTGGGTTTGCCTGGAATGGACTGTGTCACTAAGAAGGAGTTTGCAGAAATGAAATTGCAGAGCTGAGGAAGTATGTGTCTGACCGAGAGAGTGATTTAGAATCTGTGGTGCAGACATTGCAGTCAGAGCAAAACTTGCATCAGGTTCGCCTAAATGGTGAAATCCACGAATGGCAATGCAGAGCTGGAGTTCTGGAACAAAGAGAAAGTGAACTCAAAGCTAGAATATGTAGCCTGGAGAGGGCGCTGTCAGGATCTTGTGAAGATAATGAGAAGATGTCTGTTTTGGTGCAAAATAAAGACAAAGATTTGATGGAGATGTCGTCTGTCCGTGCTCAGAAAGTGCAAGCCTTACAGGAGAGTCACAAAAAAGTAGAGACTCAACTTCAAGTGATGCAACTAAAAGTCACAGAAGGGGACAGATTTCAAGCAGAACTGCTAGGCAAGGCAAATAGACTACAGGTGGAATTGGATAATGTCACAAGGCTTCTTTCTCAAGCAGACAGCAAGTTTATCAAACTTTCCAAAGATTTTTCTACACTAGAATTTCAGCTTCAGGATACTCAGGAACATTTGCAAGAAGAAACTTGTCAGAAGCTTGACCTTAGTACAAAACTAAAACAAATGGAAGATGAGAAAAATGGTTTCCTTGAGCAACTAGAGGAAGAGGAGATAGCAAAAAGAGATTTGACAAAGCAGATTTCAACACTACAGGCTCAGGCAACTGATATGAAGGAACAAATGGAAGATAGTATTGGGTCCTTGGACTCTGTTGAAGAACTAAAGGAAAGGTTGCAAAAGGAGCTAGAAGCTACAAATCAACGGTTTGAGGAGAAGGTTGCTGCTTATGACAAACTTGAGAAGACGAAAATTAGACTGCAGCAGGAACTAGAAGATGTAGGTGTAGACCTTGATCATCAACGTCGGATGGTGTCAAATTTGGAAAGGAAGCAAAAAAAGTTTGATCAGCTTCTTGGTGAAGAGAAGACGCTTTCTGCTAGACTTGCAGAAGAACGTGACCGTGCTGAAGCAGAGGCCCTTGAATTGAAGGCCGAGTTAGAGAGGCTCGACAAGCAACTGTGCACTGAAATTGAGAATTTGGTTAGCTCCAAGGATGAAGTTGAGAAAAACCTGGAATCTGTGCAGATATTGTATGAGAACAAAGCTAATGCTTATATGACAAGCTGGAAAAGGCCAAGAGAGAATTGGACCTCCAGATAGAAGACATGAAGATTCAGTTTGAGGGAAACCTGTCTAATTTGTATGCTGAGATTGTAGATCTAAAAATGCTTGTTGCTAAACTAAAGGTGCAAGTGAACCAGCAGGAGGAAATTGCACGCATCAAGAAACAGCTGGAGTTGCAGATGGATCAAGTGAAGCGCGAGTCAGAAATAAAGCTGCAAGGTGCACTAGTAAAGACTGAGATGGAAGCGGCACAGAAAAATGTCGCAGTGAAGAAAGTTCTGGAGCTGGAATCAAGAGATTTGTGCGCTACAGAAGGCATTAGAATTGGGAAAAGCTGCCAGCATAGAGGCAGAGAAAGGAGAATCATTAAGTCAGACAGACATGAGTGATCCTGCAAAATGTGAGGAGGCGAAAGAAGGTCCAACAGAAGAAGAAACTGTGATTGGTCACACACTGCCTGTGACAGAGTGGGTCCAGCCTCAAACCAATGAGGTCCAAAGCCTAGAGGGCTGTGAGATGGTAAATAAGGGTCACCAAAAGTGTGGAACAAGAGTCAGTAAGAAGACTGACCACGCATATGTTGTCCCAACAGCTAAAGTGTCTGAAGCCATTGTGGATAACGGTGTTGCTGTACCTGTCTCTAGCCAAATGTCTGGTGGACAAACAGTGAATAAAGACTCCATGTTGTCTGTGAAGGGGGAGTCAAGAAGTAAGAGATGGTTACATGTCACCAATGATGTGACAGTTGTTAAAGACATGCCAGAAAATGTAGTTCAGCGTGAGCTATTTTGTGAGGGTGTACGGTATGGCCCTCGTGCAGAAGGAGAAGATATTGCAGTACAGAGATTGTGTATCTCAAACAAAGAGGAGAGCAAGCAGCCTATGTCTCCTAAACTTCTAAGCCTTGATGGTGATGGCAAAGTTTGCTTTGAGATGAAGGTTACGGAAAAAGTTCCCGTGATACAGTTATACTCTAAAGACATTGATGTGCATGAAGTACATGTTAGTTGGTCTCTGAGCTCCTGTGAATTCATGATAGGTGAAGATGAAGATTTTTACGGCTATTCACTAAAGGGATCAAAGTCATGCAATGGGATGGCTGAAGACTATGGCGAGAAATGGGATGAAAATGATGTGATCCCCTGTATGGCAAATTGTGAAGATGATGAAGAAAAACTTGCCTTTGCACAGAAGGGCCAGGAGCTTGGCGTAGCAGTTAAAGTGAGGAGAAACCAGAAATGTCGAGTAGCCGGAATCTGAAAAGTGATGAGAAGACGGAAAACTCGATGGAGCGGAATTTGGAAGAAAAGACCGCCAGATTGGGACTTCTGGAGAGACAATGGACAGGCATACATGGTTGAAGAGGGACTTCATCATAGGATGTCTCGTCCCATTGTAGCTCACCCCATGGGTAGTGAGCTGAGGGGGAGGGTATGTAAGTATGTGAGCCAGAGGGTGCTGTTGAGCGACCCAGGCCAGGCCAGAAAAGGCTCTCAGCCACGTCTTTGGGTGGTGACACGTAACTCCAGGAGGGCTGGAGCATCCTGCAGGAAGCAGGAAGTAGTGGACCAGCGAGGACAGAGAGGCTCTGTCCCAGAGGGCTGGCGTCCACAGGAGTGGACCAGCGAGGACGGAGAGAGAGGCTCTGTCCCAGAGAGCTGGCGTCCACAGGAGTGGACCAGCGAGGACGGAGAGAGAGGCTCTGTCCCAAAAGGGCTGGCGTCCACAGGAGTGGACCAGCTAGGACAGAGAAATAGGCTCTGTCCCAAAGGGCTGGTGTCCACAGAGGTCTGTTGCTGGAGCTGAGCAACAGTCAGGACAGTTAGGGGCTCAAGGAGTGAGTTAGGCCCTAACTGTGGCATAGATTTTTTGTTGTTTTGCTGTGTTGCAGTTAAGCTGAATAAAGCCACTTTTATTTTACACTTGGACCGTCTGAAAGCTATCTTTCCGGCGCCCAGTACCATGAACCACCGCTGTCCGGACTAGGAAAAGCCGCCATTTTGAGTCTAATTCCCCCAAGCTGTCATAAAATGTTGTATGCATACATGGTGGAGCTTGGAATAGAAAGAGCGCTATTTGGATTTTGAACCACAACCTAAATTGACTTAAAACATAGTATGTAACACTGTCAGGGCTCCTAGGAACCTATCTATCCAATTTCTAGCTCTAAGCCAAATACAGTTGAAGTTATGTCAAAGTGAAAGTGACATGTATGTATATAGAAAAACATATGGTAAGACACATATGGCGGTTATATTGCAAAATATGGTTTTATAGAAACATTTGACAATTCTGATGACTTGTACATGCTACAGACTTGTTGTTATTTGGGAGCCAAATTTGTGGCTATATGCCTAGTTGAAGAGTGAAATGAAGAATGAGATGAAGAATTGGCTTTAAAAGAAAATAAAAAAAAAGAGCTACCAAAAAACCAAAAATGGTGAGCGAACATAAAAAGGGGAGGGGAGGTGAGCGAACATAAAAAACACTGTAACTCACCTCTCCACCGCTCCGCAGGCTTCGGGCCTGTTTGGTGACGTCCCAGACGTCAGCCGACGTCATTATGCGTCGCGACGCCGGCCTGGATCGCGCGAGATCCGGTCCAACATTGAAGATGGCCGAAATAGCGCACGGGAGTGCACCGGAGCGAGGAAGAGGTAAGTTGCAGTGTTTTCTATGTTTCTATCCTCCCCTGGGTCTCCGATCATTATACTCTGGGGTCTGAAAAGACCCCAGAGTATAATAATCGTTCATGGGTGGTCCACAATGGGGCATAATACTGTGTGCAGGAGCCACTATGGGGCAAACTACTGTGTGCAGGGGCTACTATGGGGCAAACTTCTGTGTGCAGGGGCCACTATGGGGCAAACTACTGTGTGCAGGGGCTACTATGGGGCAAACTACTGTGTGCAGGGGCTACTATGGGGCAAACTACTGCGTGCAGGCGCCACTATGGGGCAAACTACTGTATGCAGGGGCCACTATGGGGCAAACTACTGTGTGCAGGGGCCACTATGGGGCAAACTACTGTGTGTGTCGGGGCCACTATGGGGCAAACTACTGTGTGCTGGGGCCACTATGGGGCAAACTACTGTGTGCAGGGGCCACTATGCTGCATAATACCGTGTCCAGGGGCCACTATGGGGCATAATACCGTGTGCAGGGGCCACTATGGGGCATAATACCGTGTGCAGGGGCCACTATGGGACATAATACCGTGTGCAGGGGCCACTATGGGGCATAATAGTGTGCGCAGGAATGCGGTTTGTGTGTGGGGGGGGTTGGGGGCGGCGATTTGGGGGGGTTGGGGGCGGCGGCTTGGGGGGGGGCCCCATGTCAAATGTTTGCCTTGGGGCCCAGCCATTCCTAGTTACGCCACTGGTGGTAGCTGTGGTAACATGTGTGGTAGTACGGCTTGGAATAATATGATACAGATATTCTCCCTCACTCCTATCTATAATTTCTATCACTAATCTGCCTGTATACCTGTTATTGAGAAAATCTGCCTAAAATGTATTCTAATTCTCCTACTTCTAAGATTGTCTAGCTCTATTGTAAGCTTTACAGTATTCAGTATGATGCAGTGGGATGAATAACACATCCATCCCTTACTTCCAACATGCCTCCAATTCCATCCCACACAACCTTATATACTGTATATGTCATAAGCACTGTAAGCACTATTTGCTAAGAGGCTGTCAGTTGGTGCCAGAATGTCACAGTTACTCCCAACACAGGTGTCTCTTCTGTATTTTTACTGTGCAATATATGTGGCAGTGGCCATTTCAATTTGTTGGAGACAAATCACCATTTATTCGGTTTCATTAAAAACCAAACAATTTGGAATATTCAGGCCGAACCTGCCTCAAGACGAATTGGTTCGCCCATCTCTATTAGAGACTAAAAAGATGTTGAATCAAAGCTATCACGTTTAGCATAAAAATATATATCATTTCATTATCCAAATGCAAATAACACTCAGGACACTGGAATGACTCTTGGATGCAGTATATTCTATAGATTAAGGCTGAGGCCCCACGTTGTGGAAACGCAGATTTTTTTTGTTGCAGATTTTGCTGCATTTTTTTTTTTTAGCCAAAGCCAGGAGTGAATTGAGCAAAAGGTAGAAGTTACTTCCTATATATGTACTATTCCTTTTCTAGTCACTCTTGTTGCATGTCAATTTTAGCTGCAGAATTCGCAAGTGTCTTCTATATATAATAAATAGGGGAAGAAAAAAATGCAGATAAAAATGCAGCAAAAACTCAATTAAAAATGCAATGCATTTTCACATTGTTTTTTCTGCAGCATTTTTTAGCTGCGTTTCGCTACGTGGGGCCTTACCCATGAAGAGACTTTTACCTAGTACTGTAATCCCATGTGACCAATGTTTGCCCCAAAAGCATATTGAGTGATGTAAAAGCAAAAGTACAAAATGAATCCATATTTTTCAGAATATTTTAAATTATATTAAAACATTTGGATGGTTTTCTTAAAATATGAAAAATAAATAAAACCTAGTACACAATCTATGCAGTGAATTCTATTATGTCTTGGGCTCTTACACAGACTACAAAATGGAAATTTGCCCTGGGGTTGTTAAGAGAATCCAATTAGAGATAAAATGTTTGGAAAATAATATGCAAAACAACATTAGACCAATTTCTTATTAATGGACATGGACAAGGGCAAACGAAAGGTCAAAAACTATGATTTTTATCAGTCAAACAATGAAAATGTAGAGGGAACCCTGGTTATCGCATAGGACATTTTATTTCCCCTTTAGAAGCTGAGCATACAATCCTCAACACACATAAATATAAGTTTCATTTTTTTTTTTATCATATGGAGTACCCTGGAACCACAGAAATGTATACAGTATGGATCAATGAATGAAAATGTCTCATTCTTGTACACCAAACAAATCCTCGAGAAGGAGAAGGTAGTTCACATTCTTCACTGTGTTTGATGCTGTCTGTCCACTCCAGTCAGTGTCAAACTGAAAAGAAAATGATAAAATATGTAAATGAGTTGGCAGAAACGATAAAATAATGAAACATTTCATCTTGAGCAGAAATGGAATGTGTAAACTTGTGGGGGATATCTCCAGATGGACAGCTTCTTTTCTCTTCATCATCTTTATTCCCTTTGATTTTGATAAACCCCAAAAACGGTCTAATATTATGAAAAATAGCTAGTAAAGTTTAAAGGAGGATTCACATGTACTGGATTTGTAATATTTGCCTGTAAAACTGCATCACTTTTCACTGCAATATCTCTTACTCATACCTCCACAATACCATCAGGGATGAATTATAGAGAAGACACAAGCGACATGTATGCCAGGGCCTCCTGACCCAAGCTGGTTCTATTTATCTATATCTTACAAATTTTCCTTTACTTGATGACCTTTTTAACCAATTCAAACCAGATGGTGAAACATTTTTGTTTTTACTTTCTAGTTGTAGATTTTTAATTCTATTTTGTGTTTAGGATTATAGGGAAGCCATGTTGTCTGACTTACTGTTAACAGCATTTAGAATATGCTTTACAGCAGTCACACGAATCATAGATACAATAGGAGAGATGTTTATATATGTCAGTGGGAGAGTATTCTAAACATGCTCTTTGACCTGAACAGAGGTCACCATGCAGATAGGGGGAAGAGGTGACCTGTAACCAATACCTATTGTTAATGGTGTATGTTCCTGTGTTACCTGTATATAGGTGTTAGGTGTCCTGTAATTCTGCCTATGATGACAATAAAATGACTGTTGAAAAAGATCTTCAGAAAACAGATTATTATTAGGCTTACTGGTGTGAAATCAGCAAGATCTTAACATAGATAGTGACATGGAAAATAAAATTAAACATCACCATAAATTCTTAAAAATATGTTTAACATACAAACGTGATTTAAAGGGAATGTATCATCAATATATTTTGCTTATAAAGCGGATAGTGAAATATATCACTATTTTCAAGTCTGTTTTTATTTTATGACTATATATTTTTGTATTGTATTTTCTGTACATGTATTGGCTATAATCCCAGTCAATGTCACTAGGTTTCATAGTCAACCAGGCATTACTCTATAGGGATCTAACTTCCAAAACCTAGTGCTAGAGCAAGTTTCCTTTTTCCATTCAGGAGAATTTATTTGCATATTACTTTTCCAACTTTCCCTTTAAACAGATATTTACGATCCACGATTTGTACCACTGTAATGGCCAATATAAACTCATGTCTGTATGGGTGCATTGGTGTAAAGATCATTCATAAGACAATCACTCATTCAATGGTCTTTTAACCTACTCCTGTCTATGTGTATTTCCATCTTTAATCCAGGTGCTTTGCTATGGAGATAATCTTCCACAGACTATGAGCTGAGTTATTAAATAAAATATTTTTTTATGGGGTCAAAGAAATTTCCTTCTTCCCTTCACACAGCCATAAAGTTAATATTCTGACTATACAACACCAAGTAAGCTCTCCTATAGTGGTGGCTGCAGACAGCCAGAATGTAAAGCATTAGACATCAGAGGTAATAAATCTAGGATAATAAAGTAATTTGCTAACAAGGAAATCTTTGGAAAATGAATAATGTCATTAATAAAGACATGATCTATCATTTAGCTATGAACATATAATGTAGCCATGTATTTAAGGCACAGCATAATATATTTACACCGTATGATTTTATACCATTGAAATTTAGATTCATACTTGATCTTATGTTTGTGCCAGATATAGCTTAGAGAATCCCAAAACTTCTGATATTAATTGTCACTATTATGTCCCAAGAATAGAAGAGGGCAAGTTACATTCATTCCTCACTACTCTTGGACAGTATATTTCCATCACTCCAATTGCTGCTCTGTGATCAGATTCATTATATGGGCACTGTACTGTACTAGTGGGTGGCTCTCTGACAGGGAACTACAAGTGATAATCTAAGGCTTTGTACACATTTTCTTCCCCATCAGTTGTCCATTGTTTATTGACAGTCACAATAACCTAACATGCTGTGCTATTCTATTAAGGGCTATTCTATCCAGTAAAACCACTTAAAGTGTACCTCCAGTTATAAAGAACTTTTCATAGATGAATACTACATTTTAATATACAAAACTTTGTAAAATATCTTATTAAAGATATCTGTTTCTTTCTTCACTTAAGCTGTTCTCCTCTTCCTTATCTTCAATCTGACTTGTTTAAAGAGGACCTTTCACGTCCTCATGTATATGCAGTTTTACATACCGCTAGAAAGCCCTGACAGCACACGGCTATGGGACGAGTACAGAGAGAGGGCGCGTTATCGCCCAGTGATGACGCTGAGCTGTGAGGAACTCCCCCTCAATACAGTGCTATGGAGGAATACTGTCAGGGAGGGCATTCATCACAGCCCAGCTAGACTGTCAAGAACGCCCTTCTGACAGTGAACGGTGAAATTTAGACCCCCGATATCTCCAGCCCCAGGGCATATAACGGGAAAGCCGGCAGTGAGCTGAATTCAGTGTGCTGTCGGCTTTCTAGCGGTATGTAAAACCGCATATACATGAGGACATGAAAGGTCCTCTTTAAATCAGCTTGTTTACATTAGAGTTATCTCCATATTCAGCTTCACACATAGCTCTATGGAGAAGAGAGGGGTGGAGCAGGCGATTGTGCAAGCTGGTAAATTTTTTTTTTTTTTTCTATCAACCTAGCATTGTTAAAAAAGCACAGAGTGACAAAATGCAGAAACAGCAATTATTTGATTGTCTTTTTCTATAAGAATCTTCCCCCCCCCCCCCTTCATAGACTAATATGTAGAAAGTAACTCTGCCTGAGAAGTGGAAAAGAATACATATTTTTCTTTAATAAGATATAACACACATTTATATTATTAATTTATATATTAACCTATACTGTTCATTCACAAAACGTTGTTTATAACTGGAGGTGTGCTTTAACATTCAACTTATATGTGAATAGGATCTGTGAAAATCCATTAGAAAACTGTCAAATCCATCATAGTTACAAAGAGCACCTGAAACAAGTTCAACTTTCTGACTTCAAACATGGCAACCTGAATAAATACCTGTATCAACCTCACCATCTTCAAAGTTCTAGCATATAAATTGTTGCTATGAAATATGTACAGTACAGACCAAAAGTTTGGACACACCTTCTCATTCCAAGAGTTTTCTGTATTTTCATGACTATAAAAATTGTAGATTCACACTGAAGGCATCAAAACTATGAATTAACACATGTGGAATTATATACTTAACAAAAAAGTGTGAAACAACTGAAAATATGTCTTATATTCTAGGTTCTTCAAAGTATCCACCTTATGCTTTGATTACTGCTTTGCACACTCTTGGCATTCTCTTGATGAGCTTCAAGAGGTAGTCACCTGAAATGGTCTTCCAACAGTCTTGAAGGAGTTCCCAGAGATGCTTAGCACTTGTTGGCCCTTTTGCCTTCACTCTGCGGTCCAGCTCACCCCAAACCATCTCGATTGGGTTCAGGTCTGGTGACTGTGGAGGCCAGGTCATCTGGCGTAGCACCCCATCAATCTCCTTCTTGGTCAAATAGCCCTTACACAGTCTGGAGGTGTGTTTGGGGTCATTGTCCTGTTGAAAAATAAATGATGATCCAACTAAACGCAAACCGGATGGAATAGCATGCCGCTGCAAGATGCTGTGGTAACCATGCTGGTTCAGTATTCCTTCAATTTTGAATAAATCCCCAACAGTGTCACCAGCAAAGCACCCCCACACCATCACACCTCCTCCTCCATGCTTCACGGTGGGAACCAGGCATGTAGAGTCCATTCGTTCACCTTTTCTGAGTCGCACAAAGACACGGTGGTTGGAACCAAAGATCTCAAATGTGGACTCATCAGACCAAAGCACAGATTTCCACAGGTCTAATGTCCATTCCTTGTGTTCTTTAGCCCAAACAAGTCTCTTCTGCTTGTTGCCTGTCCTTAGCAGTGGTTTCCTAGCAGCTATTTTACCATGAAGGCCTGCTGCACACAGTCTCCTCTTAACAGTTGTTGTAGAGATGTGTCTGTTGCTAGAACTCTGTGAGGCATTGACCTGGTCTCTAATCTGAGTTGCTGTTAACCTGGGATTTCTGAGGCTGGTGACTCGGATGAACTTATCCTCCGCAGCAGAGGTGACTCTTGGTCTTCCTTTTCCTCATGTGAGCCAGTTTCTTTGTAGCGCTTGATGGTTTTGGCCACTGCACTTGGGGACACTTTCAAAGTTTTCCCAATTTTTCGGACTGACTGACCTTCATTTCTTAAAGTAATGATGGCCACTCATTTTTCTTTACTTAGCTGCTTTTTTCTTGCCATAATACAAATTCTAACACTCCATTCAGTAGGGCTATCAGCTGTGTATCCACCTGACTTCTGAACAACACAACTGATGGTCACAACCCCATTTATAAGGCAAGAAATCCCACTTATTAAACCTGACAGGGCACACCTGTGAAGTGAAAACCATTTCAGTTGACTACCTCTTGAAGCTCATCAAGATAATGCCAAGAGTGTGAAAAGAAGTAATCAAAGCAAAAGGTGGCTACTTTGAAGAACCTAGAATATAAGACATATTTTCAGTTGTTTCACACTTTTTTGTTAAGTATATAATTAAACATGTGTTAATTCATAGTTTTGATGCCTTCAGTGTGAATCTACAATTTTTATAGTCATGAAAATACAGAAAACTCTTGGAATGAGAAGGTGTGTCCAAACTTTTGGTCTGTACTGTATATATTTTATTGTGTCTAGTTATGAATGTTGTTTATTGGTGTAATTTAAGTCTAAGTGCATCTGCTCTATATGTTTACTCAATCCACAATCCACATCCCATGATGCAGGTAACTAACCCCTTCATGAAAAATGACATACTGTACATATACGTCATTTCACATGAGGGACTAACAGTCGCAATTGGTTCCAGCACCGATAGTGGCTGTTAACACTTTAGATTCCACGGCAAAACACGACATCGGAGGTGCCATGGGCACTGCCATTTTTTACAATTATCGCCCTCTGGAATGTCAGAAGGCGGCAATCGTTTGCCATGACAGCCGGGAACCTATTGAAGGCTCTCAGGCTTGTCATTACTATAGTTCTATTATACATACGCAGTGTGTAATAGAAGTCAATGGATTTTACTATACACTGTAATACATTAGTATTGCAGTGTATTGTATGAGAGATCAGACCTCCTAGGGTTCAAAGTCCCTAGGGGGTCTGAAAATAAAGGTAAAAAAATAAGTAAAAAAAAGTTTTTAAAAGTATAAAAAAATACATAAATATAAAATTTAAAATCACCCCCCTTTTCCTAGATCACATATAAAAATAACTAAGCAAAATAAACAAAAACACTATAGGTATCCCATGCTCAAAATTGCCCGAACTATTAAAATATAAAAATATTTATCACATATGGCGAACACAGTAGCAGGGGAAAAAATTGAAATGGCCAAATGGTTTTTTAAACACTTTGGCTCCTAATAAAATATAATAAAAATTGATCAAGCAATCTCACCTTCCCCAAAATGATATCTTGTCCCGCATAAAAAGACATCTTACCCAGCTCCATAGCCATAAGTTCCAGGTGTCAGAATTTGGTGACTTAAAGCAGTTTTTTAAAGTTTTTTATTTTTTGAAATGTATCAAAACATTAAAAATTCTATATAAATTTGGTATCGCCGTGATCGTACTGACTCATAAAAATTAAACTCATAAGAAATTGTCACAAATATGTTTTTTTCCAATTCCAGCTCATGGACAGGATCCCCTTTTGTCAGATACCTGAAGATACAATCAAGCTTGTAGTCTGTCCATCTTCCTGCCATTCTCTATTGCCAGGCATAAGAGGAGGCCTGTTTCTTTATGTTATTTCATTTTATTTTGTATACTGTTTGCTTGTATAATGTTTAATTTATTACATATTTTTCTTTATTTAAGTACTGTATATTTTTGTCAAAGATTTTCAAGACTGTCCTTTGCTCTAAAAATTCCCCACAATCCCAAAGAGGGATAATACCACTTAGCTTCATTATCTTTTGAATGCCAATGTGCTAGAGTGTCACTGTGTGGTTTCAGAGGACAGAAACAAAAGTGGTCTGGGTAAATGTGTTGTCTTCTGTAAGTGGAGGGTGGTGGCAGCTATGTGGCTGTGGTCACTTCACTCCTTTGTAGTCTAGTGTGATAGGTGAACATGGAAGTAAGTATGGAAGCGGAGTCACTTTTAAGGTCACATTCAGGGTCACATGTGCTTGTTTAGCTGAGGGGAGTGTTTTGGATCCCTGACATTTGTAATTAGATTTATTATAACCATCTGACAGTGTGAACACAGCCTTGAAACAACTTAAGAATCACAGGTTTCAGACCACTCTTATATTGGGATTATACACATGGCACCACACTACTGGAATGACTTGGAGGTAAAGCCTTACTTCATGTAATACTTAAACTGTATAGATATTTTTTGTGATTTAAAGTTAGCAGGGTTTTTAGTTATCACCACAAATGTTGAAGTGCCTGAAGATGCCTCCAGCATTTGGAATAGAGTTGGTTGAGGTCACATTGCTTTTTGTTGCAGCATGTGACCCCCTTGTGGATGATTATTTGCACCTTAAAGCAATCATTTCTAGGGGGTCAACAGCCCCTATCCCTGGAGGACAGGCCCTGTAGAATGGCTCTAGCTCTTCTATCATGGTTAGTCTTCTGCTTCTGGTTTGTGGATTTCCAGATTATTTTAAAATTCTGTGCCAGGAACATTTGCTGGACCATCAGAATGTTATAGTGAAGGAATTTTATTGTATTTATTATTGTAAATTAATTGTGAACATATAAACACATATTGTACTGATGATATAAACAATGTAACATTTTGCTACAACCTTTGTGAACTCTCAACAATATCAATTGTTAATCTATTCATGCTATGCATGTATGATTTTATGGTGAATATCATACATTTGTTTTGCTCTTATGTTGATAAGTATCGTATATAGCATTACAGAAAAACACCATACACACTATTAACAGAAAAATGTCCAAGCATCTGATCTACAGACCCACATTTACCGAACAGGCCCATTAAATTTACCTTAATTTGTGTGGTCTGCCGTGCTGGATTAGGATTTTCTCTCCAGTTGAGGCCAGACACCAGTTTCACATAATTAATTTGACCATCATTTTCTTTATGTCTGGAAAGAGTAAACAAGAGATATTACAAGAACATGTAAGAGTCCAATGAAAGATCTGCAGCAGCGTGTAAGTAATTAAATGTTTCACTGTGGACTTTGGCTCCTATCCAGCATTCAGACCAATGAATATCACAGAGGCCAGGGTTACAGTTTCATAACTTTTTTTGCTATCTGATTTAGTACCAATCCCAAAAAAACCATCCAAACTAGAAACACATGTGAGCACAGAGCAGTTGTTGCTTACTACACATATTTAGTTACATTTGTTGACATGGTGAGTTTGTTACACTGTTGGGAGTCTGGTGTGCCTTTGTACTGCTTTCCTTCTATCATCACTTCTTGTCTGTATCCTATTGACCCATGCTGTGTAATACTCCATGTTTTCTATAACAAGAGAGCCATTTGACTACCAAAACCATTTCAACTGAAGCCTATGAAACGTGAGTCTTACATTGACAACAAGATTTTTATTATTATACTTTCAGCTTCTGAATATTACAACAAGAAGGAACGCCATATGCAATTATATATATATATATATATATATTATATATATATTCACACTATATAATTAGTCCACACACAAATAAAGCAATTGGATTTTCAATATGCTTGGTTGTCCAAAACTGCAAAAACAGATAAGAACATTGCCATTGGTCAATAAATGAACTATATACCATTGTAATCTGAGCTCACAGCATCATACCAATGTGATGGTGCTGTGAGCAGCAGAACGACCACAGATCTGCTGTCCTGTATTCACAGCATCATTTGAGTAGACCTGCCTTTGTCCTGGAACTTACAACATAATAAATCAATATGATGAGTTCAGCGCAGTCATGCCATGCTAAATGCATTCATCACACAGTCTGTGTTTCCCGGTCAGTTGGCCCTAAACTATTTATATACTACACTGATATAAGGTAATATCAATTCATTGGCAACACATTTTCACAAATTACCTTTAAAAATAACATATAAAATAATAATTGTACTGAAAACATGAGGTATTTCCTGAGCCTAAACTAGATGTACTTACTTTTCTAGAATAAGACGAAGAAGGTCATCTGGCAGGGGCATTTTAAAAGCCTTAAATATTGTTCTAGTTTCTTGGAGCGGAAGCAATCCTTTCCTGCAGAGCAGAAATAAGTTTCAAGTTTGACTAAACTGTCACATGAATTATAGATAGATAGATAGATAGATAGATAGATAGATAGATAGATAGATAGATAGATAGACAGTGCTATGCAAACATTTTAGGCAGGTGTAAAAAAAAATCTGCAAAATAAGAATGCTTTCCAAAATAGAAGTGTTAACAGTTTATTTTTGTCAAAAAAGCAAAGACACTGAGTAGACAACTCTTACTATTTGAGGAGTTGATCTTTCAGACAATATAATCAGGCCAAAAAAAGAAACTGAGTGTACTTTTTTTTAGTCCCTACAAGACATAAGCGAACTTCCCAAGATTTGCCTTGTTTCAGGTTTGGATGGCTCAGGTCCAAGACTTGTTTCGGGTCTAACAAGTCCGGTATGAACCAGACCTTAAAATGTCTTCAAACATAGCGTAGAACACTCTCAGGGCTCCTATGAACCTATCCATCCTATGAATCTATCCATCCATTCTAGCTCTCTAAGCCGAGGTTAAAGTGAATGTACCATGAATGACTATGGAAAAACGGATGGTAAGCAGTGGATACAGACACTGCACTTTTACACATTTAACATTTAAACCGCTCTGAAAAAATACCATTTATTTGTGAAAGGTGCTTGCCTGTGTTTTTTTAAGACATACATGGCAGTTTTGCAAAATTGCAAAAGTCAATGAAAAATTTGCCTGTTTAGATGACTTGTAAGTGCTACAGGCTTGTTGATATAGAGATAAATTTGTGGCTCTGATACTAGTTGAAAAGTGATGAAGAATTGGATTTTACAAAAAAAAAAAAAAAAGCCACCAAAAATGATACCTTTATGAGAACAGATGTTAAATCAAAATGGTTTTGTTTTTTTTTGTTTTTTTATGCTGACACTGTGGTACCAACAGTATGGTATAGTGGAATGTGAAGGACCAGGCCGCAGGACATGTCTGGCTGAGTGGTGGCAGTGGTGGTTGTTGTTGAAAACATGAGTGGCAGTACGGTATGGAATAATATGCTAGAACAGACCGTAGAACATGTCTGGCTGAGTGGTGGCAGTGGTGGTTGCTGTTTAGGAGCAACAGGCAGCATCAGCAGTACAGTAAATGGAATATGATTCAGGGAAATGGTGGCACCTATATTCGGAGGCATCAGCCGGATTTGTGTGAAAATTCTCATGGACCCATGTCTGATTAATTTTGACAAAAGTAATTTTTTCCTCGCTAGCAGTGGACAGTTTTGTCCTTCTAGGTGTTACAACGCCAACAGCAGCACATTCTCTCGGCCATTGCTCTTGGGGCCAGACAAGATAAAACTCCCACAACAAACTAGACCAACTCCTTCCAGTTTTCTAACCTATTAGCCCAGAATTCCATGGGGTCACAGTTATCTGGTATAATATAGGTGCAGCAAGACAGCTTGTTTTTTTTTTTGCCATTCTAAAGGCAGCAGTTTGTATATATATATTGGGTAACCTAAAAAAAAATAACCCTTTACAAATGGAGATTTTATTAAATTAGTGCAGGCTGCAAGACTCTTTATTGGGCCAGCAACAAAAAACCTCTTAACAAATGGAGATTTTTCAGATTAGCAGGCTCCGTTACGCTGCTTATTGGGTGAGAGAAAAAAAAAATCCTTATGGCTAAGGCCCCACGTAGCAGGCCGCAGCAAAAAAGCGCTGTGGGAAAAACCACGGTGGCAACGCATCATGGTTTTTCGCGCAGCGATTTTCACAGAAAATGTGAAAAGAAAAGTGCGCAGAGGTGACTCATGCAAAATTTGTGAATGAACGCTCGAAAAGTCCACTGTATAGTGTTGCACAGGTGAGTCATAGGTTCAAGACAGATGGATATGGATGTCTGACATAGGATGTCTAACATCCTTAGTCATTAATTTTGTTTTTACCTTTCACGATCATTGTACACAAAGGCATCACAAAGTTTACTGAAGTTCTCAAATAACTTTTTCTTAAGATGTTCTTGGGCTACAGCCATCAGAAGACCTAAGTCAACTTCTAGCTTCTCCTGTGCACTGTAGTGACGTCCAATAGTCATTATTTCGTGTTCTGAGAGCTTTCTATCAAAAAGTTCCACCATGACATTCCTGGAAATCAAATAAAATCATGATTATTTATCTATTTACATCAGAACAACAATATGAAGGGGAATGCAGGGACTTGGCTATTGGGAATGCAGAGGTTGCCGTCATTAAGACTCCAGTATTACAGATAGTACATGGTAAGTGGGAGTACAGTTAAAGATTTTTAGCACTGGGCCCAGGAATTTCAAGTTATGCCGCTGGGGGAATGTATACCCTAATGTAATTGCAGTCTATTAGGCTAAGGCCCCAAAAAACGCTGCCAAAAAACGCTGCGGAAAAGACGGCGGTGGAAACGCATCACGTTTTTTTCACGTTTTTTCACAGTGTTTTCACAGAAAGTCCGCAGAGTTTTCCTCTGTGGGCTTTCTGTCTCTATTACACCTATACGGAAATGCTTTTTCGTAATGGTTTTTCAAATCGCAGCATTTCTGCTGCAGATTTTTTCTGCAATGTGTGGATGGGATTAGCTTGAATCCCATACACTTTGCAGGTACTGTAAAATGTGGCATTTTTTTATTGCAGTTTTCACAATATGGGGCTCCGGTTTTACAATGGATTTCAAAGGACATCTTAAATGAAAAAGACAGGAGTGCTTTTATGAATGCATCAGAAATCATACAATATACAAAGATCATTTTATTATGGAGTGCAGTAATGCAGTCAAGGGTTCAAATTTTACTAGAGAACCACCTGTTTGGACATTTCATTTTCTTCACATGGGTTCCCTATGGATTTTATGTTTTTCTTACACACTTTACAAACAAGTATCTGTTAACTGCCATGGAAGTGAAAAAATATGTGTGAAAGCAAGTTCTGCATATAAAATATACATTAGCACACGGGGTATTTCACCCATCACAAGCTGGAAATATTCATGTAGGGTACAATGAATGGCCCACAGGGGATTTATTGCAAATCTAGCTGATTAACTTGAACACTAACATAATTTCTCACAACAATATAATTTATCTTTGTAAGAGGAAGGTAAATGAGGGAGGTCCGTGTTGTCAGAGATTAAGGAAACATACCAATAAATAATCAATTTCAATAGAGGAAATCACACACACAAGAACACACACATACACACTTATCAAAAAGACAGAAAATCTTGTAAAACCTTAGGATAATGGCTGCTAACATTTTATGAGTTCATTTATTAGAAAAATAGCATATGCTCTATTGCTGTCAACACATTCTGTAATACAAATGTGGTAAAAAAAAGCTGCAGGTAAGCTAAAAGAAACATATCTGAAAAAAGAGACCTTTTTTTGTTTTTAAAACAAAAATGAGGTTGCATTAATCTATATGATAATATATAATGAGTGAGATGGGAAATAAATCAGAAAAAACATAGAAAATAGAGATGAGCGAATCGATTCTGCAGAAATGGAATTTGATCCGAATTTCAGGAAATCTTTGATTTGCCACGATTCCGGATTTCCTCATGCTTCGATGCATCGAATCGCATTTTTTATAAAATGGCCGCCGCGCATGTTAGGGCAAAGGGGAAGGGACTCTGCGAGCGCGGGATCACCCACAATGCCAAGCGTGCAGCTAATCATCAGCCAGCCGGACCTGTGATGTCACAGCCCTATAAAAACCCTCGGCCATTTTAGGTACAGTCATTCCACATCGCTCTTACTGTAGGGACAGACGTTGGCAGTAGCTAGGGAAAGACTTAGAAAACAGATAGAAGTTAAGGGAAAGAGGCTGAGCCTTAGAACTGTAGGGAAAGGATAGGGAAGAATTGAGAGAAGAATTTGGGGTGGTTACAGGGTCATTTACAGCAAGAATTTGCAGCATAATTCACATTGCAGCACTCACTGCCGTTATACTGCTGCTCATTACTCACATATGTGTCTTCAAGGTGGAACACAACAAACCTTTTGCAGTGCAGTACAGCAAAAAACAGTGAATTATCATGCACTAATATCTGCACGTATCTGTAAAATAAAGCCTTTTTAAAGGCGTTTATTATAAGGGGCTTATTCACTGTTCTTCCAAGGCATAACTTTAGTCAGTACTGTTGTGCCAAAGAAAACTGAATTATCATCCAATAATATCTGCACTTATCTGTAATAAACACCTTTAACTTGTGGAAAGACATAACGACCATATTCGCCATTTTGTTACCAGTATAAAGTTGCAGGCCATTTTTAAAAACAGTATTGTCAATAATAATTCAATAATTCTTAGCGGTTAACATCACTTATTTAAAGGGAGTCTATCATTCGCAAAAGCACTTTTAAGCTAATCGCACGCTGGAATGGCCTTTAAAAAGGCCATTCTTCTCCTACCTTTCCTTGTTTTCTTCTCCCAGCTGATTCCAAGATAATTAGTTTCTTCATGTATGTAAATGAGCACCACGGAGCACACGGGGCGTACCTTCTCTTGTGCGAGAACCCATCGTGTCATCACTTCTTTTCTCCCCTTCAGCCATTGCGGTGACTCCCCTCTTGGTCTTCTTTCTTCTCAGTTCTCGCTGGCAGCGAATTCTCGTGACTGCGCATGCGCAATCAGGCCGCCATTTTCCGGTGGTCTGTCACAAGAGCGTGGTAGAGCCGATTGCGCATGCGCACAGCGCTGTCTACGAGGACTTAGAAGAAAGAAGATACAGAGAAGACCAAGAGGGGAGTCACCACAACAGCTGAAGGGGAGGTGAGAAGCAATGACGCGATGGGTGCTTGCAGAAGAGAAGGTACGCCCCGGGTGCTCCGTGGTGCTCATTTACATACATGAAGAAACAAATTATCTTGGAATCAGCTGGGAGAAGAAAACAAGCAAAGGAAGGAGAAGAATGGCCTTTTTAAAGGCCATTCCAACGTGCCATTAGCTTAAAAGTGCTTTTGCGAATGATAGACTCCCTTTAAAGGTGTTCATTAGTGTCTAAACCCATAAGGAGGACCATATTCGCCATTTTGTTACCAGTATAAAGTTGCTGGCCATTTATCAATAGTATTGTCAATAATTCAATAATTCTGAGCCACAAATCTCTGCGTTTATCACACTTTTTTTATTGGTGTTCATTAGTGGGTGAAGAAATAAGGGGCATACTTGCCATTCTCTTCAAAGTAGAGAATAACAGGCCTTTTTGCCCTTTGCAATTAAGTTTTTTCATCGAAGAGTATGTCAGACAGAGAAGCGAGAGGCCATGCACAGGGGAGGGCCGCAGGCCTAAATGTTTCTGGCACAGGCACAGGTTGCAGCAGAGTAAGGGGGCATGACAGCAGGGGCCAGTTACAGAGGCCTGAGCTCCCAGTGTCAAGTAGCAGTCATGTCTAGACCAGCAACCCAACTGTTGTAGACTGGTTGACTCGGGCATCCAATTCATCCCAAGTCACATAAAAAAAACCCCAGCCAAGAGTCGGTGGTTCGTCAGACACAACCCTTAGTTGGCATGGCCCGGCAGCAGTCCCTGTGCCCTCACCTGTCTTCAACCTGCCTCTGTCCTTGTCTGTTCCGTCAGCTAGAGAACTACTCTATGCTGTGGGCTCAGATCCATTGTACAGTGAGGAGGAGGTACTAGAGGACAGTCAGCAGCTACTGCTCAGCCAAGATGTGGAGAAGACATCCGCCGCTTCCTGCGGTAGGCGGGCAAGTAGTGATGAGGAGAGTGGCGTGGGAGCTGGTGTTGAGGAGGACATCACTGACCTGCAGACAGTAGTGGATGATGATGTAGCCGATCGTAATTGGGAGCCGGGTGACGAAGGGGCCTCATCGTCATCAGGAGAAGAGGGTTGCAGCTTGCACATTAGGCAGCGGGGGAGTCAGCAGGGTAGCAGCAGTGTGAGGTTGGAAGCTAAACATGCCCAGGGTAAACCACCCGCTTTGCAGCAGCCTACCTGCCCGGAAAGCAGTGGTGCAGGGGTTCACGGAGGCAGTGGCGGTAGCAGTCAGTTATTGCGGAGTGTTGGGGGTAAAATCACCTACTTGGCTGTGTGGCAGTTTTTTGTAAAGCCATCGGGGGAGGTGAACATGGCCATATGTTCAATCTGTGGGCAGAAGGTGAAGTGTGGCCAGGGTGCCAATGTTGGCACCACATCCCTGTGCCAACATATGCAGTGTCACCATAAAGTGGCCTGGGAAAGACGTGGCTCCAATGTGGTGGTCCAGCCTGCCGCAGCAACCACTGCAGCACCCAGTGGCATGCACCCCATTTCAGGCAGTCAAGGCTCCACGACCTCAGCTGAAGGAAGCTGTATGTCCTTCCCATCAGCTGCTGGTCATGATGCTCCTCCTAATAATAATAATAACTTTATTTATATAGCGCCAACATATTCCGTAGCACTTTACAAATCAGAGGACACATGAACAGACATTATGAGACATTACAATGTGACAAAGAAATAAACATATCAAACAATAGGAGTGAGGGCCCTGCTCTGCCCTGCAAGAGATTACATTCTATGAGGAGATAGGGGGACACAAGAGGTCAGAGGGCTTGTTTGCTTTTAATAGAAAAGGTTGTGTAACTGAAGCTGTATGAACCCGTCACCAGTCAGTATCTGTGAATAAACAGATACTAAGTGCAAGGAATGCAGTGTAACTTCTAGATGGAGGGGCCAGGATCTGAGGAACAGAGGAGGAAGGATAAAAGGTGTTATTGTTCTACACCTCCGCACACTACACTGTGATCAGGGCATGTGATAAGCTTGATCATACAGATGTGATTTTAGGGCAGTTTTGAAGCTGCTGTAGTTAGATTAATCGGATTATCTTGGGTAAAGCATTTCAGAGCACCGGTGCAGCTCGAGAAAAGTCTTGGAGATGGGAATGGGATGACTGGATAACAGGGGATGCAAGTCTAAGGTCATTGGCCGAACGGAGAGGACGGTTAGGGCGGTAGACAGTAATGAGAGAGGAGACATAGGGGGGCGCAACGCTATGGATGGATTTGTGGGTCAGTGTGATAATTTTATATTGTATTCTGTGATGGATGGGCAACCAATACAGTGACTGACACAAAGTAGATGCGTCTGTGTACCGGTTTGACAGAAAGATGAGTCTGGCAGCTGCATTCAGGACAGATTGTAGAGGGGAGAGTTTAGTAAGAGGAAGCCCAATTAGAAGAGAATTGCAATAGTGAAGATGAGAGATGTTTTTAAGGTACAGGTGGCAAGAGAGTGCAAGTGTCTGAATATGTGGGGAAAAGGTGAGATCTGAATCAAATACAACCCCCAAACAGCGGGCATGCCGCCTCGGGGTAATAGTAAGACCACAGACAGAAATGGAGATATCAGGGTTAGATTAGTTAGTAGATGGAGGGAACACAAGAAGTTCAGTTTTTGAAAGATTCAATTTCAGATAAAGAGAAGACATGATGTTAGACACAGCAGAGTCACTGGTGTTCTTTAGTAGTGCAGGGGTGATGTCAAATTTGCAAATGGTTTGTCCAAGGGGGCTGTGTACAGAGAGAAGAGGAGGGGACCTAGGACCGAACCTTGAGGAACCCCAACCGCAAGGGGCAGAGGAGAAGAAATAGCACCAGCGAATGATACACTAAATGAGCGGTCAGAGAGATAGGAAGAAAACCAAGAGAGTGTTATCCCTGAGGCCAATAGAATGGAGCATAGTGAGGAGGAGTTTGTGGTCTACAGTGTCAAATGTTGCTGAGAGATCCAGAAGAAAAAGTAGTGAGTAGTTCCCTTTAGATTTAGCAGTCAAGAGATCATTGGAGACCTTTGTGAGGGCCGTTTCTGTAGAGTGTAGTGCACGAAAACCTGATTGTAAGGGTCCAGAAGAGAGTTAGCAGAGAGATAGCAGATTAGGCGGGAGTAGACCAAGCGTTCCAGGAGTTTAGAGATGAAGGGAAGTTTAGAGACAGGTCGGTAGTTAGCAGCACAGGATGGGTCAAGGGAGGGTTTTTTTCAGTAGTGGGATTATGACAGCATGTTTGAAGGAGGAGGGGAAGATTCCAGAAGAAAGAGAAAGGTTAAAAATTTTAGTAGGGTGAGTTGTAACAGTAGGGGACAGAGACCGGAGGGGATGTGATGGGATAGGATCGCTTGTGGAAAGTAGTGGGGCGAGAAGAAGAAAGGAGCTTGGAGACTTCTTCTTCTGTTACCGGGTCAAAGGATGAGAGTTCACAATGAGGAGCAAGGGAGGGAAGGGGACTGATGCCGCTTGGAGAATGGGCTATTTCCTGACGGATGTTGTCCTCCTAGTTAGTTATTGCGTCAGCAATCCATCACAGAATCTATATCTAAGAGACAACAGTATGCATGCAATCATCCAACAGTACAGAAGCTGAACATGCTCCTGTCCAAGTTGCTGGTGCTGCAGTCACTCCCTTTCCACTTGGTGGACTCTGCACCTTTCAGAGAACTGATGACTTGCAAAAAGCCGAGGTGGAGAGTCCCAAGCCGTCATTTCTTTGCCAGGAAGGCAGTATCAGCCCTGCAAAAATATGTAGAAGAGAAGGTGGGCCAGTCCTTGAGCCTGTCGATGTCTTCCAAAGTAGCTGTAACTACAGTCAAGGACAATATATGTCATTTACAGCCCACTGGGTTAATGTGGTGCCTGCCCAGACACACCAGCAACTTGGACAGGTGACGCAGCTTCTGTCTCCACGTTCTCACACCGTTGGTCCTGCAACAATGTGTGCCTCATCCTCCACTGTCTCCTCAGCCTCCACTGCAGAGACAATTCACAATGCTCCTCCAGCATACCACATGTGCAGGGCACAGCAGTGTCACACTGTTCTACACCTCGTTTGCCTGGATGAACAAAGTAGCATTGGGGAGGAACTGGGTCACTGTATGTCCTCCTCATGCCGCAGCCACTGGGTCACTGAATGCCCTCCTCATGCCGCAGCCACTGGGTCACTGAATTCCCTCATCATGCTGCAACCACTGGATTACTGTATGCCCTCCTCATGCTGCAGCCACTGGGTCACTGTATGCCTTCCTCATACCGCAGCCACTGGGTCACTGAATGCCCTCCTCATGCCGCAACCACTGGGTCCCTGTATGGCCTCCTCATGTTGCTGCCACTTGGTCACTGTATGGCCTCCTCAAACCGCTGCCACAGGGTCACTGATTGGCTTCCTCATGCCACAATCATTGGGTCACTGTATGCCCTTCTCATGCTGCAGCCACTGGGTCACTGAATACCCTTCTCATGCCGCAACCAATGGGTCCCTGTATGGCTTCCTAATGTTGCTGCCACTTGGTCACTGTATGCCCTCCTCATGCCGCAGCCACTGCTGGGTCACTGTATGTCCTCCTAATGCCGCTGCCACTGGGTCAGTGTATGGCCTCCTCAGGCTGCTGCCACCTCCACATTATGTCACCTTGCCACTCTGTAGACATATATGTGGAATCAACAGACGATGGTGTAAAAGGAGTGCACTCTTTCATGCTACAGTAGGATGTTGGGCCTCTGCACGGTTCTTTCTATCTGGCACTAGCATGGACCTGTAAGGTTGAGTTCACACTTGAGATAGTTGGTCAGTTTTGGCCCCATGACTGTCCAAATAAGTGAAGTGTGCAGAGGTTCTAAGAGTGACGCCTGTCATGTGTGTGTCATACTGACTCACAGTATTGTTTGACTACCACAGTAGGCTCCTTATGAGTGTTACTGCAAGGCACAGTGTTCTACACCACTATACAGGCTCTCTGAAGCTAGGAAATAGGTGTTTTTTAGCGATATTCGCCGCAAAGTAATTCAGATCGAAGCAAATTTTTTTGGAACTTCGAATCGAACTGCCAAATCAAACTTTTGAGAAATTTGCTCATCTCCAATAGAAATAACAAGACTTGGCTCAGTTAATCAACCCTTGTAAAAGAGATGGATGGTATGATATGGTATAGATTAAGAACCTAATCATTCACATTAGTTCTCCTAAGTAGAGTATTCAATAACTAATAGCATATCTTTATATGTCAATGATGCTTGCTGTTACAATTATTGTGTATTAATAATTGCTATCAGAATGAATGTACATGCCAGTCATCCATTCTTAATAGTCATCATATAATCAATACTATATCAACAAGCCAAGTTATTATCCCTATAGCCAACCATCAGCTGCAGTCTGATTATTATGGTTAGTCAGTGACTTATTATCCAGTATTCACTACTGTATATTGCAAGACAATGAATTGAACCATTAAGGATTGCTACTGCTATTATAAGTCAGCAAAAAGCATAGCCCTATGGACATGTTTCACCAAATGACTGGTGTCTTTAGGGATGCATGGGGCTAATACCTGATTTGAGATTTGTATTGAACGATGGTGAAAAGACCACTGTAACATCTCTGTCTGTTCGGGTCACTGCACCACCCTCCGCCTGCACACGGTGGCGCAGGAAGCGTGCTCAGTTTGATTCCTTGTTTAAGATTCTTGTTGCTCAGTCTGAACACTGTCCTAGATTATGTAATTGATTTTCTGCCACGCCCGTCTACTTCACCTTGGTTTTTCCTCTGCTCCACTAATAGTTAATTTTGGCCTTGCCTGTGTGATTGACAGCCTTTCCTCCTATCAAGTCTGGGGCGGGTTCTTTCTTCCTATTTATTCTTTGCTCACTTTCACATTGGTGCTGGTTATTGCTTTGTGCGTTCTGGCTTTTACTCCTTGCTGTTTTTGTTATCTGTATTCCTATTCCTGACCTCTGGCTTTGACTTTGACTATTCTCTTGGATTTTGATTCTGTACTGCATTGCTCGTCTGTTACCGACCCCTTGGCTTTCTGACCTCCCTTTTTGTCATTTGTTCTGTCTGTGTTCTGTGTTGTCACTTATTCAGTGTAGGGACCGGCTCCGAGTTGTCGGCTGTCGCCTAGGACAGTCAGACAAGAGGCAGGGCCAGTGGGGTGTTTTCAGCTTTAGGGCTCACTGTCTTGTTGTGCCCCTATCCCCAGGGTTCACCAGCAGCTACTGGGGAATTGCTCCTTTAGCAGTTCCCTTACAACCACTGTGTCTATATCTCAAGGTGTTGTGCGGTTGTCTACCCCATGTATGTTGTAGATTTGAACATCCTGAGTTAGGAGTTAGCTCAATCTTATTGCAAGTCACAGTAGCTATGATACAGAAGAAGAAAATGTTTATCCAAGTAGGGATAACTGCACAGATGTACATGAAACCTAGCCATGAATACTAGCCCTAGTAGGTATGGTATCGAAGTAGCCACAGCTTATTTGACTCCATTTTCTTTAATGAGAGTTGAATCACTGGGATTGTTTCTACTTTGTTTTGTAATATCGCAGTGTAGACTAGAAAGATGGAGCTTTATCAGCTTTGTGTAAGTGTTCCAAACATACCCATCCTGCCCTATCAATGATGCCATCTCCACAAAAATAAAAAAAAACTACTGCATTCATGGAATCTGACCAAAATCTACATGGAACATGATGTTCTATTCCACCTTGTATGCAAACTTTTCACACTGATACTTGAGCAGCGCACAGTGTGTCTCTCACAACACCCCCAGGATGCCAGGGAAGGACAGAAAAAGAAAGCTGGTTACTTAAAAAAGGAAGCTGTCTTTGTATCTGAGCCAAGATGAATTTAGAATAACTGTACAAGTACAATGGTCTGTTGAGGAAGTATGTGAGAGCTATTCAAGAGTGCTATACTACCACCCAGAAGACAAGACCTGACCCAGCCAAATATTTGCTGCACATACCATATTTAACACAAAAACTATTGTTGCATGACATCATAACCACAGCTGACAACGCATGTGGTATTTTCTCTGCCTTATTTGTTTTGTTGGCAAAGTCAAGCCTATGCAAAATGTAAATTGCAAATAATAGTCCATTTTAGGGAATAGTGTGACTACTCTTTACTGAATTTTCTCCACTCACATATTGTATAGAAAGTCCATTGTGGGTGATTTCTGTAACTAGGAGTCATTTCTATGAGTAGAGGTCCATATGTTCCCCTATATGGATCAAGCTGCAGCTACACTTAAAGATTGAGTGCATTTGTGATAACCTTTAAAACCATTTAGGTTGGCAGATGTTGCCATCTGTATCATGGCTCACAGCACAGCGGTATCTGTAACTAATCCTGAAATCTGTTTTCAACATTTCAAATGAGGGCAGACATAACGTCAGAGATTGGCTAGACCACCAGCATCAACGGAGGCAGACACATTAGAATATGTGATAATATAACTATGTGTATACCATTCATCTAATGTGTTCATATTGCTTATAGCCAGAGCCATATCTACGATGCAAAGCTGAGAACACCTATAAAACCTTTTACATGCCCTTCTGCATTATGTGATCTGTATTCTTCAACTACAATCATTTACTAAGAGGATCTATTTTCTTTCTTTTTTTTAATATTTTTACTAGGTTTATCATCGAACAACGCATTGTAATGTAACAAACTTACATTGTATATTAATATAATGGTTAGAGAAATCATTTTCATATGCCCGATAGTGGATGAGCACTTTGCAGTGAAAATGCACTGGCTAAAATCTCGTCCATCAGTAATAGCTAATAACCAGGGGTTTCAGAGTCTTCATAGCGTTTACTTCACATGAGTTTGATGTAGTTGCTCTACACCTGCAGAGCATATCCCTTCCAACCAAGAGAGTTTTTAATGGTATTATTTAAAGTTTGCTCATGTGACACACTCATTCTTGACACCACATGTTGTTCTTTACAAACAGATGTAGCAGAGTTAACCCAAACTTCTGCAATTGGTTAAAATCACAGAAGACAACAAACAACAATGAAAAAGTTATTGTAAAAAGATTTTTCAATGACTTTCCATTGATTTTTCTTGTCTTCTGTGATAAAATATCACACTACAGAGGTTTAAACAATTGCAAAAGTTCAGGTTAACTCTGCTACATCTGTACATGCGTTGCCATAGACGGTGTCTTTACATGATTATGTGGCTCCTAGATCGTGATACCACAAGGATGACATTCAACTATGACCACATAGTTTAGTCAATATCATAGGAGAATCTTCCCATAACAGCTGTTCACCTCTCCCCTTAAAAAACTTTTTTTAAGGTGGCCATACACATTAGATGAAGATTGTAGAATATGTCAATTTCAGCAGGGCTAGAAGACCATCTAATATGTATAGGAGGGTGACCCAAATGTTTAATTAGAACATACCCCATTCTTTGGTTCTCAAGGGAGATAAGTCACCAGAGGTGACTCACTGAGACCATGGCAGTGCACAAATTCTGTAAGGCATGAGTACAGAGCCATGAAGATGCACTATATGGTCATACATGGTACATTAGACACCATCTGTATGAATATACTGTATAGAATGTTTTTTTTTTTTCTATTGAATTAATACAAAATCAGACAAAATTAAGTCTGTTGTTCTGATCTTATGAAAAACCAACAGAATGACTGTTCACCCTCCATCTGCATCTATCTCCATGTACTGTAATGTTTAAAATAATAAGGAAACAAGACAGAAGAAAACTTCTATCTTGTTTTTAACATTACGTTGAATGGAGATGGATGCAGATGGAGGGTGATCCGTCTGCATCAGTCATTCTGACCGCATTTCAGTCTGTTATTCTGATCCTATGATGGATCAGAGCAATGGACTTGAAAGATGGCAGTGTGAACATAGCCTAATTTCTACCAAAGAATTAAAAAAAAAAGAAAAACCTAAACTTGAAAAAGGAAAGAGGCAGCTATATGTCACAAAGTTGGATGCTGTACTCTTTCAGTTGGCCAGAATTTTTTTTGCTTTTGCTCTTCAATTTTAATAGCCAAATCTTTTTATTAATTTTACATCAGACTTTCAGGTCTTGTTTTTAGTAAGATGTGTTACAGTCTCTTTTAGGTGCTACTTTGCCATGCATGTGTGTAAGCATTCAATTCATACTAAATTGTTATTATGGGTTAAATGCAGAAAAAAACAAATTGCACCATTTTTTTAAGTGTATTAAAATGTGTTGGTTCTTTTTTGCAAATGCTTTTGCTTTTGTTATTTTTAGTAGTTTTACCAAATAAAAAAATAACTTTTCAGTTAGTTTTTTTTAATTCAACTGATAATGTACTAGAATATAGAGATATATTTGTATATGTCAGTGCATTATTGCTTATAAAGTATAATAATAGAGTTTTTGACAGAGAGATCCTCTCCTAGTCAACAGTTAAGCCTGTGTCTCACTGATTTTGCTGCGTTTTTTTGAACCAAAGTCAGGAGGGGAATTAACAGAAGGGAAATGTCTAAGAGCTTCCTTTATGTTTTCCATTCCTTTTCAAGCCACTCCTGACTTTGGCTCAAAAAACCGCAGCAAAATCTGCAACAAAAAACGCTGTGCTTCCACAACGTGGGGCCTTAGCCTTAAAGGGTTATTCCCATCAACATAATCATATCTATATTTGTAGATAATTAAAATTTAAACATTTTTGCAAATATAAATAGTTAATAATTTAGCAGAGTTTTAAAGATTTTCTCTAGCTATCTTAGTGGCGATAGTCTGTTGTCTTGATCGATTGCCAATGGATACCACCACAAATGCATTAACTTTCTATGGTCTGGGACTTCTCAGGAACCCAGCCATGATTTTCTTATTGTGGACAGGTTATCAGGCAGGGACACTACATGTATCAGAAGATATCCTGGCCACAATAAGGACATCATGGCTGATTTTCTGACCTTAGAAAGGTCCTGCATTCATGGTCGTATCCACTGGCAACCGATCAAGACAACAACTCGTGACCACACGATATTTAGAGAAATTCTTTAAAACTCTGTAAAATGTTTAATTACTTATATTTGCAAAATGTTTAACTTTTAATTACCTACAAATTTAAAAATTGTTATGCTCGTGGGAATACCCCTTTAAGGTTTTTGCCTTTCTTTTCAAAATCCTGCTTGTTGCCCTTGAAACCACTGCAATTTACTTTCACTTCCTGACAGTTACTTCTTTGTAACTATCCCAATGCTAACCAAGCAACAACTAGCTGCCATTATTTCAGTGCAGATTACAAAGTAAGGAGTCAATTTAATATGGTCAACTCTATTGTTAAATTGCATGTCTTATTCTATACAAGTATTTTTATAGCTATTTTATTCTTAGAAATTAAAGAAATCTTGCATGTGGACTGTAAGGGTGTTCTTATCTATTTGTAAGAGTGCCTTCCATTACTGTACTAACCTAAAGTAATACAAAAGGCACATGCCAGAAATAAAAAGATAAGCTAGTAAAAACCAGGTAAGAGTCTGTGTATACTTGGATGTAACGTAAGTAACACTCTTTGTATCTAATGATATGGATATAAAAAATAGTATAATAATATATAATGTAAAATAAACACTGCATTTTAATAATTACAATAAAGGATTTTACACAAATTGTGACATGGAGTTTTGTTGCTAATGTAAAAAAGTACACGGTAGCAGCAAGTGTCAGTAGTTGGTCAAACATCTCAAAGTGTTGACATCTTGGATATATAGATGGAATGCCAAGTGCTATGTGTCCCACAAAATACAAGAGTTATAGCTATGTGCTTAGGATGTGCAGCTGTGAATACACTCAAGAACAAGCCTATGGTGTATGGAGGTGGATTAATTCATCCCTGGGCTTCCTAAATCATGCTGATAGATCAGACCACTCAGCACAGTATTCTAAATAGAGAGATTGTGGAAACCAGAGAAAGGCAAATGTAACCTCTGACACCTTTCTGGTCACCATGAAGTCATCACACACACAGTAAAAGCATTTCTGTGATAGACTCTCTTAAAAAGTGATAAATATAGCACGTTCTACGATCACACAGCCATGTTTTACATTCACATACCATACCTGAATGTTTCATACGTCATCTTATTCCTGTTTCTTCGGTCATTAGCCACAAAATGCTGCTTTATCTCTCTGGAGTTTGATTCGCCAATACTTCTTAGTTTACTTATGATAGAAGCAATGTCAGCCATGGAGAACTAAAGAAAAATGAGAAATAAAAAGGTTTGCTACATCGTGTACATTACCTGCATTTATAATTGTAGGATAATATAATAATATTAGGTGGCCACTGACCATCATTGAGGAGATACTGCTGGTAAATGGAATCTTACAGGTAATGTTCCATGGGCCTGTGAGTCAATTTCAAATCCATGAAACATAACTAGAAATATCAGCCAAATTAGACAATACTCTGTAGAAGGTTGTTTTAGGGTTCTTGCCCCCCATCAATACGCAGCAGGGTACTGAATATGTACAGGGTACTGTCTGAATAGCTGCGGCTAGGTTCACACCTGTGCTGAGTCTCCGCCTGGGGATTCCGTTTCCCATTCTGCTTTAAAAATGTGAAGAGAAAAGTTCTGCAAGCTACGCTTTTCTCTCTGTATTTTCTGCCCTTTTTCGAGCGGAAACCGGGCAGAAACCCAGCGGACCCCATTATAGTCTATGAGATCCGTGGGTTTTCGAAGGTAACCGCTTTTAAGTGGATTAGGTTTCTGTTCGGGGAGGTCTCCAAGCGGACCCCCCCGAACAGAAACCCAAACGCAGGTGTGGATCTAGCGTAACTCAAAATGACAATAAAAAGACAGATTTTTCCTTCCTTATACTACTCGCCATGGAATACTGTCTATAAGGTTTCATATCTCAGCTGGGTCTCCTTAATGAGATGTGCCAAAATTTTGAAACAATTTTGCTGCAAAATGGTGTATTACAAGGCAGGTCCTCTCCCCAACAACCAACGCCACTTTGTAAGGCAAGCATCCTTGTCAAACTAGTCGTGCAAATGACCTAAAATTAAAAGTGATATTTTGCGCCACTTTTGGTGTATTTTAAGAAACATTCTAGGTCAAAACATGTTGGTGACTCTTACCCAGTTTTTTTGCATATGTTTGGTCAGTAATGTTAGAAATGAGCCAACAAATATTACAAATTGTTCCTGTTTGGTTTTTTTTTATGAAACCGAACAAATGGAGATTCATCTCAGGTGAGCTAAAATGGCTGCTGCATTATACTCTGGGGTCTCTTCAGACCCTAGAGTATAATAGGTGGAGGCCCAAGGGAGGTGACAAAAAAAAAAACATTCATACTCACCTTCCATTACATCGTTTGAGCCTCCTCGTGGTCTCTGTCATTCTCCTGTGACATCATGCTCCTGGGGTCACCACTGAAGCCTGTGATTAGGCCACCAGCAGTCACATGGGCATGCAGAGAGCCATGACATCATAATGCTCAGTGTGCTCATGTCACCGCTGAGACCCAATCACAGGCCTCAGAGGTGACTCCGAGTGCATGATGTCACAGGAGAGAACCAGACGTTTCCAAGGAGTGGGGACAGAGTGCCGGATGCTGCAATGAGGCCCAAAAAAGGTAATGAAGGTTGAGTATGAATGTTTTTTTGTTTTTTATACCTCCCCTGGGCTTCCACCTCACTTTCACTTTGACATAACTTTGTCTGTGTTTGCCTTCCAGAGTTATAATTTGAATAGACAACTTCCTAGGAGCCCTGACAGTGTTATACACAATGTTTTAGGCCATTTTAAGGTGTGGTTCATACTGAACTTGTTCGATCCGAAACTAATCTTGGACCTGAGCCCGAAACAAAATGAATCCTGAGAGGTGGGTGCCTATCTCTAGTCAGTATACGTTTCAGAAATGTATCCTAATGAATGCCAGGTCTGACTTAGCTTCATTTGGGGTGTACACTAGATTCAGTTACAAGGCGTGTGACCAGCTGACAAATTTGTTGCACACTACAACGCAGAAAAAGATACTGATTCACCAGCATTCCTACATCTCTCCCATTGTCTATAGTGTCCAGATACTACAAGACAGGTCTTTTATGACTGCGTGCTCTTGTTTTCTTCTGATTCTAATATGTGCTAAGCAATTACATCTAATTCGTGGCATGAGAAGCTCGGATTTTCATTCACTGCATTATCTGCACTGATTTGGATAAAACATTTATGGTTTGCCAGTAATAGTTGTTAAAGATTATCTGAAGAGGCAGAAGCCAATTATGATTGTAAAATGACAGACATTTGGTTAAGTCACAAAAGCATGTGACAGAGGCTAATTCACCATGTTCTATCATACCTTATACTAGTGCTCCACCTAGTGGTGGATAGTGTTCACTGTGTTTTATAGGATTTATGGCAATATCACAAAATAAATTCTTCATACAGCTTTCATGTTATATAGAGGCGATGTCAAAAATATATTGATTCACATCTGTTCCTTCCTCAACAAAACTGATAATCAATGTACATATACTATAAGAAGCTAGTTAAATAGTGTACTTGTAGTGTTAATGTATATCACACAGTGTTTTTGTATTTAAGCACATATATATTTTATAACTTTCATTCATTCACGATTTCACCATAGCACATTCATAATTTATACTTTTATGTTTCTATAGTGGGATTGTGGCTGTAACTATATGGGTACATCGTTTTTTACAAGACTTTGTGCACTTGACAACTACCATCTGAGTTCATAGAGAGGTTTCCCCCTAACAGAGAGTAAAGTAAAGTAAAAAGTGACTTTTTGCTTTGGTGGACCCTGTGAAGCATTACATATTTGCAGTGTACATGTATTGCCGGTTGAAACTTTCCTCAGTGATAAGAGCTGAGGTATGACTCATTTTAACATGCAACGGACATGTTTCTTGGCGTGAGAAAAGTCTTTACAATGTACAGGTGAGGCTCTTTCCACGACATGTCAGACCCTTCATCAGAGATGTAAGTTGTATAGCTGTATAGGCATACAGTGGCATGTATCCTCCATAGGGACACAAAGTACCATATATTTTCTGGATTCCTCTGTCTACTATGACAATCCAAATAGTAAAAATAAAATGGCATGCCGATATATACCACAGAGCCCTCAACATATATTCCATATTCTGAACATAATATTTACATATGATATGTACAGTCTACAATACACATATAGACACCGAGATTGTCAAACTAGAGTTTGCCCTAAAATGAACTGCGTTATCACAATTTACAAGTGAAAAAAAATTCACATTTTCTATTTCCTATGCACAAAATTAGCATGTGGAAACCATCATGAAAGCAGTTAGAATCCTAATCTTTCTTTCCAATTTCATTCCTTCACAGGTGACTAAGATAAAGAACAAGTGTGAAGTGAGCTGATGTATGTAAAACAATTTAAAAAAATAACATTCCAAAAATACAATAAGCACAAAAATATACCAGTAAAAAAGCAAAATGAAACATGTCAAAATAGAAAATGTGTACAAATGCCAAATGTGTATATATAAAATCCAGTTCAGGAACTAAATGAGCTGTTTCTGGCCAGAAAAATGCATTAATAAACCATGGAATGTCGCTGCCTGGTGATGTTTTTATAGATTGTGAATATTTTAAGATAAAGCATCTAAACTTTTCTTATCTTGTTCACATTGTAGCCAAGCTCAACTTCTAAATGATGTTTCAGATTTTTGAGTGGTTATTTTTAACTGTCACATTGGAGCCAATGTCAATGCCTTGGGTAAGAGTTGATGTGGAATGCCTGGGTTATGAGGTGTATTGGGCTCTCATGTTACCCAGTCTCCGCTATGTGATATCTTAAAATTGTTTCTCAAATATAGATTTACAGTTCTTAAAATTGTTTCCGTTCAGAATTCATTTTGTTCTGTATAAACAAATTTTTCTGTAATTAGAGTGTTTTAATGTTATTAATTTAAGTGTGTTTTATGAGCACAGTTTAGTTATGCTTTTGCATAAGTTTTTTCTTATAATATGTGTTTTAGTAGAAATATATAAAATAGTCACCGGTGAACATTCTTGTAGTTGTCAATTACAGTAATAAAAGTACAATTGATTACCTTAAAAAGAACCTGTCAGGTGACTTCTGCTACCCTATTGGTGTCCAGGATATGACATGTGGAGAGAAGCTGAGCTCTGTGATATATAGGGTTATATGATTTGAAGCAGGATTTCTGGACCAAAATTAAGGCAATTCTAACTGGACTCCTAGGATTCACAATGACATTCCAACATACCCTGCCTGCTTAAACTGCCCTTTATTTTCTGCACTCAGATAGGGCAGCAGAAATCATCTTCAATTTAAAGGATTTATTCTAGACCCTATAAAGGTATGTGGACATTGTAAAGGTCACTGCATTACACAGGGATCCTCTCTGCTAGCTACAATGAAAAATTTGCTATAAGTGGTTTGTTAGTTGTTTACACACGGGCAGAAAGGGGAAAACCTATGGAAACAGTATATAAAAAGGAGAGAACAGTCACATAAATGACAGCCCCTTTTTAGGGTCAAAGGGAAGTCACACTACCTAAACAATAGAAATTTATCAGGACAACCGTGGTTACACTATAAAATGTTAGATATTTATTTCTCTTACTTCTATAGCACAAACATATTCCGCATTGTCCCATATAGGGCTCACAAATTAAATTCCCTATCAGTAATTCTTTGGTGTATGGGAGGAAGCCAGAGTACCCAACAGAATCCCCACACAAACACAGGGAAAACATACAAATTTCTTACAGATGTTGCCCCTGGTTGGATGCGTACCTAGGACTCATATACTGCAAGGCTACAATGCTAACCACCGGGCTACACAGGAGTGAGACCTCTCTGCCATCCAGCACACAAAAAGGAGAGATTCCCTCAAAACAATATACTCATGATGCTTCCTATCCTCCTCTGGGCTGAGGTCCAGGAGACAAAAACCAGGTGAAAGCAGGAGTAGGCTATCGAGCACACCTCGCTGATGTTCCAGCACCTTGGTCCAGAAGAAGGATACAGCAGGGCACGACCATAAAAGTTGAATAAAGTCCACTTATTCTGCAAGACATCTATGACAGATGAGGACCGCCCCATTGTGTGCAGCTACACTGGAGTAATGTAATATTGATGTATGACATAGTCCAAAGGTGACTTCTCTCTTCTCATTCTTCTAGATCTCTCAGCAGCATTTGACATTCCTCACTATGCTCCGCTCTGTCGGCCTTAGGAACACCGCGCTCTCCTGGATCTCCTCTTATCTCTCTGACCGCACTTTCTGTGTATCATTTGCGGGCTCTGTTTCTTCCCCTCTTCCCCTTGCCGTTGGGGTTCCTCAGGGCTCGTTCCTAGCTCCCCTGCTCTTTTCTCTCTACACAGCCCCATTGGACAAACAATCACTAGATTTGGCTTCGGGTACCATGTTTACACTGATGACACCCAATTATATATGTCATCCTGTGACATCGCCCCTGCGCTTATACAGAACACCAGTGACTGCCTCTCAGCTGTCTCAAATATCATGTCTTTGCTCTATATGAAACTGAATCTCTCAAAGACTGAACTACTGCTGTTTCCACCATCTAATAGATCTGTCCCTGATACCTCCATTGCAGTCTCTGGCCTTACCATAACTCCTAGGCAGTATTCCCACTGCCTCAGGGTTATGTTTGACTCAGACCTTTCTTTCACCCACCATATCCAATAACTCGCATGCTCATGTCATCTCCACCTCAAAAACATCTCCAGAATCCGCCGTTTCCTTACCACAGATACACTAAAGACACTTATTGTTGTCCTGGTTCACTCTCGCCTTGACTACTGTAACTTCTTATTAAACGGTCTTCCTTTTACTAAACTCTCCCCTTTACAATCTATTCTTAATGTGGCGGCGAGGCTCATCTATCAGTCTAGACGCTACAGCAATGCCTCCGGTCTGTGCTGGTCACTACATTGGCTTCCTATTCAATACAGAATACAATATAAACTTATCACCATCATCCACAAGGCTCTCCATAATGTTGCACCTCCCTACATTTCCTCCCTTATCTCTGTCTATCGCCCAACCCGTGCTCTCCATTCACTCAATGACCTAAGACTAACATCCTCTATTATCAGAACCTCCCACACTCGTATACAAGACTTCTCCCGAGTTGCACCACTTCTCTGGAATGCTCTATCCCGGACTATCAGATTAACCCCCAATTTCCACAGCTTCAAGCGCAAACTAAAGACATATCTTTTCAGACAGGCCTATCACAGCCCCTAATGTAAACCCTTCTGTAGTTAGATTCCCTAAAACGTACCCTCTGTTCACGCTCCAACATTCTCACTGGATATGATGCCGTATCAGGCTAACTTTATATGTACAGGCACCATCTGCACGTTAAAGGACAGGACTGGTGACGGCTCATACAGCTTTATATACAGTGGGGAAAATAAGTATTTAGTCAGCCACCAATTGTGCAAGTTCTCCCACTTAAAAAGATTAGAGAGGCCTGTAATTGTCATCATAGGTAGACCTCAACTATGAGAGACAAAATGAGAAAAAAAATCCAGAAAAATCACATTGTCTGATTTTTAAAGAAATTATTAGCAAATTATGGTGGAAAATAAGTATTTGGTCAATAACAAAATTTAATCTCAATACTTTTTTATATATCCTTTGTTGGCAATGACAGAGGTCAAACGTTTTCTGTAAGTCTTCACAAGGTTGGCACACTCTGTTGCTGATATGTTGGCCCATTCCTCCATGCAGATCTCCATAGAGCAGTGATGTTTTGGGGCTGTTGCTGGGCAACATGGACTTTCAACTTCCTCCAAAGGTTTTCTATGGGGTTGAGATCTGGAGACTGGCTAGGCCACTCCAGAACCTTGAAATGCTTCTTACGAAGCCACTCCTTCAGAGGCGTAGCTAGTGGGGGGAAGAGGGGGCGACGGCCCCGGGCCCACTGAGAAGGTGGGGGCCCACTAACGGTAGATCATAAGATTTCCATCTACATCATTTGCTCAGCGTTAAACATCCTAGACTGGTTCCTCACTCGGGTACTTCTGGCTGAGGAAGACATATTAACCGAGTGAGGAATCAGTCCAAGATGTGTAGCGCAGAGCAGCGCACATTGCTGACTTTTACAGCGCTTACTAACCCTGCTCAGCCTCAGTTGTTACTGGCTGACTGAGGTTATCGTTCCCTGCTCAACCTCAGTCAGCCAGTAACAACTGAGCTGATTAGAGCAGAGCGTCGGCACGTGACGCACAGCGCGCCGAAACTCCTCCCCCTGGTCCCTGCCTGTGCTCTATGTGCTAACAGATACTGCAGAAAGTGGCAACAGGTCGTCTGCTGTCCTCCACATCAGGGTCTTGCTAGTCCAAGCTACACTTTCAAAAGTGGTCAGTACTAAGTTTAATAGGCTGTATTTGTGTAATCTTAACAGTGTCCCTTTTCAGCACTTTTAAAGGAGTTTTTAAGTTTTGAAGATATTTGATACTGATGACCTCTCCATAGGATGAGGTCATCAGTATCAGATAGGTCAGGTGACAGTCCCAAAATTGAACCCCACAGTGATCAGTTGATGTAGCTGCTGAAAGTAGCCCTGCTCCTATTTAAGTGAATGGGAGTGGGATTTCAGCTCCGGCCACCTCCGCTACAATGTATGGAGCGCCGCACACTGAAAACAGATGTTTACACTGTAGCGGTGACACCTGGAGCTCCAGCCCCACTCCCATTCCCTTGAATAGGAGCAGGGCTGCATTCGGTGGCCTCATCAGCTGATCAATGTGGGGTTCAGTTTTGGAACTGTCATCTGATCTTTCTGGTACTGATGACCTATCCTGTGGATCCTATAAAATGTCATCAGATCTGTACAACTCTTTTAATAAAAGAGGTTGTACAGTTGATAAAGTATTTAACCCATTCCTGCTCTGTGGCGTACATGTACAGTGCAGAGCGGCTCTTTAAGGAGGTTGTGCCACTATACATGCTTATCCCCCTATTCTGAGGATATGAGATAAGTGTCAGATGGCAGTGGGTCCAACCATTGAGACTCCAGTAATCAGGAGAAGGGGGAACAGAAAGTCCCCCTGAATCTTCCTTGTGAATGGAATACTAATGCGCTTGTGTGACTGACGCTCCATACACTTCTATGGGGCTGGCTGCATTTCTGGCAAGCCCCATAGAAGCAAATTGAGCATCAGTCACACAAGTGCCTTAGTATTCCATTCACAAGGAAGATTCAGGGGGACTTTCTGCTAGAAGATAACATCAGCACTTCATAAATGATGTGTAGGGTCTCAACCTGATGTACTAGTAAAAATGAACTTCACACTCTTGCGTCAGATGCTAATTAATGACTTTTATTAGGTGTTTGGCAGAAGACATGTGACGTTTTGGTCCTGGACCTTTTTTTAAGGGGTTAAAATATAAATAAAAATATATAACTTCGGTATCCCCATAATTGGGTTGGGGGCCCACTCAGACGTGTTTCGCCCCCCCCTGTGCTGAGACCCTAGCTACGCCTCTGCACTCCTTCGTTGCCCTGGCGGTGTGCTTGGGATCATTGTCATGCTGAATGACCCAGCCACGTTTCATCGTCAATGCCCTTGCTGATGGAAGGAGGTTTGCACTCAAAATCTCACCATACATGGCCCCATTCATTCTTTCATGTACACGGATCAGTTGTCCTGGTCCCTTTGCAGAGAAACAGCCCCAAAGCATGATGTTGCCCCCCCATGCTTCACAGTAGATATGGTATTCTTTGGATGCAACTCAGCATTCTCTCTCCTCCAAACACGACAAGCTGTGTTTCTACCAAACTGTTCTACTTTGGTTTCATCTGACCATATGACATTCTCCCAATACTCTTCTGGAACATCCAAATGCTCTCTAGTAAACTTCAGATGGGCCCGAATATGTACTGGCTTAAGCAGGGGGACACGTCTGGCACTGCAGGATCTGAGTCCCTGGCGGCGTAGTGTGTTACTGATGGTAGCCTTTGTTACGTTAGTCCCAGCTTTCTGCAGATCATTCACTAGGTCCCCCTGTGTGGTTCTGGGATTTTTGCTCACCGTTCTTGTGATCATTTTGACCCCACGGGTGAGATCTTGCGTGGAGCCCCTGATGGAGGGAGATTATCAGTGGTCTTGTATGTCTTCCATTTTCTAATTATTGCTCCCACAGTTGATTTCTTCACACCAAGCTGCTTGCCTATTGCAGATTCAGTCTTCCCAGCCTGGTGCAGGTCTGCAATTTTGTTTCTGGTGTCCTTCCACAGCTCTTTGGTCTTCACCATAGTGGAGTTTGGAGTGTGACTGTTTGAGGTTGTGGACAGGTGTCTTTTATACTGATAACAATGTCAAACAGGAGCCATGACTACAGGTAATGAGTGGAGGACAGAGGAGCCTCTTAAAGAAGAAGTTACAGGTCTGTGAGAGCCAGAAATCTTGCTTGTTTGTAGATGACCAAATACTTATTTTCCACCATAATTTGCAAATAAATTCTTAAAAAATCAGACAATGTGATTTTCTAGATAAGTTTTCTCATTTTGTCTCTCATAGTTGAGGTCTACCTATGATGACAATTACAGGCCGGCCTCATCTTAAGTGGGAGAACTTGCACAATTGGTGGCTGACTAAATACTTTTTTCCCCCCCACTGTATGTGTAATGACAGTAACCTCTTTTACAAAATTGTCTGACCATTGTATAAGCAATGCTACCTACAATGCCGCCCCCTCTACCCCATAGATTGTAAGCTCTTGCGACCAGGGCCCTCAGTCCCATTGTGTGAATTGACTATTTCTTTGTAATGTATCTTTTTTGTCTGTACTCAAATCCTACAAATTGTACAGTGCTGTGGAATTCGTTGGCGCTATATAAATAAAATGTATTATTATTATTATTAGAGCTGCACCAATTTGTTATTGACTGCAGGGGATACATACAAATGAGGTTCCAGAGTCTCAGCCCAATCTTTATTACATGGTGAGGGAATCATTTCTGGGACACACTATTTTAAATGGTGTATCAACAATGTTCACTAATCTGTTTTTATTTTCTCATTGTAGATTTTTTAATTCTGTTTCTTGTACATGATTATGGGGTTTTCTATCTTGCCTGAACTCTGCTCTGTTAACAGCATTTAATGATATGCTTTACAGTACTCACATGTTCATAGGCAGCAATAGACTGAATCAAACTCAATGAGGTCAGTGGGAGAGTTTTCTAGACATACTTTGTCCAGGGAGTGGAGGAGATAAGCTATGACAATATCTAATGTCAATAGTGAATGCAATAATGGATCAGTGGTGTTATCTATAGAGGTGCTATCTACTATTGTAATACTGTCTGTGATGTAAATGAGATGATTGCTGCAAATAAAACCCCTACAGAATTGGCAAGTGTTAGTCTATTATTAGGCTTAGTGGCCAGTGTGAAATTGCAAGATTTAATACTTTTTTTTTAATATAGTGAAATGAAAAATTTTAAATATCATCACAATTAAATAATAATAATATGTTTAGCATAGAAACTTAATTTAAAAAATAGATAATTTTTTTTATTATAGTTAATCTGTGATTTTTCCTGCCTTGAGACAAAGAGAGTCCTCCTTACTCTGCCCATGCACAGTGACTGACAGCTTTTATGGTATCAATGTGTTTTTGTGGGCTGGGTAATCAGGACTCTCTTTGTATCTCCTAGGAGTCCAGTCCGGATTTTCTCTGTTTTCTACTCAGAAATCCAGCTCTTATATATCCTGCTCTCAGATAGGGCAATATTAATCCCCTGACTGGTTCTCTTTAACCCTGTTGCCCCTTTTATGCATAACCTCCTGCTTACATGACAAATTATATTACAAGAAATGTAAATATTTCTCACTCACCTCATGAACATTTTTCTCCATGTACCTGAAGACATACTCATCTGCATCAACTAAAATAAACATGTGTCCATTGAAATTAACTCGGGCACCCACAAAAAGGTCTTCAGCTTTGAAATATTCTGACATCTCAGTCTTGAATAATTCCTGCCCAGGTTTCTTGACACGACATCTTTCCAAAAACCTGCCACCTATGATTCCTAGAAGCAAAATAATACAAACAATAAATAAGGATTTGAAATTCAATTTGCTATGACCTAAGCACCACCAAAGAGTAGTAACCCACTGCAACTGAGACCAAACTCCAAGCAAGCTAAGGCACACACCCAAAGCTCTGTACCCTCATTTGCCTATGAATATAATGGCAATTTACATTAAAATGAAGTTCCAAAGCTGAATAACAGAGGCATATTTGTAAACTGTAGAAACATCTCTACGAGGTCCTGAGATTAGGTTTATAATGAATTTCCTAATGACAGACTCTTTTTAATTCAAGATGACTCCAACTAGATATTGTCCCTCTATAATGCACTGGTGTGAATGCATTTAGTATGCTGTCCAGTTTTGGGCATCACTGCATAGAAGGGCAACTAAATTCTTTGGTGGTATGGAAGATCTCGCATAAGAAGAAAGGTTATTAAAGCTAAATGTATTGAAGCTAGAGAAAAGAAGGCAGATGGGAGATATACTATCTAAATAAATCTGTAAATGGTCCTTATAAAATATCAATGCAATAAATGATTTGTTTCACTGTCCCAACAGAGAACACAAGGTTATTGCTTATGGTTAGAATAAGTGAAATTTCATCTGAAATTCTAAAGCATTTCTTTACTGTCTGAACTGTAAAGTCAATAGTCACAAGCCTTACAATAATATCAGATGTCATCCTTGTAAACCACCATATACAGAGATATTGGTATTAAAGTAGACTGTTGATCCAGGGATATGTCCATTTGCCAGCTGGGGTCAGGAAGGAGCATTTTATGGCAAATTGGGTCTTTGCAATTAACAAAGTAGTATTTGCCTTCCTCTGGATAAACTTGGGTTTGCAAATATAAAACAGTAAAACTTGATGGACCTAGGTCTTCTTTCAACCCCCTAACTAGGTAACTATTTAATCCCCCCAATGATGAAAAATAAAATCATACTTTTAAAGCATTCATGTGGAAATAGCTTTTTATATTTGGTTTTGTTCCAGTACCTGAATTTCTTTGCAGAGGCTCAAACACAGCTATGGTGTCATCACTTAAGAAGTAGGAGACGATGAATGTTCGTTCTTTATCAATAGGATTGTCAGTGATAAGTTTTGCAACAAATCTAAGAACATTGCTGTCTAAACCATTCCTAGAAGGGAGAGAAGAAAGGGATTCTTATGAATATTCCTGTATATACAGTGTGTACAGTCATGGCCAAAAGTTTTGAGAATGATACAAATATTATATTTTCACATGATCTGCTGCCCTCTGGTTTTTATGTGTGTTTGTCAGATGTTTTTATCACATACAGAAATATAATTGCATTCATATTATGAGTAACAGAAGCTTATATTGACAGTTAGAATGAGTTAATGCAGCAAGTCAATATTTGCAGTGTTGACCCTTCTTCTTCAGGACCTCTGCAATTCTCCCTGGCATGCTCTCAATCAACTTCTGGACCAAATCCTGACTGATAGCAGTCCATTCTTGCAGAATCAATGCTTTCATTTTGTCTGAATTTGTTGGTTTTTGTTTGTCCACCCGTCTCTTGATGATTGACCACAAGTTCTCAATGGGATTAAGATCTGGGGAGTTTCCAGGCCATGGACCCAAAATCTCTATGTTTTGTTCCCTGAGCCATTTAGTTATCACCTTTGCTTTATGGCAAGGTGCTCCATCATGCTGGAAAAGGCATTGTTGAGCGCCAAACTGCTCTTGGACAGTTGGGAGAAGTTGCTCTTGGAGGACATTCTGGTACCATTCTTTATTCATGGCTGTGTTTTTAGGCAAGACTGTGAGAGAGCCGATTCCCTTGGCTGAGAAGCAACCCCACACATGAATGGTTTCAGGATGCTTTACAGTTGGCATGAGACAAGACTGGTGGTAGCGCTCACCTCTTCTTCTCCGAATAAGCTGTTTTCCAGATGTTCCAAACAATCGAAAAGGGGATTCATCAGAGAAAATGACTTTACCCCAGTCCTCAGCAGTCCACTCCCTGTACCTTTTGCAGAATATCAGTCTGTCCCTGATGTTTTTTCTGGAGAGAAGTGGCTTATTTGCTGCCCTCCTTGAGACCAGGCCTTGCTCAGGGGGTCTCCGCCTCACAGTGCGTGCAGATGCACTCACACTTGCCTGCTGCCATTCCTCAGCAAGCTCTGCACTGCTGGTAGCCCGATCCCGCAGCTGAAACACTTTTAAGAGACGGTCCTGCCGCTTGCTGGTCTTTCTTGGGCGCCCTGGAGCCTTTTTGGCACCAATGGAACCTCTCTCCTTGAAGTTCTTGATGATGCGATAGATTGTTAACTGAGGTGCAATCTTTCTAGCTGCAATACTCTATCCAGTTAGGCCATTTTTGTGCAGTGCAATGATGACTGCACGTGTTTCTTTAGAGATAACCATGGTTAACAGAAGAGAAACAATGATGGCAAGCACCAGCCTCCTATTAAAGTGTCCAGTGGTGTCATTCTTACTTAATCATGACAGATTGATCTCCAGCCCTGTCCTCATCAACACCCACACCTGTGTTAATGGAGCAATCAATGAAACGATGTTAGGTGGTCCTTTTAAGGCAGGGCTGCATTGATGTTGAAATGTGTTTTGGGGGATAAAGTTCATTTTCTAGGCAAATATTGACTTTGCAAGTAATTGCTGTTAAGCTGATCACTCTTTATAACATTTTGGAGTATATGCAAATTGCCATTAGAAAAACTGAAGCAGTAGACTTTGTAAAAATTAATATTTGTATCATTCTCAAAACTTTTGGCCATGACTGTATATTGTTGTCTACCATAAAACTGCTTTGTAGAATACGTCTTCCTTTCTACACTTCTCCAAGCAGTTAAAGGGGTTGTGCGGGATTATAAATGTCAATGCATGCAGCAGGAGAGGGCAGAAAATAAAAATGGACTGATACATAACTGCATCCTCTACTCTGTTCCTGTACTGGGCCAGCTTTCACCCCCACTGCCCTGTTTGTATACAAAATGGCTGCATCAGTGACATCACGTCAATGGGATTGCTGCACCCAATTACCGTTCTCAGCAGTAGCAATCCATTTTTATTTTCTAGCCTTCCTCTTCTGCATGCATTAAAATTTATAATCCTGGGCAATCCCATTTGAGTTTTGATTGTAAGAAATATAGGTGTTCCCCTTTAAGTGCATCAGGTTCCCACATAAGTGTCTGTTGCAGATAGATGGAAGGAGTTCTATGGCACCAAAATGGTAGAGTGTTATAAATAACCATACAGTTTACATAGTTGTTAGATAGCTAGTGTGGCTCACAGCTATCTTGCCTGACTCATCTATACACATGCACACTCAGCAGTATAAGTGTAATGAGCTGGTAGAGAAGACAAAGCAGTTTTTTCCTAATAACTAAAAAAATTGGGCAGTTCAAATAGAACTCCCCTAACATCTACCATCTGGAAGAGTCAGATGACCTCTATACACATTCAATGGTCAGCTGAAGCTGGAAGGTTAAGCCAATATACATCTAATATATACAGTGCTGTGCAAAAGATTAAGGCATTGAAGTGAATGAACAAGAGAAAAATTTAAATCAAATAAATATTTGGTGTGACCAACCTTTTGGATGAGTCCTGGCACTTATGATATGGCCCCCACAGAGCTCTAATCTCAACATCATTAAATCTGTCTGGAATTACATGAAGACATAGAAGTATTGGAGCAAATCTATATCCACAGGAGATCTGGGCTTAATTCTCCAAGATGTTTGGAACAACCTTTCTGTGAGAGTTCTTTCAAAAACTGTGCAACAGACTCACCACTAGGACATGAACTGGGGGATATCACAACCACCATCATACACCCTGCAGGCCCACTCTGCACTGCCTCAGTGCTGAGGAGCACTAGATGGTCTGGTAGAAAGTTTTAGTTTTGTCACGGTAACTACAGCTATTACTACTACTACTACTACTACTACTACTACTAATACTAGTACTACTACTACATTGTACAGGAGTCAGGCTTTGCCATAGGCATGAACACTTAAAGTTTGACTTATGTGATAAAGTGTCAGTAAAAGACTTATGGTTATGTTTTATTACAAGAGTCCCGCAAAATAAGCCGTCCCCCCAAGGGTCAGTTGTAATCTACAGAGAACAACAGCAGTAAATACTTAATTTCCCTGCAGCACCTCCACAGGCAAACTGAAGCATTACATAGTTTTAATATATAGCATTAGGCTGTTTGTGCAATACACAGATGTAAGTCCTCTAGCAAGACAAATACACTGTTTCTATCCATTCTGGCAGATTAACTCAAAATGTCCTAATAAGCTTGAAAATTGTGTTTCTACAACACACAACAGCTATATAACAGATATATAATAGCTTCCCAACTGTTATATATCCCATTACTGAACCTATTTTACAGATAATAAAATACCTGTCTTTTTCCATAAACTTCTTGAAATCTCGTTGTGGTGGTTTTGGCAGGAGCCCCAAACAAGAACAAAGAGAATCTTCTTCAGAACCAAAGCCATTGTAAGGTGGCATCTGTTTCTCAATTTTTATTGCTTGTGGAGCTTTGTAGTGAACAGACATGAAATCCTCTGGAACACAAACAAAAAACTTTTTGAAAAGAAGTATAAAACCCATCGGGTAGGGTCTTTTTTACTTCTCTCAACAAAAATTAGTTAGTAGGCGGTATCTTGTAGGAGGTAATGCATTCTGATTGATCTCATATAATATGGCAACCAGATTTTAAAGGAACAACCTTTTTTTTTTTTTAGAGAATAGCAAGTCTTTGATTTACAGAAGTTGTGCCATTCTATAATCTATAACAAGAGAACAGAGCTGAAGGGTGTAAGAAGTAAATGCAAAACACCACAATACAAAATAACACAATAAGGGATGGATAACATTCAATATGTGCAAAGGGTACTAAACAGGAATAAATGTTGATATGGGGTCTCTTAGTAGAGGCTTATATTTTCTGTCAAAAGTCTTTTTATTGAGAAAAAGAGAAAAACAAATCTCCAAGTAATGTAAAAACATATGCAATAGAGGGTTTAGCATGTTCTATAAAACGAATATGAATAATGAACAAAAATTGGGTCCTATAGAACAAACATATATCCTGGAGGGAACAAAGATAGATGGAATTGGGTGTATTAAAACATTACACCAGTAACAATAAGTAATAATCATCAAAGGCACATGTATGTTGAGGGAGTTATAACAACAGATTTTCAGGAAGGAAACATGTGGGATGGTGGGAAATATTGTCGTTACTTATGCTAGGTTCACACTAGTCTCCTATGGAGACTACAAAGGATGCAACAGCTGCAGCTGCACACATTCCCTATCCACTAGCAACTTCGGTACCCGGAGGCTGCTGAAACAGCTGACTTGTGCAGTGTCCCGATATCGGACCCCCACAGATCATATACTGATGACTTATCCTCTGGGTAGATTATCATTATGAAAAATCAGTTTTGAAGCCAAAAAAAACCCTTTAAGCCTTCAGTCGATTTTCCAGACAATGTAGCAACCATTATAGCTCTTATACGATTGCCACCAAACTTTTCTGGAGACCAGAAGGGAATAAAAGCCTTGTTATGCATCAGTTTGGAGAAGGTGTGTTTCTGTATATAGCCAAACAGATGCACTCTTTATTTGAGAAAACTGAGTGTCAACCTCTGTAGAAGTTATAATGGTGGCTATATTGGTTCTCACCCAGCCTACCAAAAAATATACATAAACATGAAATAGATGGATTTTTAACAATTAGTGCTATATTTAGGCTGTAGACGACCATGCTTTCAATAAAACTGAATAAAAGGTATACCTATATATACAGGATAAACATATATCAAAAGGACAACATTTTGGCAAACATATTGCCAATCGGGTAGGTCAAAGGGTGAGCAGTCGTCTGAGGAACCATGGATTAGAAAAGGATTAATGGATTACAAAAAAAAAAAATCAATGTTCAGTTTATTTTTTAACAATCAATGTCTCTGTGTATAAATAAGAACACTAGCTATTGGTGGGGAAAGATGGAGCTGGGGACAACTAGCTGATTTTCCCTCCAAAAATTACATGGGTGCCATTTGAAACCACCACTTTGGGCACCCACAGAGTTTGCTCTGTCCTTGTGGCCAATAGGCCTCTATGGGGAGTTTAGTCATATACATGGAAAATACAGTCCTAAATTGATGTGAACAGCAGCAAAGTATATTAAGAGTTAATAATGACATCATTCTTATATTTTTACTACAGAAATTATTTGATGTATTATACATATATATATAAATATATTTATCCATATCCGTACAAATCACTTTCTGTGCACTACCAGAGGGTTTTACAAGGACAAAGATAATGTGATCATTGAATTGACCTGAGAGAGCTGTAATTTGGTTGTACCAGATTAAGGATATCTTATTTGCTTTACATTTGCCATATATAATTGATTTAAGTTGCATTGATGTGTATGTAATCAATATTAATGGAATAAAAACTCTGCCTCTGTTACATAAAGCCCTAGATGAATATGAGGTCAGTTTTTTGAAGTTAACAACACAGCAACAAAACCATAAAATGGTAGTTAGGAGCATGGTGAAATTCTGTTCTGGACAAGACAAAAGTTAAGATCTTTTCATGTGACCTCATACACTACCCTCCCTCCAAAAAAAAAAAAAAAAACATATGCAGAATAATCGTCTGAGTGTGGTGTTCAGTCAGTTATTTAAAGATTTTTTTAATTCCATTAACCTTTAAAGGGAGGCCGTCACCAGGGTGAAGCATATTAAACCAGAAACACAGATGGGTCAGGAAAGCCTTTTTCACCATAAAAAGATATTATTTCCCAATATGCAAATGAGCAGTCTGGAGCACTGAGGGCGGTGCACTGCTTAAAATACGTGAATGTGTGAAGACAGGGCTAGGTGAGATTTCAGCATAGATCCCTGGCCCTGTCACTTAAAGAAGGGCGGGTGAAAGAAGTGCATAACATAGTAGTGTGGAGCATAGCAGTTTGAAGCAACTGAGTCACCCTCGGTGTTCCCGATTACATATATACATATTGTGAAATAAATGAGTATCTCAGCAACAAAGGCAAGTATTTTCATGGGGAAAAAGGTGCTACATTCAGGTGGGCCTGACCTATCATCACCAGTAAACTGGAAAAATTTATTTCTAGTTTACTGATGACAGACTCTATGTATAGACATAGGGTCCTTTTGGAGTTACGGCTCTATGACTTTTCTCAAATTTTTGTTTACAGTATTTATTTTTTAACTCTTTAGTGACTGACATTTGGACTTTCAATGTCAGTCACTGTTCCGCTGCAATTGACTTTCTACGAATAATGTAGGGTCTCCCACACTGTCAGGCACGGGAAACCCAATGTGAACTCACAGCCAGGCACATGCTCCTAACACGTGGGATCAGCAAACCAACAATCCACCAATCCCCTTAGATGCCATAGTCGCTAACTGCAGGGTTTTGGAGAGAGGGGGCTTCCTCCTGGAGACATCGACATCCCTGCACACAGGATTGTAGGGGTCCAATGTCTTTACAGGCAGCCATTAATTTATGTAAATTTTTATACTTTTATTCTATTTTTTCGAACTTGCATGTTTATTTAAAGAGGAGAGGGGAACATGCCACTGTCGGAACCCTTTGTTGAGAACAAAGTTGAAACCCAACATTCCTGATCCTGACATCTGCTGTCACGGAAGAGTCAGGACAACCCCATACAATTTTGATGGTGATTGGGACAGGTCAGCAATAAAGGGGTTGTACCATTACAGGCACTTATCCCCTATGAACAGGAACTGTCAGATCCCTAGGGGTTTGACCACTAAGGCCCCAGCGATCTCTAAAACAAGGGCCCAAAAGTCCCCCTAAAGGCTCCTTGTGAATGATGTGCCAGTGTGTTTGCATGGTAAGCGTTGCATTCACATAAGTGGGACTGCCAGGACAGTAATCTCTGGTCAAAATCTGAGTTAAAGGAGGTGTTAGCACTGCAGCCTTGCAGCGCTGGAGTCCTGGGTTCGAATCCTGCCAGGGACAACATCTGCAAGGAGATGGTATGTTCTCCCCGTGTTTGCGTGGGTTTCCTCTGGGTACTCCGGTTTCCTCCCACACTCCAAAGACATACTGATAGGGAATGTAGATTGTGAGCCCTATATGGGACAGTGACTGTAAAGCGCTGCGGAATATGATGGCGCTATATAAGTAAGCATAATAAATAAATAAATAGGTGTCCATGAATGGAAAAACATGGCTTCTTTTTCCAGAAACAGCACCACACCTGTCCATGGTTTTGTCTGGTATTTGGTGCTAAAGCTCAATTGAATGGGGCATTCTGCAATACCACACACAACACGTGGAAAGGTGTGGCGTCCGTTTTGTATGAAAGTAATTATGTATTTCTTAACTTGCACAACCCCTTTAGAAGAAATTTTTGTTGTTTAAAGTAGGTGTTAAAAATATTATAAATCACATAGAGAAATACCAATGAGGTTTCATTCGCACACCTGAAATACCCCTTCCAGATTATACTCTGTATTATTTCTACAGTTGTCTTACCTATGCCATATTTCGTTCTGTAATAATTCTTGGTAAATTCATCACAGTCACACAAGATTATGTTTCTCCCCCATACATTGATTGCAGCACCAATCGTCAGATCGCTGTCTTTGTAAAATTCCTGATGCACAGCACCCGTCTGTTGAAGTATATGTGGTAAAATAATTAGAATATTAATTATTACACTTTTTATTAAAAAATGAAGGAAAAGTTTTCATAATAATACATTTTCATTAATAAAATGACAACGGCTCGAAAATGGGGCTCCAAATCTGAATAACACAGGCACATTTAGAAACTGCAGATTCACCTCTATGAGTTACTGGCATTAGGTTTATAACCAATTTAATACTGACAGATTCTCTTTAATATATTATATATTATATTTAGTATCTGTAACGTCTCTGCCTGATCGGGTTCTCTGCGCCACCTTCCGCTCACACGCTGCGGCGCAGGAGGCGTGTTCAGTTTGATTCCTTGCTTAAGGTTCTTGTTGCTCAGTCTGAACACTGTCCTAGTACTTCTACTCTGTAATTGAATTTCAGCCACACCCGTCTCCTGCACTTTGTTTCTTTCTGCTCGTCTAACAGTTAAACTTAGCCTTGCCTGTGTGATTGACAGCCTGTCTACCAATCAAGTCTGGGGCAGGCCCTAGATTTCCTATATACAGGTCATCAGCCCACACAGGTTTGCTGGCTATTTCTCTGTCCTGTAACTTTGTCCTTGCTAGCTTCCTACTCGCACTTACTGTATATTTTCTGACCTCTGACCTTTGGCTTCCCTTGTGACCACTCTCCTTGGATTTCGATTTCGTACTGCTTTGTCTCTCTGGTTTTGACCCTTAGCTTGCTGACTCCTCTTCTGTGTTGTTTTGTCTTGTCTTGTTCTGTGTGACACTTATTTCTAGGAAGGGTTTTGCCGCCCAGTTGCTTCTGTCATTAGGACAGTGTGGCAAGAAGGCAGGGACAGGGGCTGGGTCGAGTTTAGGGCATACTGTGTCATTCCCTTCCTCCCAGGTTTCTGCAGCAGCACTGGGGAATTGCTCAACTGGCAATTCCCTTACAGTATCTCTAATTTTTATTGAGAAATACATCAAGTTTATGTAGAGACTCAATTTACAGTGTTGACCCGATCAGTGTTGATCAAAATCTGGGCCTAATCCTGAGTAATGGCAACCCATTCCTGCCTAACCAGTGCTTAGAAATTATCACAATTTCTGTGGGGTTTTTTTTCCACTCGCTTTCTGAGGATTGTACGAAGGTTCTGAGGATTGACCAAGAGATTGAGATCTGGGGAGTTTCCTGGCCACAGACCCAAAATTTCAATGTTCTGTTCACCAAGCCACTTAGTTATCACTTTTGCCTTGTAACATGGTGCACCATCATAATGGAAAAAGGATTGTTTATCAACAAATTGCTCCTGGATGGTTGGCTGAAGTTGTTCTTGGAGAATGTTTAGATACCTTTCTTTATTCATGGCACTTTTCTTAGGCAAAATTGCAAGTGAGCCCACTCCTTTGGATGAAAAGCAACCCCACACCTGAAAGCTCTCATGATGCTGTACTGTTGGCATGACACAGGAGTCTTGGTAGCACTTACCTTTTCTTCTCCAGACAATTATTCTTCCAGATGTCTGATGCAGCCTGAAGGAGGCGTCATCAAAGGAAATAACTTTACCTTGGCCTCTGCAGTCCATTCTCTGTACTTACTGTAGAATGTCAGTCTGTCCTTGATGTTTTGCTTGGGGACAAGTGGCTTATTTGCTGCTCTTCATGACACCAGGCCGACCTCCTAAAACCTTTGCATCACAGTTTGTGCAGATGCACTGACTTGACTGCTGCCATTCTTGGGCAAGCTCTGCACTGGTGTTGCACCAATCCCATAGCTGAATCTTCTGTAAGACATGGTCCTGGTACTTGCTAGGCTTTCTTGGGTCCCCTGAAGCCTCTATCACAACAAATGAACCTCTCTTTGAAGTTGTTGATTATTTAACAAATGGTTGATTTAGGAGCAGTAGTAGTAACTAATGTCTTGTGGGCCCCGATTAAAAACATTGACCAAGGTCCCCTACCTCCTCCCTACAGTGTATTCTTGATAGTGACAGTTATGGGTGCTGCAGGGGTATCCTAGAGACTTGAAAGGGATAAAGCTATAGAATCCACAACTGCTGTTATCAAGAATACAGTGAGCAGCGCCTGGCATGTAAACAATGCTGTGTGCTCTAGGATACAACTGACCTAGTAGTTGGACCCCTATCGATCTAAAATTAATGGTCTATATTAATGATAGGCCATCAATTTTTAAAAGGAGGATAAACCCTTTAAAGGGGTATTCCAGTTCCTTTGTATTGACAACCTATTCTCAGGATATGTCATCCACAAAAGATCATTGGGGTTCAATATCCAGGACCTCTGCTGATCAGCTGTTTGAAGGGACGTTGATGCTTTTGCGAGCGCCGTGACCCCTTTGCTATTTACATCACACAGTATCTGTTTCAAAGCGACCGTGCGATGTAACTCCAGTCTGTAAGAACATTGCATGGCAGCTTTGAACCAGATAGTGAAGGGGTCATGGCGCTCACATGATTTACAGGTTCCTTTCAAACAGCTGATCAAGAGGGGCCCCAGGTTGTGGACACCCATTATTCCTGCGTATAGGTCATCAATAGTAGGTAATAGGAATAACCCTTTAGAAGGGTTATTCACTGGGGTCCCCACTCCAGTTTCATGACAATGGTCGGGGAAAATGTGATCCCCAGACCGCTGCCTACTATGTAAACCTAATGCACCACAAGTAGCAGAGATCAGTGGTCATCTCTGCTGCCTGGAGAGTTCAGTACAGTGACCTCCACAGGCAGCAGAAATGAGTGCCGATTGCTGCTGCTGGAGGTGTATAGCAGAGATAGTAGCCGGAGGATGAGGCTTTCCCTAACCACTGCTTCAGGGCCCCGGATATCTCCAGCTGGTCGCGGAACCCCTACCCCTCTTTCCTGGTGTACATCATATTTCTAGCGTAAATTATAATAAATTAGATAGGCCCGATGGCCCTGCCCCTGCACACCCTCACCATGGCCCCTTTTTGGAAACTGTACAAGGTGTAATAAATTTGGGCTATTGATTTTCGAGCACCATCTCCGTTTTAAAGCAACTAGTCTAATAATTCATCAGCGTGACATAGTGATATCATCTGCCTTGTCCTCATTACCACTGAAATGATGTTAGCAGGTCATTATGTGGTTGAAATTCAGTGGAAATGGGGTGTTTGTGATTAAGTTAATTTTCATGAAAAGGAATGTCTGCAATTTAATGCAATTCATTTGATTACTCTTTGTAACAATCTAGAATTAATGCAAATTGCTACTATAAAAACTAATGCAGCAACTTAGAGAAAACTAAAATTTGTGTCGGTCTCAAAACTTTTGGCCACATATATTTTCTGTAATTATTTATGTCAAGTGCAGAGTTCACAATTGACATAAATTTTCACACGCATACATGCAAATTACACACAAGTTTTTTTTTTTTATTAACAGACTTATTTTGACCGTTTTTTGTGTATTTAACCACTTCCGTACCGCCCATAGACTATATACGTCCAATGGGTGGTTGTCTAGTTCTGTTAGGACGTAACGCTATGTCCAAGCAGAACTCAGTAGCACACTGACCCACAACAAAGTCATCTGCAACGGGCCTTAAGCTGAGGACCCACATTGCAGGTGTGGCATTGTTTCAGATTTTGCTGAGTTTTTTAAGCCAAAGCCAAGAATAGCTACAAAAAGAATGGGAACTCTATAGGTAGTTCTTATACTTCTCCCTTCTGCTCAATACACTTCTGGCTTTGGCTCAAAAAACCACAGCAAAATCTGCAACAAAAAAGCTGCATTTCTGAAATGTAGGGCTTTAGCCTTATACAGAATTTTACAAAATGTCAGAGGAGACTATAAACGATCACACTCTGAACACAAACCCTATAATTAAATTATGATTTAGTTGCTTTCAAGGACATTAAAATCATATTGTTCTATTAGAAAATTATGTGAAAATCTTACTTTTAGATTATCCAGAATATAACGACCTCCATGTCCCATTGGGCCAAAAACATTGAGGACAGTGCGAGACGTGATCTCTCCAGGGTTATACATTTTGGTTGGGACTTGCTGTAAAGGGTCAAGAGATAGATTCAGTATCCAGGACAAGATGTTTTATAACATATGTTTTGCAACCATTTTGACAATCGCAATACCACCCTGAGAAAACTCCTTAAGTGTACATTTTATAGGCAGTAAAGCACATCCCATAAACGGTAAGGAGAACAATTCAGTACCAAGTTTCTATATTACTTTTTGCCTTCAATTTTATTTGAATACAGGGAATAAGGAATAAGGAAAAAAACTGGGTTGGTCCTCAAGACCAATATCTCTCTAGGGAGGCCCAAGGCCCAGCTATCATAAATCCTGTAAAGTTTAGCAATTGTAAGCAATTCTTCGCATCCAAAAAATGTACTATGTTTAGAAGTTCCAGTACACCCAGGCTACTTTTCTGCTTAGGTACCTTAGGTAGTTTTCCTCGATGAAGAAAGACTGGAACAGAATCCCGTCCGGAATTTGGTGGTATGACCTCTAGAATTTCAACTGTGTCATCAGCTAGGAAATAATGTAATATGAGATCTCTTGCATCTCCAAAAGGTGAAGTTGAATCATCCCATAGACAGTAAAACCGCAAAACATGCCTGTCGTTTTCTAGGAACTGTCGCAGTGTGTCCATACGTTCATAAGGCCGTAGAGGCTTCATGTTATCTTCTATCTACAAAGAGAGCCATACTTCAGTCATCAAAAAGTTGTGTCTCATGTCTGAATACTTTATAATTGCTTATTAGTTACTGTAGACCAGTGTATGGGTTGCTTCCCTTCAAATCTGATATAGCTTCTGAAGGAGGCTAGAAACAGAGCCTTATTTTGATAACTTTTGGGGTACTTGGCAGGAACTTTTTTCTCTAGTGGTACATGGCTTGAAGTTTGAGAAACACTGCTATGAACTACCTAATTTCCTTACCATCCTTATTTAACTTCACATTGGTATTCTTCAAGGACATAGAGATAATCCACACACTTTAGATTGCATTCAAAAGCATTCAGCCAACAGATATTTCACCCAACCTCACCCATATACATGCACTTGCAGCTTTGCCGAGTTAGCATGTGTTCTCAATAGAGAGAATATATGCTTATCTTTCTTGAGAACATAATTGAAAGTCAACATGATTGACCCTTCTTCCCACAATGTTTGTTTATAGGGAAGGTTAAGGAGATGCCTATACATATTTATCTAATGCTTTAGGCCACCTTAACACCATACACTTAAATTAGAAATGTTTTACAGTGAAACTCGGTCTGTGTGTGCTTTGGATTTACTGGCCTGAACTTCATGCTGGGAGCGGGACTCCTAGGCTCATAGTTATATATGATGCTTGGAGTCCCTGCCTCCCAGCAACATAGTGTCCCGTACCAATTACAGTGTGGGACAGTATGTCACTCGGAGGCATACTCCTAGCAGTATAGATAACTATGCTGCTAGGAGTCCCACTCCCAGCATACTGTTCAGGCCAGTTAATCTGGCGAACACACAGACCAAGTTTAATGGGTGAAACTCGGTCGTGTGAATCTAGGATTAGGCTGGTTACAATAATTGGGCATTAAAGATTGCTCAGATTACAGCTATTGGCCTCTATTAACATGCACTCTGAGGCTAAACAGTCCAATTAATGACAATTTATAGTTGTAGAGGACAAACACAAACATGTTTAACTTCTAATGATAATATATAAAAAAATGAATTAAACCCGGTGTTATAATGGTTCTGGTTTTGTACACCTATTATTTTACCTAAAATACAGGAATGGCAATCAGGAACCAATTGTTTTCACCTGTTTGCGAATAGTAGAGTAGGGATCTGATGGAATTGACGCTGGTGAATTTATTCTTACTCCAAGTTTCCGTAGGAAGTTTCTAGTAAATTCATCACAGTTTACAATCTTGAAAGTTCTTGAGTAAAACACAATGTCTTTGTTGATGTTGAAATGATCCACAGTGTAAAACTGGTCATCATTAGGGGATGGAAGTGGAATACGATGACGTCTAATTATCGTTCCTATGTTAAAAAAGAAAAGCTTTTTTGTGATTTCTTTAAAGCTTGCCATACACATTAGAGTATGACACCAAACTTGCCAATCTTAGCAGAGCCCCAAATTGTCCCCTGATGGCCAATGTCAGGCTAAGTTCACATCTGTGTCAGAGTCTCTGTTGGAGACTCAACCGCAGAAACCGCCAGAAATTGGCGGAATGTAAAGTCCTCCACGGAGAACACCCAGCAAACTCGAACTCGGAGAACCGGGAGCAGAAGTGAACCTAGCCTCAGCAAGAAGGATTGGGCAGTTGGCCTTCAATTTGTTTTCAGGGAAGACAAACAGCAGCTACTCCCCTCTCCCTTTGAGTGGAATGTTAACTGCAACTAGCAAAGGGTATGAATTATTTCTTCTAGCTATTGACAGTACATGGTTTATGAAAACTTAAGATCTTTACTCCATTTGGTGACACTGGTTCTCCCTGTTCATTGTTCTGCCAGTCAGTTTTAGCCTCTGATTTCTGGCTGCTGTATTCAGAGTTACCTCTCTAGGACCTGTCACGCCCTCATAGATTCCAGATTCAATGAGAATTATGTAATGCTTACTTTTCCCATTGGTGGGATCACTGGATGTTCCACTATTAGAATCTCCAGTACTTAGCTGAAACCTGTGGGGAATACAGCAGTAATTGTTCAGTTTACCTGCAGCGGCAGGCAAAAGTGAACAATCTGTTTAATAACCAATCACCAAATAACAATTATGACAAGCTCCATTGTATACCACATTGTAAGCCACATGAATTAATGTCGTTGCCTCACAAACCTATTAGGGGATAAAAGTGTGGTCGTACAGGGTCCATGCTCACACATTTTACTTGTATAGTACAGTACATTTAAACCAAGCTATTTACTCTAAAGAAAACAATGCAGCACAAACCCTGAGGAATTCCACTGTTTTTCATTTCAGGTTCTACTACTTGAATTGTGTCATCTTCAAGGTAGAAATATATTTTACACTGCCGGATACGGTAAACTTCTTCCCTTCTCTGATGAACTTCCTCTTCAAAGTAAGCTTCAAATGACAACACCTATAATTCAGTAAAATAAAAAACTGAGATAAAAATATAAGTAATTTTCATGTGATATAGTAAAACAGTATAATTCTGCTGTTTTATGAAAGTAAATTATGTCAAAATATATCAGTTATTAAGGATTTTTCCACTTTCAGTACATACTGTAGAGGTTGTGCTTGGTATTGCAGCTCAGCTCCATTTACTTAAATGACACTACCATGGAGGACCTTCGCCATCACCTCAAGGCAAACCCCTTATCATTGTGCTGTAATAGGGTTTGACGCCAAAAGCAATAATGACCATGACCAGTTAGACTGCCATCTTAGACCTATTCCTAGCTGTGCAATCTCCACACTGCTGAGCTCCGGGTCATTACAGAAGTTGTAGAACTTTTCATTATACAGTGATCACTCTTTGTTACATAAATCTGGAAATCTGTTATTAGAGGAAGCCACCAAACCTGCAAATATGAATCTCAGGTTCTCCTTATCATTCACATAAGGAAAACAACTCAAACAAACCTGTTTGTCAAAAGCTACCCAAGATGGAGCATCACTGCCTACTCCTCTGGGGAACACACTGAATTTAGGCTTCAACTTCTGTCCAGGGAGCAGTTCTCCACCAATCCCTGGCTTGTCTTCACCCAGCAACATGGAGACGTCATTGGTGTAACCAAAATGTTGCGACTTGTGAAACTTCTCTTTCCCTAGCTGGAAATACAAATTATAGAGTAAAACTGTTGACTGTATTCATACATATCAAATCACATTATATTTCATCATGTGCCATATTTTGACTTGATTCTTATAACAAGAGAAAACATTTTGTATTATGAATGATTATGGATAAACAGAACAGAAAATGCTCAGGTGATCAGATGATGTATGTCATTGGGCTCTTAAGACCTTTAATACAGTACACAGAGTATTTTTTGTTGACTGCTCTCCATGTAACTACAAAAATATACAGTATTTAAAAAAAACACAAGAAAAAAGCAAGATAGCACCAACCAAGGGGAGGACTTCCTCATGATGCAAGGCGGAAACCCAGGTGCCAAACCTCGGTGTATACTCAGAAATAAGTCCTTTGTATGCATCTTAAAATGTATTGGAGCCCAGACCATATACCACTGGCCCTCACAGGGGCCTTTTTCAAACATAAATAGTTATTACTTATCTTACTTATCTCTCCGTCCAGTGATTATCTTGTTTTTCTTACACCTAAGTAGTTGTTAATTATTCATTTTTTAGTACCAATGAGTTGATTGCTCACCAACCTATGGCCAGGTATGCTTATCTTTATGACTGTACTCTCAACTGGGGTCTCATGGTGGGGTCACTGTATTCACTTTTATGTGCTGTTTAACCTTTACCTATGGTGTATTCTATGAAAACTTTAAAAATTTTATTAAACATAACAAATCGCAGAATCAGATGAACCCCCTTCCCATCAAACATAACTTTTAATAGCCACAATAAAATCCTCATAGATACATATTACATATGAAAAAAAGATGAACAATACACAAAAGAACATCCAATGTGTTTCCCCTGTTTGTCTTCAGGGTTCTTCAGGGACTATTAGTGAAATAAACTAACTAGTCAAACTAGCCAGTACCACCTACAACAGCGACAGTCAAACCAGCTGGTCTTTTATATCCAGGCCTAAAATGCCAAAAATAATGGTGGTATATCATAAATAATAATTCACATAAGATGTTTCAGCCAAACGTGTCCTGCAGATATATGGACCATGGAGTCACATAGAGGCAGATAACACATAAAGGCTGATGTTGTTGCCTATGCCTTGTCACAATGGAGGACAGTCACATCCTCAGCCTGTGTCACATCTCATTCTGTGATTTATTCAAATTGAACTACCTATGTTGAAGTACTCTTCTTGCTGGCAGTGATAGTTCAGTGTCCGATGACTAGTCTTATTAAACATAGTTACATGTCTTTTCTTATACACATTTACAACTGCAGACTTGTATGTCATTCTGCCAACATTTTAGTTGATTATTAGTTACAATATTTTGTTGTATTACTTTTATTAACAGTTTTAATTTACCATCAGTATAATGCAAATAACATTACATTTTAATGAAGGCTTTTTTAAAGAAGTGTAACATAATCTGCTTCCTGGGACATGGAATAGCAATCACAAATTTCATTTTCATTCATAGAAATTTACACAAAGTAGAGTATGTTAACAGAATAGCTTCCAGTAGGAAAACAAATACTGTATAAACACAAGTACACCAAAAATTAAGGACATAGAATAGACCCTACTGACTGTTCCGCTTTATTTGGATGATAATTTATTGAGATTTTCATTCAATGTGACTCTTGATCCATACACTGAACGAGTACCGCAAAGTGGTGTGAACACAGCCTGTGACCATTACGCAGTGTTCATGCTGTGTCCGTAACATTTAATAAACAATATAGATAGGTTTTTTTTGCACTGAGAGTCACTAGTTGATGTATGCGGCTATATGGCATACAATAGCATACATTGGGGTCGTGTATATGGTGTATATGGGCATATACAACAAACGCATACAATGAAACAAGTGTGAACACAACCTTAGGACACACTGCTGATTTAACTGACAACAAAATAGGATGGACGGCTGACTGAAAGGTTACTGAATACTGAAGAAAGGAATTAAAAAACAAATACGAGAACAGCACCAATGGTCTGCAACCTTTGGCTCGTGTGTGTTGAAAGAAAGCATCTCACAGCTACAATATGTTTCACAATGGCAGGTGACAGAGTACCTATGTGGTGTGTGATATAAATAAAAGTATATCTTAGGCCGGGGCCCCACCACAGCATTTTACAGTCTCTAGCGAATCCCATCCACACATTGCAGAAAAATACGTGCAGCAGACACACTGTGATTTCCAAAACTGCTGTCCTCTACATGGGCCGTAGCCTAAACAAGCAAACCCACAATTGGTTTGCTGTTTTACTTTTTTTTGGATAAAGATTTCTTGGGAAAGTGGTCAGTCCCATTCTGAACGTGCAGCCAATAAAATATTACTATTGGTAGAATGCTGCCCAGGCATTTCACTTTACATTGAAGAGTATACATACCATGGTGAAGAGATAGCACACTATAACATCACTAACAACTAAGATGAAACCAGCTGCTGGTTACAGCTTCATATTGGAAATTTATACTTACATTGCAGTTAAAGGAGTTTCCTGGCAAGAGCGGCAGAGCCATGGTGATCAGGAGTCTCGGCTGAGACAGTGTCTCTGGTGTAATTCACTGAGCTGCTGCCTCCATGGAGACAGCATTGTTTCCCTGCTGGTTACCTAGTGACTATTAGTGTACTCTTTTTTTAACCTTGCTACTTTATTTAAAAGTGGCATCAGAGTTGTCAATGGACTTTGCATTCAGCCATAAACAAGCTAAAAGTGAAAATTTGCAACATAATACATCATGAAAATACTATTTTTATTTGCCCAGAGAAATCAGAATAAATTAAGCAAAAATGTATCTGAGAAAAAAACAATTCTCAGGCTTACAGGCAATAAATGGCTTACAATGAAGTTTTAGCATAATTGGAGACATTTGTTAAATATATTTTGATGCTTTCCCATGTAATTATATTTAACAAAACGTTACATGAAAGCTATATCTATGAATCCCAATATTCACTTTTCTGAGACAATATGTTTTCTGCCAGGAGTATGCAGAACTACTTTTAAGTTGCACGCTATAAATCTGATTTTGTAATATTTTCTTCCACGTCTGCATTTATATTCCTTAACACTATAAACACCATGTTACAGTACACGCTGCACTAAAAATACACAATGTCATGCTGTACATTAAAAGAACACATTTTTCACATGCTCCATTTTAAAGTATCCCATAAAACCATCATGAAGGTAACAGCAAAAGTATTTCTATAATGATGCAGCTAACATGGCTCCATAAGTTTTGTTCACATTGCTGTCAAAGACTCCAGTCAGATGAAGGGAACATTCACTTTTTTAGCATCCGTTTAGTGGATCGATTTAACAGATGCAAAAACCACACACAAAAGAGAGAGAGAGAGAGAGAGAGAGAGAGAGAGAGAGAGGTACTTAGGACGGCTAAGAGTCCCTTAGATCGTAATAGGGACTGGTCAACCTTCAGGCTGTCAGATTGAAGGATTTCAGATCCTGGAAGTGAAGTAGTGCTAAACATACCGCTCGGAGTTCCCTCCAATTGGATGACATCATTTTCTCTAGGAAATTCCAAGACCCTTGGGCTGGAATGTTGTTTAGGTGGGCTCCCCAACCTGTGAGTGATGCATCCATAGTCAACAGGGTCCAGCAAGGCTAGACCGTGGACTTTCCATCTGTTAGCTGAATCCACCACCTGAGGGACGAGTGGGCTTCCTGAGACAGAAATAAATTTCTGTCTAGTCCACTGGTTTTGTGATTCCAGGCCGTCAGGACTTCTCTCTGCAGGGGGCTAAGATGCTATAACACCCAACGAACTGCCTTTGCATCAGTGCCTGTCCTGATGGTGATCGGCCGAGGAACCAATAGGAATTTTGCGACCTTGATTATTCTTTTCCTTCTGGAGGGAGGAAGATATACTCTCATTAAGCCTGAATCGATAATGTACCTAGAAATGTCTTTTGGGTTGATGGAGATATTTGGGACTTTTCCCAATTTATAATCCAACCCAACTGTTGGAGAAAATTTACCATGGTAGATGCTGTAGTAAGCCTTCTCTTGAAGAGGCTTTTAACAGCCAGTAGTCCAGATAAGGAACAATTGTGATCCCCTGGATTCTCAGACCCAGCTACCGTGGATACCACCATGGTGAATATGTAGGGGGCTGACGCTATCCTGAATGAAAGTGCGGTAGATTGGAAGTGTCTCAGCTGACCCTCTACAACCACTGCAATTCTTAGGTATTTCCTGTGAGCAGGAAGAATAGGGATGTGGAGGTACACGTCCTTTAGGGTCAGAGTGGCCATGAAATCTCCTTGCTGTAGAATGGATATCACAGACTTCACCGTTTCCATGCAGAATTATCTTTTTTTGATGGCTCTGTTGAGGTATCATAGGTCTATTATCATCCTCCAGTCTCCTGAAGGTTTTATAACCAGGAACACTGGAAAATAAATACCTCCTTGATGTTGCAGTGGAACCTCTTCCATGACAATTTTTTTATATAGTCTAGTACTGAGGACTCTAGAGCATTCTGATGGACAGCAGGGAAGCGAGGGGTCTGTAGAAATCTGTCCTGGGGAGGCACAGAAAAATCTATGCCATATCCGGACCAGATTATCCCCAAGACCCATGAATCTGTTATATTTTTATTTTTCCAGAAATCTAGAAAAAAAGGAAAGACGTTCCTCCACATGAACTTCGTGTCTTGGAGGAGGGAGAAGGAAATAGTCAGAAATTTGGCTTTCTGACTTTCCTGACATCATGGAAAAAATGACAGTTGGGGTTCCCTCTCAGGAACCTGGAACGTCCACATGTGACCTCTTGCAAGTGGCGGTCTTTGAGGAGACTGTCCTCTGCAACGCTGTGCGGAAGGGACTTTCCTTTCTAGTCCGCTAGTCCTTCTAGAATTTTATCGAGTTCCTGCCCGAATAACTTGCCTGGTTCGTATGGCAACCCGCAAATATGAAATTTTGAGGCATTATCCGCCCTCCATGGTTTTAACCATAGAGGGCGATGTGCAGCCATAGTGAAGGCCATAGACTTGGCAGATAACTTCACCTGGTGAAGAGAGGCTTCATTGAGGTAATCCGCCTCAAGGGCTATACCCTTCAAAGAGGACAAGAATTCGTCCCGGGAGACCCCAGAATCGATATCTCTTTTCAAGGGGTCTGAGTACAGCTTCTTGGCTACCTCACTACTAGCGATACCAATCGACCACTGTGCAGAGGAAGCCGTTTATGCTTTCCTTAGTGAGCACTCTGCCCGGCGGTCCATGGGATCCTGAAGGCTAGACCCGTCCTCAGAGGGTACAAGTGTTCGCCTGGACAATTTGGTGACCACCATGTCAACCTTAATTGGAGGACCCAAGTCCCAAACTGGTCATCAGCTATCGGGAAGAGTGTCTTGAACCTCTTGGATAACACGCAGGACTTCTCTGGGTGTTTCCACTCGGTGGACATACAGTAGCTCTTTTAAGCAAGTCGTCCACTTTGAAGGCCCTAGGCTCCCTAGAGGTGGAACTAGAGGCTTCCCCACGGTCAACATCATGGTCCCCTGACCTGATGGACTTCAATAATCTCTGAATTTTCTCCAGAGGAAAAAGCGGTTTCGCTATATCCTTATCTGAATCCTCAGATGAAGAATTAGCTTCTTCTACGACAGAAGCTAACTCCTCGTCAGATTGTAGGACAAAAGTGGATTACTCACTGCATCTGGGTCTCTTAGACAAGTGACTTAAGGGCACTTTCAAGTCCTTCATGGTGTTCTGAACATACTCCTTGACCCAAATAACCACATCTCTAATTGTGGGTTCCTCAGAGGGTTCTTTCGGGCAGCGCTGGCGGCATGTATTGAATTCGTAACCGTTAAGCAAGGGAATTTCACAGGAGTGACAGGTTAGATGTTTACGCCTAGACACAGACTTACGCCTGAAGGACTCATCACCACCAACGCAGAGGATGACATCTTAACGCAAGTGTAAGAGTAAATCGCACAAAAGCAAGAAAAAATGCAACATTCTGTTGAACTAGAATGCACAGCGTGCACGCTCTCTGCCAAACAACAAAGAGGCAGAGGAAAGGAAGCAGCAGACTTATATAGAAAAAACGGAGTGCAAAGACTCTCCCACTACCTGTGACAGGTTACATAGAGAATAAAAGCCCTTTATTTCTCTTCACTTTTTTGGGGGGGGGGGGGGGAGGAAGAAAAAGGCTTCACTGCACAGATTTTATTCACCAGACTCTGTAATAATAATAATAATAAAAAATTTATTTATATAGCGCCAACATATTCTGCAGCACTGTACAATTTGTAGGGTTCAAGTACTGACAAAAAAGATACATTACAAAGAAAAATTCAATTCACACACTGGGACTGAAGGCTCTGCTCGCAAGAGTTTACAATCTATGAGGTAGAGGGGGTGACACAGGAGGTAGCAGGGGCGGCAACAGACGTAGCATTGTTTGTACAATGGTCAGACAATTCTGTAATAGAGGTTACTGTCATTACCCATATATAAAGCTGTATGAGCTGTCATCAGTCGTGTCCTTTAACGTGCAGATGGTGCCTGGACATATTAACTGGGAACGGACACAGAATCAGTCTGTGACTGTTCTCTGTGATGGTTTAATGTCTGTTGCTATCATCCTATGACGGAAGACAGCAACGGACATTAGTAACGGTAGTGTGAACTCCCCCTTAGAGAAGGACTTGGTTGTACTTGTAGATCATAGATTAAATAACATCATGAATTATCAGTCAGCTGCTTCTAGGGCCAGCAGGATATTGTCCTGTATTAAAAGGGGTATGGACTCGCAGGACAGGGATGTAATATTACCACTTTATAAATCATTGGTGTGGCCCCATCTGGAATATGCAGTTCAGGTTTGGGCTTCAGTTCATATAAAGGATGTCCTAGAGTTGGAAAAGGTATAAGAGAGGGCGACAAAGCCTATGAGGGGCATGAAGGACCTCAGTTATGAGAAAGAAATATGGGGAAAAGCTGTCAAAAGACAAGGGGGTATTTGTTTAATCTCCAGGTGTGACAAGGCTTTTTCAATGTGAAGACTGTGGGATAGCCTACACCAGGAGCTGGTCACAGCAGCAACAGCTGACAGCTTCAAAAATGGCTTAGATGCCTTTTTACGGCAAAGTAGCATTGATGGTTATCGAAATGATTAAAATGTATAGATGGGCAAACGATTTGTTACAAGCTGGGTTCAGTCAGAATATTCCAACTGTTTCGGATTTAACTAAACCAAATACTTTGTGATTCATCTCGGACAAACTAAAATGACCACTATGACACATGCATTGCACATTGAAAATACAGAATAATTATAATTATTAAATAAGCAGCGTGCAGTAAAATGACTGAAAAAAAACAGGTCAGGGGACAGGCTAAAGGAGGGGGAGGGGAAAACACTCATGCAAGTACTAACAATGTAGGTGGCAACAGCAACACTACTTCTGGTTTTGGTAACACTGTCAGTAGCTGCAGGATTGTTGTACTTCCTGAGAATGAAGATGAAGTTTTTGATTACTTAGCACATTCTCTGTGTTCCTCCTCTAATGTTGTAACACATAATTTACCACAGAGCCTTTCTGGACTGTAAACGATGTGTCCTTCATCTTATTTACTGACATAGATCCCTGGTAGTGATGTTGCACCCGCTGAGAAAGCAGTCTTCCTCCTCTTTTTGCTGAGTTGGATAAGAACAAACAGCATATTTTGCAAGTAGAGGAGGCAAAGGTGAAAGAGGAGGACATGACTGTTGGTGGTGGAGAAGGTAGTGGCGGAGGGTGTGGTATTACTACTGGTGGTCGTTCTGCTGGTTGTTCTCTTTATTTCTTCCAGGAAAGATGTCCCAGTTACAACACCATGCAGGGCCCATCTGCCTGTATCTGTGTGAGCAGCAGAAGGTGGTGAACAATTACTGCATGCAGCAGACCACAAAGTTATTTCAAGAACTGCAATTGAAGGCTCATGAGGGAAGTATATCGGCTTCTCAAGCCCTTTGAGGGGGTGACCAAATTTGTCAGCAGAGACAAATGCAGCATCAGTGATGTCATACCTTTATTATATATTTTAGAGACAGACAATATCCTGGGTCCCTGGGTCCGTGCACACACTTGCATGCACAGCAGGCTGTATGCTTCACTGCTTACACAGTGACAATCATATTGTTATCATCAAGCAGAGGGATGAGTACTGGATTGCAGTGCTCTTAGACCTTCACTGATAGTCAAAATGGGGGAATTCTTCCCTGCCTCCCAAAGAATATTATCATGATAGGCTGTATCAGCTTGCTGCAGCTTTTAGGAAGCCCACTGCAAGTGTCAGTCACATGTGTGCCTAGGTGGCCTCTGCCTGCTCTCAGTACACCTCAATCAGCCAGAGCTCCATCTTCTTTGCCAGTGCCACAGCTACAAGTAGCAGGAGTAAAACAACAGCATCAGCAGCCAATAGTATATTCTTCACTTTGCAGCGCCAACCAGACCCACAACAGGCAACTTACACCCACTGGCTGCACTAGCAGTTTCAGTCGTACCTAGAGTGCACCTATATTCCAGCATGTAACTTTGTCCCCATGGAATTATGGGACAATAGGTTAGAGCAGTGGAATAAGTTGGCCCAGTTTGTCATGGGAGTTTTATCTTGTCCAGCCTCAAGTGTAATGGCCGAGAGGATGTTCATTGCTGCCGTTGGCTGATGCCACCAAATAGTTCCGCCACCGTCTCCCTGTATCATATTCCAATTACTGTACTGATGATGCTGCCGGCTACTCCTAAAACAGCCGGATATCATCTCTTGCGGCTTGGTCCATCATATAAATCCATACTTTATTGCCTGCCATTTGTGCTGCCACAGATACCCCCATTGCCACCACTCAGCCAAACATGTCTTGTGGCCTGGTCCATCACATTCCTCTATACCACACTGTTCATGCCACAGTGTTGGCATAAAAAAAAAAAAAAAAAAAACATAATTGTATTGAAAAAAGTCCCCAAGTCAAAAAAACCTGTGCCACTGCATATTTCAATGCCAATGACATTTTGATTCTGCTTTAATTAAGAGATAATGTTTGACGGCTTTTTGATTTGGAAAGATACTTATTCTTCAACACTTTTCAACTAAGCACACAGCTACAAATTTGTTTCCCAAATACCAAGCCTGTAGCACTTACAAGTCATCAAACTAGGCTAATTTTTATACAAAACCATTGCTTTTTGCAATACAACCATCGTGTGCATAAAAAAATTCACTTTCAGATAACTTCGGCTGTGTTTGCTTAGAGAGCTAGAAATTGGATAGATACATTCCTAAGAGCCCCAAGAATGTCATACACTATGTAAACATCTGATTTGTATTGAACTTATTCGACACAAAACAAATCTTTGGACCAAACCACCCAAACCGTAAGGCTAAGCCTCCACAATGCAGAAACACAGCGTTTTTTTTAACCACTTCCATACCAGATGCTTTACCCCCCTTCCAGACCAGGCACATTTTCAAGTTTTTTGTATATGCGGTTTTAGAGGGCTATAACATTTTTATCAATTGCGTTAGTCAACTAATTTCTGTGTCTTTTTTCAGTGACACATAAGGTTTTATTTTTATGTTGTTTTTATTTTTGCATGTGTTTTAATTTTTTTTATATATCCGGGAAAATATAAACAAAAGAGGAGGGAAAACGTGTCTGTTTACTGTTTTTTTCTTTTCATTTTTTTTTATTTAATAACACAAAGTGCTACTAAAAAACTTTATAAAATGGTTTTTACTCTCCGTTACGGTAATTTTTATTTTGTATGGTGTCGTCGGGGGTGGGGCTATAACCTTTAATAAGGGTGTTTTATTGGCATATTATTTTATAACAAAAAACACTGCATTTCCACAACAGGGAGGCTTAGCCTAAATGAAAGGAATCTTGAGAGCTTTGCCCATTTGTAATAGAATGCTTCACTCGTCCCTTCAGTCATGTCCTTACCGATCCCTTGGTTGAACTTGATGGACATACTTCTTTTTTCAACCGTACTAAGTATGTAAGATTTGTCATGTCTTATATAACAATTTTTTGGTGTACAAGGCATGAAAAAGTTGTACATTTTTAAGCAAACCAGATTTTTGCACAAACATTTGTGATTTTTCAACATTTTTATCCCTTTCCTAGAAGGTGGTATGGTGAGGGGCATGGTGTGGCCCACTGGCCCCACTAGATTTATGATCATTTATACACATTTACAGGCATAAATGATCCATGAAATCTATGCTAGCTGCAAACTAGCAAAAATTTCACTGTGTATGCCTCTGTGGTCCAGGGGATATGAAGATTGACATTGAAAACGCCAGTCTTCATAAATCTGCCCCATAGCCTCACTAACACTCGTCCCTTTTTTTATAGGAACCAGGAGCAGTTCCCTAGCAAGCATCAAACCTCCCAAAAGACATGCAAGTGAAAACAATGAACACTGAACACACTGCTGTAGTCTTAGTAAATCTGTAAAGTAATCTTCCCTAATTCAGGATCCTTAGCATGACTGAGGTGTGACAGCATCCAAAACTGCATACAGAACACCTGAATATCAGGTCAAGCTTTATGTACCCTAACCTTTTGTGAATAGTACAGTGTTAGGCCCGGTTCACATCTCCGTTCGGCCATTCCGTTCGCAATCAGTATTTGAAATCTTCAAAAACTGATTACATATTGATTACAAACTGATAGCATACTGATTACAAACTGATAGCAATCAGTTTGTGTCCTTTTTGACCAACCTGTTTTTTTTTCACCTTCCCCCTTCTTCATTCTGAGCATGCACAGAGGGAAAAACAGATTGCAAAATGGACACAAACTGATTGCTATCAGTTTGTAATCAGTATGTAATCCGTTTTCCATAGACCTCAATGTTAAAAATAAACAAGTTCTACTTTTCGCTCCACACGAAAAAATGGAAACCAGACGGAAAGGGCACATGCGGATTGCTTTGAAAACCCATTGAAATCAATGGGTTGTCATCTGGACCGCTCAAAATCAGTTTTTGAAGATTTCAAACACTGATTGCAAATGGAATGGCCGAACGCAGATGTGAACCGGGCCTTAAAAGCACAGCTCATACACAAAGTGCTTTGCAAAACAAAAACAAGCACTAAGGCTAGGTTCACACCTGCGCCTGCTCATCATTTGGGGATTCCGTCCCCGAATCTGCTTGAAAAATGCGAAGAGAAAGGTCCTGCAAGCTGAACTTTTCTCTCCACGTTTTCGGGTGGAAACCCAGAGGACCCCATTATAGTCTATGGGGTCCACGGGTTTCTGCGGGTAACCGCTTTGTAAACGAATTAGGTTTCCGTTTCTCAGGTACCCAAACAGACCCGAGGAATGGAAAGCCAAACGCTAGTGTGAACCTAGAATAAAAATGACATAAAAACTAATCTGTATTAGGTCTCACAGAACACAGTCACAGGTCTGCGAACTATGGCGTACCACCTGTTGACAGACTACAACTCCCAGCTTTTACCTGATACCCTGCAGTTTTGCTTAAAATTATAGTTAGGAAATTTCTTGTAATCCACAAATGGTAGATAACTTATACAGCACGGCAAAGATATTATTACAGTTGTAGAAAATTTTACTTGAATAACAATTATTACTATAGATCGTAAGCTCTTGTGAGCAGGGCCCTCACTCCTATTGTTTGAGATGTAACACTGTAGTGTCTGATGCCTGTCCTCTTTCTGTAAAGTACTGTGGGATAAAATGATTATTATTGAATTATTACTACTATTACTCTCCTGGTTACATGGCAGGTGGAGATCTGAATATAGCTGTTGGTTACAGCTTTAGTTTATACTTACATTGCAGTTAAAGGAGTTTCCTGGCAAGAGTGGCAGAGCCATGGTGATCGGCAGTCCCGGCTGTCACAGTGTGCAGCAGTCGTGTCTTTGGTGCAGTTCACGGAGCTGCTACTACCATGGAGACAGCATTGTTTTCCTGACGGTTACCTAGTGACTGGTTGTCTATTCAACCTTTTTTTTTCATTATGCAACTTTATTTAACAGTGTCACCAGTGTTCTGAGAGGAATTGTGCTTACACATAACACTGACTTCGGTGTAACTGATACATGTTAACCACTAAAAAAAAAAAAGTGCCGTACAATGAACTTAACCCCTTTCATTTTCAATTAGTGTTCACCATGTTGTATTTCAAGTTTGCACATTTTCAGACATGCCAATTATATATATTTTTTAAAGTTTTGATAAAGTTTTTAGTAATGTGTAAAAAAAACAAAAACCTTGAACATATGAGTTTTATTACTTTAACCTTTCGCTTGCAGCATCTTCCCAGAGGCAGGCCTTAATAGCAATATTACCATGGCAGGCCTGGGAGCTTTCACTATTGAACACGACATCTAAAGCGTTAACCATGTGGAAGGTGTCAGCTGTGTAACACTGGGTGGCATGGACTCCATGGCTAATCAAATCAATGTGACCACCTTTGGAGGAGACGTCCTGGAAGTGATGATATGGCCCCCACATAGCCCTGATCTCAACATAGTAGAGCCTATGTGGGATAACACGAAGGGACAGAAGGATTTGAGCAAGCCTACATCTATACACGATCTGTGGTTAGTTCTCCGAAATGTCTGGAACAACTTCCCTGAAGAATTCCTTTAAAATCTGTGTGCAAGTGTACCGAGAAGCAGGGCTGTGGAGTCAGAGTCAGGACCAATTTTGACTAGTTTCAGAAAAAAGTTACCAACTCAGACCTCAAAATAAAAAGATTCAATTATATTAATATAGTATAATTGATTAGATGCATAGTTTGCTTTCATAGGTATTCAATCACTAGCTTTTTAATGAATCAGAGGAGATTCATTCAGAAATATTGATTTGATTTCGATTTCTTTTGTTCATACACTTTATTATGTTAATTTACAAACATTAACTATCAACACTTCGATTTTTGAAAGCATTCTTACTTTGCAGCATTTTTAATACAGGCCTGAAACTTTTGCACAGTACAGTACTTGGTGCCCTCCTTTTTTAATCCTTCTGGTGTTGATATGCAAATTTCTGGTCCTCTCTGCATTCACCTACATTGGATATCAGTTTCTCATACTACCTTACCCTGTGCACACTGCTTTAGAAACACTCCTGCTTACCAGAACCATTAGTAGACGGCAGTATTTCAGGATAAGAAAAGCACAATGGGGAAGATTTACTATTATGGAGTGTCTTGTTTGAAATCAATTCCTCGACAAGTGGGTGTGGCTTAAATGCACCAAAATTACCAAATTGTAGCCCAAAGTCAATCAATTACTAAGAGGTGTAGAGTTAGCCTACACAGTCAAAAGGCTCACACAACCAATCAGAATTAGGCTAAAGCCCCACATTGCAGAAATGCAGCGTTTTTTGTTGCAGATTTTGCTGCGTTTTCTGAGCCAAAGTCAGGAGTGGCTTGAAAAGGAATAGAAAATATAAAGAAAGCACTTCGATGATTCCCTTCTGTTAAATCCACTTCTGACTTTGGCTCAAAAAAACTAAGTAAAATCTGCAAGAAAAAACACCGTGGGGTCTTAGCCTTAAAGGGGTTGTGCCGCTATGGACACTTATCCCTATCCACAGGATAGGGAATAAATGCCTGATCACTGGGCACCTGATTGCCAAGTCCACCAGTGGTCAGAAGGATGGGGGACCGAAAGTCCCCTACGGCCTCCTCCTTGTGAATGGAGTACCAGTACACTTGCTTGACCGCCATGCCATTCATTTCTATGGGGCTGCCGGGACATTAATGCGCCCGCAAGTCCCATAGAAGTGACTGGAGCGCTGGTCACACAAGCACACTGTCACTCCATTCACAAGGAAGCCTTAGGGGGACTTTCTCTTGCATCGAATTTTGGGTCATTGCAGGTGCACATTACAAATGACATCTCGTACTAAATTTAGATCATTAGCACTGCAACTTAACCATTTTATCAAAAATCAATGAGCATTACTTGTATATATTGTATAAGAAGCTTTATGACATAGACATTATAATAAACAAATCTACACAAAACTAAATTATACATTTTATTTTTGCAACTTCTAGTCTATTCTTCATAATGATCTATTGCACAGTATCATCTGTTGTATTTTTTTTAGTTTTTTCGTTAAGAGTAACATTCACCAACAGGGCTCTGACTGCCAATTACAGTACATAGTTTTGGCACTAGTCAAGAACAAAAAAAAACGCGCACACAGTTAAATAAATATAAAAAAGGGATTTATGGATGCTAACATGAACTTTTTAGGCCTATCATGACGTTCATGATAAAATAAAAAAAAGAAAAACTGCTTGTGAATTGAATGTCAGTGGATGAAGAGAATTTTGAGAAACCACGTTTTTGTATAACATTTACAAAGTTCAATCTGGAGATGTTTGTGCAGACTGCGACATGAGCTCTTTGCAAGCCTTCCATGTAAGTAAGCATTTACAAGAAAACCACCCTACAGAAAACAAACAGAACAAGGCATCTTTGTTAGCAGACAGGCATCTTCCATTCACTTCCACCGTTTTCAATTCTTTGTAACGCTTTTCACTGTCCGCTTCCGTGCAGCTTTCTAAGAGGCAAGGCCTAGTAAGAATCCTCCAACAAATCCCCCTGACACTACTATGTTCTGCTTGATAAAATCTTGTGACTGCAAGAGATAAAAAAGTGGAATGATGAATAAATTTCATTAAAATTGAAAAACTTATTGAATAAAATTACTTTAAAGAATCAAGTGTATAGCAGACCTGTTCACTCTCCTTGTATTCTTTATGAAATAATTATAGGGCACCTTATCCTACCTAGGCCTGTTTTATCTCCTTAAAATATATAAATAAATTGACAACTGGGTTTTACCAGTTGTGTGTGCATGTCCCTATACACTCTGGCACTGTCCGTGCCAGATTGTGTAGGGACATGCCCCCTTGACAAAGGGAATGGTAACACCCAGCAAGGCTGTGAAGTAGGAATCAGTTTTGGGTGGTTTTGGAGTTGGAAAAAAGTTACCAAATCCAGATTCACACTTAAAAGTTTTCCCTCTGCTAAAGCATTTTCCATAGAATAGGACTCTGCACAGATCAGTTCTTTTACCAGCCTTAGGACTCCAGAAACTGCTGCAGTGAACGGGAAGCGGAAGCAGTCTGCTCCTATTCAAGTTATAGGATTGGGCATGCAGTCCCAGTCACAGAATAGATGTTGTGCTGAGGTTACTGCAGTTCCGCTCCTATTACTTCAATAGGACCAGAGCTACTTCCGCTACCTAACCATGCAGCAACTTCCAACGCTCAGACGCTGCCAGGACAGCTGATTTGTGTGGGGTCTGGGTGTTCACTTAATGATGACCTATCCTATGATTACTTTAATTTATACAATCAATATTATATAATTATTTAGTTTCTATATTATCTGCATTTTTACTGTCATGAGAAATTAAATCACTAGCTTTTTTTCTGATTTAGAGTAACTTTACTGCTTCTGACTGATCACAGCTATCAGCCATTTGTGAAGGAGTCGGGCTGTGGAAAAATAGATGAGTCTGAGTCAGTGATTTGGCCTACCGACTCCATAGCCCTGACATCCAGTTGTCATTTTATTCATAAATCTTATGACAGTAAAGAGTTAAAATAATTTTATAGAGAACATAAATATTTCCTAAAACAGACATAGCTTTAAGAACTGACAGATCCTCTATAATACTAAAAACAAAATGTGTCCTGCATTTGTGTTCACATGAAGGAATTTTATGCTGACCTTGTCAAGTATAAAATTTTTGCTTCAGGAATATGAAGTAGATTTTTTAAGCTGATTGTAATGCAGATTCTGAAAATCTGTTCAAAAATCTGCTACCCACTCGTTTCAATAGGAGTCTCTGGCCAAATGCACATGAACAACGAGCAGGATGCTTCTTTTTTCTGCATTTGCCTCCCATTGAAATGAATGGAAGGCAGATTTCTTTTAAAATAGGAGTGTATAGGTTTAAAGGAAAAATAGCCTCCCCCAAACTGTTGCTTAGTTTTCAATGCCCCTTTAAAGAGGACCATTCACCACCTCCAATAAGTCCAGCTGTCAGCCGTTTACATTAATAGATGCTGCTCCACTGATTGCAGCACAGTTGGAATTTTTTCTCTAGCCCCTACTGTTCCCGAGCAATTGATGCTGTTTGTTTTGGTGCTTCATATGTTACTTAATCTCTGTAGTCAGGAAGGCAGTGTCAGGCAAGAAGAGATAAGGGGTGTGATTCTGAGCTCTGACACTGGCTTCCTCTGATTGGAGCTCTGAATCACTCTCCCCTGCCTGACACTGCCCTTCTAATGTTACAGAGCTAAAATAGCACATCAGACACCAAAGCTAACTGTGCTTGTTGCTCGGGAGTAGTGGGGGCTACAGAAAAAATTCCAACTGTGCTGGAATCAGTGGAGCAGAGCCTATTAACATGTGCTAAGAACTTGAATTAGTAGAGGTGTGAAACGTCCTCTTTAAGTGGAGAACCCTTATAAGGGATCATAGGAATAGCAACTGTCATTCATATAGTCCATCCCCCATAAAAAGAAGCATTACCAGAAATTTGCAAACAATGCAATATTTTTTTTTAACAGAATACGGACTAGTAGCAAGATGTCAGTGCCTGCTGCTAAAGAGCAAATACACCCCGTGACATCAAACTAAATGCATAAAGTAAATGTTTCATAACCATTTCTTTACCTCCTCGATTAAATTGTTAATTTCTGGTGCTGACTTATTTGCTTGTTTCTTTATCTTTCTCTTTGCTTTGTTTACATCCTTTTCAACTCGCTTCCAATCTATTTGTATATAACCCCCATGGCTTGCAATCTAGAAAGAGAACACACAAAATAAGGTGAATAAATATAATTCTAGTGATCTCTCTACCACTGGGACCAATCCCCTTTTCTTTAATCAAGTACTTTTCACTAAGATATTCAAATATACAAAATATACCTACCCCCCACCATCCCTAAAGCAGGACAGAACAATGTACAGCAGACAAGTACAGGGCCAGGAAATAAAGGGCTACTGCACGGAATATTCAGACAAGACACACTGAGGCTAAGGCCCCACGCCTGCAGCGAAAAAGTGCTACGGGAAAAACTACAGTGGAAACGCATCACGGTTTTTCCCACAGCGTTTTTCACAGAAAGTCCGCAGAGTTTTCTCCAGACTTTCTGCCTCTATACCTATACAGAAAACGCCAGCGCTTCCGTAGGTATATTTAACATGCTGCGATTTCCAAAACAGCAAAGGTTTTGGAAATCGCAGCATTTCCGCTGAGGGTATTTTTCTGCAATGTGTGGATGGCATTGCAGGGACTGTAAAACACCTTGGTTTTTGCCACTGCGTTTCCACCATGTGGGGATTCAGATTAACCATACAATAGACATGGATATTTTGTTTTTTGTTTTTTTTTTAACAAAGACATAAGGTGAAGCAATTGTATTGTATTGTATTGAAGTATTGTAAAGTACCCCCTCCTAACTTTGGCTAGAAAAAAAAAAAAAAAAAAAAAAAAGGTGTTAAGCTGCCCCGGAGGTGTCAGCTCAGCCTGGACTAAATTACTTTTACTCCAGGTTTGTTCCTGTATAAATGTTGACTGTAAATTCTACCCAAAGGAACCAAACTAGTTTATGATATTAGTTTATATTTAATAAAAGAGGACTAATGGATATGTTGCTGAGAACAAAACAAATGCCTTTTCTGGGCACTGACACACTGAACATTACTGTATTACCTGGAGCAGAAGAAAGCCGCCACCAACTGCAGTCGCTGCAAGCTTTCCAACTTTCTGAAACAAAAACCCTGCACACCTGAAAGAAACCAAAGCACAAATAATGAACAGGTTTGGTATGTGACCTTCTCAGAATATAAAATTAAGGTAAATAAAGCTAGGATTATTTATTACGTTTTGTTCACACTTGTCTGCCAGGTTTATTATTGTCTGACAGTTTGATAGTATAGCAACCCATGCGAATTTATGAACTTAAAACAAGAAGTAATGGATCAATAATAAATCAATTGGCTACAAAAATGATCATGACAGATCTGTCATGGAGCCCATAACTACTGAAATGTGAACATACATTTACACATAATGTGAATCATATGAATCTGGGAAAACAGAGGTAGTAGCAGTAAAACTGTAATACATGCTCTAATATAAATAAAACTCCAAGAGTCTCTAAAGTTAAATTTACATGTGGCAGATTGATTTCAGATATTCTTGCAACTGGCCTACTCATCTACAGTGGGGGAAAAAAAGTATTTAGTCAGCCACCAATTGTGAAAGTTCTCCCACTTAAAAAGATGAAGCCGGCCTGTAATTGTCATCATAGGTAGACCTCAACTATGAGAGACAAAATGAGAAAACATATCTAGAAAATCACATTGTCTGATTTTTTTAAGAATTTATTTGCAAATTATGGTAGAAAAGTTCCTCTCAATACTTTGTTATATATCCTTTGTTGGCAATGACAGAGGTCAAACGTTTTCTGTAAGGTTGGCACACACTGTTGCTGGTATGTTGGCCCATTCCTCCATGCAGATCTCCTCTAGAGCAGTGATGTTTTGGGGCTGTCGCTGGGCAATACGGACTTTCAACTCCCTCCAAAGGTTTTCTATGGGGTTGAGATCTGGAGACTGGCTAGGCCACTCCAGAACCTTGAAATGCTTCTTACGAAGCCAATCCTTTGTTGCCCTGGTGGTGTGCTTGGGAACATTGTCATGCTGAAAGACCCAGCCACGTTTCATCTTCAATGTCCTTGCTGATGGAAGGAGGTTTGCACTCAAAATCTCATGATACATGGCCCGATTCATTCTTTCATGTACACGGATCAGTCACCCTGGTCCCTTTGCAGAGAAACAGCCCCAAAGCATGATGTTGCCACCCCCATGCTTCACAGTAGGTATGGTGTTCTTTGTATGCAACTCAGCATTCACTCTTCTCCAAACACAATGAGTTGTGTTTCTACCAAACATTTCTACTTTGGTTTCATCTGACCATATGACATTCTCCCAATACTCTTCTAGAACATCCAAATGCTCTCTAGCAAACTTCAGATGGGCCCAGATATGTACTGACTTAAGCAGGGGGACACGTCTGGCACTGCAGGATCTGAGTCCCTGGTGGTGTAGTGTGTTACTGACGGTAGCCTTTGTTATCTTAGTCCCAGCTTTCTGCAGGTCATTCACTAGGTCCCCTCCGTGTGATTCTGGGATTTTTGCTCACCGTTCTTGTGATCATTTTGATCCCACGGGGTGAAGTCTTACGTGGAGCCCCTGATCGAGGGAGATTATCAGTTGTCTTATATGTCTTCCATTTTCTAATTAGTGCTCCCACGGTTGATTTCTTTACACCAAGCTGCTTGTTTATTGCAGATTCAGTCTTCCCAGCCTGGTGCAGGTCTACAATTTTGTTTCTGGTGTCCTTCCACAGCTCTTTGGTCTTCACCATAGTGGAGTTTGGAGTGTGACTGTTTGAGGTTGTGGACAGGTGTCTTTTATACTGATAATGTCAAACAGGAGCCATTACTACAGGTAATGAGTGGAGGACAGAGGAGCCTCTTAAAGAAGAAGTTACAGGTCTGTGAGAGCCAGAAATCTTGCTTGTTTGTAGGTGACCAAATACTTAATTTCCACCATAATCTGCAAATAAATTCTTAAAAAAATCAGACAATGTGATTTTCTGGATTTGTTTTCTCATTTTGTCTCTCATAGTTGAGGTCTACCTATGATGACAATTACAGGCCGGCCTCATCTTTTTAAGTGGGAGAACTTGCACAATTGGTGGCTGACTAAATACTTTTTTTTCCCCACTGTAGTACTGCCCAGACTCTAACTGCAGGCATTAGCCCTGCTGCAGGAAGCCAATGGCGGCAGGAGTGGGGCGATGCTGCGACCCTGCTCCTCCCCCCCCCCCAAAAAAAACACCCACATTCAGACTATAAGACGCACCCCTCATTTTTCTCCCAAATTTTGGGGGGAAAAAAGTGGGTCTTATAGTCAGAAAAATATGGTCCTAACTGGACTCAATTTCTTCTTTTAAAAATATAAAGAACAAAAAAAAAAATGGAGAAAAAAAAAAAATCATAGCATAAATTCCTGTAGCATAAAATACTGCAATAACATACATACTGAGGGATATGTACAATGTTGTGTGCGATAGATCTTTACACTTTCACTGCTGCTCTTTACATTCTACCTCTGCCAGTGTGACTTTCACAATACTGCTCTACATTAGCATTTCAGAAAAGGAAAAAGATGCCAGTAACAAAGTATCCAGTAAAAGACTGAAAAGGAGATGGATTATTATTGTTGATTCTCATTATCACCATTACTTACATGAAACCATACATATACCCTGGAGAAGTTAAGCAGGTAATACTCTAATGCACAACTTTAGGCCCAGAGGCAAATTCTTCTAACAATGCCATTCTATGTGGAGCAAAACATGATATTTCAGAATCGTAACTACGAAGAAGCCTAAGGCCAGCTGCACACAGGCTTTTATGGTCTGGAAAACACAGTCCATATATCAGCTATACTTTCTGGACTGCACTCTGTTCGAAAACCTGGCCTCAGAGGACTGTAGTTATCACTGCCTCACCACGGGACTATTGTCCTATCATGATTGAACAGCAGGGCATCTCAGCGTCATAGATAACTTTAATACTGCGAGTCCAGGTCTCTAGACAGAGTGTAATCTGGAAAATATGGCCAATATACAGGTTGAATTTTCTGGACCATGAAAGCCCAAGAGCAGTTGCCCTTCAGAGTACATAACAAAACACATCTTACCAGCCTGTCACTCCGCCCATGACAATCTGCGTTGCTACAGAATACTTTTCTGTCAAGGGTCCAGAATTCCGGCCAAAAACTCGACTCCACCAATGGTGACGTCTTGCATATTCTGTTATGTCTAATACCTCATAAGATTCATCGTCACTGCTGGGATCTTTCAAAGGAAAACAGAACAATCTGCAGATTAGTTGTCTTTAAAGTTCCAGAAGGTAGCAAGCTACATGTTTCAGGAATTTTATCAGTGTTTTCTATGGTGGGTAGAAGTTTTTCCGAATCCACAGCCCTGGTAGCCGCACTTGTAAAGAACCATGCCAATAGCTCTGCTCACAATTTTTCTGAAGATGTATGATCAGCCATGTGGTCATCAAAAAAAAATTCAAAGGAGCTGACAGGGCATAGTGCTTTATAAATATTATCTCATTCTATTGATCCATCGTAGTAGATTTTTTCTTGTTCAAATGTCATAGTAATGATACATGCATGCTGCAGTCACTGCTGCTGTTTGCATCAATGGGGACCAATTCAACAAACCAAGCAGCTTTAGATTTAAGGCCTTATTCACGCTCAGTAGATTGGGTCAGAATTTTATAGTCAAAACCAGGACTGGATCCTAAACACAAAGGAAATATAGTATGAAGATTTACACATCTTCTCTTCTTTACATCCAATACTGATTTGGGCTTTAAAATACTGATGAAAAATACCAATTAAATTTGCAATATGTGAATAAGACCTTAGTGCTCACAAGTCTGCTTATAGGCTTCATGGCGTTAGTGTGAACCTATCAATAAAAAGTTATGATCTACCAAAGTAGTGATACAAAGTAACTGGTTGTGTAAAACTGGTAAAACCTAAAATATACATAAATTGGTATCACTGTAATCGTATCAATCCAGAGAATAAAGCTGTCAAGTTATTGAAATTGCACATTGAATGGTGCAAAATTTAAAGAATATAAAGGCAATGGGGGAATTGCTGTTTTATTTATTCCCTCACAGAAATTGTTAAACACCTTTACCACCTCCAGCAACTTTAACTCTTTGTATCCTTCAGTAGAGGCCGCTCCACTAATTTCAGCACAGTTGGAATTTTTTTCTATAGCCTCCATAGCAATTATTTTTGTTAGTTACAGCACAGTTAGGCTCTCTACTGTCAAGTGGGCGGTCCCTTACTTTTTTCTCTAATCCACAACAGTCCACTCGATAGCAGGGAGCCTAATTAGCATACTGAGTGCTGAAAATAACTGCACTGATTGCTCAGGAACAGGGGGGAGGAGCTAGAGAAATTGTAAATGTGCCAGAATCAGTGGAGCCATGCCTATTGAAGGATTCAAAGACTTGGAGATAGTGAAAAAGTCTCTTAAAAGGATGTTATCTGGTGCCATGATAATAGAAGCCCTGAGTCTCACATGACCACTGAGATCAATCAGTGGCCTCAGCAATTGCTGGAGAGGGAGTGATGATGTCACTCACACCAGTCACCATTGCCTTAACAGCAACCACTGAGGTCACTGATTGGCCTCACGTGTGGTTGAGGACTTCCAGCATTGTGGCACTGCACAACAGAATGCTGGGGACCGGCAAAAGATTATTTTCTCCGCTGACAACCCCATAAATAAAAGACAATCAATGAGATATATGTATGCCAAAATGGTGTCATCAAACACCACAACCTGTAACACAAAAAAAAGTTATGGCAACGTCAGAAAAATGCAAAAAAAATGGTTTGGTCAATAGGGGACAAATAAGTACAGTCATTAAGTGGTTCATTTTCACTTCACCGTTTTGCTCTGCTTAGACATCTGGTGCAAATATCAGGAGGGCTGACCTGACCTTGCTCTGGTCACATAGCAGCTGCAGCAGAGCTCTGTGACCAGTCTCTACAATGTAAATGTGCCATATAGTATAACCCAGCCACATCCACCCCTACAAGTGAGCTCTGCTCGCTACAAACATGTAGAAGAGCCATTCTGTGGGTGATAGCAGCTCAGTACACAGAGTGACGAGGCTAGCGCAATAAAGTAGGATACATTACTACCCCCATACCCAGTAATAGATAGCCTGGTGCTGTACTGTTCTATCCAGGTTACAGGGCTGCATTACTACCTCTGCTCCTGAGACATAGAACACATTACATCTATACAGTCTATGAATAAATGACCAGTACTAGACGAAAAGCAGCAAAACACCGACATTCAAATAGACCTCCCCCAAATGACCCACTCGTCTCCCACCTCTCCTGGCAGCCATAATTGCGCTTGATATTTTGGTAGGTGACGTAATCACGTCACGCACACTTCCGTGTTCCGCCACGTCACAGTGTCATACTTCCACAATAAACGCCGGCCCTCGTCTAAAACGGTGGACATGCGCAGTGAGGATATATGTGACGCAGATTAGAATCAGTGCGTGGATGGGACAGGGAATAGGGGCACGTCATGTAGCTTTGTGCAGAGCTTTGTTTAGTTCACAAATGTTTAGGGAGGGGTTTTAGTGTGAAAGTAGAAAACCGCATAAGTACAGTACGTGGCAAATTCTACCTGCTGTTCTCTTAAAGGGGAAGCACACCTCGTTAAATAGAATTCTGCATCTATCCTTATTTCAGTGATTAAGGCCATATGAAAACTCCATGAATGTTGGGAGATGAACTTAGATGGATATTATTTTCAGTCCTGCGCTTATACTAGGGCTGGACAAGTCTGATCTAATTCAAAATCACAAATGAACATTTTACCTCGATTATGATTAATGAATGATTATGTTAGGACACTCCCCTTTTCACATGCCACGATCCCTATTTGTATGCCAGGCCATGCCAGTGACTTTTGGTTTCAGTTACTGACATATCAGCAATTCTCACTTTACTGCCTCCCAACTTTCTTAGGATAGAATGTGCAGCACACACATTTAGCTCCACCCCCTATGTTGATTCCGCCCATTCACTTCCATTTCTCTGTGTTCCTCCACACAGTATAATGCTCATACAATTGCCCCCACAGTATTAACCCCTTAAGGACGCATGGTAGTTTGCACGTTAGTGCTCGGTGACTTTTTTCATATTTTCCCTCCCCGTCTTCCAAAATTCATAACGTTTTTATTTTGTTGATATAGCTATGTGAGGGCTTATTCTTTGCGTGACGAGTTGTACTTTCATTTGCCACCATTTTGGAGTAATAATGTTTTATTTATTTATTTTTCTTACTTATATAGCGTTATCATATTCCGCAGCACTTTTCAGGCATTGTCAATCACTGTCCCATATATGGCTCACAATATACTTTACCTACCTGTATGTGTTTGAGTGTGGGAGGAAACCGGAGTACCCAGAGGAAACCTACGCAAACACGTGGGTTTTATTTACGTTTTTTGGGGTCCGTGTGAAATAACACACAATTCTGTCTTAATTTTTTGCTTTTACGGCGTTCACTCTGCATTAAAAATGACATGGCAGCTTTGTCCGGCGAGTCATTATGATTACGGTGATACCATATTTATATTGGTTTTTATTATGTTTTACCGCTTTTACAAATAAAACGTCCCTTTTTAAAAATGAACGATTTTCCTGGGGTCATCGTATTCTGACGCCTATAACTTTTTTACAGTATTATTGATGGAGATATGTCAGGGCTCTTTATTTGCAGGACAAGTTGTACTTTCTATTGGTACCAATGTTTGGTATGTGTGACTTTTTGATTTTTTTATTGTTATTTTTTGGGGAAAGCAAAGTGACCAAAATACTGGGGGTGATGGGGAGGGGGGTCGATCTTGCTGCCGGACGTCCTAGATGCTATGATTGCTATTGATCACGGCATCCAAGAGGTTAATCTGCCAAAGTTAGAGTATCTTCTGAATCCAGCAGCTGGTCCCGGTACTGGAAATAATGCTGCAGGCACAGCTCCTGTGCCTGCGGCATTACAGCGTTGTACAATTATGGTACTGTTAACTATATGATCAGCATGGGAAGGAGTTAAAGTCCTTCTCCTGTTACAGCCACAGTTTACTGTCACCCTCCAGCTGCCTGAGTTTAAACTGGGGGCAGCTAGAGGGGGACAATAAACTATGGGGCAGCTGGAGGGTGACATTAAACTGGGTGCAGTTGGAGGGCGGTATTAAACTTGGGGCAAATAGAGGGGGACTTTAGTGTCACTTTCCAGTTGCCCCCAGTTTAATGCCCCTATCCAGCTACCCCCACAGTTTCGGACTCTTAATAATTTTGAAGTAACTTGGGAGGTCCTGTGTGCCAGAAGTTTATGCTGGCCAGGGACTGGTGTACATTTCAGGTATGATTCATGTTAGGGCCAATAGTCTGCCAACCCCACTCCCCCCTATTTTTGGGGAGTGGCAAGGGCACAAATGACATCAATAAATTTCACAACCACAGTTTCCTGGTGTTTGGAGTTGATAAATCTCACATAGTGTTTCCTGTATGAACAGAAGGTCCAATTTGCAACGCTAATCTTTTACACTTACAGTACAGACCAAAAGTTTGGACACACCTTCTCATTCCAAGAGTTTTCTGTATTTTCATGACTATAAAAATTGTAGATTCACACTGAAGGCATCAAAACTTTGAATTAACACATGTGGAATTATATACTTAACAAAAAAGTGTGAAACAACTGAAAATATGTCTTATATTCTAGGTTCTTCAAAGTAGCCACCTTTTGCTTTGATTACTGCTTTGCACACTCTTGGCATTCTCTTGATGAGCTTCAAGAGGTAGTCACCTGAAATGGTCTTCCAACAGTCTTGAAGGCGTTCCCAGAGATGCTTAGCACTTGTTGGCCCTTTTGCCTTCACTCTGAGGTCCAGCTCACCCCAAACCATCTCGATTGGGTTCAGGTCTGGTGACTGTGGAGGCCAGGTCATCTGGCGTAGCACCCCATCACTCTCCTTCTTGGTCAAATAGCCCTTACACAGTCTGGAGGTGTGTTTGGGGTCATTGTCCTGTTGAAAAATAAATGATGGTCCAACTAAACACAAACGGGATGGAATAGCATGCCGCTGCAAGATGCTGTGGTAACCATGCTGGTTCAGTATTCCTTCAATTTTGAATAAATCCCCAACAGTGTCACCAGCAAAGCATCCCCACACCATCACACCTCCTCCTCCATGCTTCACGGTGGGAACCAGGCATGTAGAGTCCATTCGTTCACCTTTTCTGCGTCGCACAAAGACACGGTGGTTGGAACCAAAGATCTCAAATTTGGACTCATCAGACCAAAGCACAGATTTCCACAGGTCTAATGTCCATTCCTTGTGTTCTTTAGCCCAAACAAGTCTCTTCTGCTTGTTGCCTGTCCTTAGCAGTGGTTTCCTAGCAGCTATTTTACCATGAAGGCCTGCTGCACACAGTCTCCTCTTAACAGTTGTTGTAGAGATGTGTCTGCTGCTAGAACTCTGTGTGGCATTGACCTGGTCTCTAATCTGAGCTGCTGTTAACCTGCGATTTCTGAGGCTGGTGACTCGGATGAACTTATCCTCCGCAGCAGAGGTGACTCTTGGTCTTCCTTTCCTGGGGCGGTCCTCATGTGAGCCAGTTTCTTTGTAGCGCTTGATGGTTTTGGCCACTGCACTTGGGGACACTTTCAAAGTTTTCCCAATTTTTCGGACTGACTGACCTTCATTTCTTAAAGTAATGATGGCCACTCATTTTTCTTTACTTAGCTGCTTTTTTCTTGCCATAATACAAATTCTAACACTCCATTCAGTAGGACTATCAGCTGTGTATCCACCTGACTTCTGAACAATACAACTGATGGTCCCAACCCCATTTATAAGGCAAGAAATCCCACTTATTAAACCTGACAGGGCACACCTGTGAAGTGAAAACCATTTCAGGTGACTACCTCTTGAAGCTCATCAAGAGAATGCCAAGAGTGTGCAAAGCAGTAATCAAAGCAAAAGGTGGCTACTTTGAAGAACCTAGAATATAAGACATATTTTCAGGTGTTTCACACTTTTTTCTTAAGTATATAATTCCACATGTGTTAATTCATAGTTTTGATGCCTTTAGTGTGAATCTACAATTTTTATAGTCATGAAAATACAGAAAACTCTTGGTGTGTCCAAACTTTTGGTCTGTACTGTACATATTTCTACATTGATAGTTTAACCTCTTGTTTAAACAGGTAACACTGGCCCAGATTTACTACATCTACTACTGTGATTATATCTAGATACTGGCATAAATGTGGTGCACCTAGCTTGAGTTAAAATGTTTCTGACTTGCTAGATATGCATGCTTGTTAGCATGGCTTAAATGTGGCAAAATATTGTGTTAAAACTCTGGATTGATTTAAAACAACTACAGTCATTGACAAAAAAAAAATAACACCCGGATTGCTGCAAAACTCGGCATAAAGTTATGTCTCAGGTTGATTTGTGAACGATTCCAGGTGTGGTCTGATTAGAAACTGGGTTTTGCCACAAAAGAGCAGAAAAGTGCTCAGAGGCTATTTTTGGCTAGTGTACCTCTTGGTGTGAGATTGTCAACTGCTATACATGCCTCTATGACGCACTGGAAGACATTTTGCCCAGCTGACAGACTTTGAGAGGAGGCATACCACTGGACTGAGAGAAGCAGTATGGTCATTTCAATGAATTATCTGCCACCCAGGCCGTTCTGACCTAGCTGTTAGCAGGTGTTGCTTTGTTTGCAGTGGTATAGTGAACAAAAAAACTGGACAGCTACGAACTGGAATCATATCATATTTATTGATGAATCCAGGTTCTGTTTAGAATCCGATGGACAGGTTTAAGTATGAGGCCTCGTGGAGAAAACTTCAATCCTGCCTTTGCTGTGCAGTGAGAAACTATTGCAACTGCTTTTGTTATGAGGAGCCATCACATATGATAGTCGGTCAATCCTAATCCATCCCTACAGATTATTCTTGATAATGGCAGGATATGTGTCGGTTTTACACCTGCTGATCAACTGTTTGAAGGGATTCACAGTGCTTGTGTGATCACTGTGACCCCTTCTCTGTTTACATTGCACACCATATAATTTGTAATGACCACATTAAAACAGATATTTTGTAAATAATAAAGGGGTCACGGCACTTGCACAAGCACCGCGGTTGCCACATACAGCTGATCAGCAGGGGTCCCAGGTGTTAGACACCCTCTGATCTCTAATTGATGACATGCCCTAACAATAGACCATCAATAACAGGTAACTGAAATACCCTTTTAGAGAGGTTATTTACTAAAGGGTCCCCAATCCAGCTTCATGACAACGATCAAGGGAAAGCCTAATACCCCGACTGCTATGTCCTATGTAAAGCTAATACACCTGTAATAATCTCTGCTGTCTGAAAAGTTCAGTACAGTGACCTCCACAGGCAGCAGCTTTACATAGGAGACAGTGGTTGGGATAACAGGCGTTTGCTGACATGATGCTGTGCTACCAATCATCTTCAGCTGGCTACGCTCCCCATACCATTTTGACGTGGTCAGAACCGTGATTGTAACACCAATGTGTGTAGGACATCTTGCAGCCAAATATGTTGCCTCTCATGGCAGGGCTTCAACTGGCAATTTTCAGCAGGATAATGGTTGCCCACACACAGGGTTTCCCAGGAATGTTTCCACCAGATTGCCACACTTCCTTGGCCTGCCTGGTCACTAGATTTATAGCCATTTTAGCATTCATGGGACCAGCTTGGACACCAGCTGCTTCAGCCTACAAGTATGCAGGAGCTATGGGCTCAGCTGCAACATCTATGGGCAAATGGGTCATAGGATAACATGCAGAATCATGCATACCTCCATGCCCAAACATATCTCATATTTTTTCCAGGATAGAGGCAGCCTTTTCTCTCTAATATTGTAATCAGTTACATATATAAAGTTTAATTCAATTTCTCAGTGCGTTATTTTGTTTGTCAGTAAGTGTAAAAGGTGATATATATGTAAAGGGATTTTCCAGGCTAAATATTTGATCTATCCATGGCCTGTGAAGCAGAAGTGGAGCTCACATGCATAGTTCATTAATTAAAATGTCGTTGAAACACCCCTTTAAAGTTGACAGTCAAAAGATACTCCAAAATTAAATAGTCACTAACTTTTCAGACAACTTAGTCTCATTTCATAGAGCATGTGATTCTGAACCAACATGTAATTCACTTTATTTAAAAATGTTGCTGCTTTTTGCCTGAGAAACCTCTAAAGTTTCTGCCACTAGGTTTCTCCGTTTCAGCTAATTTACAGTTGACTGCTTTGTTACCAGGGCAGTATGTCCCTCGAAGCAACATGGAAAGAGGGGGGGGGGGTTTCTCTCTTCTCACAGTGAATGCAGGTCGGAGGGATTGATTTTCCTTATAGCCTCATACATGTCTGCAAACTGCAAGGACTGAAGATTCTGCACATTTCACAGCTTACAATGTAAGAAAAAAAGTCTTCTATGTACTTATATGTACTTCTGCCTGCTTGTATGGTTACAGATGATATATTATTGACAGAAAGCAATCAGCTTTACTGGCTGTGCTCATAGATTGCTATTTTCCTGTGTCATGCCCGCATGGTCGATGCTAGAATGGAGTGGGTACCTGCATGTATCCGCCCTATATTAGCAGTTCAGTGTTCCTGGATCTCCCATATGATGTTTACTTGGGCTTTTCTCAGCTATTTGTTTGCCCTTGTTCAGTTACTCCTGGCAGAATTGCATATAAACAAACCAAACTAGGTATAATGAATATGAGAAGGAGGAAGACTGCTTTTTCTTGTACACAGCCTCAAAGTAAAATGCAAAATGTGCTTCAGCCAAAATTAGGACATTAACAGCAGAAAGAATAATAGGACATAATGTATGAACAGACTGTCCAGCAAGATCCTGCACATATTTTAACTTTTGATGAAAACTCAGGTACCCTTTAACTTCTAGGAACAGCTACTGTGATAAATCTGGCACATTTTAGACTTCCTGGTGAATTTACATTGGCTAACTATTAGTAAATCTGGGCCACTGTGTACACCAGAGGATCAGAGAGGAAGTCAGTGCCCTGGAGGGGAGTATATAACTCCACAATAAAGCTGCCAGTAAGTTATTTAGACCAAGGGCACCATACGTCCACAGGTTCTCCATGGTCTTCTCCAGTAAGGGAAGATATTTACAGTGGAAGAGGTCAGACAGGTCAGAGGGCATCTGTATCCCCAAGTACTTAATTGAGTGGGATTGCCACTTAAAAGGGAATTGGGCCACAAGGTGTGCTGCTTCCACCTTAAGAAGGGTAATATACAGTGCCTTGCGAAAGTATTCGGCCCCCTTGAACTTTTCAACCTTTTGCCACATTTCAGGCTTCAAACATAAGGACATAAAATTAAAATTTTTTGGTGAAGAATCAACAAGTGGGACTCAATCTTGAAGTGGAACGAAATTTATTGGATATTTTAAACTTTTGTAAAAAATAAAAAACTGAAAAGTGCGGCGTGCAATATTATTCGGCCCCCTTAAGTTAATACTTTGTAGCGCCACCTTTTGCTGCGATTACAGCTGCAAGTCGCTTGGGGTATGTCTCTATTAGTTTTGCACATCGGGAGACTGAAATTCTTGCCCATTCTTCCTTGGAAAACAGCTCGAGCTCAGTGAGGTTGGATGGAGAGCATTTGTGAACAGCAGTTTTCAACTCTTTCCACAGATTCTCGATTGGATTCAGGTCTGGACTTTGACTTGACCATTCTAACACCTGGATACGTTTATTTGTGAACCATTCCATTGTAGATTTTGCTTTATGTTTGGGATCATTGTCTTGTTGGAAGATAAATCTCCATCCCAGTCTCAGGTCTTTTGCAGACTCCAACAGGTTTTCTTCCAGAATGGTCCTGTATTTGGCTCCATCCATCTTCCCATCAATTTTAACCATCTACCCTGTCCCTGCTGAAGAAAAGCAGGCCCAAACCATGATGCTGCCACCACCATGTTTGACAGTGGGGATGGTGTGTTCAGGGTGATGAGCTGTGTTGCTTTTATGCCAAACATATCGTTTTGCATTGTGGCCAAAAAGTTTGATTTTGGTTTCATCTGACCAGAGCACCTTCTTCCACATGTTTGGTGTGTCTCCCAGTTGGCTTGTGGCAAACTTTAAACAAGACTTTTTATGGATATCTTTGAGAAATGGCTTTTTTCTTGCCACTCTTCCATAAAGGCCAGATTTGTGCAGTGTACGACTGATTGTTGTCCTATGGACAGACTCTCCCACCTCAGCTGTAGATCTCTGCAGTTCATCCAGAGTGATCATGGGCCTCTTGGCTGCATCTCTGATCAGTCTTCTCCTTGTTTGAGATGAAAGTTTAGAGGGACGGCCGGGTCTTGGTAGATTTGCAGTGGTCTGATACTCCTTCCATTTCAATATGATCGCTTGCACAGTGCTTCTTGGGATGTTTAAAGTTTGGGAAATCTTTTTGTATCCAAATCCGGCTTTAAACTTCTCCACAACAGTATCACAGACCTGCCTGGTATGTTCCTTGGTCTTCATGATGCTCTCTGCACTTTAAACAGAACCCTGAGACTATCACAGAGCAGGTGTATTTATACGGAGACTTGATTACACACAGGTGGATTATATTTATCATCATCAGTCATTTAGGACAACATTGGATCATTCAGAGATCCTCACTGAACTTCTGGAGTGAGTTTGCTGCACTGAAAGTAAAGGGGCCGAATAATATTGCACGCCCCACTTTTCAGTGTTTTATTTTTTACAAAAGTTTCAAATAACCAATAAATTTCGTTCCACTTCACAATTGTGTCCCACTTGTTGTTGATTCTTCACCAAAAAATAAAAATTTTATATCTTTATGTTTGAAGCCTGAAATGTGGCAAAAAGTTGAAAAGTTCAAGGGGGCCGAATACTTTCGCAAGGCAGTGTAGAGGTATTACCTGTTTTACTATTTGAAAAAGGGGTTTGTGAACCCTGAAACACATCACAGAATACTAATTAAAACCAGTTTATTCTTGCACCCAAGAAATTAGCTTCTGCCTCTCAATCCTAAAGGGTCAATGGGTGTGCAGAAAAAAGGTATTTGTGTGGTTGCTTAGAATTGACAGTTAAGAAATACAAGGCTGGGCAACATAAAGAAGCAGATCGTTAGTGGACAACGCTGTCTTGACCTGTCTGCTTCCCATCTAAAGACTGTGCACACTAGGGCACCCTTGCAATGCCACCGCCAGGTGTTCCATCACCAGAGCATAGATAGAGGGGAGCAGAGGGCACCCCTGCTTGGTTCCATTATGCACTGAGAATGAGTCAGACAAGATCCCATTAGTGTGCACCTTAGCAGTGGTCTTGCCGTAAAAGGACAGAATCTTGCCCAGAAAACCTGGACCAATCCCCACCTGTTCCAAAGTGGCCCACAGGAAACCCCTGTGCACACAGCCAAAGGATTTTTCAGCAACCATGGAAAGGAAGCAGAGAGGGAGTCTGCAGTTGCGCGCCATCTCGCCTAGAAGTGTTTTAAAGATATTATCCTGCGCTTCACGGCCCGTAATAAAGCCGACCTGGTCAGTGTGAATCAGGCCTGACATTAAAGGTAAAACAGAATTCGCGAGCAACTTGGCATACAGTTTAACGTCAATGTTGATAACAGAGATCGGCTGATAACTGGCACAACTAGTCGGGTCCTTACCGGTATTCGGAATTACAGTAACTAGGGCCGAGAGGGATTGGTGAGTGAATGGCATGTCACCGTCAAGGCTATTAAAGACTAATATCAAGATGAGGACTAGAAGATCTGTGAAGCTTTTATCAAGCCAGGGGGGTGAATCTGTCCAAGCCAGGAGATTTAACCAATGGAAATGCCTGCATTGCCACGGACAACTCCTCCTCAGAGAAGGGTTTCATCTAGGGAAGCTCGGTCAGATTCCGAGATAGTGGGGAGGACCATGTCAAGGAGATAGTCTCGCAGTTTAGTCTGTAAGGCCTCTGGGTCAGCATATTGGCCTCAGAGATTATACAGGTCATGATATTATGTCCGGAAGGTCTCGCAATGTTGATAGGCTTATGGACGTCTCAACCAGGCTTATTTCGTATGCAAAGGATGTAGGTCACATATGTACGAGGATGCAGGTGTCTGGCCAGGGAGTGGCCACACTTATTAGCAAATTTGTAATAATGCTTCTTGACCTTATAATTATTATGGATGTACATTTCATCAAGGTAAGGTCTAAGTTCTTTCCTATCATTGAGAAGTTCATTAAGCATCAACCTGTCCTGGGTCTGTTTATGGGTTGTCTCGAGGATGGATCCTAGTTGTCAAATGCTAAAATATAATTTTTTTAATTAGGCCGGAGGAGGTGAAAAAAATAATTAAAAAAAACATACTCACCTATCTCCCGTGCTCTGGTGTCCTCCCAGCGCGGTCCCGCTGCTCAGCTGTCTTCTTTTGCGGAAGTCCTCACCCGGGTCCTTTCTGCTGAGGCCACTAGGAGGCCAATCAGCAGCCTAAGGAAGAGACCTGGGGACATGTGATGCTTAGCGGTCACGTGTGGTAATGTGCGGTGGGGACTTCCGCAGGAAGAAAACAATGAAGCTGCAGGATTGGACCATGCTGGGAGGCACCAGAGCACCGGGGACAGGTGAGTATGTTTTTTTTTTTTTTTCACCTCCTCCAGCCTAATTAGAAAATAAAATTTTAGCTTTAACGACCCCTTTAAGTGAGTAGAAATCCACACCGAACGGTCTTTCTTAAGTCTCAAGTCGTGTTTAATGAAAACACTGTGAAGGACATAGTTAAGGGTTTCCCAATGCAGCAGTAGCGGTCGTGGGCATGGTTCAGTTCAAACTCATGGATTGTAGAGGTAATTTCGGTTTAACAAGTTTCGTCTTTAAGGAGACTGTCATTCAGACACCACGTAAAAGGCTGCGAGGCAAGGCCAGGGACAGTGAGTGACAGGAAAATCGAGTCATAGTCAGACCATAAGGCAGAGCCGATCTGGGCCACCGGGGACCAGAAGAGGGCTTGATAGTTAATCAGGAAATAATTAAGTCACCCGTAGGACCAATGGGCAGGGGAGTGGTGAATGTAGTCACGGCCCTGAGGGTGCAAAACCTTCCAGACGTCCACGAGGCAATGGTGATGTAGTATGGTTTTGAGCTTGTGCAGGTGCGAGAGGGTGGAGGGAGCGTGAGGGAGGCAGAGTCGACTGTCGGGTTAAGCACAAAGCTAAAGTCACCTCCCAGTATCAGAATACCCTCACTAAACTCTGCAAGCTTACTTAACTTATCTGCTGCTGATTGGGAAGGTAGGAGCCTGCCACAGTGACCACCGTGCCACCAATGCACAGCTTCTGGAAAAAAAAAACCTGCCCTCAGTGTCAAGCATCGTGTTCAGTACCTCATGCTGGAAAGATCTATACAAAGCAATAGATACTCCCTTGGATTTCATTGGCGGTTTGACACTGCAAAACCAGGAGGGGTAGTGTCTCTTACAGATATCCCCTGAAGTGAGTCTCCTGTAAAATCAGAACATGTGAGTGAGCTTTATGCAGATGGTATAAAATCTGATTTCTTTTTTGGGAAACTTTAAGGTCCCTAACAATGAGGGAAAAAAAATTCACTGAAGTCATATCCAATGGGGGTAAGGTGGATTGGAGAAGGGAAGACAAGAAGGGCATAAACATGGAGGATGGCAAACAACAAGACAAGTATGAGCAACGGAGGGTAAAAGATATGGAGGGGTGAACAAGTAAACAATGAGAACCACTAAGCGGGGGAGGAGAATCCTCTCCAAGAAAAGGTGAGGAGAATTCGCTAATACGCCAAAGTACATGCTACACAGTAGCACGGAAACCCTGGTGGGAGACAAGCTTTCCAATGATGGAGCCCCCCCCTTCCTGGGGCCCCCACGCCACGATACAATATAGAGAACTGCATCAAAACAGAAAGGGAAGGGTACGACCCCTGGGGATGGTGGAGGAGGCGAGGGGTAAACGAGGACCCCATTAAAGCAAAAAAAGTGGTAACAAACTCCAATGCTCAAGTAGAGTCAAATTAGAAAAACAATGTCAGCTAGGACCAGGTGTTCAAAGGCCATAGCTCCAGTTGGGGCGTTCCATGCCCTGGTAGTCCATCAATTGCAACAGGAGCTCATTCTCCTTGAGTCGAGGTCTATGCTGGGTTCTGGGAGGCTGAGAGGTCGCAGGTGTCCCTGGCAGAGTAGGCCAGTCCAGGATGTCCACAGAGGGAATGTCAAGGGTTGCCACAAAGGAGAGAATGTCACCAGGTTGAGTGATAACAATGAACTGTCCCTCTCTGCGGACCTGTAGATGGAAAGGAAAACTTCAAGTGTAAGGAATATGGTTGTGGATCAGAATGTCCAGGAGAGGTTTGCGGGCCCAGCTTTTGGCTAGCGTAAGGCGGTCGAGGTCAGGGAGGAGGGTCAGTGAGGAGAGTCAGCAGATTGTCTTGGAATAGAATCTGTCTCGATTCTCTGTCTTTCCACACAATAGCCTCTTTCAAGTGGTAGCGATGGATCCTGCAAATGACATCTCTTGGATTATTAGGGTCAGGCCCGTGAGGGACCGGGGAGTGGTGTGCTCAGTCTTGTTCAAGAGTTGAGTCTGGGGGGGCTCCCAGGAGGGAATTAAAGACAGTCTGTTTTGATTCTCTAAGTTGTCAAAAAGGTCACCCAGGTACTGAAGTTGGAAAGAGTGAGTTAGCAAGGTAGAGTCCTGGCAGAAAGTCAGTAAGAATTCAGACTTGTAGGACAGCTCTAAGCGTGTAACATAAGCCTCCAGTGGCTCATTCCGGACAGCCAGGCCGAGGGAGAGCTCAGATGGGGGCCTTGGGGCCATCTCCTAGAGGCAGGGGAGGGCAACTGCCAGGTAATAGAGGTACTGTTTTTAGGCATCAGCGGGATTCTGATTGTAGATGCCGGCGGAGATGGAGGCAGGAATGGCCACTGCATTTCAGAGGTCTCCCCTGAAGCTGGAGATGAGGGAGCAGTACCTGGCATGTTGCCGCGGAAGGCCCCCGCAGATAACTGGATTTCCAAGTCGGAGATGTCTGGGGCCGGTGCCGGAGGCATCGGCAGGCTCAGGTCAGCGGCGGTGACTGCAGCAGTATCCGGGGACCACAATCAGTCCTGTGAAATCTGTGGGGGTGGTGCCCAAGGAGAAGGCATGCAGGAGGGATCCAGCACAATTTTGAGTCATAATGTTGCCCCAGGGCCCTGGAGCTGCCGAAAAAATGATGCAGTGCCTCACCATGAGTCAAGAGAGAGGGGGTGGAGGATGACCCGGGGGTCCCCGCTTAGCCTACCCGACCCAGGAGCGGAAAAAAATGCCGTTTAGCAGCCAGATAGATATTGCCCAGAGGCTACCAGTATGGGAGCGCTGTGAGAAACGACTTCCCTCCACCATAGCCAGGCCATGCCCCTTCATATCCCACTTTTGAGATAGGGCAGCTATCCCTGCTGGTTGATCTCTGACGTTTAGGGAGAAGAATGTTGCTTTCTGAGATTTCTCCCAAAAAGATCTACCTGAGGATGACCCCACCCCTCTGTGGTAGAAAAACTCTAGATAAACTCTGGTGTGAGGAGGGGTCATTTAACATCTCTGTCATCCTGTCCCTAAACTGTAAATATGCAGGACAAATATGCAGGGTAACCCTAACAAGAACTAGCAAAGCTACAGACCTATGATTGCTTAGGTACCACGCTAAGGGCAGAACAGACATAAATAAGCAGGGACTGCTTGGGATTCGCTGAGAAAGGCCCACAGGTGTGTACATTAGGTCTCCAAATTGCAGGGAAGAAGGGTGCACCATCCTATTGGCAGGACCAGGTGCAGCAGCAGAAAAAAATACACATAGTCATGCAGAGGCAAGAACTGCACAGTGTGAAGAAGAGGTACCCAATTGGCTGTGTTTACTGAGCAAGAGAGTTCAATAGCAGGTGCAGACCACTGGCGTTACACTGAGCCCGGGCTAGATGGGTGGCGCAGAGTAGCCTCACTCGAGGGGTTAGTGCTGGAGTAGCTAGAGACTTGTGGCACTCTGGAGATGGCCTTATTGCCTTTCCATCCTCATTAGAATATTATTAAATAACGTTTTCCACAGTGAGCCTGTGTTTGGGGGAAGCAACTGTATATTTGGAATATTGCCCTACACAGAAATAGGATTTTTGTGTGTGTATTACAGTTGCATACTATTATAAAAAGTAATTTAGTGACAGATAAACATATTTTTGTGGTCTGCTGTATCATGCCATTTTCTATGTGCAGATATTATCTTCCATCACAATTTTTTGTAACTTTTCTTAGCTTGCTTTAACATATATCGTTTTACCACTAGGTGGCATATTGTTGGACATTTCGAAATTATAGCTACAGTTACATGCACAACAACTGATTTGGAATGTAATTCAGTAGATGTATTAAAGAAAAAAATGGCCATTAATTCTGTAAAAGTTAAAAGGTAATAATCAAACACTGAATAAAAAGCATTGTAATGTATATATTCATTAAAATAGCAAATAAATGAGTTATCACATGGTGTAGATGTTGTTACGCAATGAATACATCCCCAGGTATCGGCTATTATGGTCTGCAAATTATCAAATTTTCAAGCATCTAACTCCAACGTGTGGCATGTGGAAGGGGCATAAAAGCTAGATTGAAAGCAAAGTTTTTTGTAAGGGGTCGTTCACACAACCGCTGGTGACTGTCAGTAGTCTCCGTTTCTATTGTCCGTTACAAGACTTTAGCAACGGACACTAGCTGAACCGTCACAAATCCGTTAAAATTTCCATTCATTTCAATGGAATTTTATCTGCTGACCGTTAGTGACCATGAGTGTCCGGTATACACCAAATCCGTCACATGTCCGTTTTTTTTTTTCGGAGACAAAAAATCCGACATGCAGGACTTTTGTGTTCATGAAAAAAAACGGTTTCAATGACGGACGTCAAGTGTCCGTTATTTTTTAACATTAAAGTCTATGGGTAATGGACAGTAAAGGACATGTGTCTGTTACACTGTCCGTTATTACTGTCTGTTTTTTTTCTGAGCATGCTCAGAAAGCAGAAACAAAAAAAAAGCAAAAAAACGGACAGTATAAAAACGGACATTAACGGACACTAACAGATGCTAATGTGTCTATTAAATGGATCAGTTAAAAAAAATGGACACATTAACATTATTTAGTGTCCATTAATGTCTGTTATGATAGGTGTCCGTTTTTTGTTTTTTTTAACGGACACTATCAGAGCGGACATCCAACAGTAGTGTGAACCCACCCTAACATAAAACATCAAAAATCAGATGTGGGATGATTGTGCAATGCCTTCTGTTTGTCAACATGCCAATTATTGCAAAGACTGAGAGTGACAGAATTTTTGACCTGAGAGACCCTGGTTTATCGCTGTGGCAGATTACTTTACTTCTAGGCCAAGATGTTTGCACTGTTCAACATTGTGTTTACTGATGTTGGGAAGAGCAATGATGGACTGGAATGACAGCAAGAGGTGGGAGGTGGCAAACCTCTGCACGGACGGATCATCTGATTGGAAGACTAGCACGTAATGATCAATTCTGTATTTCAAGTAAAATTGGCCTTCACAAGAGTGACATCTACTCCCAGGATGGTGGTGTGGGGTGGCAAGTATGGTAATTGGATCCCTCTACGCTAACAGCTTGGCTTTGCATTTATTTGGTTGTGGAACTAATAGTACCACCATTTCGCCAAAGTGTCTTAGGAGCCATTTCTTTTAATAGGACATCTCCAGGCCGCATGTTGCTCACGGCACTGTGAGCAGCCTGCATGGCCTAAACATGCTAACATTGCCTGCAGCATCTTTTGGACTTGTCTCCTACAACATCAGCAGACGTCATTAGTGAGCACTTGCAAAGGTAGCTACCAAAAGCCAATCTTGATGGTTTGCATGCCCAAGTGCATTCAGCGTGGCAAAACATTCCTCAGACACCATTAATAACTTCAGTGTTAACATGCCAAGGCATGTAAGTGCATGTATTTCTGCATGTAGCGCTCATACTTGATACTGAATAAATAAAGATGTTTTTAATATGTTGTTTCCATTTTTTTACTATTTGTATATTATTAGCATGTCTATCGATTGTGGTTTCCATAATTCCAAGACTTGCTTCTTGGTGTTGCAATTTCATTGTTGAGGAGTGTATTCAAAAAGTTGGCAGAAAGCAGCTATATGGGTAAAATAGAATAAATTGAGAAAAATGGTACTCACTGTTTGAATATGCTGTGTTAAAGAGCATTCACTCTGAGCCCCACCGTTTCAGGGCTCTACCGAGAAGTGTTGATGTCCTGTTTGTCATCATATCACCACTATACTATTGAAAAAAACTACTGAAAAGGACATCATATACAAAAATATATCACAGAAAAAAAGCCCACACTTACCCAATACTAGATGAAACATGGGTGTGCAGGATGCATGTAGGCCCCATTGTAGTATATGATAGAAAGAGTACAGGTGCAAAATACTAATAAAATATCCACTCACACACCTACAATCCATGAGAGAGGTAGATGCTAGCACTTCAAATATACACAGATAAAACTCACACAAGGTGCTAGTTATATAACAGTGTGCAGCAAATGGTGCCAGGGAGCAGCCAATTGGTTACGCCCCATACTGTTAAGTGGGATCTCAAGCAATACTGCAATGGGGCTGCATGCATCCTGCACCTGTATGTTTCATCTGGTATTGGGTAAGTGTGGCCTTGATATGTGTGATATATTTATAATTAATAATTGGCCTCAGTGGTCATATTTGCATGAACAGCATGTGACTGCTGAGGCCAGTGATTAGGTAAATTTTTCACATCATGATGAATGAGAATGTTAATCCATGCCAAGTCAGCTGGTCTATCTTCTTTGCCCACTTTGACTTAACCCTCCACTTTAGGCCTCCAGATGACAATATCAAGGAGGATGCTCTCTCTCATTCCTACAATCAAGTCACCAAGCCCAGCATATAATAGATCTGCCCATTGCTCCTGTACAGGTAAAAGATATTCCACCAGATAAATCCTTTGACCCATCTGTCAAAAGACAATAGTGTTCTAGGGACACAATTCTAAAATTGCTTGTCATCCTGGAGTCTTCAAGACTATGGACATAATTTCATGACACTATTGGTGGCCATTTTGTCTGTGAGCTTGTTGCTTCCTGTACTTCTTGTGAACAGAGCAAGTTTTGAACAAAAAAACTGCTGGTCTTCCAGGACTTTGAAGTCAGTAGGCAAGACCACCAGATCTGATTCCAACACAATCTCGTCTATTTTTCCACAGCCTGACTTTGATTCAACTCCTTCATAACTGGCTGACAGCCATGGTCAGTCAGAAGCAGTAAAAATCCTCTAATTCATTTAAAAGCCAGTAACTGAATTCCTTTGAAAGTAAATATGCAGCAAACTATACATCTAATCAATTATACAATATTTAAAACTGTGTAATATAATTAAAAAAAAATTATTTTGAAACTGGAGTTGGTAACTTTTTTTCCAACTCCCCCCAAAACTAGTCCTGACTTGGGCTCCATATTCCTGTGGCCTGCTTCCTCTGCCTCTGCTTGACTCTCTGCAACACCATATACTGTATGGTGTTGCAGAGAGTCAAGTATAAGTATATCATGACTGATTTGCCTCCTATCTAAAATTGAAGGACAGAACATCTTCTTACCAGTTTCTGAAGTCCATTCGCTCTGGAATAATAATTCATTCAAATGGAAGAACCAAAGGATTGTGTGTTCTTGGCATTTAGCTCTCAGCGTAGCTTCACCTACTTTTCCCCAAAACAATTATTTTATTTTGAAGCTGGAGTTGGTAACTTTTTTTCAACTCCCCTCAAAATTAGTCCCGATTTGGGCTCCATATTCCTGTGGTCTGCTCCCTCTGCTTGACTCTCTGCAACAGCATATATGTAGATATGTTTATCATGACTGATTTGGCTGTACTATAATATGGGTAGTCACTTCTCCAAGATGGCTCAGTTCATTCCTTTGATGTGTCTTCCTACTGCAGTTTATCTTACCAGCGTTATTGTTAAGTATATTTTTCAGCTACATGGTCTACTCCAGGACATTGTCTATAATCATGGAGTGTGATTCACATCCAGGTTTTAGAGTTCCCTTTGTGGGTTACTGAATGTTAAATTGGCTTCTCTTCAGCATACCACCCACAATTCGATGGACAAGTGGAGCACATTAACTAGGTTTTTGAAGAATTATATATACCGTTTCATCTTTTCCCACCATGTGGATTGGGTGCCCTTGCTTCCCTGAGCTAAATACTCATGCAAATCTACTGACACTTCTCCATTTTACATAGTTTATAGATAACATTTTCATATTCCTCCTCTAGTTTTTGTTTTCTCTGAACTAGTTCTGCTTCCTTCATACTATTAGATTAAGGACAACTCTACACTTCTCTCCATGGGACAAAGTCTTGTTGTCCTCTAGGAACATCCATATGAGTGTACTCTTCTACAAATTTGCTCCATGATTCTCGGGTCCTTTTAAGGTCCTGAGATAGATTAATCCAGCGAATTCCAAGTTATGTCTTCTACCTTCTCTGCATATATCAGCTCTTTTCATGTGTCTCATTTTAAGCGCCTGATTCTCAACTAATTTTCCAGAATTCCTGTGTCTGCTCCCACACCTTTTGGTCCTGAAGGTGGCTTGATGATTCTCTGAATGTTTAGAAGCTTTCGAGGTTGGACCCCTCAACTTACGAATTAAGTGCTGCCTCATAATTGATGAGGCATGGAGATATATTAGAGGTAATGTCCTGAGTATCTCTTAGTGAAATGCATCAGGTGTCTCAGATATTTCTCCTCCACAGGGTGTGTAGAACTCTATATTTACTATGTAAGATGTGATATAGGAATGATTCCAAATGCTACAGATGTGATGAGGAAGCTGATCTTTTACATGTTATGTGGAGTTGTTCTGGGATACGTGCCTTCTGGCAACGAGCTACTAATGCTGTGGGACAAATTTATAACTGTGATATTAAGCTAGATCCAATTGTATACCTTCTGGGATACATAACTTTTATTCCTGTGACAGAGAGTCAGCACCTAGTGATCCTGTAGCTCTTGGAAATAGCTGTACATTGAAGAGATTCTAATCCACCTAAACTGTCTGAATTTAAAGCAAGAAGGAATACTACCTTTCAGTTTGAGAAGTTTGTATAACTGAAAATAGGTGTCTATAACAAATTTGAGGACTTGTGGGCCCCATGTTCTGGCATCTAGTATGCTCCTTACTGATAGAGACCTATTGCAGTTGCAAACATTTGAATAGCCCAGTAACTGACTCTCGTGGCTGTATTCCAAACTGTGTGTGAGGAGGTTTCTATTTAACTGCGTTTTTACTAATTGTTATTCCTTGAGATATAATATGTTGTATTTCATTGTATACTGGGGAGGTACTGACACTAATCCCTTTGCCCTGCTGACACTTATTTGATGATGTCCTGAACTGAAACCCAAAATCTGAGATGTACTGAAATACTATTCCTCAGGGAATGTTCCACATGGATAATGCTGGCCCCTGACTGGGGAATAGGGGAAAAATGAGGGAGGTTGCAGATGGGACATCTTTTGTCATAAAATGTACTTATTGGAAAATGTTTAATACAAATAACATGTATATGTAGTATATTCAAAGCCTACCTATCTAAAATTGAAGGACAGAACACCTTCTTACCAGTTTCTGAAGTTCATTCACTTGGGAATAATAATGAATTGAAATGCAAGAACCAGAGGATTGTGTGCTCTTGGTATTTAGATCTCAGCCCAGCTTCACCTATTTTTCACCCTTAGTTACATCCTACTGCAGACCTATACCTTGGAGGATTTACAAAAACATAATCACAACATATCTCCTGATTTGGAAGAAAGAGCATAATAAAATGGATGTTTTGCAAAGATTTCTTTATGTCTTTCAAATCTATTTGTATACTAACTATATATTTTAAAATCTGATTCATGTGGAACACAATTAAACCTAGAATGGGAAAAGCAGTATTGACCAAGAAAAAACTTTGTCAGAGTTGGCCTTCCTGATATCAAATTGTATCATGAACCTTTATCTTTATCTTAATCTGTTATGGTAGAATCCCTGTAGCAAATATCAGAAAATATCAGGATCTGGCAGAACTAGCAGTTTAATCCTATACAGCACAAACAGCAACCCACGAAAGACTTACAAGTCAAATCGGAATTAGGACTATATATCAGGAGACTGAACATCCAGACCAATAGTCAGTTCAGGAGGAAATGTTAGATTCAGAATCAGGAGACAAACAGTTTTCCAACATCAAATCAGAGGTCAGAATAAAGCTGTAGCACAAACAATGAAAGCCAGACTAGGCACAACCAATTGCAGGCAACTGGCTGAGGAGGAAAAGAGTTTAAATATGCCTCCTCAGCTGCCAGCTGGATAAGCTCATAGAACTCTGACGACATTGCAGAAGCTTCCCAGGTCGGCACAGTAACCTTAAAGCAAGACTAGCTGAACCTAGATTCCTGACACAATCATTTCTTGCTTATTAGTTAGATTTCATAAACAGATGAGCAAACCAGTTCGGATCAAGTGGGATTCTACTTGAATTTTCCAAAAGCTTCGGACTTGAGCAGAACACAAAAAATTTTGTAACACTAAACACTATTATAGGCTGGGTTCTCTTCAAACACCAGAGTATAATAAGGGAAGGTGATTAAACATAACAGTTGCCTCTCCTCTTCTGGACATCATCACGGCATCTGGCGGTCCCACAGCATCTCCCTCTGGATGATGTCACGTGTGGCAATCTGACATCATGACGCTTTGACCCTAGGGCATGTGATGTCAATCAGAGGTCTTATAAGGATGCCAAGGGACCGCCAAACGCCGGTAGGATGACTAAGAGAGGTGAGGCACTGTGAGTATAACTGTTTGTTTTACACACCTCCCGTGGGCTTCCAATTATTATACTCTGGAGTCTAAAGTATAATAATAGCACTTTCGGTTTGTGCTGAACAAGTTTGGTCCAAAACAAACCTAAGGGATGAGCTTCATGAATATGCCTCAAAACGAATCTCATGAGGTTCGTCCATCTCTTTTCTCATAATACGTCTAGGAAATTGAGGACAAGCTCCGGAGCAAATTGTTTTTATTTTTGACATCAGAGATAGAGTGTCCAATGATATATGGCCTGTTTTAGTACTGCATATCCTAAATGTTTGGGATTCTTGGTTGGCAAAATATAACATTTCTTCTACAACGTGGCCCTATATCATCTTTATTTCAAAACCCTGCATTCTTGCCTGATCTCCAGTCCCTCAAATTCTTAATTTGGGCAAATCCTTTGTCTCCTGCTTACAGTGTGTAGTGATGGATGGACTACCTACACTGCAATTCTCAGACTCTCAGAGTCCTGAATTTAACATTTCCTGGATATAATATGTACATTTACAATTCTGTATTTGTAAAATTTCTGGATGCATCATTTACTACTCTATCAGACTTCATTAGCCGTTCCCTTTTTTACTGTGGTACTGAGATTTCATTCCCAAATGTATCTGCTCTTAATGCAGGGTTGTAATTTTGTTAGTGCTCCACTTTTCTGTAAGTGCAAAGCAACATTTTTAAATTCTGTGCCTTCTCTCATGTTATTTTCTTAGCATCCCAAGTGAAAGAAAATTACAAAATTATATCCAGATGGTATTACTGTCTGGAGGACGTTCATCACGTTTCTCATCATATCTGAAATACATTAACAATGTGATAGTGAGAGGGTCCCATGTTACACATTTGGTTGTTACTGCCTGGGCATTAAATGCCTCTGGAGACAAATTGTTGAATATATACCAAACATATTCTGTAAAAAAAAAGTTCCTAATAAAGTTCAGGCCACCTTACTATCAGTTCTTCCTTGGTACCTGTCTCAAATGAAAATATGGCATCTTGCAAAACCTCCTAACTGCAACCAGGACAGTGATCCTGTGGCACTGAAGATTTGGTGTCATGTCTTTGTAAATGAGTTGCAGAACTGAATAATATCAGGAGAATGGAAGAGCTAATTGTGGAAGTCATATGTTTCTCACATTTCTTACTAGTACCCTTGAAGAACTTTCATTCCTTGGAGTTCACTGCTTTACTTTGTTATTGTTCAGCAGGATATGGAAGCTCAGAATCTTCATTCTTTTTGGTACCTAGTACTTTGTCTTCTTTGAAGTCCTCTAGTCCTCTCACCCTAACAACCCCTTCTTCCCTTTTTTTCTCTTTTTTCTCCCTCTGGCTTCTTTTTCCTCTTTGTTTATATACTATGCTTATCTCTATTAAATGCAAGACCCTGACTGTGTAGGCAAACGTGTTTTTCTTTTAAACAGGTTAACTCAAAGATGGTCAAAGAATGACTATAGTCGAGACAACACGACCAAGTTATTGCCCTTGATTTCACATGCCACCACAACTAACCAAACACTGATTCTACTGGGAGTTGATGGCGAGAAGGCTTTTGACAGGGTGGACTGGAGTTTTCTGAAGGCTTCTCTTGAAAAATTTGTCTTCCCTCCATCTCAAGGTGAATGGCACCTTCTTCTCTTCCTTCAACATTCACAATGGCACATCACAGGATTGGGTTTTCACAAATATAATATGTAAGATAAAATTTAACCTTTAATGATATAGATTAAAATGAGTGCCAAACATACAGCTACATTACACTGAGATACCCATAGTCCCTATACATACCCCATAGATAAATATGGGCTTAAGAGGCCAATAAATATACTCTTATACTGGAACTGATAGCATGCATCAGTCCCCCACTGAAAAGTTTTGGGCTGACTGGTTAAGATAGAGTCTACACGCCACCTTGGGGAAGGTGCACTACAAGTCCCAGTAATCAGGAGAAAATACATAAATGTTCTCCTAAAGATTGCTAATACCCTTACTAGTGCTATAAATGAAAGTGGAATATAGCTAGCTAGATAATAAGCTAATAAACAGATAAAGCATGACCAGCTAAACCCTGGGATATACAGGTCGACTGTCTCCCCCAGGATATACAGTGTCCAGCTCCACCCAACACTGCTAAATAATGACCACTCAGGACAGCTAAGGGTAGCAACTAATAGATATCATAAATTCTCAACATGTTTCTCTCGCCTACTGAATAGCGCAAGATCATCAGGAGATAGTAAATAGCAAGATAAATAAGGAGAATTGTGGTTAAAACCACATTTCCCAGAGCCTGAATGGTAGGCTCTGGTACTTGCAAAATAGCTTTCTTCAATCTGTATGGCCTTGTGGGCTCCGCATCTGCCTGTGTTCAAGCCCGCGCTTCGTAACCCCATCACCAGTGGTTGTTCGGATGTATGGAGAAGTCTATCTGAGTAACTGGCACCCTTTCCATCCCCACTGCTCTCGGCGAGTCTGATTCCACATCTTATAGATTTGAAACACGCCCCTAGCCACTCGCTGTGGGCTCCTCTGGATAAACTTCAGCTAAGAGATATATGCCCTAATGGTGAACCCTTGGCTTTGGAAGATATTCTGTCTCTTCTACCTGACTTCAAAACGAATTTCCTGAATTTACAACACTTGAAACATTGTCTAGCCACTTTCTGGGAAAGAACCGTTATACGCCCACATCTGACTCCATTCAAAAAACACCTGGATGCAAACACCAAGTTCTTGTGTAAAACTTCTTATCTGCTCCACCAGTTCATTGACAGGTTAGAGATAGTTAAGCCAGCTTTTCTTCTCTCCTGAGAAAAAGAACTTGGAATAGTGTTGTCTACGGAGGAAGTCCAGACCACATTCCGTCACTCCCATGGCTTCTCTACCTGGATACGCATTCAAGAGAATCATTATAAATTGCTCTCACAATGGTACAGGACTCCGGACTGGTTATACCATAAAAAGCTTATACTGACCAATGTCTGGTGGTGCTGCCATAATGGCCGGGTTCTTACCTACACATCTGGTGGGACTGCCCTTTGATTGCTCCCTTCTGGTTCCATGTCGAAAATAGAATCCGACAGGTCTTGTCATCTGACTTTGCCTTGACACCGGCTATTATCTTCCTGGCGAAACCATCACCACACTATAGTCCACTGAGAGATCGTCTGATTACACACATGCTGGAAGCAGCGAAAGCTACTTCTGCCTCTACATTGGCTTCAGACCTCGCCTCCCTCCATTCAAGAATGGGTATCTAAAGTGTACCAGATCTCTCGCTTTGAAGAACTCTTAAGCTGGTCCAGACAGACGCACCAGAAGTTCCTGAAAATATGGTCCAGGTGGCTCCAACTTCCTCGGTTCTGATGGTTGTAGAGAAAGGTCTGTACTACATCTGTGAGCTACCTCAAGTCCTATGGCAGCTTCCACCTGTTTTGCATCTTCTCTTTTCCTTCTTCTTCCTTACCTTCCCTCCTTTTTTCTTCTTCTTGCTCCCTTCTTGCCCCTACTCACCCGCCCTTTTCTCCCTCCCTTCCTTTCTCTTCTATTTGCCTCTCTCTCCCTACGTGTTATGTGGGTCTTTGGATGTTCTTTGTATGTTACTTGTTCCATGTTTTGAGAAGAGGCCACAATACCATTTACACTTATATTTACATTGATTTATTTTTTCGAGGCATTAGCAGTCATCTCTTGCATTGCTGATTGTACTTTAGTGATATTGCTCTTGCCTATCCAGGCTCACTGGCTTTCCACCTTGCAAGTGTTATTTGGTGTCTTCTATGTCTTTTTCTTCATACATTTGCTTGTATGGCTCATTTTATACCCTTGTATGTACCATTGTATTGTATCTGTTTGCTTATTGAAAACAATAGTGTTTAACAAATGAAAAGAGATAATACGTAGATACAGTTACAAATGATGTAATAGCGCACTAGATGGGGAGCCCCATTATATATCATACATTGATATATACACATCGTTTGATGACTTCAAGAGTTGCATAGGATGAATTTCCATGATCCATACCGAGACTAACTAAAACAATAGGCATATGGTTTTTATAGTACCTTTGGGGAGTGTAAGGGGCTGAACTTATGGGCTGTGTGGTCAGCTTATAACATGACCATTTATTGTACAGGAATTTGAAGAAATGCTTATCTACTGAGCAATATAGAGTGACCAGCATATTATACAGAAATACAGACAAAAGCTACAGAGTGAACCTCCTACAGATGTACAAGAAATACATATAGACTCATCAGTAAGACATTAACCCTGTCATATCACATCAATAAGACACTATAATTTCATGGAAAAACATGTCCTATTACATGTCCTATCCAGGGTATACTAAAATATATATGTGACACTCTTGGTTAGCAATAAATGTATAAATATATCTTATTACTGTTAATTTATTGTCTTATATAGGTTGATTTTGTAGTGCAGTGTGTGTGGACTCACTGTGCTGCTGAACTAAGTTGACTTGGGGCTACTCTTTAGGGTCTGATCTATGTAGTCCTCTGATATTCACCCTTTAACTGACATATTGGGATCTGGTGTACTCTGCAGGGAACCATAAGCTTCCATGACTAAGAATATTGTCAGTACAGTCGCATCTGACTCAGGTGGACTAAGAGTCAAAGGAAAAGGCAAAGTTGTCGTCATGTCAAGGTCAAAACAAGCTGAGTTTGTTCATCAGGCTACACAGAGGTCAGGGCAGGTGAAACATTTGATAGGCTGTTAAACTGGCAGATGTCAGCAAGGGGTAAACACAACAAGCAATACATCTTTACAGAAGGGAAGGTGATTTTATATAACATAGGCAGTTGTGTGGGGACTACAGGGTTATAGGGTTAGGCATGGAGCACATGCACTCTATGGAAATGTGTTTAAGAAGGAACCAAGAAGTGGTGATGGAAACATAGCAAAGTAGGAGCCATGGCAGGATGAGAGGGGGTGCCGAGGGGAGTAATTGATCACCATTACTACACAATGTCAATTGTCTTTACCATATGAACTACTGTTCTAAGTTTAATTGTGCCTGAGATATAACTCTTTGAAATGATCCCCTCCAGGCTCATCTTCCCTGAATTATACAAGACCTCACCTCTCCATGCTAGCAATAGAGAAAAAAGGGGGAAAGAGTACAAAAGGGACCAAAAACAGATTTCAGTACAGGATTTCACAGAAATGAGCCAAAACCTGTTAATAAAAGTTTTTGAAAGCTTAGGTGCATAGGCCTTCCGTGGCACTGGTTGTTAAGCTTTGGCCTTTTTTCAAATATTTAAGTTAACCCCTTCCCGACATCTACTGTAATAATACGGTGGATGTTGGGTACTTAAATATGGCGGCTGCTCAGGAGCTGAGCGGCCGCAATAGCTGCTGGGTCTCTGCTGTATTATACAGCAGAGACCCGGCGCTAATGCCCGTGGTCAGTGCCCGCAGCTTTGACCGAGGCGTCATTTGCCGGGGATCGTCAGTGTCCCATTGCTATGACAGATGGGAGCCTATTGAAAGCTCCCAGGCTCGTCTCCCACACATTTTTATAGCAGACTGCTTTATGCAGCCTGTATAAAGAATCCCTGGAATTGTACCAAAACATAGAATACAGGTGACATGTCATTTTGGCTGCAGAATGAACACTGAAAAAACGAAACCCATAAGAAAGTCGCACAAATGCACTTTTTCTTCAAATCCACCCCATTCTGAATTTTTTTCCAGCTTCCCAGTACATTGTACAGAGAAATAAATGGTACCATTATGAAGAATAATTTGTCCCGCAAACATTAAGCCCTCATATGGCTCTCTGAACTGAAAAATAAAAAAGTTATGGGGTTTGGAAGGCAGGGAGTGAAAAACGAATGTGACCCTCACACGTCATGTGACACCTGGTATTCAGTCTACTGTCCAGGAGACAGATTAATAGTAGTATACTGAGGAGCAAAACATATACAGCATTATTACAGTATCATATCCTATCTTATATTCTTCTTCCTGTGTCTCCCCTGACTGTTTGTTTGTTTTGTTTTTTATTTGTTAACTGTATTAACAACATGACAATATTAGCTGGAGACAGGCAGTCATGTTATAAGTCACCTAGAGACAACAAGCCATGTAAATACACACACAGTGAGGTCATTATAATGATGGTCTGTTTCCACCATTAGTACTATTTAGTTTTCCCATGGCTATGTCCTGGTCTGTGTTACAACTTGGTTAATCTACCTGGTAGGGCCAAATAAAGTGGAGCAAGTTTATAAGATGGAACTAAAAGTTGGATAATCTTTGCGAACAGCCAGACTCTACTACTAATACAATTTAAGGACCTATCAGCATTCCTTTTGCTCTTAACAGCAACCTCTAAATTCTTATATATGTATGTATTATGTATGTCTACAACAGCATGAATCTAAGCTTGCCTTGACCAGAAGAGGAATTCTTAGGATATTTTAACTCAGAGTATTTTGCAAGCTTCAAGAATTAGGAAACTTTTTTTTGACGCGTTTATTTACGTGATGTGTTTTTTTAATGCAATTTAATACTCCAGCACACTGTATGGACCTGGAAACTTCACTTAACGCTAATGGTTATTGATGTGGTTCTTGCAAAAAATGGATAAAAACTACGTAAAAAAAAAACGCATTGTGTTTTTTTCGCCTCCCATTGAGGGTCCATGTTGCGGAAACGTAGCTTTTTTTTGCTGCAGATTTTGTTGCGTTTTTTTGTGCCAAAGCCAGGAGTGGATGCAGCAGAAGATAGAAGTATAAGAACTTCCTATATACAGTGCCTTGCGAAAGTATTCGACCCCCTTGAACTTTTCAACCTTTTGCCACATTTCAGGCTTCAAACATAAAGATATTAAATTTTAATTTTTTGGTGAAGAATAAACAACAAGTGGGACACAATTGTGAAGTGGAACGAAATTTATTGGTTATTTTAATGTGCCTGGGGTGGTCACTTGTTCCATTATGGCACTCTGGCTCTATTGCACAGGTGTGGCGGCTGGCAGATGTCAACAAGAGGAAGTGCTGCCACCCAGAACAACTGAAGTCCAGAAGATCCTGCCCGAAAGACAGGTAAGTATGATGGTGTGGCGTGTGTGTGTGTGTGTGGGGGGGGGGGGGGGAGTTGAGTTAGTTAGGAAGGGCTAGTAGTGGGCAGGCTAGCTAGGGAAACAGGGAGGGGGTGTGAGGGAGAAAGGGAAGGGGAGATAGAAATGGAGGTGGTGTAAGTCAGCTCTGAGTGAAGCCCAAGGCATCATGGTAGTTGTAGGAAAACAACAGGAAGCTACCCATGTAAACAAATGCAGGAGCTCACAGAGAAACCTAGAAATCACTTAAAACACTGCTAAAGCTATTTGGTTGCACTTATTAACCTATTAATAGCACTAACTGACCTTTTTTGAAAAATTATTTTTTGTCCAGAAAACCCCTAAGTAACAAGTTAAAATTTGACAGGACAAGCACAGATGTCAATATAAATGCAGGAAAAGCTGAAAATCAAAGCTGAAGTAAATCACCATGGGTTAACCTCCAGTAAATTTGTGGTGGCTAACCCACAGCAATTTTGCCCAGTGTACCTCCAGGCTTAATTTTTTTTTCTTCATCACTAAAAGTGATGACATATCATCAGTTTATAGGGGTCCACAGGTTCCCTTTAAATAACTATTAGGCATTTTGTATCTAGTTAGGCATTTTGTATCCATTCTTTTTTTCATTAGTGAAATATTTTTTGCTTCTAAAGAATGTGTTATGTGATTGTCTGAAAATATAAATTGATGTTGCATTATCCGTACACCCTTTTAATCTCTTGGAGTCAACTGTGTTTATACTCAGTGCTGACCTTTCCTGGACAATAATTTACTTCCTCTCAGCATACACAGCTCCACTTGGCTTTTTGCTTCCTATTTTCTTGTCAGTTTGTTTGTGTGCTTTAATTTGCTGATGTTTGCAAAACCACATGTAAATACACTAAACTGCTTTTTTTTAATCTTCTGATGCTCTATTATTTTTAGTGTTTTTCTTCCACCCCTCTAAAGGCTAGTGCTTTGTGGACTTGGATAAAGAAAGATGTCCTATTGAAAATCAAAGTTAAAGGACCACTGGAAGTTTGCCCAAGGGAAGTTAGTACTTGGCAAGAGAATCAACAGCTAATCAAAACCGTCTGTGTGTTCCGCACATTTTGAGATTATATTCATGCGAAAGGAGTAAAAAGAAAATGTTTGGCTCGAATAAAACTGTTGCAGCGTAATTGTTTTTTCTTTTGATTTTTAATTTGCGAGCATTCAAAGCATAGTTAGATTCATTTGCCCATCCCAATGCAGTTCTGCATATTTAGAGCATTTCTAGTCAATCTAATTTGCCTGTATATGTTTTGCAATAACATTAGATTAGTATATTCAGATTGGAGATTGTTCACTACTGCCTAAAAAAAATCTGGTTTTATGTAAGGGCTAAATTAACTTTTCACTATTAATACAGTATCTTTAAATAACTGTTGACTATGGCACAATGGCCAGGTAAATATTTGAATGGCCTAGAAGAAAGGTTAACAATAATTTATAGAAGAATAGAAAGCACTAAGGACACAATCCTTGAAAACATCCTTCAGTTCACAACAGAAATTTCATAATAAAGGCATAATGCAAAGTTATAATACCTGGTGCCCTCTTTTAAACCCTCACTGATGCTCTTACTATTCCAGGTCCCCTCTTCATTTCTGAAAAATGGCTACCAGCCTCTCAGATTACTCTGTGCACACTGTGCTTAGGTAGTCTAAGATGCTTCCCCCAATTCCTAGATGGACCAGCCATGAGCAGGGGGAGGTATTTCAGAGTACCAAAGCATGGTGTGGATAGAGTAATTTGAGAAGCTGGTAGCCATTTTACAGAAAGGAAGACGGACTGAGAATCAGAAGTACCATGCCAGAAAGATTAAAAGGAGGGCACCAGGTATTTAACTATGCATTTTGCATTAATTGTAAAAATGTTTTGTGCAAGTTGCTTTCAAGTATAGTTATATGATGCATCAAATTTTGACGCCCTTTTGATACTTTTCAGAGGGAAATTATTCAATAACATGAATCACTATGTTGCAAGTGCTCTCCCCACTTGGCTGCCGAAACTTCTCACAGCTGAGTAGGAATTCCTACAAAGCAGAGACCATCCCTGTCCCCCTCAACCGACATGGACTCGTTCCCAGAAGACACCTCACTTTCCATCTATTTAACTTTTATCCTGCCTCTATTTTCAATACTTCTGTCCTGGGTCTCAACCACAAGAGCCTCTGTAGAGGAGGCAGAAATGGAAGGATTTTCTCAGGCTAAAAGCCTTAATAGTATTTTTCTTTTCCCATACATAATGTACTGGTGTATAGAGATATATCTATATATGCCATATATATTATAAAAAGTGTATGTTTTTAGGAATTATTACAATGTTAACAAAAAAGTAATGTCAGAAATCTCTGTTTAGCTGCTATTGCTATAAGTGCCAACCTTTGAAGCTTCTGCAGCTTTCAGGTCTCTTCTATGCTTATCCAATTAGCAGCTGAGGAGGCATATTTAAACCCTCTTACTCCTTAAACAGGTGCCTGCTATTGGTTGTACCTAGTTTAGCTCCCTTATGCTTAATATTGACCTCTGGCATTATACAAGAAATCTTTTTGTCTCCTGATTTTGGCTCTGACGTAACTTCTAGGAAAACTACTTGTCTCCTCGCGAATTGACTATTGGACTGGACGTTCATTCTCTTGATTTATTCTCCTGATTCCAATCTGCCTTGTAACTTTATCATGGGTTCTGGTTAGACTTCTGATTGTGGAGCATTTATTTCTTGTACCAGTTTCTGGGGTGATAACTTGGGCTGCCTGTGATGAAGGTGCTTGGGTGTCTCAGTGCTCTATAAGATTTAAGCAGCTAGTCCTACTTTTCTCTGTTGTCAGCCAGTCCCTGCAATTTCTGATATTTGCTCCAGAGACCATATTATAACAAGTAAATTACAATAAACTATTTAAATAATACAGTTTGATAACATAAACAAATAACAGATTTAGACTAGGTTCACACTAGTGTTTGGTCTCCGTTCCCCATTCTGCTTAGGCGGAAATCGGACGGAAACCCGGCGGACCACATTATAGTCTTTAGTCCCAACAGAAACTTGAACGCTAGTGTGAACCTAGCATCGTTTAATTTTGTCATAACCCATATAATATAGTAAAAATTTATAGTGACTGCTAAATGGCATAAATAAAAATACTATAGTTACTATTTGAATTGGAGAATCACAATATTATACTTGGTATTGGTATCAAATTCAAAATTCTGGTATTGTAACAACTCTACTTTCAAAATTAAATTCAAGTCCATTTTAAACATACAAAATTCAAAACATCTTAACCAACCATCAATCATCCCTTCATAAAAACAAAATATAGTTAAAATAGTACCCATTAATTGCTGAACAATTATTATAAAAGTAGACCAATGTTAGTACTTGCAACTTAAAGGGGTGTTAAAACTTATAATTTTATTATTTAAAACTACTGCTGAGGGACCCTTATAGAGGTCACTACTCCACTAACTCCAGTTCTTAACATCTGTTAATAGGCACCGCTCCACTGATTCCAGGATTTCAGGGCAGATATAATTTTCTCTCTAGCCCCCCACTGTTCCTGAGCAATAAGTGCAGTACATTTTAGTGCCTAATATGCAACTCAGGCTCTGGAATTGGGGACGGAATCCCCAAACAGTCACTGAAAGCAGGTGTGACTGAAGCCTTAAGGGAAATTTATCAAGACTTTCATTCAGTCTTGATCCCCTGTGTGCTGGAGTGTAGATGCGCCTAATTTATTAAAAGGCATATACAGTACTGTGCAAAAGTTTTAGGTAGGTGTCAAAAAAAATGGTGCCCAATAATAAAAATAAACAAATAAATAAATAAATTATAAATATATATATATAAAAATTTTTCTTGATGATGATTCCAGCCTGGCTCTGACCCGCGGTTTCTGTGATCCAAACCAGCCCCCAACCCCACTCCGCTCCCTCCCCCCCTCCCCTGATCTCACAGGTGATTGATTACCTGTGCTATGGGGACTGACTAACTATAATTCCCTCAGGTCCATCATCAAGAATCCGCTGGATGAATTTTAACTCACTGGAAAACCCCTTGAATGACATTGACTGAATATAAACCATAAACCAGCGCTGTAAGCGCTACTAAGGAGTACCCCCGGAGAGCCAGCAGGTACAGGTCAAGTTACAGGAGTCCCTACATGCCATGCATCACTACATATACTCCCGTGGCATCCCCTCAAATATTTTTGGTCACCTATCGGCTTTACATCGCCAGTGTATTATTTCCATTCCTGCAGCTGAATCACCGTAAGATATCTGGTTTGAATTATTTGAGGCCGCCATGCCAACTTTATAGTTGCTTCATTATGGTGATATTGCTTTAGTGCCTAGGTGCCTTTTTGCCCATGCTTCGTGGGAGGTGTTTTAATTTTTGTATTTCATGTGTTTTATTGGCATGTATTAAAAGTTATGTTTTATAGCTGATTATCTTTTTGGAATTCTTCTTGAAAATTTATCACAAATGATCATTTACAGTGGCTGTCAGCAGATTTTTGATGCATCAGGGTAGAAAATTGCAGTTGTTGTTGGCTGATAGTACAAGTACAACTGTATGGCATAAGTAGTCAGATGTGAGTGATCATGTGCAACTTTGTGCAAGACTCTCAGACTGGCCAGTTTATTCTGTTATATTGCTGTTGGGATCATTTGTAAGAATGATTGGCTAGATTATGACCAATCAAAATCTTGTGTATGGGCAGCTTTACCTACTGTAGGTTTTCGAGCTGCAGATGCTTTGGTGAAGTTAACTGGGAACAGGGTCGGACTGGCCCACCGGGGAACCGGTGAATCCCCCGGTGGGCCCCGTGCCCCGACTATTAGTCCACATTTTACCAATGTAAATGCATTGGTCAGGGGCCCCTGACCAATGCATTTACATTGACAAAATGTGGATTAGTAATGGTCAGGGGCCGGACTTTACTACCATAAAGATGACCACTGCCGGCGGAGCGCAGCGGCGGAAGACTGTCCCTACCTTGTCATGGGCCCGCCTCCTGAAGCCTGCATCCTGATTGACAGCTGCTGGAGCCAATCAAATTGCAGCGCATTGCTGCACGCGTCAATGACGTTATGACGCTGTGCGCGGCGGCGGGATTCAGCAGAGGAGCCCAGAACAACAGTGTGAAGGTAAGTACTATTTACCACACACACAAAACAACTTTTCCCCTTATTTTGCCCCCAAATCTTTCAGCTTCACTGACCCCTCTGAGAACTACAACCCCCAGCAGCTCCAGATGCTCTGGATCTGTTGAGAGTTGAGTCCCCCCACAAAAAAAAAAAAAAAAACGAATATCCCACTGTATTGTTATGCTGGTGCCTGCTCTAGGGCTCCAGCATGACAATACCTAAGTTGCAGAAACCGCTGAGGACTTTTCTGTCCGTCACTTTCAGTTTGAATATGGCGGACACTGGCGGACCTCATTATAATGGGGTCTGCCGGTGTCTGTGTGTAACCGCCATGTTAACAGTCCACCTCTCAGTCATTCGGCTCCCATGGCCGCAGTTGTGAACCTAGCATAAGGCTATGGCTACTCTACAACTTCCATCATGGAACCAAAGATCGTCGTGTCGCCTTGGGACTCTTTCACACGTTAGTGCATGGAGTCGCGTTGGGACCCTCAGGTTGCAATGCGACTCCATTCACTAACATGAGTGAAGGAATTACAAGGCGACACGGTGATCCACATGACGGGAGTCTCAGCTTATTCATCAAAAACAATGTTTTCCACCTGCCGGAGTTTTGCGCCTAATTTATAATGAGGTGCGCACATAAATTAGTCACGTCTTCTGGAGTCTGTGCACCTAAACAGAACTCCACACCAGCTCCTTGCTGATGTAGATCTCTGGGATCATTAACACTAGAAAACTGAAGTAAATGATGATAAAATGACAGGGCCAGAAAAGTGGTGAAAAACTCAAAAAGTCTCTTTTTTTTGCAAAAATTTTCACTTGCGCAAAATAATTGTTACTTTTTTAATGGCTTGTACATCACTTTTTTTTTAGCACACAAGCTGTGTTAAATCAGCTCCATTTATTTATTTATTTATTTATTATGCTTACTTGTATCGCGCCATCATATTCCACAGCGCTTTACAGACATTGACAGTCATACAGTATGTAGATTGTGAGCCCTATATGGGACAGTGACTGTCAATGTCTGTAAAGCGCTGTGGAATATGATGGCGCTATATAAGTAAGAAAAATAAATAAATAGTATTTACACTGTACAAATAGGATGCATGATGTTAAAAAAAAATGTCATGCATCCTATTTAATGTCATGCATCCTATTCATACAGTGTATATACTATGAGGCTGATTTAACATGGCTTATTTATTTATATGGCAGATATAACCTTTTTAACCAACCCCCAATACAATATAATTTTGTCAATATGTTGTTAAAAAAAAAAAAAAAAATTATTTATGCCAGGGGAGGTGAAAAACAACAAAAAAAATACCCTACTCACCTGTCCCCGATGCTGCAGTGTCCTCCCAGTGCAGTCCGATCCTGCTACTTGACTGTCTTCTGGCTGTGACGTCCCAGCTCCCTTCCGCTGAGGCCGTCACGTGACTACTTAGGTCAATCAGCGGCCTACAGAAGGAACCCAGGGACGTCACAGATAGTGACGTCCCTTCGCCGTGGCTGCGGATTGGCCTTAGCAGTCATGTGTGGTGGGGACATGTGCCAACAGAGCTGCAGGACTGAGGAACACACGAACATCGGGGACAGGTGAATGTGTTTTTTCTTTTTTTTTTTTCTTTTTTTTTCACCTCTCCCACTCTAATTAAAAAATACATTTTTGCCTGGACAACCCCTTTAAAGGGATTATCCACATTCTAATATTGTTATACCACCTGCAGGGTTCCAACACGCAGGACCCCCTGAAGATCAGCTGCATTGGAATAGCATGGCTCTCAGTAATGTTACCATACCAGGAGCCACGCTGCTCACTAGCCGTATGAAGTGTAGTGGTGGTTTTAGGTACTGCAGCGCTGTCCCATTGAAGTCTATGAGGCAGCACTACAGTACCAAAAGCTGCAGCTGCACTTTGTACAGTGAGTGAGCAGTGTGGCTCCTGGTATATAATCATTACTGGGAGTCACGCTGTCCCGGTGAAGCTGATCTGCAGGGATCCAGGTTGTCAGACTTTCACAGATCTAAGGGCTCATTCACACAACAGGATTCCAAGGCCGTGTGCTGGCTGTTGTATTAGCAGCAACCGGTCCGATAGATTTTAGTGGATCTATTCACACGACCATTGTTTTAACGGTCTGTGTGAATGATCCAAGAAAGAAATAGAACCAGCTATTTTTGGTGATTTTATGGATCTCTCAATAGACTCGTGTCAATGAGGGATCCTTGAAAACAGATTTTCCTAGGGTGTACACTGTGCTGGGCACTGTCGTGTGAGTGTAGCCTAGAATATTAGAAGGTGGATAACCTTTTTAAAGGGGTTATGCCATGAAGAATAGTTTTCTGTTATCCATAGGATCGAGCCCTCAGAATCGGGGTGTTTTTCTTCTAACTGAATCCAGGCTGAATGTAGCCGTGCCCAGCTGGACGGGAGGCGACCGTGCACCCATTAACTTGAATGGAAGTGCCTGAGATAGTAAAGTACAGTACTTCGGCTATCTCAGTTACTCCCATTAAAGTAAAAGAGGGCATGGATGCTTCCTATCCAGCAGGGCACGGTTACATTCACCCTGGATTCAGTCAGACTAAATTCACTGTGGGGAGAAAAACAACCCCATTCTCAGGACCGGGAACCGGGATTCATTATCGTCTGTCCTATGGATAAAGTAATAGTAGTTAGGTGACTCTTAATCCTGGAGCATGTAAGGAATTCAGGTGCAGGAAGTGTAGGTCAGTGGGGACTTGTGTCACCACATTTCAAGAGCCATAGTCGGGGCACTTCTCTATCCTTAAGGCCGGGGCCCCACGTGGTGTAAACGCCGCGGTTCACCTGCAGCGTAAACGCCGTGGAAAAAAAAGCGGCGTTTTACAGTCACAGCAAAGTGGATGGGAGGATGGGATTCTAGTAATTCCTATCCCCACTTTGCGTTAATATACGTGTTGCAGACATGCGGCGATTTTCAAAACCGTTGTGGTTTTGGAAATCGCTGCATGTTAATTATACCTACGGAAATGCGGTTTCCCTATAGGTATAATGGATGCAGAAATTTCACAGAGGAAGCCTCTGTGAACTTTCTATCAAAAGCGCTGCAGGAAGAACTGCAATGCGTTGCTGTCGTGGTTTTTCCAGCAGAGCTTTTTTGCTGCAGGACGCCATGTGGGGCTTAGCTTAAAGGGGTTTTCAGGGCTTTCCTTTTTTTTTTTTTTTTTTAATTGCTGACCTATCCTTAGAAATGTCATCAACTGGAGATCTGTTGGGGGTCTGACACCTTATCCCCCTGTGGTTCGGCTGGTTAGAGAGGCAGTGGCCCTCTGAGTGCTGCTTCTACTTCACAGGACATGTGACATTATGTTCATTGATCACATGGCCTGATCACAGCTCAGTCCCATTCAAGTGAATGGGCTGAGCTGTGATACCAAGCACAGTCACTATGGAGCTGTGCTTGGTAAATACTGAAGAGGCTGCAGCACACACATCATGTGAACAGGTGCTGATCCCTTTCCAATTTTTAATTGATGATTGCATAGGTCATCAATTACTCAGCCTTGGAAAACCCCTTTAAAGCCCCAAATAGACTGTCCTACTGATATAAAATAAGATAATATAGCACCCAAGTCTGTTTCCTCTCTGTAGTGAATGAAATGACAGCAATAAGCATTCTTCTATCTACAGTAGGCTTAACGTGAAAACTGTGGAATCCACCAGAACATATGCCCTTGTGTAGATCTGAGACTACTGCACAGACGGTTGGTCTGGAAGCATAGCCAGTGATTCAGGGTAGGTGCTTCTCAACATCTATTATTGACTGATAGTCATCTGTTTTTGTTTTTTAAGGGATTGTCCAGGATGTTAATACAATAGATACTGATGATCTATCCACAGGAAAGGCCATCAGCATCTGATCGGTGTGGGGGCTGACTCCCAGATCCTGCACCAATCAGTTGATTCAGCTCCCGCCTCTCAACCCTACCACATTGAAGTGTTTAAAATATTGATCCAGTGTTGAGGTGTGTCAGTATCTTGGAAAGCTGGGTAGTACCCTTGTACTACCCTGATTTCCAAGGTACTAAGACAGCATTTAGCTTGTCAGCTGCCGCCACTCTGGATCAATATTATTACACTTCATTGTGATTGGTTTACTCCCAGGCACATTGACAGTATTTCACTTCAATAGCTTACTTTAAATGTGAGCAGGAGTAAATCAGGTCACATAGCTAGTGCAGGGACTGTTATGTAATTTAGGAGTCCCTTCACTAGCTCATTCTGGCACACCTACAAGATTCTGTCTCAACTACAGGTCTCCTGCACCAGAATAGAAGCCAGTGTTCATTAAATTTACCAAATAAGAAGGAAGACAGCTGAAGGTCACTATAGTTTTTTAAAAAATTTTCATACTGCTGGGATCTTTTGTGTTTTTTTTTATCTTTCAGGTTATGATGGATCGCTTGGATTACGTCGGATTCATTGGACTCCATCGATAATCATCGTTTTTGTTTAATTTTTTAATAAAATGGTCAAAGAGGGTTGTCTGGGGGTTGTTTTTATTTCAATAAAAATAATTTCTCTCATGTCTCTTGATTATTTTAACTACTTTCTTACCCCCTTAGTAATGGCGACTGTCTGTTAGACAGCATCCATTACTAAGGTGTGGCTTAGTGTTAGATGGTGAATATTCTAGCACTAACCCTCCTATTATTACCCCGGTACCCAACACCATCAGGGGTGCCGGGAAGAGCTGGGTATCGTCCAATACCCAGCTGTCTAAAGAGACTGCTGGGGATTGGGGTGGTTGCAGTCTGGTATTATTAGGCTGGGAAGGCCCAAAAACAGTGGCCCTTCCCACCCTTGTAATGTCAGGCTGCTGCTGCTTGTTATATCCGGCTGGTTATGAGAAATTGGGGGGACCCTATGTCGTTTTTTTTCCAATTATAAAGCAGCATAGGGTCCCCCCAATATTTCTGAACCAGACAGATATAACAAGCAGTAGCCTGACATTACAAGGGTGGGAAGGGCCACGGTGTTTGCCCCTTCCCAGCCTAATAATACCAACCTGCGATGGCCCCAATCTCTGGCTGTCTCTTTAGACAGCTGGGTATTGGACAATACTCAACTCTTTTTGGTGTTAGGTAATAATTGGAGGGTTAGTGATAGCCTTCACCAGCTGACACAAAGCCACACCTTAGTAATGGATGCTGTCTATCAGACAGTTGCCATTACTAAGGGGGTAAGAAAGTATTTAAAAAAAACTTGAGACATGAGAGAAATTTTTTTCATTGAAATAAAAACTCCCCCAGACAACCCTCTTTGACAATTTTATTAAATAATTTAAAAAAAACTGTAAAGCACTGCGGAATATGATGGCGCTATATAAGTAAGCATAATAAATAATAATAATAAATAAAAAAAACAAAAATGATGATCATCGATGGAGTCCAACGAATCCGACATAATCCAATGGATCATCGTAACCTGAAAGAGAAAAACACAGCGTAATAAAAAAAAAATACTCACCTACAGCTGTCTTCTTTCATCTGTCTTCTGTGGTAAAATAGAAACTGGCTTCTATTCTGGTGCAGGGGATCTGGAGATGAGAAAGAATTCTGTCTCATCTCAAAGGTTTGTGCCTCAGAATGAGCTAATGAAGGGACTCCTAAGCTACAGAAGAGTCCCTGGCATGGCTGTGTGATTGTTGTTACTCCTATCAATGTGACCAGGAGTAACACAATCACATTGGGGGTCAGGAGAAGCAGGAGCTGACAAGCTATTCATATGAATTGACAGGCATCTCATGCATTCACAGCAGGCACTGCCCGGTAATTCATTTGCATTTACAAGCAGCTCCTGCAAGGGGGGGAGGGGGCAATGCAGGCGCAAAATATCACTCCTGCATCGCTCCACATCTGTAGCAATATAAGTGTGAAAAATGGACAGCACAAGAATGATGTTTTTTTTTTTTACAGATAGTACATGGACAGAAAAATTGTTAGTGTTAAAGGGGTTGTCCAGAATAACCTGTTTTTGGCAAGGAGGCTGGGGAAGGTGAAAAAAAAAAAAAAACAGACTCTCACCTGTCCCCGGTACTCCGGTGTCTCCCACCACAGTCCGGTCCTGCTGCTCCCAGGTGACGTCCCAGTTACTTTACTTAGGCCGCTGATTGGCCTCAGGAGTCACATGAGGTGAGGACTTCCTCCTAAACAAGAACCGGGAGGAGCAGGACCAGGCTGTGGTGGGAGACACCGAAGCATTGGGGACAGGTTAGTATGGGGTTTTTTTCTTCACCTTCCTGGCCTCCTTGCCAAAAATGGCTTCCAAGAGAACTATGCCACTTTGAAAAAAACATTCCCTTCTGCAATAGATATTATTGAAGCTGATGTTGATAGTGATGGTGAGGATGACATGAATGATGGAAAACATGTACAGTAGCTTGTGAAAACTGCCTGACCTGCTGCTATAGACTTTTATATGATCACAACTTGCATTCTGCTGCATATACAAATCTTTTTGTGGCATATAAAGCGCTCCTTACTCTGGCCTGCACCTTTCCTGTGAAAGAATGTTTAAAAAAAAAAAAATTGTAAAAAATCGGTTGAGGTCATTGATTGGACAAGAACTTTTAGAATCTCTCATTTTAATGAACATTGAGAGGGAGATTTCCATGTCTTTAGATTATGATGACATTGTTGATCGATTTGCAAACTCATCTTCTGTTCTTCAGAAACTGCTGCTGTAACCTGGTTGCGTAAAATGTTTTTTTTTTTGTGTGTCTTACTATATTAATACTGCTCTATTTAAGATTAGTTATTTGTATTGTGTGTCTGATACATTAAAACTACGTTTATAGAAAAAGAAAATGAAAATCCTGACAGGGACAGGAACCCCTTTGACTGTAATGGGGTCCATCAGTTTTCTACTTTGATGTTTGTCACTTTGCCTGGCAAAACAGGCCGACTATCTGCACTATTGTGTCTGTAATGTTGAACTCTATCTTGATGGAGGATAAGTTAATGTCTGTGATGGAGGATAACTTAATGTTTAATTTTATATTATTTATTTAAATATTATTTATTTGGTTGTGCAATAAAATAATTTTGGTTTGCTTTTCCGTGTATGTGTGTAGAACGTAATATAGTTTGTGTGCTAGGTCTCATGCCTGAATGTATTTAAGATCTGCATCACACAGATCTCAGATACGCACCATGCATACCCATATATAAAATAAAATACATTTTTCTATTCAAAGACAGTAAACTAAGGCTCAGCTAAAAGTGATATTTGCATTGATTAAGAGAACACTCACTTTGATGTAATACAAAGGACAATACAGTTCTGTTTTGCACACTGTATTGTGCGCGAAAATGCATGTTAAATGTGCATGATGCCAAAAACTGGATGGGCGATTTCATATGGCAGCAGGGTGGGCCCCTAGAATCAATCCCACTGGTGGGCCCTAGGCACCCCAGTCCGACCCTGACTGGGAAGTTTGAGGGAGAAAAAACAGAAACAAAACTTTGGTGGGTTAAAAATCTAATGAAAGGTTAGCATCAGCTGCACAAATATAATATATTGTTCGGTCAAAAAGATTTAAAATGTGAGATAGAAAACTATAAAACCATTGGTAAACAGTCATGCATGCTTAAAATTGTTTCCTTTGCTTACATGAAGGTCATCAGTTGTTTTCTGCTATATTTATTGCTAGTTTCATTGAATTATACCACATCAACAGATTCCTGCATTATTTTCCTGATTTACTTACAGAGGTGACCTTGACAAATAAATACATGCTGGTACACTCTCAATGTTAAGCAGAGAGATGATAGTGGATTATTTTGTTTTGAACTGAATATGCTTTTCACATTTTATTTCATTTTATTCTATTTTGTTTGTTATAAAGAAAAAACCCTTGGAGCCGACCTGTGGTTTACTTTGCCATGGGTTTATCTGTTCTTCAGTTTGAACATTACAAAGAGAATCACACAAGAATTTTATTTTACCAATTGACTGGAAGTTTTCTGGGAAAGAATATGCAAATAAAATTTCCTTTATGGAAAAATTAAAACTGTGTCTCTTGCACCACCTATTGGAAGTCAGTGCCCAACTTTCAAAAAGCCATGACTTGGGATATAAGCCAAACCAGAAAAAGAGACAAAGTAACCCTCCTGAAATAATACAAACTGTAGTACAGTAATGTATACACAGCACGGTTAAAAAAGATGTCATGTATTTTTGTATGATTCAGTACATTGCTATAATGAATACTGTGCATGGCACCAGGGGCGTAGCTATAAGGGGTACAGAGGTAGCAGTCACAACTGGGCCCTGGACCCTGAGGGGGTCACGTAAAATATACCACTAGGTAGGTAGGGGACCCATTACAAATTTTGTACAGTAGCCCAGGAGCTTCAAGTTCTGCCTTTGCATGGCACTGTAAGGGTAAGTTCACACAGAGTTTTTTTGGACACTATAAAATCTGCTTCTGGAATTGGGAAGCGGTTTTTGACGCGTTTTTTGTCACAATGTGCTTTTTGTTCCTCCCATTAATATCTATGGGGTTTACAAGGCGGAATCCGCCTGAAGATAGGTCATACCCTTCTTTTTTCCTCTAGCTGAAAAAAACAACTAAAGATAAAAATCTTTGAGGTGGAAACATGGTTCTGGAAACCAGTGAGCTGGTATACCTTATTCTCTCTACAGTTTCAGGCTCCATGCTCCATGCACATATCCATGCACCATACACATAGCACAGGGCTTGAGTATAAATTTTGCCTTGCTGGCTTCTTTAAAGGGGTTGTCCCTCTTGGATTTCAAACTTGGATGCCTACCTCTAAGTAGACAAAGTGGCTTCTGGTCTGGTCTAGCTCAGTTCACAACCCTATTATGCAGCCACATTATACACTTGAAAAAGAGGTTACTCCTCCGAAATGCGTTGTGTGTTGTTGTTACCAGAATAAAGAGGATATTCTTCACCTAACGGTTCAGTAAGCGCTGGTTTATCATCCATCCATTAAGGTTTTCCTTGCCTTCTGGATTTGGTCTGTTCTTCTGGTCTGGCATTGTCATTATCATTAAATACTGAGTGGCTGCACTGAGCATCCCTGAGTATAACAGCTGAGCACTCGAGGCTAGAGGAACAATTTCATAACACACTAACATGCATACAGTATACATTTAATACATACAATACATATGAAAACAGTTAATGAAAATTTATCAAAATCAATGAAAAAAAGGGGAGCTGTTAGCAATCCTGTCAGTTCGCTGCTTGAGGCCGGGGCCCCACGTGGCGTTTTCCACTGCGCTTTACAGTCAGAGCAAAGTGGATGGGATTCTAGCAAATCCCATGCCCACTTTGCGGTAAAAACCGCGCCGAGGAGACGCGATGATTTCCAAAACCGGCGCGGTTTTAGAAATCGCAGCATGTCAATTATACCGTACCTATGGAAATGCCGGCGGTTTCCCCATAGGTATAATTAAAACAGAAAGTCCGCAGAGGAAACCTCTGCGAACTTTCTGTCTAAAGTGCTGTGGGAAGAACCACAATGCGTTCCCGCCACGGTTTTTACTGCAGCGCTTTTTTGCTGCGGGACTCCATGTTGGGCCTTAGCCCTAAAGAGGTTATCCAGGATTTGGGACAAGCTGTGGGGCAGCCAGGGCCTTATGGTCGCATGCTGGGGCCCCTGTACCAGAAGTCTCTCACCAGTGGTCATGTAAAGCTCAGCAGCAGTGAAATGGACCGGTGGTGGACAACAGGTGAGTATGTTTTTTATTCCTTTTACAACTACCTACGGCCGCCTCACAAGTTGTTCCAAATCCTGGACAATCTCTTTAACCCCCTAAAGCTAAGGCCCCATGTAGCGAAACGCAAAAAAAAAAAAAAAAAAACACTGCGTAAAAAAAACCGCAGCTGAAATGCATCATTTTTTTTCCACAGAGTTTTTATTGTGTTTTTGCTGCGTGTTTCTCTGCGGATTTTCTAAGCTAATTAAACCTATAGGGAAAATGCCAGTGTTTTCGCAGGCATAATTGATATGCCGCAATTTTCAGAAATACAGACGTTTTTGAAAACACAGCTTTTCCACAGCAGATTTTTTTCTGCAATGTGTGGATGGGATTAGACAGAATCTCATTCACTTTGCAGGTACTGTAAAACACTGCATTTTTGCGACGTGGGGCATTAGCCTAACAGTCACTTTAAAATGGCAAAAACTCTCTTGAAAATGTAATATAGATTTTTTTTTTTTTTAGATTTTGAATTTATGTATCAAGCAAATATTACTGCCACATAACTCTAATGCTTTATGTGCATTTTAACCCCTTAGTGACTAACACATTTAGCCTTAAACAACCAGTAACATTTTAGTCCACTCTGAATTCCAGCTTTCATAACTTTTTAAAAATTTTTTCAATATATTTTTACGAGACCTTGTATTTTGTGGGTACATAAAACTTTTAGAATCAGTTTTTATTACTTTTGTTTTCAATAGGTGAGATGAACAGATAATGGAATAGAAATGTAGTGATGCAAACAAAAAAATATTTTCTTTAAAGGGAACCTGTCACCATGAAAACATGCAATATAATGCAAGCAGTATGTTATAGAGCAGGGGAAGCTAAGCAGACTGATGTATAGTTTGTGGAAAAACATTCAGTATAACCTGTCATTTATTCATTGAAATCTCTGACTTTTCTATGCTTAGAAGCAGTACTTGCATAATGGGGGCGGTCAGTGAGTGACAGCTGTCTCTGCACAGTCATAGAGTGGAGGCTGCCAATCACTGGTACGGCTGCACTCCTGACTCAACTACTGTTTCTAACCAAAAAAAGAGTATAGATGTAAATGATGATGACAAGTTATACTGAATCTATTCTCACAAACCTATACATCAATCTGCTCAGCTTCTCCTGCTCTATAACATGTTTACTGAAGATTACACTGCTATTTCATAATGACATGTTCCTTTTAATGCACATGGCATATATTGCAGCATTCTGTTGAAGGGATTGTCCAGTTTCAGACACATTTTAAGAGACAATGCTGTTTGTATAAAGAAAAGTTATACAATTTTACAATATACTTTCTGTATCAAATCCTCACAGTGTTCTAGATCTCTGCTTGCTGTCATTGCTGCTTACTTCCAGTGGATAAAAATTAGTCCATGGTCATGTGATATAGAGATTATGGTCATGATGGACACACAGGTGCACAGTTCATTATAGTCATATATAGTCATGCTTGGTAATGAGCTGTGTACATGTATGCCCATCACATGAAGTAAGCAGAAAGAATGACAGCAAGCAGAGTTCTAGATAACCATGATGAATTGATACAGAAAGTATATTGGAAAATTGTAGAACTTTTTATTATACAAACAATAACATTTGTCTCTTAATATCTGTCTAACACAGGGCAACCCAAATTCAGACTGTTGCATGTGGTCTGGGAAACAAGGTCTGTGTGATGATCACATATACTGACAGCAGTTCACTTTAACTAAACGTATTGCATCATAAAGAAATTTTAGCCTTGACAACTCCTTTAAGTTACACTAGGTTTGTTATTTTTTTAGACAATAGTTTTAAGCTGGCTAAAGTTAAAGGGGTTTTCCAGGCCATAATTTTATCATATTTTTATTCTTGAATTAGGCTGGGGGAGGTTAAAAAAAAATCCATAGTCACCTATTCCTGTGCTCCGATGCCTCCCAGCGTGGTCTGGTCCTGCAGCACCGTTGTTTTCTTCCGGCAAGGGACCATTGACGTCACACCCGGCGAGGAATTCCACTGCAAAAAGACAGCGAGCAGCAGGACCTAACCGTCCTGGGAGTACACCGGAATTCCGGGAACTGGTGAGTATGTTTTTTTTTTAACCTCTCCTGGCCTAAATAAAAAATAAAATTTAAGCCTAGACAACCTCTTTAAGTCAGTGATAAGAAACAGTAAAATTAAAGAGAATGCATCACCAGAAAATTATCTATTTTAAAAGCAGGTTTTTATGTTGAACATATTTATGAATTTTTTATTTTTTTTTCACATATTCCATGTCACTATTTATATTAATAAAAATGTACCAAATCATGCAATGTTGTCTCTGACCACTACACCTATTAATAGGCTGACACTTGCCAATTCTAAGAGATTTTCTTTGAAGCAGTTACCTCATTTACATCACAGACAAAACATTATTACAATAGAAGATAACACCAATGACCCATTACTTATCCACTACTGACAATAGATGGTGTCACAACTTAACTACTCTCCCTCCCTGCACAAAGCATGCTTAGGAAACTCTTCCATAGACCTCAGTGAGTCAGCTCTAATCTGTTGCTGCCTGTGGCAACGAGAATGCTATAAAGCATATCATTTAACTGCTGTTGACAGAGCAGAGGATAAGGTCAGGCAAAATGGCAGCCCCCATAATCATGTACAGAAAATAGAATAAAAAAAATACAATCCGAGAATAAAAAAAGATTAGAAAAATGTGATATATTTCAATATCTGATTTCAATAATTAACATTCCATTTAATACAGCATATACAATATAGAGAAGCATTCATATTTTATTTATACTTTTTCTTCTTTTTTGGATCTATTTCTGGCTTTAGCTTCAAAAAAAGGATTGGAAAGAATCACAAAAATGTGGCATGTGTGTTTTATATTGCCTAAACAAAGCAATATAATAATAATAATACATTGATAATAATAATACTAATACAATATAACATTTTCTCTACTTTGTGTTTTCATGCCTGCTTTTTCTAGAGAAATACTTTGCGCCAGGCCCCTCTGCATGGCATATATCTGCTCTGTGGTCTTGACTGTGTTTTCGCCATATGGACAATCAATGAACTTTTTACCTGCTTAAAGCGGATGAATGTGCCAATTCGACTTCTGGTGACGTCCCAATTTATAAATATACTATAATGAAGGTTTTACATGAATCATCAGGCTTCTGATGTATTTCTACATATTAATAGCTCACTAACCATGCTGACTTTGTCTCGGAAATCTACTTTCATTCTACTACTACTACAACTAATAATACAAATTATTGTGTTCACCAGTCATTGCCTATATTAATGGTAAAGTTAACTTTTGTTATGTTTTCAGTTTCTGTTCTACCTTGCTGATATTATTGAACATAATTTTTAAGACTGTAGGAAAAACATAAATTTAATAAAAATGTATTTAGGTCCATAGAAAATGTTTTCAAATAAAAAAAAAATAAAAACCTTTTCCCTACCAATTTAGTTCTGAAACGCTGGGGTTCCCCAAGTTTACAAGCAGCTGGCACGTGATCCGTGTAGTCTATGGACTCAGCAGCCATGTGCCATACTACTGGCAACATGGCTCCCATGTGCAGTAATGTCAATAATGCAGCAGATAGCATGTGACTGCTGCAGCCAATCATTGCCATCTTCTTGTAAACAAGACTGGGGCACTTATGCCACATCAGTGCTGAATTGCCAAGAGAAAGGAGAGGTAAGTAGTGTTAACATTTTGAGCTGTTTTTCAGAATTTTTTTTTTTTTTTATTAATCTCAATAACCCCTTTCATTATGATGCAATTAATTGTATACAGTGTAATATAAATATAATGTGAATATAATGTGAAGAAAGACTATTAAAGTTTCCCAAGGACAAAGCAAGCCATAGATTCGGTATGTAGAATAAGACTGGACTGTGTCACAGTGTCCGTTGAAAATCACCAGATAAAAAATTCCTGCAAGTCCTACTTTTTCCTTTGGTGTTTTCGATTCCGATGGACCAGAATAATGGAAACCCCGACACTAGTGTGAACCTAGCATCACAAGTATAAAATAATCTTGCCTGGATAGAAAAGTCAGTGGATAAGAAGCACTCATCATGTTGGTATTTGTATATTAATAATAATGACAATTTTTCCACTACAGCTTTTGCAGGACATCACTTTCCAGAATGCAGGTAAGGCTGGATTCACATCTGCGTTGGAGTCTCCGTAGGAAACTCCACTGCAGATTTCGCCTAAAATTGGCAGAGAGAAAAGGACTTTTTTTTTTTTTTATATACTGAAACCGGGGGAAACCCGGCAGACCCTGTTATAGTCTATGGGGTCCGCGGGTTTCAGCGGGTAACCACTTTTTAAGTGGACAGGATCTCCGTCTTTCAGGTTCCCATGTGAACCTGAAGGACCGAGACACGAACGCTAGTGTGAACCTAGCGTAAGCAGCTAAATGTCTGGGCAGTCACAAGTAAGTGGAAGGTTTGTGTAGAATGCTATGATAGAGGTGTATGCTCAATAAGAACAAATACAGTATAAGTCAAATGTTTGGCCACATCTTTTCATTCCATGGGTTTTTTTTTTTTTTTCTACATTGTAGATTTGTATTGAAGGCATGAAATTATGAAGGAACACATATGAAATTAACTAATAAACAAAAAAGTGTTAAACCATAATATGTTTTATATTTTAGATTAACCTCCTTCTACTTTTATGACAGCTTTGCACACTCTTGGCATTCTCTCAGTAAGGCTAGGTTCACAACTGCGCCTGATCTCCACTCGGGGATTCCGTTCCCCATTCCGCTTTAAAAATGCGGAGAGAAAAGTCCTGCAAGAAGGACTTTTCTCTCCACATTTTCAGGCGGAAACCCGATGGACCCCATTATAGTCTATGGGGTCCGCGGGTTTCCGTGGGTAACCGCTTTTTTAAGTGGATTCGGTTTCCGTTCCTGGGGTCCCCAAGCGGACCCCAGGAACGGAAACCCGAATGCAAATGCGAACCTAGAGTTAGTTTCATGAGTCACCCGGATTGGTTTTCCAACAATCTTGAAGGATTTCCCAGAGTTGAACACTTGTTGGCCGATTTTACTTTTGGCTAAGGCACCGTATTAAAGAGGACCTTTCATGTCCTCATGCACATGCGGTTTTATATACCGCTAGAATGCTGACAGTACACTGAATTCAGCGCATTGTCGGCTTTCCCGTTAAGTGCCTCGGGGCTGGAGATCTTGGTGCTGTTAGTTTTGGCATCGATCTCTTCCCACTGTCAGAAGGGCATTCCTGACAGTCTAGCTGGGCTGTGAGAAACGCCCCCCCTACAGTACTCGTCCATAGACTTGTACTGAGGGGGGGACGTTCCCTCACAGCTTAGCGTCATCGCTGAGCTGTAAGGAACGCCCCCGCTGAATTCACCGCACTATTGGCTTTCCCGTTAAGTGCCTCGGGGCTGGAGATCTTGGTGCTGTTAGTTTTGGCACCAATCTCTTCCCACTGTCAGAAGGGCATTCCTGACAGTCCAGCTGGGTTGTGAGGAACGCCCCCCCCGACACTACTTGTCCATAGACTTGTACTGGGGGGGGGGGCGTTCCTCACAGCTTAGCATCATCGCTGAGCAGTAAGGAATGCTCCCGCTGAATTCAGCGCACTGTCGGCTTTCTAGAAGCATATAAAACCGCATGTGCATGAGGACATGAAAGGTCCTCTTTAAGGAAAAGCTTTTTTGTTGCAGATTTTGCAGTGGTATTTTGAGCCAAAGCCCAGAGTGGATTGAACAGGAGGAAAAAGTCACACCTGGGTTTGGCTAAAAGAAAAAAGCAGCAAAATCTGTAACAAAAAAAACCCCAATCGTAAACAGAAATCTCAAATTTTGACTCAGACCAAAGTACAGATTTCCACTAGTATAATGTCCATTCTCTGTGTTTCTTGGCCCAAACAATTGTCTTCTTGTCCTCCTTAAAGTTCCTCAGCCTGATTCTTGCATGCTCTTCTGAACAGTTCATGTCGACATGTCTGGTAATTGATCTCTGTGAAGCATTTATTTGGGCTCTGATCTGAGGTGCTGTTAATTTATAAAACTCAAGGTCTTAAACACATTATGAAGGCAAGAAACTCCACATATTAACAAGACATACCTGTTGACATTCCAGGTGACTACCTCATGAAGCTGATTGAGAGAATGCCAAGAGTGTGCAAAGCCACCGTCAAACCTAAAGGGGGTTACTTGGAACAATCTAAACAATTAAAAAAAAAAACCTGTTGAACATATTTTGTTCCATTCAACAGTTTTTTTTTTTACTACTTATGTGTTCCCGTATATGTCCCATCACAGTTTTTATGTCTTCAATATGAATAAATAGAAAAAAAAACAACAACCTTGGAATAAAAAGGTGTGTTCAGACTTTTGACTGGTACTGTGTGCTGAAGACATTTACAATCCAGGATACCTTTACTCATGAAATCACAGATTTCATAGTAGCAGACTGACTACTACACTGTAATTTTTTTTTTTTTTTTTCACAATTTGTGTACATGAGGAAATAGGCTGCTGTTAAGGGGGCTTGTTAGTGATTGGCTGAACAGTCACATTTCTGTGTTGTGAAGGATAGTACAGACACTGGCTGGGTCCCAGAGAAGCAGAGATTGGTGCAGTATTATTGATTCTACATATTTTTAGCATTCTGAGCCTACTAAAAAATGTTGTATAGGCTGGATAACACCTTTCAACTGTGAAGATGTGATTAGCATCTGTAGTCTGAAAATGACTCATTATCTTCTATTGAAGGATTTTTGTAGACATGCTCTGTGACCTGTGCAGAGCTCGGAGGGGAATGAGGTGAGGTATAATCAAAATCTACTATAAGTGGTGGATCTTGTGTTATTTATATACAGGTGCTACCTGGCATTGTAATCCTACGTGTGATGATAACAAGATGAATGTGATCTCTACAGAACAGGAAGTGTCAGCCTCCTGTTGGGTTTAGTGGCTTAGCATTTTTTCTTAAGCATAAATAGAGGCATGGTGTAAAAACACATGCAATTTTGTTGGTAATTAATATAAAAACTTGACAGAGGGAGATAATATGAGACTGTTAAGGGACAGTATTTTCTGCCTCCCATTCACTTAAATGGGAATTATCAGGTGGAATTTGCCTGAAGATTGAGCATGATGCTTATTTTTCCTGTAGCTGAAAAAATCCTCTACAGGAAAAAATCAACATCTGACTCCCATTGAAATGAAGGGAGGCTGCTTCACTGCACAAGTGCCGGAGGTACTTTTTTATTTTTATTGCAGGCATAAATGGCTTTATTACAGGGACTGTAGATGGTTTAGTGTCCCAAATCACCCTGACAGATTCCCTTTAAGGCTAAGGCCCCATGTTGCGGAAACGCAGCGTTGTTTGTGGCAGATTTTGTTGCTTTTTTTGAGCCAAAGCCAGGAGTGAACTGATTAAAAGGTAGGCAAATACAGTGGGAACGGAAAGTATTCAGACCCCTTTAAATTTAACACTCTTTGTTTCATTGCAGCCATTTGCTAGAAGCAAAAAAAGTTTATTTTATTTCTCATTAATGTACACGCAGCACCCCATCTTGACAGAAAAAACGCAGAAATGTAGATATTTTTGCAAATTTATTAAAAAAGAAAAACTGAAATATTACATGGTCATAAGTATTCAGACCCTTTGCTGTGACACTCATATTTAACTCACCTGCTGTCCATTTCCTTCTGATCCTCCTTGAGATGGTTCTACTCCTTCATTGGAGTCCAGCTGTGTTTAATTAAACTGACTGGACTTGATTAGGAAAGGCACACACCTGTCTATATAAGACCTCACAGCTCACAGTGCATGTCAGAGCAAATGAGAATCATGAGGTCAAAGGAACTGCCCAAGGAGCTCAGAGATAGAATTGTGGCAAGGCACAGATCTGGCCAAGGTTACAAAAGAATTTCTACAGCACTCAAGGTTCCTAAGAGCACAGTGGCCTCCATAATCCTTAAATGGAAGAAGTTTGGGACAATCAGAACTCTTCCTAGACCTGGCCGTCCAGCCAAACTGAGCAATCGTGGGAGAAGAGACTTGATGAGAGAGGTAAAGAAGAACCCAAAGATCACTGTGGCTGAGCTCCAGAGATGCAGTAGAGAGATGGGAGAAAGTTCCACAAAGACAACTATCACTGCAGCCCTCCACCAGTCGGGGCTTTATGGCAGAGTGGCCCGAAGGAAGCCTCTCCTCAGTGCAAGACATATGAAAGCCCGCATAGAGTTTGCCAAAAAACACAAGAAGGACTCCCAGACTATGAGAAATAAGATTCTCTGGTCTGATGAGAAGATTGAACTTTTTGGCGTTAATTCTAAGTCGTATGTGTTGAGAAAACCAGGCACTGCTCATCACCTGCCCAATACAATCCCAACAGTGAAACATGGTGGCAGCATCATGCTATGGGGGTGTTTTCCAGCTGCAGGGACAAGACAACGACAATTGAAGGAAAGATGAATGCGGCCAAGTACAGAGCTATCCTGGAAGAAAACCTCTTCCAGATTGCTGTGGACCTCAGACTGGGTCGAAGGTTCACCTTCCAACAAGACAATGACCCTAAGCACACAGCTAAAATAAAGGAGTGGCTTCGGAACAACTCTGTGACCATTCTTGACTGGCCCAGCCAGAGCCCTGACCTCAACCCAATTGAGCATCTCTGGAGAGACCTGAAAATGGCTGTGCACCAACGTTCACCATCCAACCTGATGGAACTGGAGAGGATCTGCAAGGAAGAATGGCAGAGGATCCCCAAATTCAGATGTGAAAAACTTGTTGCATCATTCCCAAGAAGACTCATGGCTGTACTAGCTCAAAAGGAAGGGTGCTTCTACTCAATACCGAGCAAAGGGTCTGAATACTTATGACCATGTGATATTTCAGTTTTTCTTCTTTAATAAATTTGCAAAAATATCTACTGGTTTTTTTCTGTCAAGATGGGGTGCTGAGTGTACATTAATGAGAAATAAAATGAACTTTTTTGCTTTTAGCAAATGGCTGCAATGAAACAAAGACTGAAAAGTTTAAAGGGGTCTGAATACTTTCCGTACCCACTGAAAGAGTGTCCTATTTATTTCCCATTCCTTTTGTAGCCATTTTTGGCTTTGGCTCACAAGAAACGCAGCAAAATAAGCAACAAAAAAATCTTTGTTGTTGCAACGTGGGGCCATAAGTGGTAGTATATGCAGTTGAATATGCTTGGGGGAAGTGGTATACTCCCTTTAAATATGATACTGGAGCTGGGAATACCACTTTAAGGCTGCCCATGGACATAAGACTGCACTGATATTGCCAACAATACAATGAGATTCCCAATATGAGGGCTACAAGGGTAAGAAAGTTAGATTTCAGTTTGTCAGATTGTTTGTTTTCCTTAGGAGACAACTAGGTGAGTCACCTATCCCCCCCCCCCCAAATGAAATATCATGCACACTTTTTTCTAAGCCAAAAAGTTTACAAAACAATCAAGAACAATAGGTGGTCAAGACTAGTTATTATGTGTACACACAACTTCACTCTAGGGCCCTTTAATTGGGGAGGGGACATAAGTGACAGCAGGAACTCCAGAAAATATCTGTCCCAATGTCACTTCATCTTCACAGATGACATATGCAACTCAATTTCATTGTATAAGGGTCGCACTATAGTCCGAGTCCTCTTCTACGCCTATAAGTTTTGCACTGTCCATTGACAGCAGTGATACCCTCCCACATGCTGTACATACAACTCACACCCTAACATGCTGCCTTTGGCTTTTATCCATTGGCTTTTGTAATGATGGACAGCATGGTAATCCAATAGAGATAAAAAACGTCATGGCCACGCCCCAAAGTAAAAAACAGCAGGAGCCTAATTAGAGGAAAAAACGAAGAAGTTGCTTGAGTCCCGGGAACCTCAGCGGGAGGGAAGGCGGGGGCTATGACGTAAGTCAACAAAGGTCACGTGTTAGCAGCCCTTGCACGCTAGTGGTTGCGTGAGGCGGGGCGAGGCGTGGCCTTTGGCAAGAGGAGAAAGTGGGCGGGGCGAGAGAGGAGCGGCGGTGGCGGCGGAGGGTTGTGAGTGTGCGTGCGCGCTGCTGAGCAAGAGAAGTGCGTGTGTGCTGCGGGCTGACACCATTGCCACAAGTTTGTGCTAATATTCCCGGGGACTCCGCTCTCAGTGCACACACTCCCGCGCCCGTCTACTACGGCCAGTGTGGCTGGACGCACTATGTAAAACTACACAGAAAGCACAGTGTAAACAAGACCTTAGTGATGAGAGGTCTCCAGCATGAGGCGCCCCGCTGTCTCTAGTCACGGCTAGCTCTAGGGGGATGTGGAGGTAGACGGGGGGAGTGAGCCCCACAATAAGGCGGTGTGTTTACACGGCCGGGCACACACACACACCCGCCCGCATCATTGACACGCACGTTGTGTGGTCTCCGCTGGAGGAGGAGGAGGAGGGGTGGCTGGAGTGCGGCTCCTCTCCCGCTGGTCGCCGTGTGACTGCCAGTGACGCTGCGTTTCCATGAAATCGTGCGGAGTGTCGCTCTCCGCCGCAGCTGTGCTCTCTGCTGCTGCTGCCTCCCTCGGTGATGAGGAAAAGAAAATGGCGGCGGGAAAAGCGAGCGAGAGCGAGGAGGACTTCCCTAACCTGACAGCGGACGAGCGAGAAGCCCTGGCCGGGCTCGACAGGTTGGCGGCCTTCTTGTCTACTTCTTCCTCCTTCCCTGGCTCCCCTAAAGCCTGTGTGACCCTTCCCCCCGCTTGCCCGTGTCCCCCGCTTTCTGCTGCCCCGGCCCAGCTCCCTGTCCCCCGTGTGGCGGGGCTTTGGCTTCTTGCTCCTGTCATAAGTTTATTGGTGTTTATTGTGATTTCTGTTGCTTTTTCCCCCTGCGCTGCTCCGTGCTCCGGGATGTGCCGTCCTCCTCCTGCTGCAGCCGACTCTATGGATTTCTGAGGCTTCATGAAGATGGCGCCAGAACGAAGGCCTTGCTTTCTAAGGTAAGATGACAAGAGGGAGGGCGGCTGGCGCTGGGTCTGGAGAATAAAGTGGCCCGGGCTTGGGGCTCGGTGCTGTGCGGGCACTTTGCACAAGTGTTATGGAGTTGGCATTGTGCCTTTGTCATTGGTTGTGCGGTGACACACGAGTGTGCGGGCCTGTGTGTGTGTTTTGTTCTCTGCTTGGCCTGTGGGTAACAGCATATAAACAATACTGTGTGTAGGCTGCAGGCTGCCCCCTGTGTACTGTGCGCTGCTCAGCATGCTCAGCCCGGGCACTGTGCAGATCGCGCTTGCCGTGCACGGGGTGCAAGTTGCTTAGTTTTGGGGGTGAGCGCAGCACAGGATCGGGGTGGGGGTTGGGTAGCAGCAGCAATGCCTCTCTCTCCAGGCGACGCTGCTGCCGTGCTGTTCTTCTAGCGCCATTCTTATCATTGCATTCAAACTTGTCTGCGGCTTTTCGCCCTGTTGTACATCCCCCTCCCTCCTCTGTCATTTAGTTTTTAAGTAATGGCTGCTCCTCCCGGCCCAAGATGGCGGGACAGGGAAGAGAGAAGAGGGGAGGGGAGAAAAAAGAGAGAAAGGAGTCACCAACAATCTAGTGACTGTGGCTGTACGATGTGCACAGCACTGTGTACAGGGGGAGATGAGCGCCTTGTGTCATGCATGGACAACTTGGGGTCACATCTGCCATCCTGTCCATCAACCTGTAGCTGCGTGGGGAACAAAGCTCATGTCTGCCTGCTGTGTGCACCAAAGTCCTGCCTGAGTTTGACACATGTCCGAGGCTCCGTGTGTACCATAGCTAGTACTAAGTGGGAGATCTGTCATTGCTTCAGTGTGCATGCTGCTGACAGGGCACAGACCTGGCGATGGGTACACTCACAGGTAGCAGTCAAGTGCCAGATGTTATGTGGTTACAGTAAATGACATGTAACCAGGGACATGTCATGAGATCTCATGTCTGCTCTCCTAAAGCTTCTCAGGAGTGCGTTCATCACCCCCTTTCCCTCCCACAAACTTGGTGAACGCTTGTTTTTAAGCACAACTTTCATGACATCGGTGTCCCTATTGATGGTTAATCTACCAGGACAGTGCCCACAGGGTGTTTGTGATGAATGCTGCTTGTGCAGCCTTGACAATTACATAAGACAACTCTTCAGGTGAGCCCTACTGTCTTCAGTGTCTCTCCAACTGGTATCATGTGCTGTGGCCTTTACATACTACTTCCCAGTTCTGCTGTGATGCAGCTTCCTGCTGCTGCTTCGTTGTACCAGAATTTCAGTTCTTCCTATACAGTTGATACAGAACCACAAATAATATATTTGCTTTAAAGAGTATTTCTAAGCAGTACTTACAGATTCAGCATATACGGTAGTAATAAATCAGCCGTGAGAGCAGTAGGTAAAGTTGTCACTTTTGCAAAAAAAAAAAAAAAAAAAAAAACATGGCTGACACAAACTCCATATATCAGTAGTTTTTTTCTGGCATCATTCCTCCTCAACTGCTTACCAAGTACCACATTGTTATTAAAATAGGTTGTCAGAGTGTGTAATAAGTGAATGTATGGTGCTACAAGAAATATTAAAGTATAAATTTGATCATACTCACCAGCGGTTTCCAGAAAAGATAACCTATTAGCCATAACGCCAGACCTACAAGGTGTGCTGTCTGCTTGCAGCTCTGTACACTGTGCAATTCCATAGCAGTGGCTGCTGATATCAGTGGACAGGTGGTCACCAGGTTTCATACCCCCACAGATCTAATATTGATGACCTATCCCTATGAATAGATGATCAATAACTTTTGCCTAGATAACTCCCTGCTTACCGTCAACACCAATGCCACTACGGTCCCTTTCTTTCTGGTAGTTATGAAGTGCCATAACCTCACATGACTTAGTGCTGATAGTAGCATGTACAGTACATGGACGTACGTCATTGCTCCAGGAAGGTTCAGAAAGAGAGGCATTAGACCACTGGAGTGTTGCTGCTGGAGACACTGAGATTTTAACAGGTGAGTAAAAGTGGTGTTTTGTTTTTTGTTTTTTTTTTAATTGTAATATATATATATATGTGTGTGTGTGTGTGTAATAAATCTTTGGGTAATTCTTATTAATTGTACATGCTGAGTTTGTAACCTACACTTACTCTTATATCATTTACAAAAATGGCATACTGAAATGCCAATATTTCTACATTAAAATGCATTTTTCTGTATTTACCTTTGGTTCTCACTCAACTACTGGTTCTAGAGGCTTGGTAGTTTTACTTGGGGTGCTCCTTCTGGAGTCAATTTATGGCTAGGCTTATAATGGACTTGTAGATAACATTCATGTGGTATGATGATTCTCCAGGGCTCTTAATGCCATTTCGAATTTTGTTTCTTGACCTAAAGTTTTTGCAACTGCTTGAGCAGGCGAGTTAATCTGTTGTGACCTGTGCATGCTGAAGAATCTAGCTATGGAAAGTTGTCTGCTGGGAAATTTTTACATGTGTTGAAACGTCTGCGCATGAAAATGTGCTTAAATTGCAGTTGCATCACTCTGTGCAAAGAAAAACTTACAGAATTTATTTTTAAGTTGTGAGATCACTTGTTTTGTTTTTCCTCCAACAAATAGTTGCACTTGAATGCCACAATGCCTGCTTGAAGCCATTACCCCCCATCACCACTACTAGTCTTAGCAGCACATCAGCAGAATGTAGGTTGCCATAAGTGATATCTGTATCATACTGATATCAGTGCGTATAGAGCATCAGAGGTGAATTTACAGGATTACATGGTCACTACTGTATGTACACTAAGAGTATTTTTATACTTGCCATCCAAGTGGGTTATTGTTTGGAAATGGACAACCCTAGAAAGGCTTATTCCTGATCATTGTTCACTCAGTTTGCGTTTGTTGGTATGCGATTATCATGGGCACCCTTACCTGAGCCAGTTATCAGGATCTGCAGTTCACAGTAATTGTCCTGTGTGAAAGGGTCCGTTCTATGTTATAGGGGGACTTCACCTTCAAGTGACCCCTTTGTTTTTCCCTAACAGGGTCAGGTATGTGAAGTGTGTTAAATTTATATAGTGTTTAATTCACTTATAGCAGGTTGTTACTCAATCTTACTACAGTACGTCAGAGAAAATGTTGAATGATTGGAATTCTTGTAATTAGCAAATTGGGACTTTTTTTCCCATAGGGAAAAATTGAGTCATCATAAAGCCTTATCCTAGAACAGCTGTTCGCTGCATGTGCCATTCATTGTGATGTCACTTTGCCCTAAATCTTCTTTACAAGTCCCTTTTGTTTACACTTGTAAAGGCCTGAAAAGTGCAAAACTGAGGAGAGCTACAGCACAAAAGGGTTTTCCTAATACAAACGTATATGGCTTTGGCTGCATTCACATCATGTTTTTTTACATCTGTTTAACTGATCCAAATATTAATGTACACGGATGACCATCTGTTTACAGTGTGTTTAAAAAAATCAATTTCTGCCATTTGTTTTTTGTAGATCACAAAAGTATGTTATGCTACTTTTTTATTCATAATTCCTAAACATTGATTTTATGTAAGAAGATGGCTATCCATCTACATCCATTTATTTATTTATTATTTTGAATCCGTTAAACGGATTTATAAAAATGTGTGAATGCACCCTCATTGATAGACTGTTTCCAAATCTCCCATGGAGTGTAATGAAGAGTGGCCTTGCATGCTAAACCACTATTTTTCTGCAGTTGGGGGATGCAGCGATCCAAGTGTATTTCAGAACCCCACCAATGAAACATAGCTTAAATGTTTGAGGTGGTAAAATTGTACTGTGCTACGGCTGCACATGGAGATTCTCAGATAAAATTGCTGTGAGAAAAAAAAGCAGCAAAAATGTATGCTCACAGTTTTTTCCAATGTGTTTTACCTCCTCTATAAAAGTCTATGGAGAGAGACACACATCTGTACAGGTATAAGTAACATGCTGTGATTCTCAAAAAATGCTCAATGTTTATTGAAGGTGCTGCTATTTCAGCAATGCAGGGATGAGTTGAGTACAATCTTATTCACTTCGTTGGGAATAAAACGTTGCATTCTTTTCTGCTGTGTTTTGCAACATGTGGCCTGAGCCTTGAGTTGACCAATGATGGCATACTTACAATGGCATGTTGTGTGACATTTGGGCCAATTAGAAATCGCATTAGCACAGGCTGATTTCTGAATGTAGGGGATACATACTTGATAGAGGTTTCTGAGGTTTATATACAGTACCTAGGTGTACATAGAAATGGACGTGCCTGATAAATGGAGAGTGGGTGTTCATAACTTTTATTGAGATGTGAAAAATGGGAATCTTCATAATAGATCCATCAATTATCCTTGTGGGATAGCAGTGGAATATGTTGGCGCTATACAAGTAAAATAAATAATGAAACCTATTCAGACTTCCCAAAGGTATTTAAATGTTGACAAAGGTGAATAATAGGAATTGAAAATTAGTTTTAAGGTGGTAAAATAAAGTATTTGGCTTTATTCAACAGGTAAGACTTTATTCACACATCAGTGTTTTTGTCAGAGATTTGCGAAAACCAAGAGTGGGTCGAAAACACAGAGCCGGCACAGATCTTTTCATTTTGACTTGCCTCTGTGTAGTCCTCTCTTAGTTTTGGTTCACAAACACTGATGCAAATCACTGGAATTTGTAGTCCTTTAGAATTTTGCACAAATTTGTTCCACTGCTGCTGATTGTCAGTGGATTCTATAAGGGCTTAGGCACAGAAACCTAAATGTATGCAATTGGCCAAATACGCTTATTATAGTTAATTTATATTTCTACCTTTCCATAGCATATGAGGACTTGTTTTTTTAAGGGACACATTGTACTTCCTGTTGACGCAATTTAATATTTCATATAATGTACTTGCAAGCTGGAAAAAATTCTAAATAGGGTGGTATTGTTTTTTGTTTTTTAATATTAAAAAAGCAAAAAAAAAATTCTTAAGGGTTTTAGGGTTTTAATCATTCACCATACAGTTAAAATGACACATTACCTTTATTTTGTGGGTCTGTTTGATCTTAAAAAAAAAAAAAAAAAAAAAAAAAAAAAATTCAGAGCAAAATATTCTTTGCATTGCAATGTTTTGACCCCATAGCTTTATTGATATTTCCATCTACAGAGCTGTGTAGGGGCTCTTGTTTTGCTGGATAAGGTTTCGTTTTTATTGGTGCTATTATGGGCTACGTACATGTTTATTACTTTATTTACTTATTTGGGAACAGGAGAAATTACCAGAAAATGTTGACGTGACAGTGTGTCAGTGTATTGGATAAATACTTTAAAGGGAATCTGTCACCCGGGTGAAGTATATTAAACCAGCAACACAGTTAGATAGGTTAAGCTCATCTGAGTGTATTGCCTTTTTCCCCATGAAAATTTGTACTTCTGTACAATGAGCAATCTGGGTCACTGAGGATGGCTCCGAACTACTACATTCCACGCTCCCCTAATATGTTCACCTTCCTTTCTCTCTTCTTTTGAGTGACAGAACCAGGGAGTTTTGTTGAAATTTTGCCTAACCTTGTCTTCTCGTTCATGTCCGTGTAATAGAGTTGCCTTGTTTTACAATATTTAATCCGTCTGTAATAGGGTTGTTAAAAATTGTCAAAGCTACCACAAAGCATCAGTATCCAGCATTTTGTTTTTGCCACTGGTGGTGGTGTTTTCAGGTACGTGTATGTTGTGCCACAGTAGCTGCTGGATTGTAGTACCTGTGGAGCTATCACCAGTTTGTAGTGCTGGTTGTTACTGCAGTTTTATGTATGGTGAACACATTTTGTTTCCCAGCTGGTTGGTTGACTGTGGAGACAATAATCTGGTTCCCGGTGGATTGGCAATAGTGGTATTATATAGCATAGTTTATCTGCTATCGTGTACAGTGGTAAGAATTACTTTACTTCATTGAGTGTGTGCAACTTTCAACACAAAATATCTACAGCAAACTCAAAAGTAATCGGTGCAACTGAAAAGAGAGATTACTAAATATACTTTTGTAGCATATTAATATTCAGTAATGTGAGCCCAACATAGAAAATAATACAATGGTATTTACAAACCAGTTAGCACTAACCCCCGTGTACAACTTTTTGTCCATAGCAGTTTTCTCAAAGGGTTTATTGGTCTATAGCAGCGATTCCCAACTGGGGTGCCGTCTAGACCCCTAGGGGTGTCATGACAATCTGGTGGGAAAATGTCCACAGGTCCCCTTTTTATCCACATTGGTGCCGATGTGGTTGATTAGAACAATGCAACAGGAAGACTTTAGCTTCCTGCTAGATCAGTGAGGTATCAGCTGAAGACCTGCTGCATCGATTCGAGGTGGAAGAGCATCACAGAGTTGGGGGACTGGGTAAGTGGTGGTTGTTTCTTAATTATATAGCACAACTACAGTGTGGGGCCCCTGGGGGGCATTATTAATTGTCTGGGGACCCTTGGAGCAACATTATTAGTTGCCTGGGTGCTACTTGGGGAGATTAGTTGCCTTAGAGTCACTGGGGAACAATATTAGTTGCCTGGGAGCCACTGGGGAACAATATTAGTTGCCTGGGGGCCACTGGGGAACAATATTAGTTGCCTGGGGGCCACTGGGGAACAATATTAGTTGCCTGGGAGCCACTGGGGAACAATATTAGTTGCCTGGGGGCCACTGGGGAACAATATTAGTTGCCTGGGAGCCACTGGGGAACAATATTAGTTGCCTGGGAGCCACTGGGGAACAATATTTGTTGCCTGGGGGCCACTGGGGAACAATATTAGTTGCCTGGGAGCCACTGGGGAACAATATTTGTTGCCTGGGGGCCACTGGGGAACAATATTAGTTGCCTGGGAGCCACTGGGGAACAATATTTGTTGCCTGGGGGCCACTGGGGAACAATATTTGTTGCCTGGGAGCCACTGGGGAACAATATTTGTTGCCTGGGGGCCACTGGGGAACAATATTAGTTGCCTGGGAGCCACTGGGGAACAATATTTGTTGCCTGGGGGCCACTGGGGAACAATATTAGTTACCTGGGGGCCACTGGGGAACAATATTAGTTGCCTGGGAGCCACTGGGGAACAATATTTGTTGCCTGGGGGCCACTGGGGAACAATATTAGTTGCCTGGGGGCCATTATGACTTGTCTTGGGGCCACTGTGAGGCATTATTATGTAGTTGATGGCCACTGGGGAGCATACACTGCGATAGAGTAGTAAAAGGTTTATTCTGCTCCACACTCAGGTTGTCCCTGGGGATGAAGCCCCCTAATAAAATATCCAATTTACCATCCTCTAAAACTAACCCGGATTAATAAAAATACAATTTATTCCCTATTCACACAATATAACTTTGTAGCTATACTCTCAAAATAACCAAAATTGGAAGTCAGCTCAGTTAACCAACATAAACTTGCTTACAGCTATTATTTCAATTATGCATCCATGTTATCCTGTCTGACACTGCCTTTGGAATTGCATATCTGCGATTATGAATGGATATCGTACATTAGGCGGTATATTCAGCTATTGCCAATGTGAGCTTAGAGTGTAACGCAACAGTAGTGCAGTATGGGAACAGTTCCTCACAGTTTTCTAGATCTCTGCTTGCTGTCATTTATTCTGTTTACTTCCAATGGTTAAAAATCAGTCCATGGTCATGTGATGAGCACTCGGGTGCACAGCTCGTTACAAGGCAGATGTCTGATTACTGTGCTGTGACAAGCTGTGCACCTGTGTGTCCATCACATGACCATGGTTCCCTAACAGTTGCGTGCAGCCTGTTACATAGGATATGTACTTAGAGCATGTGTGGAATATTAAATATTATAGGACTGGACAATATAGTATAGGCAATTAGTTAAAACATGGTAAAAGGGACATGTCCTAAAATAGTTTATTAAAGAATTACTCTGGGCAAAACCCTAATATCCATCCCTGCACCCCTCACCTGACTGTCGCTCTCCAGGCTTCTTTCATGTATTCTTCCCTCATATCCCTAAAATCCAGCATGCCCTCAGCCCCTGATCAGACTCCATCTTGACACTTTTATGTTTCTCTTCATCTGTGTTGTACAATCAATCCCATGATGCCACAGTGCAGCATCACATGACCAGCTAGCGGACTGTATTGTCACTGCTGCTGTGGGGCAGTGCAGTTATCCTTATCTTTACATATTCTCCCAAATAATCAAAGAGACCAAAATTATGCAGTCAGGGAGGCTGCACTGTGATGTCCTCCATTATAGGTGTGTGACACAAGCGGTCTTATGTCGGCAGTGGCTAGTGCTAGCAGATTTTGTCACCTGTGAACAGCTTGTGTGGTACAATCCATACACTTTGAATCATACAGAAAGATCTTTTGCCTGAGATGGTGACCCCCTTGAGAGAGCAGAGGTCAACCTGAGATCACATGACACAAATGGGGAGAAGGCGGCAACCTTGAATTTTCAGATAGAAAGTAATTACTAAATAAGGTAATACTAGCTAGGTTATATATATTGGGGGTATAGGCACATAATGAATAAAAAAAAAAAAATCCGGGGTGCTTCTTTAATTGTAATTGACGTAAAATGTTAAATGTGATTTTTAATTAGGTCCTAATCACCCAGCCCTAGTTTATTTGGGACTCCTGCTCCATATTAATATTTTTACACTAAAAATAGTGTGTTAACCTAGCCTATGTACATAAACAGCTTAAAAACAACAATCCAATAACCTTTTACTACACCAAAACATTTGTTGTTACATTTGAAGTGTTGTACCTTCAACTATCCCTTTGTGATTTTTGACAGCCTTATTCTTGTCCAGCTTTCGCCAATAAAGTTATTCAGAATGACATTTCTCATCAGACAGACACTAAGATATTTTACTATCAAGATCACGGGTGCCTTGGAAACCTGCCAGGGCACTCTAGTTGTGAAGATGATCACATGCCTTCATTCAACATTAGTTGTGTTGTCAGTTCCTTTATTTTTCTTTTGGTGAAAAGATTTGGTAGGGGTGTCACGAGAATTTTTTTTTTTTTTTTTTTTCCGCCAGAGGTGCTCTGAGTCTAAAAAGGTTGGGAAAATCTGATCTAGATTAACCACAGCAATTGTGTCATTAGTGGATGAGGTTCCTATTCGACTCAGGATAAGTAGTAATAAATGTATTATTTCTGGGACCCTCACAGTCAGTAAAGTCAGCTTTTTTTGTTGTAGATTTTGCTGCGTTGAGCCAAAGCCAGGAGTGGATTGAGCGGAAGTGAGAAGTATAAGAGCTTCCTAGATATTTCCCATTCCTCTTGTTGCCACTCTTGGCTTTGGCTCAAAAAGCCGAGGCAAAATTTGCAACTGAAAAAAAAAAAAAAAAAACAGCTATTCCGCAACGTGGGGCTTCAGCCTTAGACATTTATTTGAATGCAGGGTTGATCACACATGCGCCCTACTGCTCCATTAAACATATGTATGCATGTATAACTTGGCTGAGACTGAGACACCTCTTTATAAAAACTTATATACATGAGCTTATTTTGTAAAGAATCTTTTTTTCTTTTTTTAAAAAAAAAAAACAAAAACAAAATATATTGCAAAAAGAAATTTTAGGAGCTGGTTCTTAAGTGTGTAAAATGCTTCATTTTTCTTTTTCATTTACTGCTTTTTTATCCAAACAGTCAATTGTATGCTACGTCTGTGCTAGCATAAGAAAATCTGAAATGCTCTATTGTACGATGCTACATGAATGCGCAAAGATGATTGTATTTTTAATACTTTTCTTTCATTTGTTTCGTAAATTCTGTTTGTTACAAAAATGTTACATTTAACAAACCATTATAAACTGAGCAATAACAGCTTTATGTAGCATCTGTGACATAGCTTTGGGATAAATGTAAAACCCGAATGTAATCTGTGGCAATTACTTGTTGGTTAGTATTTGTGCTGTATAAGAGTAAAAAACAAAACAAAAAAAAATCCATGGCACAGCCTTTCAGATGTGGCAAAATATTCCCCTTACATCTGAAATTGGTAGACTGAAATAAGTACTCAGTTTGAGTAGCTGAAAGTGACCTCCGTCAGTGATGGAGAATGGAAGGTTGTTCTGTAGGGCTTCCTTCCTGGCAAAAAGTTACGAACTCCAGCTTCATATTAAAAAATTTTACTATACAGTTATTACTTTAATATAATTGATGTAGTTTATATATCTATCATAGGAATTATATTACTGTTTTTTAATGGATTAGAGGAGCTTTACTGCTTCTGACTGACCATGGCTGCCATTTCAGTCCACTAGGCCTACTGACTTCACAGTCCTGACCTTTTTTTGGTGGATGCATGCTGTCCTTGTATTGTATGGATTGCCATTCATGTAAATGGTTGACAGGATGCAGCTACAGAGAAAAGGCCAAATATCTATTGGTAAAAACAGGGGACACAGGACAATTGGCTGTTCCCTGTGGCGATATCATGAAACAGACCCTTTTAACCCTTTACCGCTGCAGTCGTTTTTCAGTTTCTGATTTGCGTTTGACTCCCCGCCTTCCAAATGCTATAACTTTATTTATTTTTTCTGTTCAGAGCCGTATGAGGGCTTAATTTTTGCAGGACAATTTGTACTTTATAGTGGTACCATTTAATAAACTGTGTGATGTACTGGGAAGCTGGAAAAGAAATTCAGAATGGAGTGGAATTGGAGAAAACCAGCATTTGTGCGATTTTCTTATAGGCTTTGTTTTTACGTCATTCACCTGTATTTTATGGGTTGGTACAGTTTAAGGGATACCAAATTTATTTGGGTGGGGAGGTTTACATTAACCCCTGAAAAATCCAAAACTTAGCAAAGTGTACAGGGATGCATAAAGTGTTTTTTTTGCAGGGTTAGATGTAATTTTATTTATGCCAATTTTGGGATTGTCTATTGCTTTTATATTGCTTGTAATACCCAGGGCTGTGGAGTCGGTACGCCAAAGCCCCGACTCCAACTCCTCAATTTCCCCTGACTCCGACTCCGACATACATGGCGCATGTTTAAGAGATAACTTAATTTAAGCTTTTTATCATCCTTATGATACAATAATCAAGCTATTTAGGTAGAACATAAAATATATTTATTGGATACAACTTTAGAACACAAAAAACTTTAATAAATTGCAAACATGCAAAACGCTGCAGTAAGTGGTAAAAAAACAGTTTTCAACAAAAACAGTTTTCTCAGTCTCAGCACAATGATTCACTTGCTGACAAGCAGTCACTCTGTGTCCTCGGGCTGTGGGTGGGTCTCCAGCACAATTACAGATAAAGTCAAGCTTTTCAGTCCTCACAATCACAACACTTGTATCTTTTGCTTACTCCAGATAATGGTGCTAAACCTTATAGGTTCACTCAGAACTCAGTCCCATCATTATATGAGGAATAGAACAGACCTTTACAGGACATTTCATCATTTTCAACTTTTCATCATTTTCCCAAATTCTTATGAAAATATATTCAGCACATACTGCATTGTACTACTAACTGTACCAATTTATTATATATTTTGGGAGTCGGAGTCGGTCCATTTTATACCGACTCCGGCTCCACCAAAATAGGCACCGACTCCGACTCCACAGCCCTGGTAATACCAATGTATGCCAGCCAAGCCTTCAGTAGGCTTCAGTTGTTTGGGTTTTTATCTTCCTGTATATATGGTCCTTCTGCACATTGTCCTACTTCACGTGATCTGTACATGGGAAAAGCTGCTTGTAGAAACATTCACATTGCTGTGACAATTGAATTCATGTGTTCTAAAATAGCAGATTTGATGGATGGTTCTTCTAAATGTAGGTGTAGATGGGACTTGGGTGGTAATTACTCAAATAAGTATAAAATATATATTTCGCTGCAAATTTCTTTGAGAAATTAAAAGCAGGTCTCCCTGAGAAGAAAGTAAATTTATATGCTGCTCCCATGCGCACATTTGGCATATACACAAGTAGCTTTCCCAGCCCATGGGCAAAACATAGTGATAAATTATTTTAATTATTTATATAGCGCCAACCAGAGGTTGCAATAATTCCTCTGCAGGTGTCATAGATATCAATACAGGCAATCTAACACGTTGAAGAGAGTCTCGTGTATCAATGTTCAGTAGAATTTTCCTTGCACTTGTTGACATTTATTTTACACGTTCAGTGGGTGCTGGCACTCTCTTTAAACATGGCGTCCTCACAGGAGCTAAGCAAGCCTTAGGGCTGTTTTACAATTCAGAGACCTGGTGGCAGGTCCAGGGCTTAGAGACCCTCTGATCACAGGCACTTTCCACTCAGATGTTATGGTCAGATGCGACCAGGGCACCTGAAGGGTTCTGATTCCTTTTAGTTTGCCATAACGAATGGCTCCCATATAGCGAGGACATGATGGCTGGTAGCCTTCTTAAGGTTCCCAGGCTTGCCATAGCAATTTTACTGTTGGGGTCTGCCACAGACACGTCTCAGTAGTGATAGGGTTTTTAGAAACTTAATAGATTGATGGCAGAAAAAGACCACCTGGTCCATCTACTCTCTTTTCCTTTTTGTCTTAGGCTAGTCTTGTGTTTACCCCAGACAGGCTTAACTTTACTTACTGTATATTTCACAATCACTTCTACTGGAAGTTTGTTCCAAGCCTCAAATACTGACCTTTGTCTTCACCTTTCCCCTGTAATTTAACACTGTCTCCTTTTTCTTGTTTGTACAGTTTTTTTCCCTCCTTTCTTATTTATATATTTAACATCTTTATGAGATTCACGCCTGTTTTTTTCCCCATTATCTTACTACTTTACTACTGCCAAGGTAAAGCTAACTGGTATGTAGTTTTTAGCTTCTTCTCTACTATCTTTCCTGTGAATCACTGGCCATTCTCCAGCCTTTAGCTACCTTCACCTATTAGCAGGGACTGGTTACACAAATCAGTGAAAGAATCAGTAATCACAGATCAGAGTGAATCAATATGGATGCGTTCTACGGTTCACTTATACCAAAAAATATATGCAAAAAAACATCTGATATAACAATCTCAGGTTCATGCTCCCTGGAAGGAGGTAAAAAACAACTCCAAAACAAAATAGTCACCTTTGCACGTCTGAATTTTAGCCGTGAAACTTGCTTTGTGTGGTGGTCGGATTTATTGGCCAGAACAGTATGCAGGTAGATAGACTCCTATCAATTTAGTTATCTATGCTGTTAAGAGTCCCTTCCACCCAGCAATATACTAACCGATACCAATTATAGTAGGACGACAGTATGTCGCTGGGAGGCAGGGACTCCTAGCAGCATAGAGAATTGTTATGCTAGGAGTTCCTCTCCCGGCATAAGGTGCAGGCGGGTAAATCCGGCCATCACCTGAACCGAGTTTCACAGATGAAACTGTCGTGTGAATGCGCCCTTAGAGTTTTAAAAATAAAAAGTATAACGGTTCAAATCTCCCTTCCTCTAGAATGCATATAAAATAAGCGTAAACCCATCAACCATTCCATATTATGAAATGCACGAACTATAAAAATATTTATTCCATACAGTGAATGACATAATATCTAAATTGCCGTTTGCTTAGCTGTTTCAGCTCCTAAAATGTAAAGTGATCTATAAGTCACTCATTCCCCAACATGAAATAAAACCTCAGTCTCCTGCAGGCACTGTACATGGAAATATTTTTAAAAAAAAAGTAACGGGTATCAAAGTATGCTGACGCAAACACGTCTATCAAAGTCTTTTTTTTTTTCTTTTTTTTTTATATTAAAACATGAAAAAACTCTAAATGTAGTATTTCCATAATGTATTGCGCAGAATATAGGATTATCATTTAGATATTGCTGCATCAGCAAATACCCAGACTATTAAAATATTTGTCCCATATGGTGAATGATGTAGCAGAAAAATCAGAATGCCTGAATCACTGTTTATAGAATTTGTTAAATTAATTTGCTATTTACAGTGCTGGCCAAAAGTATTGGCACCCCTGCAATTCTGTCAGATAATACTCAATTTCTTCCAGAAAATGATTGCAATCACAAATGCTTTGGTAATAATATCTTCATTTATTTTGCTTGCAATGAAAAAACACAAAAGAGAATGAAAAAAAAAGTCAAATCATTGATCATTTTACGCAAAACTCCAAAAATGGGCCGGACAAAAGTATTGGCACCCTCAGCCTAATACTTGGTAGCACAACCTTTAGACAAAATAACTGCGAACAACCGCTTCCGGTAACCATCAATGAGTTTCTTACAATGCTCTGCTGGAATTTTAGACCATTCTTCTTTGGCAAATTTCTCCAGGTCCCTGAGATTTGAAGGGTGCCTTCTCCAAACTGCCATTTTGAGATCTCTCCACAGGTGTTCTATGGGATTCAGGTCTGGACTCATTGCTGGACACTTTAGAAGTCTCCAGTGCTTTCTCTCAAACCATTTTCTAGTGCTTTTTGAAGTGTGTTTTGGGTCATTGTCCTGCTGGAAGACCCATGACCTCTGAGGGAGACCCAGCTTTCTCACACTGGGCCTTACATTATGCTGCAAAATTTGTTGGTAGTCTTCAGACTTCATAATGCCATGCACACGGTCAAGCAGTCCAGTGCCAGAGGCAGCAAAGCAACCCCAAAACATCAGGGAACCTCCGCCATGTTTGACTGTAGGGACCGTGTTCTTTTCTTTGAAGGCCTCTTTTTTTTTTCTCCTGTAAAATCTATGTTGATGCCTTTTCCCAAAAAGCTCTACTTTTGTCTCATCTGACCAGAGAACATTCTTCCAAAAAGTTTTTGGCTTTCTCAGGTAAGTTTTGGCAAACTCCAGCCTGGCTTTTTTATGTCTCTGGGTCAGAAGTGGGGTCTTCCTGGGTATCCTACCATAGAGTCCCTTTTCATTCAGACGCCGACGGATAGCACGGGTTGACACTGTTGTACCCTCGAACTGCAGGGCAGCTAGAACTTGTTTGGATGTTAGTCGAGGTTCTTTAGCCACCATCCGTACAATCTTTCGTTGAAATCTCTCGTCAATTTTTCTTTTCCGTCCACATCTAGGGAGGTTAGCCACAGTGCCATGGGCTTTAAACTTCTTGATGACACTGCGCACGGTAGACACAGGAACATTCAGGTCTTTGGAGATGGACTTGTAGCCTTGAGATTGCTCATGCTTCCTCACAATTTTGCTTCTCAAGTCCTCAGACAGTTCTTTGATCTTCTTTCTTTTCTCCATGCTCAATGTGGTACACACAAGGACACGGGACAGAGGTTGAGTCAACTTTAATCCATTTCAACTGGCTGCAAGTGTGATTTAGTTATTGCCACCACCTGTTATGTGCCACAGGTAAGTAACAGGTGCTGTTAATTACACAAATCAGAGAAGCATCACATGATTTTTCAAAGGGTGCCAATACTTTTGTCCACCCCCTTTTTATGTTTGGTGTGGAATTATATCCAATTTGGCTTTTTGACAATTTTTTTTGTGGTTTTCCATTGAAGACAAATTAAACGAAGATATTATTACCAAAGCATTTGTGATTGCAATCATTTTCTGGAAGAAATTGAGTATTATCTGACAGAATTGCAGGGGTGCCAATACTTTTGGCCAGCACTGTATGCAAGAAAGATAGTTATGATTTCCCTGTGTAAACCGCATCCTCTTATTATGTATGCTCATGTATTATTAGTGTTGTTGCAATTTATACTTTGCTAATATTACACCTCAAAAATAGAGTATTTTTATGCTGTCTTAAAAAAAATATATAAACTTTTATATAAATAACAAACTTTTCAGGGCAGTACAATGATTTTCATCGGTCGCATTGGTCCCTGTTTTCATTGAGGATAACAATCCAAATTGCAGTTGAACCCATCATTATGTTTTCATGTGTGCGAGTAAAGCAGAGTACCTGGAGGAAACTCTCACTTTTGAAGCACTTATACTTCATTTTGTACCTGTGTTCAACATCTAGGCATAAGTGAATGTTTCTCTTCACGGACAACAAGAAATGATCTTTGATACTGGGTTAGAAGTATTCATATTGAGTAACTTTACATTATATGACTATTAGGAGTGCTATGTAGGAGTGCTGCATTGCTTCGTCAGTTTACTACACAGCATTGTTATTGCTTGGAGAGCCATTTTGGACCTGACTGGTGTCTTTTAAATGGGCTTTCCAGTATTGTTGTTTTTTTTTATTTTTTCATGGCCATAAAGGGGTTATCCAGTTTCCAAAAATTATCTGCAAATACATCAACAGCAGTGCTAAATACTCACTGTTTTCTTGTGCACCCTTTGCTTGGCTTTATTTTACTTGTTGCTCCTTGTATCTGTTATTTACATGCAGTGAATCTGTGGACAAACTACATTTCCCATGATTCCTCTGCCTGCTCTCTCACTCTGTGTATCCCTCCCTTCTCCAATCTCCTCATTGGACATTTATAGCATATTTACAAGATGTACTTTGTGGATGCCCCCATCTGGTGCCAGACACATTTGTGGGTAACTGGTTTCCGACTTATCTATTGAGACGTTCAGTAAATAAGGAACGGACAGATGTCTGTATCTATAAGCACAGCACTCTCTTTCTGGGAGTTACAGAAACACTGTATACTGTTGTCAGAAAACCCTTTAATTGGGCTGGGCAGACATAGGATTCCTAATAATTTATGAACAGGCATATATTTATTTTATTTTTTTTTTTAATTAAAGGCAATTTTTCAATCCTTATCAATCAGATGTTAGATCATTTTTCAAAGTGTTGTAAATAACAGACTTTCTTCCAGTAGAACTTTTGTTTTGTATGTCACTTGTTACATTTTGGTGCATTTCTTTTGATAAATGTGCCAGTCTAAAGGGTATTTTCTACTAGTTATAATTGTTAAAAATATAATAATAAAAAAAAAAATCTGCTTGTTGATCTTAATGTGACATTTTTGCTACTAGCTATATAGAGGCTCTCGTCATGTAGGAGCTATTAGGTCACGCAGCTTATCTGCACCCCATCAGGGTTGGCATTTTCTTAAAATAAGGTTTGCGTTTTCACGCCGGTATTGCAATATAATTGCAACACAGTATGACCTAAATTTACAGCATATGTCATGCAAGTCTGAAAATGGCTGAAGGATAACAAGTGTTTATAAATCTGATAGCAAGTTAAACTTGTGACTGGCTAGAGCTCACTGCTCATCTGGAGGTATATCCAAGTAGGGTGTAGAGGGTGTAAGTGCACACCCACGCATTGCTTTAAAAACTCATTCAAGTGAATGGGTTTTTAAGCAAATCGTCGCAAACCTTTCCCTATCCAGTTTTCCGATATTTAGATTGGATTCGTGGTGGACGGAGTGCCACCGCAAGTGTGAACCCACACTAAGGGCAATAGTTGATGCTCTTAACACATTAAAAAAAAAAAAAAAAAAAGGATAGTAGTAATTTTAACCCCTTAAAGGTATTCTGTGAAGTCCAAATGCCTCTCAAACAATTGTTCCATGTAAGGGCCTTTAATAGGAGCTTAAACATCCCTCTGTGGCCACAAGCCAATGATGATCATCTTTATATGCCTACAGACAGTTGCAAATGCTTTGTCTCTCCTTTAGCCATGAGTCTGCGTCACAATTGTGTGTAGAAAAACTTGGTTGCCTCTGATGGACTTGCAGGCAGATTTGTACAGTGGGGAAAAAAAAAGTATTTAGTCAGCCACCAATTGTGCAAGTTCTCCCACTTAAAAAGATGAGGCCGGCCTGTAATTGTCATCATAGGTAGACCTCAACTATGAGAGACAAAAAGAGAAAACAAATACAGAAAATCACATTGTCCGATTTTTAAAGAATTTATTTGCAAATTATGGTGGAAAATAAGTATTTGGTCAATAACAAAAGTTCATCTCAATACTTTGTTATATATCCTTTGTTGGCAATGACAGAGGTCAAACGTTTTCTGTAAGTCTTCACAAGGTTGGCACACACTGTTGCAGGTATGTTGGCCTATTCCTCCATGCAGATCTCCTCTACAGCAGTGATGTTTTGAGGCTGTCGCTGGGCAACACGGACTTTCAACTCCCTCCAAAGGTTTTCTATGGGGTTGAGATCTGGAGACTGGCTAGGCCACTCCAGGACCTTGAAATGCTTCTTACGAAGCCACTCCTTCGTTGCCCTGGCGGTGTGCTTGGAATCATTGTCATGCTGAAAGACCCAGCCACGTTTCATCTTCAATGCCCTTGCTGATGGAAGGAGGTTTGCACTCAAAATCTCACGATACATGGCCCCATTCATTCTTTCATGTACACGGATCAATCGTCCTGGTCCCTTTGCAGAGAAACAGCCCCAAAGCATGATGTTGCCGCCCCCATGCTTCACAGTAGGTATGGTGTTCTTTGGATGCAGCTCAGCATTCACTCTCCTCCAAACACGACAAGTTGTGTTTCTACCAAACTGTTCTACTTTGGTTTCATCTGACCATATGACATTCTCCCAGTACTCTTCTGGAACATCCAAATACTCTCTAGCAAACTTCAGACGGGCCCGGATATGTACTGGCTTAAGCAGGGGGACACGTCTGGCACTGCAGGATCTGAGTCCCTGGCGGCGTAGTGTGTTACTGACGGTAGCCTTTGTTACGTTAGTCCCAGCTTTCTGCAGGTCATTCACTAGGTCCCCCCGTGTGGTTCTGGGATTTTTGCTCACCATTCTTGTGATCATTTTGACCCCACAGGGTGAGATCTTGCGTGGAACCTCTGATCGAGGGAGATTATCAGTGGTCTTGTATGTCTTCCATTTTCTAATTATTGCTCCCACAGTTGATTTCTTCACACCAAGCTGCTTGCCTATTGCAGATTCAGTCTTCCCAGCCTGGTGCAGGTCTACAGTTTGTTTCTGGTGTCCTTCCACAGCTCTTTGGTCTTCACCATAGTGGAGTTTGGAGTGTGACTGTTTGAGGTTGTGGACAGGTGTCTTTTATACTGATAACAATGTCAAACAGGAGCCATTACTACAGGTAATGAGTGGAGGACAGAGGAGCCTCTTAAAGAAGTTGTTACAGGTCTGTGAGAACCAGAAATCTTGCTTGTTTGTAGGTGACCAAATACTTATTTTCCACCATAATTTGCAAATACTTAAAAAAATCAAACAATGTGATTTTCTAGATATGTTTTCTCATTTTGTCTCTCATAGTTGAGGTCTACCTATGATGACAATTACAGGCCGGCCTCATCTTTTTAAGTGGGAGAACTTGCACAATTGGTGGCTGACTAAATACTTTTTTTTTCCCACTGTATATCCATATAAAGATAATTGCTTTGTGGCTCCAATTAAAAGCCCCTTACATTGCACTATTTTCTTGGGAGACATTTTGAACCAAACAGATTTGCTTTAACCCCTTGTCCCTCTAGGTAGTTAGTGCTCGCTGCCATGCATGTACAATGCAGGGTTAAGAGGCTCTAGAGATTCACTGTAGTAATACTGCTGTCTTCGACAGCAACTAATCAGAGTGATTCCACTCTGGCGGTCGCTGTGATTGGTCAGTCGCATTGACTGACCAATCACAGCATGAAAGGCTGAAGAAGGCCTGTCCTTCACACTTGCTAGGAGAGATGGCAGAGAGCGGGTTCCATAGTAGAGCAGAGCCCAATATGTGATTTTACTGTTAAAAACACACAGTGATTCTGCCCCTGATCATCCCTATCATAATCCCACCATTTTCCTGTTAACTCACTGTGACCACTCCCATCATCAGGCTGTGATTACCCCCAATTGTACCACTACCGTCGTCATCCCCAAATCGCCCCCTTGTGTGTGTAGTGTGAATTTTGTGTATGTACTTTACAATATACAAAATTCATATATGATCACCTCCCTACGTGATGCATACTTTTCAGTACTCTACTGTGTAACTGGTAGTATGTTTTCTTTGTACTTATACATCACTTCCTCTGCATGATGGTTTTACATGCGCCACTACATAGTTGGTAATGCATATTTTTGTGCTTCAATATATTGCCTCCCTATGTGGTGCTATTGGGATATGGATATTTTATATCGCATCCTAATAATGGCCTAGGCAGGATACCCGTTGAAGTGATCTTTACTTTCTTACATTGTTATGCTCTCAATTCACAATGACCACCCCAGTGATGATCCCACTTATGGCCGCTCATATAAAATTCGGACTCTCATTGACAGGTTTGATGCAATTTTTGCATAGGCATACACCCCTGTGAAGTACGTTTCCATAGATGTTTAATATATATGAAGGAAAGGACTCCAGGATTGAGCCCCCAGAATGCTCATCCTTCCTGGCAGTTACTGGAAAAATAGTATGGGATTTGGTGCACCCTCTGCTGGACCAGGGTTCCCACCTCTACCTGGATAGTTATACTAGCATACAACTCAACAAACAAACCCCCCCCCCCCCATACCAGAGTGTGACCTAGATGACAATAGGTACATGGGAGGGAGGAGTCTTATAGATTTGGTAACCAGGTGGAGGTAAGTACTTCTGGAAGCAAGGCCACAACGCATAGTAGCAGGGAATCTTTCTTTTCTCAAATAGCCAGGAAGGGAAAGACCCAGAAACAGTGAATGTTGTGGTCAAAGAGGGATATAATGGCCCTGGACAACCTTGACCAAAATATTCCTCATATCCCTGGAAGTTTTCTAACTTTAAGATCTTGTGAAAGTTACATTTATGAATACAGTGTAATTTTTAGTTTCCACAGCCACAAGTGTTAATAAATTCTGACACGCATCTTTGGGTTGAAAATACTCAATATAACCCTTGACAAATTCCTTGATGGGTGGAGTTTCCCAAACTGTGTCATTTCTTGTGGGTTCCATAGTTCTAGTATGTCTGGATCTCTACAAGTGCATCATGCTACCTGAAAACCATTCCAGCCAAATTGCCCTCCTTTCCATCTGAGCTCTGCCATGTGCCCAAATAGCAGTTTATGTCCACAAATGTGTTATTGCAATGGTCAGGATAAAATGGCACAACAAAGTTGAGTATATTGTTCCCCTCATAATAAGAACCTTTCAGCTCAAACTGCATATTATTGGGCAAAATATAATTTCTATATTTTACATGTGGTTTCAAAATGGTCACAGCATCCATAGACGAATTCCATGAGGGTTGTAGTGTCCAAAATGAGTCACATCTAAGGAGTTTCTATTGTTTTATTACTTCAGGGGCTCTGCAGAAGTGACAGGGTGCTTGAAAGTATCCTAATAAAATGACAGCAGCAAAAACCATAAGGTGCTCCTTTATTTGAGGACTGTTTTTGAGTCAACTATCATGCTGTGGGGATTATGTGGGGGTTTTTTTTTTTTTGTTTTTTTTTATAAACTGCAGAATTGGGGTAAAGGTAAATAAGCTTTGAAAAGTTTTTTTTTTTTTTTTTTTTTTTTTTTTTTTTAATAAATTTCAATAATCAAAATCAAGCTCAACAATCAAAATTAATACTAAACAAAGTATAGTGTATTACAACTATCAATCTCTGAATTACTTGGATATCTAAATGCATATGAAGTTAACTCATTAAGTGAAAGATGTCAGATTTTTAAAATGATGTTTGAGCCTAAAATCCAAAACTGTCTTTAGGCCGGGGCCCCACATGGCGGAAACCGCAGCATTTTACAGTCACTGAAAAGTGGATGGTGTTCAAGCAAATCCCATCAACATATTGCAGAAAAATATGCGCAGCGGAAACGTTGCTATTTCCAAAACTGTTGCGGTTTTGGAAATTGCAGCATGTTAATTATACCTACGGAAATGCTGGCGGATTCCCTATAGGTGTAATGGAAGGAGAAACCTCTGCAGACTTTGTGAAAAACACTGCGGTAAAAACCGCCAATGCTTTGCCGCCGCGGATTTTCCTGCTGCACTTTTTTGCTGCAGCCCGCTACATGTGGGGCCTTATCCTTAAAGGGTTAAAGGGGTTTTCCTGGCAAAAAATCTTTAAAAAAAAGGTATGTTAGTGCTATTATTAGTGTTAATAAGTGCTTCCAAATACCTTTAGCAGTGTTTTGGGTGATTTCTGGGTTTCTCTGGGAGTTCCTGGCATCCTCTGCATTTGTTTACATGGTGTAGCTTCCTGTGGCTTAGCTAATGCAGTGCATTATGGTAGTTGTAGGCTGACTCACACTCCCTCCCTCTCACTCCCCCTCCTCTCCCTGTCTCCCTAGCTATCCCACCCACTACTAGCCCTTCCCAAATAACTACAGTGCCTTGCGAAAGTATTCGGCCCCCTTGAACTTTTCAACCTTTTGCCACATTTCAGGCTTCAAACATAAGGGTATAAAATTTAAATTTTTTGGTGAAGACTCAACAACAAGTGGGAGACAATCGTGAAGTGGAACGAAATTTATTGGATATTTTAAACTTTTCTAAAAAATAAAAAACTGAAAAGTGGGGCGTGCAAAATTATTCGGCCCCCTTAAGTTAATACTTTGTAGCTCCACCTTTTGCTGCGATTACAGCTGCAAGTCGCTTGGGGTATGTTTCTATCAGTTTTGCACATCGAGAGACTGAAATTCTTGCCCATTCTTCCTTGGAAAACAGCTCGAGCTCAGTGAGGTTGGATGGAGAGCGTTTGTGAACAGCAGTTTTCAGCTCTTTCCACAGATTCTTGATTGGATTCAGGTCTGGACTTTGACTTGGCCTTTCTAACACATGGATACGTTTATTTGTGAAGCATTCCATTGTAGATTTTGCTTTATGTTTGGGATCATTGTCTTGTTGGAAGATAAATCTCCATCCCAGTCTCAGGTCTTTTGCAGACTCCAACAGGTTTTCTTCCAGAATGGTCCTGTATTTGGCTCCATCCATCTTCCCATCAATTTTAACCATCTTCCCTGTCCCTGATGAAGAAAAGCAGGCCCAAACCATGATGCTGCCACCACCATGTTTGACAGTGGGGATGGTGTGTTCAGGGTGATGAGCTGTGTTGCTTTTACGCCAAATATATCGTTTTGCATTGTGGCCAAAAAGTTTGATTTTGGTTTCATCTGACCAGAGCACCTTCTTCCACATGTTTGGTGTGTCTCCCAGGTGGCTTGTGGCAAACTTTAAACGAGACTTTTTATGGATATCTTTGAGAAATGGCTTTCTTCTTGCCACTCTTCCATAAAGGCCAGATTTGTGCAGTGTACGACTGATTGTTGTCCTATGGACAGACTCTCCCACCTCAGCTGTAGATCTCTGCAGTTCATCCAGAGTGATCATGGGCCTCTTGGCTACATCTCTGATCAGTCTTCTCCTTGTTTGAGATGAAAGTTTAGAGGGACGGCCGGGTCTTGGTAGATTTGCAGTGGTCTGATACTCCTTCCATTTCAATATGATCGCTTGCACAGTGCTCCTTGGGATGTTTAAAGTTTGGGAAATCTTTATGTATCCAAATCCGGCTTTAAACTTCTCAACAACAGTATCACGGACCTGCCTGGTGTGTTCCTTGGTCTTCATGATGCTCTCTGCGCTTTAAACAGAACCCTGAGACTATCACAGAGCAGGTGCATTTATACGGAGACTTAATTACACACAAGTGGATTATATTTATCATCATCAGTCATTTAGGACAACATTGGATCATTCAGAGATCGTCACTGAACTTCTGGAGTGAGTTTGCTGCACTGAAAGTAAAGGGGCCGAATAATATTACACACCCCACTTTTGAGTTTTTTATTTTTTACCAAAGTTTAAAATAACCAATAAATTGTGTTCCACTTCACAATTGTGTCCTACTTGTTGTTGATTCTTCACCAAAAAATTAAAATTTTATATCCTTATGTTTGAAGTCTGAAATGTGGCAAAATGTTGAAAAGTTCAAGGCGGCCGAATACTTTCGCAAGGCACTGTAACTCAGCCCACCCCCTCCACCCCATCATACTTGCGTGTCTTCCTCTCTAGGCTTCCCTTCTGGAACGGCTCCTCCTATCTTTGACTCTCCTGGCTCGTGTGCAGGCTGGAGGTGCCTCTGACGTCTGCGCAGTAGAGATGGAGTGCCGTCTCTACTGCGCATGTGTCGGAGGCACATCTAGACTGCCCACGCGCCGGCAGAGTCAAAGAAGAGGAGTTGTTGTTCCAGAGAGGAAGATACGTAAGTATGATGGGGGGAGGGAGTATTGGTGACGTCAACGGAACATCACCGGGTTATCAGTGCCTGGGGCGGTTACATGGCCGCCGTGGCAATCTAGGTAATTATCTTTTTCTTTTTTTTTTTCTTTTTTTTTAACCTAAGTTAGGCTGGGTGAGGGGGTTTAGTTTAGGGGGTTAACTTTTATTTTATCCCAGATAACCCCTTTAATGGGGGCCTGAAACCCTGTCTTTATTTTTATGTAAGCAAAAGCCAAGCATCTTTTTTTTTTTTCATCTACATTTTGCACTGAAATAGTATATTAAACTTTTCAGATTATGATTATGTAATTGCCTAGCATACAGAGTTTTCTGTAGTATATACAAAATAAAATGAATTTTATACTAAATTTTTGTTTAGGTTTTTTTTTTTTTTTTTAATTTGAAATCCCATTAAAAGATTCCTAGTTGATGTATTTTCTACTTAAAGCGGGGCATTAGCTGACTGTGTGCTAGCTCAGTGTGGTGTGTGTCTCTTTTCCCATGGTTGAGCTGCTATAGACAAGCTTAAGATCACCTTGTGCAAGGCCAGGCGCTGTCTGGAGAAATGTAAGGCACACTGCAACTGGACTTCTGAAAATGAAGGGCCTGCTGCTGGGACTTTAAAAGGTTATTCGAGGTTCTATTTTTTAATTTGTCTATAGAACACAAAATCATTTAGTTTACTAATGTACATGTATTTAAAATTCAGCTTGCATTATCAGTGCAGACCCCTTTTCTGCGAAGTAGAATGGTATAACCCATGGATTAGTCCTGTGCAATGTATTTGTGGGCTAACACAATAGGACTAACCTTGGTGTCAGTCATGTGACTCCTAGCAGTAGCAAATCTTATTTTTTTTGTTTGGCGTACAGGCCACATCATGAAATAACTAAATAGGACTAATGGTGGAAACAAATCTTTATAACTAATTCACTGGGTGCGTGTTTACATGGCTGGCTATCTCTAGGTGACTTGTAATATAACACATTCTAGGGGGTGATGTCATGTTAAAGCAAGCCTGTCAGCAGGAAAATCTGTATCAAGCCGATAACCGTATCTTGTAGGGCTGCTTCTTCACTTTCCTTATGGGCGTCACCATTTTGGTGAGAATCCCCGGCTCCTGGAACGAGATCCAGGGCCAGCAATCCGTTGCCATGACAGCCAGAATGATGAGACCTCCTGGGGTTCAAAACTCCCCTAGGGGGTCTAATAATTACAGTTAAAAATAAAAAGAGAGATATATGATAAAGAATTAAAAATTTGATCACCCCTCTTTCCCTAGAAAAGTAATAAAAGTGCTTGACTACTGTGAAACACACATGCATCAGATATTCCTGTGTCTGAAAACACCCAATCTAATACTTGTAAAAATATTATTCCTGTGCAGTGAACGATGTATCAGGGGGGGAAAAAAAAGGGCTGAGCCTTTTTTTTTTTTTTTTTTTTTTGCGGTTTCAGCTCTAACAGATTGCCAGGTGTCATCGGACCTTTGTGAGTGTTGCATGACTGACACCATGTTAGTCCAATAAAAGGCATTCTTAGGAAAGTTGAAACTAAGAATGGACAGACTACTACCCTGATAAAATAAAGATGTTTGAGCAAAACATTTGTTACAAAAGTATGATATTTTGTTCTATATACAAATCAACTTATGGACACCAGAGTACCTCTTTAAGAGTGCTTCATTTTTCCCTGCGTAGCTGAGTACACGGCAACCCTCTGTGCAGGGAACTGCAGCACTGGTGCGTGCAAGTGAAGGTGCCATAATCCAGGGTGCTGCATAGTCAGTAGCTTGGTGCTCAGCACTGCAGTGTTATGGGCCCTTCCTTCTCAGGATTAATGGGGGATGGTGGAAGTCTCCTGTAGATAGCTCACTGGTCAATGATTTGCATCTGTGATTGTTACCCAAAACCAGGAGTGGAGACTGCACAGAAGTAAGATGGAGGTCATAGAAAGATTTACCCCTGTTCTGTGTTTCAGCCCACTCCTGATTTTGGCACATAATCACTGATGCAGATCACTGATCAAAACACAGATGTGTCAATAAGATTTTATCTAGTCAGTGAGTCTTATGACCTGGATAAAATATATCAGATTCTGGGGCGTTGGAAACATCAGTTTCAAGATTTTAATGAAAATCTGAATTGTGCTTCTTTGGAATGGCAATTTATTTGATTGAATTTAATGAATGGACTGCTGCCGAAGGTGAGTTGGGGTGCAGAGCACCTAATCCAGCATCAGGGAATGACCTCACCAATGCTTGTTTGGCTGAAAGGCACAAATTCCCACAGACACACTTTAAAATCTTGTGACAAGGCTTCCAAAAATAGCGCAGGCTGTTAAAGCTGTAAAAGGGGGTCTGACGCCATATGAACTGCCTACTTTTGTAACTCCATATGCAACAAGCTCATGGGATTGTCAGGTCTCCACATATTTTAGCCATATTGTGTGTGTGTCTGTATATGGATGATAAAAACAAAAAGAACACATTGGTGTAAACATAGTCTAAATTGCCAATAAACTTCATTCTCATGTCACTGGATCTTGCTATTCTAAAAATGTGAAAAACACACCAGAAGTTTGGCACATAGTATGTAGTCCACTAATCATTATTTTTTTTTTTTTTAAATGAGTCTTTGGTAATATTTTATTATTGTTACATTTGTGTTTTATAATATTTCATTATGCATCCCAGAAGGCATAAACACATTGGGGAATATTAGCTGATGTCAATTTACTAGTTTAGTCACATGACTGCTGGGGATCATTTGATTGTCAGTACCATTAGGTAAGGTGATACTATTGTATACACAATTTTCATTGAGTGCTTCTTTTTTTACTGGGTGTTTGGTTATCTCTGACAGCCAGGTACTGTTCCAGGTCATAGTGGCATTGTGCAGTATAGCATCTTAAAGGGTCACTTTTACTTGTTAAAATGGGTCTTCTAAAGCCTGTTCTGTTAATGCGGTCCCATGTTGACAAGCAAGTTGCTACTCTTACTCCATGCCTCCTGATATTAGATGAAATATTCCATTTTCTTTGCTTGGTTTGTGGATTTACTCCAGTCTTCTGGTGTGTGTGTGTGTTACTGCTTTGTCCCTGAAGCAACATTGTCGGTCATGTCTGGAATAGAGCTTCTCCAGCTCCATCAGCATATACTATATTGGCAGAAAGTGCAATGTGACCTCTGTTTGCTCACATTTTGAAGACAAGAGGGCAAACAATCTAATACTGTCTTAACGTTTAGACATTGTAAAGTTAGACTAATAAATGCCATAAAGTTACACTAGACATAAAAAAAAAAAAAAAGACAGATTTTTAAAGAGGACCTTTCAACATCTCCCACAAGTCCAGCTCTTCACATAATTTAATAGGTGCTGCTCCACTGATTCTGACACAGTTGGAATTTTTTTCTTTTGCCTCAGACGGTCCTGAGCAATCAATGCTGTTATGTTTTGGTGACTGATATGCTATTTAGACAAAGTCAGGAGGGCAGTGTCAGGCAGGAGAAGACAAGGGGTGTGATTCAGAGCTCCAATCAGAGTCAGGCAGTGTCAGAGCTCAGAATCACACCCTGCTGCCTGACACTGCCCTTCTAAAATTACAGAGCTTAAATAGTGCATCAGGCTCCAAAACTAACTGCACTTGTTGCTCAGGAATGGTGAGAGCTAGAGAGAAAATTTTAACTGTGCCTGAATCTGTGGAGTGGCACCTATTAACAGATGCCAAAAAGATGTTGGAGGTGGTTAAAGGTCCTCTTTAAACAGCATTAAACTGTACCAGATTTTCCAAAGTGTCTAAGAACTTTGGCTCAATTTCCAAAATTTTGACAGTTTTTGGCTCAGTTTTGCATATTAAACTCCACCCCTTTTCAACAAAGCGAGACGCAGAAACTGTTAGTTTCAAACACAAAAAATGTAAAACATGAACTCCATTTTTTTTTGGCGCAAATTACACCAGAATTTTGGTGCATATTAGTTTATCTGCCTCAAAATAGTACGGCATGACTGGCTTAATGCAACGAAACTACAGGTTTTACAGTGGGAGAACCAATTGGTTATTCAGAGCCTCTTATTTAGTAGGCTGTCAAAATGAGGCAACTCCAAAAAATTTTAAGGTGTTAAAATTGAACTACTATATAAACTTGGTATCGTCGTAATTGTACAGACCCAAAGAATGTAGGGAACATGTAATTTTGGCTGCACAGTGAATGCTGTAAAACCGAACCTCAAATGTTTGAGGGTCACATGTTGACAGTAGTGTGGTGCTGAGGTACTAACAAAGTATACCAGCCATGTAGATAACAAAAGAGCTTCACTGGGTCAAGAGGACTATAGACTAGTTCAATAAACCCTGAATGTGTTTGACCATAGTCTAAAAAACTAAATCCTATAGCTGAATTCTTCTGAATCCTCTACTAAACTTGAAGGCTTTTGTGCACAAGCTGCAGTTCTCATTCACTGAACTTTTAATAGCGTTGGTTGTAGAAGTACTGTCAGTGTATGCTACAGCTCGTGCCAGCATAGGCAAGTGGCTGATCTGTTTGGGTGCCAGCAGTTGGATGTCTTCACCAAATATAACATCCCTTCCCTTTCCTTAGAATACATCTGACCTTATTGTGCCTTGTATGTTAGTCTTCATAAATCTGCTCCTTTATACATCCCTGCACAATAATAATAATAGATTTTATTTATGTAGCACCAACATCCCCCACAAATCAGAGGGTTCTTGTAGAGACAATATCAGACATAACAGCGTAACAAAATAATTAAGATGTCAAACAATAGGAGTGGGCTCAGACTATAAAAATAAAAACTAAAATTATTTATACCGTATGGTGACTGCCGGATTGTTGCACTATGATGACCGTTTTTATTTTTAACTCTTAAAGACTTGTATTTTTTTTTTTTAATATAGTAAAACATGAAAACTATAGACATCAGCTCATTGAAGGTGTAAAGTCAGACTAGGCAGTCTAAACATACGGCAGATTTAACAAATCACATTAGACACTTTGATAAATCTTGCATAATTTAAGACTGTGTAGTGTAAGTTTGCACTAAAAACTGTTTTGAGCAGCAGAATCCAACAACCCTCTCTATTTGAGGAGTGCCCTTCAGCCTCCTACACAGGCAGTGGTTTTAATGTGTTTGCGTATTACCCTAAGGGTTTATTCACATGGCAGAATTTGGTTTCAACCTGATTCTGTCTCCCATTGAAAACGCTGAGAGGCAGAGATTGTTGTAGGACGCTGAAATAAAATAAAAAAAGCGTCCTGCTTGATCCTGCTGCAAAGTCCATGTCTCGAGACTCCCCGCTGAATAGACCCGTTCATCAGTGCATCAGCATACCGCTGGGGGGTGGAGAAGTTTTTCTTTCTTTTCCGCCGTGCGAGCTTACCCTAAGACTCTGAGGCTGCTGCCACACGGTGTACTGAAGAAGCTATAGCTGCATTCAGTTTTGGGGAACACCAGGTGGTGGGTCATAATAATTTTAATTAAGATTGTGCACCATTCATTAAGTAACATTGCTGAGTAACGTGTAGACCAACAATCTGATGTTTATGGGTCAGTACGGTTGTTCCCAATAGCAGAATATATCTCATGCGTTGTACCCCTGGCAGAGAAGACAATAGAAGGTTCTGGCAATGGTTGATAATCTTCTCTTTAGAAATAAACATGCATACTAGTGCAATGTGCACATTTATGGGGAAGCTGAGACTTATGATGATACTATCTTGCTTATGACCAGCAAATACTCTTATTTGGGAAAAAGTATAGGGATCTGATCTAAATTTCAGGTATGTGGTAATGTGTATGAAGTCTATTTAAGAACACTTTATTTTATTTTATTTTAGGCTATCCGTTGCTATGAAGCTCTAATCCTGAAATCTGAGGGGAAAGTAGAGTCCGATTTCTTCTGTCAGTTAGGCCATTTCAACCTGTTGTTGGAAGACTATCCAAAAGGTAAGAATAAGGATTTTTGTGATTTGTCCATACTTTTATACGTGTTTCCTGCAATAAGTTATGCAGCTCTTTGAAGGCGCCCAGCAAATGGAGAGCTCCTGTTTGTCTCCATTATGTTTATTGCTCATCAGACAGTTACTACTGTCTTCTTAGTAGTGCAGCTTATAGATAAGAGTACATCTCCCAGATTTATAACCAAAATTTAGTTTACCTTCCTGTAAGGTAATGGATTAATAATGACAAAATAAAGGTTATGATGAAGATTTTAGCGTTATAGCATGTGTAAACTGGCTGCATGTTTTCAGTGGTACAGTACTGTGCAAAACTTAGGCACGTGTGCAAAGATTTCAAAGCAGACTTGGGTTTCAAGATGTTCTGTTCAAGCTCTTTTGAAGAAGCACCAAGAAACTGCTACATTGAGGACTAAGACACAGTGGTCAGCCAAGGAAACTTAGTGCAGCAGATGATATGTCATGCTTACTTTCCCATCAGTGCCATCTGCTGAGAACTGTCTAAAATCAGTGGGACCCAGGTACATCCATCTATTGTTTGGAGAAGTCTGACCATAATGGTCTTCATGGAGGAATTGTGGCCAAAAATCCATATCTTCAAGTCAAAATGTGGATTATTTGGTTCCAGCAGAAACCAGTTTATTTACAGAAGATTAGTACAATGAGTGTCTGTAGGCAACAGTGAAGAATGATGGAGGTTCCTTGCAAGTTTGTGGCTGCGTTTCTGTGAATGGAGTTGGGAATTTGGTCAGGATTAATGGAGTTTTCTGTGCTGAGAAATGCACGTAAATACTTACTCATCATGCAAAACTGTCAGGGAAGCATCTGACTGGCTGCAAGTGTATTCTATACTGGGCAACGACCCCAAACATGCAGCAGATATCATGAAGAACTATCTTCAACCTAAAGAACAAGTGGTCCTGGAAGTGCTAAACAACAGAGGTGATTCTACAGTTTCCAAGTATACTTCTGTTGTTCAGCCTTGGAGCCCCATTTTCATGTAAATCACCTTTTTATTCATCTACAAACAAGTTCTTTAGAGTGTGCCTTAGCTTGCTTGGGCTTTGTTCTCAACTCTAGAGTCCCGTGCAAAGCACATTTCCCATTATTTGCTTATGAATAAAATGACGATTTACATGTAAATGGAGCTCCAATGCTGAATAACAGAGACCTGTTCGGAAACACTAGAATCTGCTCTACAAGGTCCTGTGATTTAGGTCTATGAGAATGTAATGTGGACAGACTCCCTTTAAATATCGGAGAGAAATGTCTCTCCTTGCTCTTATCAGGCTGTATCCCTGCTTCCGCTTCCTCTGGTAAAACAACCTTCTGTGAAAATCACTGCTATAATAATCTCCAGAGAAACTGCAGGTCACATGACTCAATGACTTCTCTCTATATACAAGGCTATGGAGAGAGGAGGGTGGATGTGTGAGCGGGAAGTGAGGGAGATAATGCAAGAGAAACATGGTTTAGCCTGACCCTGGAGCTTTATATCCCAGGCAGAGCAGTTTATATACATCAGTACAGGTAGGAATTTCTCTATATATGTCCTGCATGACCATCCTGGGGCTGTTTGAGTGGTAGACACAGATATAGAGCAGATTCCTCCTGTATTCATTGTCTACAGCGTGTGACAGCTATTCTCCACCCATCTGCTCAGGGAGATCTGCAAATCCCAGCTATATTATGCCAAGGGGAAGCTACTAAAAACTAAAGGATGTAGGTCATATAATGACCAGCAATAATAGTATTACTCCTTATGTGCAAACATTGCACCTTATTCTGAAAAGTTAAATGATATGACAGAAGTCCTTTAAGTATAGTGGGTTTTTTTTTGTTTTGTTTTTAATAAATAAACCTTTGAGTAGGGACAACCTGTCCCTATCCAACCATATCCGTTACATACAAAAATAATAGCAATAACGATTATTAGGAGATAAGCGTATAAAGCATCAGTCAGGTAACACATTTTCATCCATTGAATGTCCCCATATAAAATCTCAGTTTTTGGCAGCTTTCAGATGTATAAAATAGCGTTTTGTTTTGTTTTTTGCACCCACAGTACAAACGAAGCACTTACAATTCCAGTAGTCATCAGATTTAGAATTATGAGACTCTAACACCAGTAATGATGAACCGCAGGAACGTCAGAGGTTTCGTCCATAATATGTGTGCAATAAAGCGGCCATGTTACGCCAGTCTGAAACTGGACCTAGTTATTGCATTAGTTAGGTATAGAGATTATAATTATTCATTAGTTACAATTTTTATAGGAGGATAGAAAATTGTTATGTAAGCCCCTATTTAATTTGCATACACAGAATTGGTTGGCGCATTTCTGCTGTTTAGGCGTTTAACACGTGCACCTGTAAATATATGTGTTGTATGTATGATTTCCTCACTAAGTAAATTTCCTCACATCAGGTTTTTGGGAAATACATTTTGTTTGCAGAAATGGAAATTTGAATTTTTGTGCAATTGTGCTTGTAATCTCTGTTCGCTGCAAAGTTGTATGAAGGTGGTTGTATATATGAAATATTAAGCTGTGTTTTTATATACAGTATGCTGTTCAATCTCAAAAAAAATTCGATTTTGGTATCGCAGTCAGTTTTCTATGTGCAGAATATATTTTTAACATATTAGTGAATGTCAGCAAAGTATTGCTTGTCTTCTGTATCAGTGTTTTTGAGAGTACAAGCTCTTGTTGATGTTTGCGGTATATATAAATTGCGTACATCTTGATCTATTTAATGTGTTTTGTGTGTGAATGTACGATTGAATAGGAGTTTCAGGTGCAAATATGTTTTTTTTTTTTTAAATATTTTAAAATCGTGTTTGTTACAAAGTTACATGAAGATTCTCACAGAGGGTTTTAAACCATTCATTATAAACAACACTTCACAGAATATGAATGATTTATGCTCATAAGATAAAACTTTAACTTTTACCTTACCTTTTAGATCTAAAGGTCCCTGGTTTGATCCCGGGTTTCGGCACCTTTAGTTTAGTAGTAGTCTTTTTTGTTTGGTATTTTACTTAACAAAATAAAAGTTAAGTTTTATCTTATGAGCCTAAATCATTCATATTCTGTGAGGTGGTAAGGTTATATGAAGGTAGACATGGCTATTGATAACCGATTGAGGTACATGTAATCTTCAAGTTGTCTACTTTCAAAAAATATTAAGGGTTTAGAGGTGCACTTGCTTTTCACAGTGTGCAATGCCTAAATTTTATAGGGTGATTTTTGAATTTTTATTTATTTATTTTTTACATTTACAGCTTCAAAGCAGGTTTTTGTTCCTTCCAGTTCTGGTGATTTTATGAAGATATGTGCATGATGGTGTAGGACTTAGTGATATGAATGAACGTTTCACATGGTGAATTCTTATTTTTAGGATGTTTGGTGCATATAACTTTTTGTTTGGTTTCAATTAATATAACATACACTTTAAATCAAAATTAAATCAAAATTGCATGAAGGTACCTGTTTGTATACAGTACCAAGTGGCATTTTGACAATGTTGCAGGTGTCTACTCTCAAAAAATATATAGGTATGGGGATTTAGTATAATTTTTAATGTTGCAATTTAGGTTTTATTTGTCCATCGCAAAACTGTGAAAATTGCCATTGCAGCCAGAAGAGAAGAACGCAGTCTACATTCATTGCAGTGTTTGCAACTTTTTGCAATGTTTTGCTTTTTTGAGTTTGTGGCATTTTTTTTTTTTTTTTTTGTCATATTGCATAGCCTTCTCTTTAGGACATCAAAATGTCAGAAAAAAATTGTATAAAGCGTTGCAAGATAACACTTAAATGCTTAAAATCCATTGTATATAGTAAAAAAAAACAAAAAAACAAAAAAAAACTGCAGTGTGTATGTGTGTGTGAAGAGGGCCTAAAGAGAGGAGAGCACGTACTGCAGTCTCTGCAGGAGGAGGTAGGAATATCACACTTCTCAGCATTAGTGTTTGTCCGCACAAGGGAGAAGGTCCTTCATGGGTTGTAGATGGAGAAATTGGCACAGGAAAGATGTGCAACACGAGAGCTAGTGAAGATGCGCAGGCCTCACATCCAGCATGTGTTACTAGGAGAGACTTGCCCATATGGGAAGTGTTAAAAACTTAGAAAAAGAATTTAACTTGCGTTAGAAATGCTGCACTGTGTCAAGTGTGTATAGCCTTTAGACTTGTTTGATACACATTGTAAAACATGCCTGTAATATATGCTTGCTTGTTTTCAGCATTATCTGCATACCAGAGGTACTACAGTTTACAATCAGACTACTGGAAGGTGAGTAGAACTTCAATTATATATTTCAGAACAGGTTTGGTCATCTAAAAGTACATATCTCTAATATACTATCTGTAATATAACTATACTTTACAGTTTTTGTTGAAGAGCTCCTTGTACGTAGCATTAAATAAAAGCTGTTGCTGGATTAATCCATTTGGATGTAGTGTATTTTGGGACGAAGCATGCTGCAATGGTTAATTACTTCCTAGCCATTCATTATTCAGCTGTGTTGAGGTAACACTGGTATATACATGAAGTTTTTTCATGACCTTATGGAGGCACAGTGCATAAAAAGAAAAAAATTAAAGAGAATTAAAGCTGCCACCTGCTAACACTGCAGCTTCTAGCTCCGCCCTCTTTGAATTCTATAGTTTATCAGGGCAAAAAAAGGACCTTAGAAGGTTCTAAAATGAGGTAAGTACAACCTCAGATGAACAACATCATGTACACAACCGGGCCATTACTTAACGAAAAATGCGGAAGCAGCGTGTGAAGCATTAAACGGATCTGTGGGTTCCAGCCTGGTTGCAACCCCTGGGCCATGTGATCGGAACTAGCCCCTGACCCCAAGGTTTGCTCTACCTCCTCCCTCCTCTCCTGAGCTCACAGGTAATTTACCTGTGCTATGGTGTCCTGCTGGCTATAATAAAGGGGTCAGAACCCAGCTGCAACCACCGGGTCCATCGTGATGAATCGACCAGCAGAATCAAGGCAGTGATGGCGATCCTATGACGCGTGTCACAGGTGACACGCATCTGCAGCTACGTATTGTGTTACTGCAATAAGCAGCTGTTGATACTTTTACTCACCTGTCCACGCAACTGTCCTGGCCACCCTCCGCTGCCTCCTCTAGGCGGCGCTACACTGACGTCATGACGCTGAAGAACTCCAGGACGCTACTTACAGCTTCCCGGCCTTCTTCAGCATCTGCAACAGTGCATACTGGAGGAAGTCCAGGTCTGGAGCCTGGACAGCTGGGTAAAAATTATCAGCCACTACTCTGTGTGGAGGTGGGGAGATAACAGGGGGTCATATACTGTGTGGGGGGTTTGAAAGGTGTCAAACTGTGTGAGGGCCATAAATAGGGAGATCATATGCTGTGTGGGGAGGTAAGAAAAGGGGTTCATATACTGGAGGGGGGGCAAAAATGGGGGTTATATACTGTGTGATGGGCCAGAAAAAGGGGGTCATATATCGTGTGATGGGCCAGAAATATATAATATAAACACATCAAAAATATAACACTTTTTTTTTACTAGAGCTACAAATGTCACAAAATTATGGATATTTCTGAATGTGACACGCCACCCGAGTTAGGCTAGGTTTTTTTTTACGAATTTTGACACACCAAGCTTAAAAGGTTAGCCATCGTTGAATTAAGGCTAGGTTCACATGTGCGTTCTGGGGGTCTGCTTGGGTACCCCCCAAATGGAAACCTAATCCAAATAAAATAGCGGTTACCTTAGGGAACCTGCGGACCCCATACACTATAATGGGGTCCGTGTGGTTGCCACTCGGTTTCCACCCAAAAAGGGCGAAAAATGCGAAGAGAAAAGTGCTGCTTGCAGCACTTTTCTCTCCGTATTTTACATGTGGAGAGGGGAATGGAATCCCCGAACATAGTACAAGCGCTGGTGTGAACCCAATGTCAGTTAAACTTCCTGGACATCCCCTTTAATTACACCCTTACTGCTTCCATGCAGTTTTAATTGCAGTAATGTGTAGCATAAGCAGAGTTTAAATTTAGTGTCCATAAGCATATGGGTAATATGCATAGTAACATGTGCTACTCATTACTACAATTAAGAACTGCATGCAGTTATTCAGTACAAAAAAGCGCCATGTAAACAGTTTTAAAAAGAGTCTGTTAGGTCCAAAATGCCTCCAAAACCAAGAATTGTGCCATATAGTGATCTTTATGGAACCAAAAATATACTTTTGTGGCCACAAATTGATAAAGCAATGCAGAGATGATCATTTTTTTTATGTATCTGCAAATCAGCCTGCATGTGCTTGGGAGTGGGGGGGGGGGAGGCGAGTCTGACGGACAACTGTGACACAGGCAAAGGGTGGAAATGTCACATAACCAATCACCGATGCCTGTTTGAAAGAAAGTGTTGCCGATCAGTCCCTCGCCCATGCACTTGCAGCCAGATTTGCATATCCATAAAAAGATTAGCTCTATATTGATTTTTGTCACAGAGATGAGTTCATATTAAAGAGGACCTTTCATGTCCTCAGGCACATGCGGTTTTACATACCGCTAGAAAGCCGACAGCGCGCTGAATTCAGCGCACTGCCAGCTTTCCCGGTATGTGCCCCGGGGCTGGAGATATCGGCAGTGTAAGTTTCACGGTTTACTGTCAGAAAGGCGTTCCTGACAGTCTAGCTGCGCTGTGAGGAACGCCTTCCCTGACAGTTCTCGTTCATAGACTTGTACTGGGAGGGGGCGTTCCTCACAGCTGAGCGTCATCACTGGGCGGTAAGGAACGCCTCCTCTCTCTGTACTTGTCTATAGCGCTGTACTGTCAGAGGGGGCGTTCCTTACTGCCCGGCGATGACGCTGAGCTGTGAGGAACGCCCCCCCAGTAGAAGTCTATGAACGAGAACTGTCAGGGAGGGCGTTCCTCACAGCGCAGCTAGACTGTCAGGAACGCCTTTCTGACAGTAAACCGTGAAACTTACACCGCCGATATCTCCAGGCATGGGACACATACCGGGAAAGCCAGCAGTTCGCTGAATTCAGTGCGCTGTCGGCTTTCTAGCGGTATGTAAAACCGCATGTGCCTGAGGACATGAAAGGTCCTCTTTAATGGTTTGAGAGGTGTTTTGAACCTGACAGACTTCTTTTAAGAGGGTGTGAAGGATCTCGTCCTACCGAAGCCGCCTCCAGCACACCTGAGATCACTTCAGTCACCTCACTCCCACCTCCAGTGAGTGTTCTGGGCCCATAGGATAATATGAAACGAGCTTTCTAAATTTTATATATATATTAACCCCTAAAAGGGTCGGCACTAGAAACTTAACACATACAGAGAATACATGCAGCGATTAGCAAGCAAATACAAGTGGAAAGCAACATGACACTGCACAAAATAAAAAGTGGAATAAACAGAAGAAAAGGAAATATTACCAACACAAGCTTGTGATTGGTTCTCTGGGATCTGGATGTTGAGCTCAGCGTGCGTACTTAAATTCAGTCCAGAAGCATGCATCCAGGCATGCTATTTCAGTGGCAGCACCTCCTAGCTCTGAGCAGTGCTATCCGGGTGGCTTTCAGCAGCATAAGCGCAATTTACAGAACAAGTAGATAGTCTGTTTCTCTGAGCCCATGTGGTAGGCTTCAGGGTTCTTCCTTTAGCAAGTTACAAAGCATGTGTCTCCTACATGCTGTTACATCTCTTCCAGGATAACAGAGTCTCAGGCCTCAATGGTAGGCCACATGGTTGAAGTCTGCTCCATGACCTCCTCTCCCACCTCCTTCAGCAACAACCAAAGACCTACCTCTTCCTGGTCTGAGAACTTTTAACTAAAAAGGTCTCCTCCCTAAGTGATGTCACCAGGAGGAGGAGACCCGCCCTCCTTTCTGAGTCCCTCAGAATCATATTTCATTATAATTCCTCGCCCGATGACTGTAAAGTCGGGCAGGCGGTATGATAGGGTTCATGGCGAGATCCCCACCGTGTAGACACCAATGATAACCCCCCCCCCCCCCCCAAATCCCCTTTGGGTAAAGAGATCAGTGTCTGAACCTTTTCTTGGCTTTGAACCATATCATGTGTTTGCACAGGCCTGGTGCATCTGGGGAATTTATCGGGGTGACTGTAAGGGCAGGTATTGTCATAAAACCATAATCCTTTTGATGTGTAGCTGGCTCCAACTTGTCTTTGAACGGTGTGCAGAGGACCCTACCAGTACATCCTTTCTACCGGACCCCCTGCCGGGTTAATGAGTATAGCACTGTTATGTAATGACTCTCTGGGGATCAAAGAGTTGTTGAGTGCAGTGTCCATATACCACATTTCTCAAGCCTTAGAACAAATGGCTGATAACAGACAGGAACCCACACCATATGAGCGAGTAGTAGGACAAAAAATACATATCTGGTGCTCTTATCATCACAGAGGGTAAGTAGCAGCCAGATGCTGCCAATGACATTTACTTGATTGATCAGCAGCAAATGTGACCACTGTTATAAAGTCAGAAGTTTTTGGCAGTTTGCTAGTCTGGAGCATTCAGGTGTGTTAACATAATGTCAAGGAGGGAAGACTTCAGCAAGGATCTTAGATAAGTAATTGTTGCTATTCTTGAATCTGGGAAGGGTTTAAGGCTATTTCTAAAGACTTTGAAGTTATTCATTCTACAGTGAAAGAGAGTATTCACAAATGGAAAACATTCAAGTCAGTTGACAAACTTTGCAGGAGTGGATGTCCCAGCAAATTCACTCCAAGGTCAAACTGTGCAATGTTTTTTGAAATTGAAAAAAAAATCCAAAAGCTACATCTGATGCTCTATAGGTTGCAGTAAAATACTAAAGCACATGACAATTAGAAAAATGCTTAACAATTATGGCTTGTTTGGAAGGGTTGCCAGGAGAAAGTCTCTCCTTTTGAAAAATAACTTGTCTGAGTAAACGATAAGAATTTTTGATCAATGGGTGAAATTCATCAATCCTTTGTTTTCTGACATAGCGGAATGCTGTGGTGGTGGACATTTGGTGCAAGGCAGACGGCCCCAATATGTGCCTTGCTTGCCTCACTGTGTGAATGTGAGTGGTGCGGTCCGGGACAGGGATGTCAGCCCAACACCTTCGTTATAACTTGTGCCGGTTTTCTGGTGTGAGTGATAATGGAAATCTATGCCAGTTCTTAACTGGCAATGATTTCCATTCTGGCGCAGGAAATATCCAACTGATTTATGAAGAATCCACGCCTTCTTCATAAATCTCTTGATCCCTGCTCCAGCCAGACCCTTTAATATGGCTGGTGTGAGTTATACCAGTCTTGATAAATCTGCCCCACTGTCTTTTGGACAGGCCAAACAGGTTATGTTTGACAGTAATACACAGCCTCAGAGTTGGCAAAAACCTAACGCAGCATATCAGGGCAAACTTCTCATACCAACTGTCAAACACAGTTGTGGAGGGCAATGATTTGGGCTTGTTTTGCAGCCACAAGACATAGGCACCTTACAGTTTTTGAGGACTAGGACTAGTCCGACAGCCATTGAACAGCATTGCAAATATTCTGCTGGGGGTCGACTTTCCTATTTTGAGCAAATTTAAGTTACTATCATGCACTTCTGAGAAAGGGGAGGGGTTGTTTTATGACTAGGGGTGACATATTATATGTGTTACACACATTCAAGTTCCCTGGCCATGCACGACTTTACTTGCTCTTAAGTTTGCTATCATGAGAGATTATTGTGACTCATTATCTTTTAGATTATTTTAATAAAGATAGTATTTTAGACATACTCTTTTGGGAAGTGACACTTTCTATACACTACCGTTCAAAAGTTTGGGGTCACCCAGACAATTTTGTGTTTTCCATGAAAACTCACACTTTTATTTATCAAATGAGTTGCAAAATGAATAGAAAATATAGTCAAGACATTGACAAGGTTAGAAATAATGATTTTTATTTGAAATAATTTTCTCCTTCAAACTTTGTTTTCGTCAAAGAATGCTCCATTTGCAGCAATTCCAGTATTGCAGACCTTTGGCATTCTAGCTGTTAATTTGCTGAGGTAATCTGGAGAAATTTCCCCCCATGCTTCCAGAAGCCCCTCCCACAAGTTGGATTGGCTTGATGGGCACTTTTTGCGTACCATACGGTCAAGCTGCTCCCACAACAGCTCAATGGGGTTGAGATCTGGTGACTGCGCTGGCCACTCCATTACAGATAGAATACCAGCTGCCTGCTTCTTCCCTAAATAGTTCTTGTATAATTTGGAGGTGCTTTGGGTCATTGTCTTGTTGTAGGATGAAATTGGCTCCAATCAAGCGCTGTCCACAGGGTATGGCATGGCGTTGAAAAATGGAGTGATAGCTTTCCTTATTCAAAATCCCTTTTACATTGTACAAATCTCCCACTTTACCAGCACCAAAGCAACCCCAGACCATCACATTACCTCCACCATGCTTGACAGATGGCTTCAGGCACTCTTCCAGCATCTTTTCAGTTGTTCTGCGTCTCACAAATGTTCTTCTGTGTGATCCAAACACCTCAAACTTGGATTCGTCTTTCCATAACGCTTTTTTCCAATCTTCCTCTGTCCAATGTCTGTGTTCTTTTGACCATACACACCGTTGTAGGAAATCTTCAGTTTCTTGGCAATTTCTCGCATGGAATAGCCTTCATTTCTAAGAACAAGAATAGACTGTCGAGTTTCACATGAAAGTTCTCTTTTTCTGGCCATTTTGAGAGTTTAATCGAACCAACAAATGTAATGCTCCAGATTCTCTACTAGCTCAAAGGAAGGTCAGTTTTATAGTTTCTCTAACCAGCAAAACTGTTTTCAGCTGTGCTAACATACTTGCACAAGGGATTTCAAGGGTTTTCTAAACATCCATTAGCCTTCTTACACAGTTAGCAAACACTATGTACCATTAGAACACTGGAGCGATGGTTGCTGGAAATGGGCCTCTATACACCTATGTAGATATTTGCAGCTAGAATAGTTATTTACCACATTAACAATGTATAGAGTGTATTTTTGATTCATTTAATGTTATCTTCATTGAAAAAAACTGTGCTTTTCTTTCAAAAATAAGGAGATTTCTAAGTGACCCTAAACTTTGGAACGGTAGTGTAGGTTTTCTATTATGTTTATGAGTATTGGAATAGTATATGATATATATTTTTTATTTTTACGTTTACATAGCACCAGCATATTCTCCAGCACTTTATAAATTGTAGGGTACAGACACAGAAATGAGACACTATAGTAATAAATCAATTCCCACAATAGGAGTGAGGGCCCTGCTCAACAAGAGCTTATAATCTTTGAAACTATGCTTGGCAGCCTGTAATTGAAGTAATATAATGACTATCCTGGGAGCTAGCTTTCAATGGGCTTCCTGGCTTTCGTTAATGGATCATCACTTTCAGATCTCATTCTGGTAAAATGGGGTCTCCGTCAGGTTTGACCAAGGCATCGGAAGGGTTAATGCCCATGATCAGGCTTTGCCACCAGTCTCAACTGTATAATACAATGGAGACCCTGTGACTATGACTTCTGCTCATCTCCCTAGTGGCCACCATATTTAAAGATCTGACATCCATTGCATAAGTAAGGGCAAAATTGGGAAAGGGTTAATAGCTGGACATTCTAGAGAAACGTCAGGGACAGTTTTACTGCGCCTGTCTTCCATATCACTGTATACAAAATATTCCGTGAATACTGTGTGTATAGCTATGGAAGTCTCCATGATACAACCTTCTCCCAGTACTAGAGGACCCAGATCAACCCTGCAATACGCTGAATTCTTCCTGTAACTGGGGCTAATGCATCAGGCCCAATAAGAATGTAACACCCCCCCCCCAACCCCAAGTAAAGCCCTATGTTATCACCAAAGAAAGATGCCAAAATGATTTGAAAAACCCAAATCAAAAAAATGAGAGCCTTCAAAGCGGCATGTATTAAAAAAAAAAAAATCTGGAGGAGCGTTTAGTTATGAACCAGGGAAAATGAAAAGTGGTTAAAGCTTGAATGTCATTCTCTGTGGGGTAGCACATTGGTGGCATTGCTGGTCTGTAATGGGTTAAGTCAATCATCTTAATGATGTGCTTTAATGAGTTGAGCGGTGCAGTGTTTGTAAATGTACCTAATATCCAGGAATTTACTGATTAGGCTTGAATTCAGTTTGATTTACCATTGTTAACTGGAGTGCGCGCTCTCCAAAACATAATAGTAGAAAATCAGATTTCTAAGTCTGTAAAATAGCAGAACGGCGAATGTCACATGAGCGCGTCTAGTGAAAAGGCAATCATCGCTCTTGATTACTAGTGTTGATTATTGACAGTGTGAACCACATACCAATTACTGCTCGCACTTCTGGGCTCCGTCACCTTCATTGGATGAACTTTGTGGTCCACTTTTACTTTTTTTTTTTTTTTTTTGTTTGTTTTGCCATTTTGAGAGAGTGTCAGTTTTGTACTTAAATGTTATTTGAAGTCCACCTTGAGACCAGGTTTACATGTTCAGGCTTTTAGATGCAGTTTTCAGAGCCAAAATCAGGAGTGAATTTGGAAAAAAATAGATTTTGTCCTTTGAACCATAACCAGTTTTGACTTCAAAACTACATAAAAAAAAAAAACCTTAATATGGAAACCTGCCATATCAAGCATGCAGATTTTGTTGATTTTTGGTTCACACAATACTTTTGTTGTACAAAGAGTGAAAAGAGGGATTTGAGATGGAAGTTTGCCTCATTCCTCTTCACTCTCCAGCTTGTAAACCTACCCTTAGGTTAGATTCACACGACCGAATTTTACCCATGAAACTTGGTCCAACTGACCTGAACATCATGCTGGGAGAAGAACTCCTAGCATATAATAGTTATCGCTCAGCCACATACTATCCTGTAGTGATTATAGTACATCACTTCTTTAAAGAAGGCTGGCTTTCTCTCATGACATGTCTTTTAGTTAGTAATTGTGTTCCCTGTAGCACAGTTCTGGAGCAGCTTGTCATACAACTTTTATGTACTGTTTCACTGTCATACAGATGGCCAAATAGATGGTGGGGACACTGTGAGTACTGATTGGACAGTGTATGGGCACCTCCCCAACTGATGCTAATTAATAGATGTGTTGGAGGAATAAAGAGGAATGGCAGAGACATTTAAGGGTGCTATATATCCGCAAAGCTGTCACTTACCCTCTGGCGTGGTGCACACAAGCCGGAGGGAAACTGATGCCAGGACAGATCCCATAGTTTTCTATGGGATCAGTTCTGGCGCCGGATCTGTGCCTCAGCCGGATGGAAAAACGCTACCTGCAGCGTTTTTCCATCCGGCTTCCTTAAAATTTCATTAGCGCCTGGGTGCTGCCTGAAGATGGATGCGGAAACACCCGGCTTCTGCACAGTCTATGTACACTAGTGAAGCCGGTAATTGCCAGCTTCACTACTGTACCTGAGCAAATTGTTCAGGATCGGTTAAAGCCATAAAGAAGCTCTTGGATTCATTTTAATGATAATCTAATCTTTAAAATGATACCAAGATCACCATGATAGTCCTTATACATCCTGAGCGATCCGCTGGTGAAAACGATGTTCAGCATTGAAATTCCAATGCAGATCTCAATTCCCGACATTGTTATAACAGTTTAACATTATCATCTTTAAAATGTATCCAGTTGCATCTTTGTGGCCCTAACAGATCCTGAGATATGGGGCTCTAAATTGTCCCCGACCCCCTTCCTGCCTGAGGCAGCATCTTAGATCTAAGGAAGGAGGGGAGTGGAGTGAAGCTGCAGAGACAATGATAACTCATTATTGTCTGTGCCTAACCTGTATAATGTAATACCGCTCTGAGCCTAATCACAGGGGTATTCTTCTGTAATACCCCTGTGAACATAGCCAGGAAGTTTATTGACGCTGTGACTCAGACGTTTACCATTGTCCAGGTCGCAGCGCCAAAAAAAGTCCCACCAAACACTTACACAAAGTCACCAATAAAGTTTACATTTTTTTCCCTGTCCTGTCCTGTCCATGCCTGATCTTTATAGAGTAAAATATGCAGCCTGCCTCTCTAGTGATACTCTGACGCGCTAAAATAATAGCGATTATCACTAGCGATGAACTTATAAAACATTTTTTTTTTTTTTATATATATTTTATTTGAATTTTTACATTTCAATCTTTTATACATTTTACAAAAAGAGAAATGAATACATGAAAATACTTTGTGCACTAAAAGTAAATACATAACATGTGACTCAGTAAACTGTCCAGAGTCAAGATTTACAAATGAACTGACGACACTTGCACAATTCATGCAGCTAGTCAATGTTCAAGTGCAAATGAAGCTTACAAAGCAAATTTTGAATACATGTACACTGTTACATGTACTAGCAACGCACAGCACAATGTGTATAAAAGTGTGGTGGGGAGGAGGGAATGTCAGGAAAAATTTATTTTAAGACGTAAGGAAACCTCAGTTAACATAGACACCAAGACTTGATCAGAATTATAGAGGTAAGGGGGGGAGGGGTCCGAGAATGGAGTGAGTACAGTGGGTGTAACATCTGCTGGGATGTTGGGAAGTGCACTAATCGGATCTCTTAAGATCTCAAGGGTCTGCCCTTTCAGAGTCCGTTGGGGCAGGTAGCGCTCTCTCACGCCATGGCGACCATATTTTTAATAATGAGTTCTGGTCGACCAGCTAATCAGCTCCTCAAACCTCATGATTTGATTAACCTTATCAATCCAGACCTGGATGGGAGGGGTAATAGGTTGTAGCCAGAACAGGGGGATGACTGCTTTAGCTGCCTCAATCAAATGGGTTGTGAGATTCAACTTAGAGTGTCGCGTATTATGCCTGGGACATGAGAGGAGCACCCACTCTGGGGAGGAGCACCCACTCTGGGGATAGGGCCCCCTTGTATTCAAGGAATGGAAGTAAATGGGCTTGTACCTGGGACCAGAACGGCTCGACCATCTCACATGACCACCAGATATGGGACATGCTCCCAACACTTTTCTGACACCGCCAGCACCGGCTCAAGGCTGCTAGGCCTTGGGCATACAGCCACTCCGGCGTTTTGTACCATCTAGATAAAATTTTGTAGTGAGATTCTTGCATTCTGACACATGTGGAAAAGCCATGTGAGGATCTGAAGGCAACTTTAGAGTCCTCTGGCGTCAGAGAAATGTTAAGTTCTTTTTCCCAAGACTGCATGTAAAGTGGGGTGATTTGGCAGAGGGAGCGATTAGTTGTTTTTTGCAATTTGCAATTTTCCTCGTCAGAGGGAGCTTCCTTGACAAAATTTTTCAAACTCTGTAAGCTGTTTGCGCATGGGGCCCGTGCTTTGTATCTCTGCCACTATCTTTTTGTAGTGTTCGTAATGAAGGAAGGTGAATGGGACTTCAGGGAACCTGGCTTTGAGCTGGGGTTGGGTCAGAGGGGAACCTTCTTGCAATAAATCACCTAGCATTCCAGTCTTAAATCTCGACCAGAAGTCCCTATTGAGAGAGGCTATAGAAGACCTAACTACGGGTAGGAGGTTTGCAGGTAAAGTCAGTGAGGGAGCAGGTGAGAGTACCGGGCCGTGGTCTAGCCATGTCTCACGCACACCCCTGATAAGGGGGTCAAAGTCACTTCTAGATAACTGGCGCTTTGAGGGGAGCCACAAGTATTGCCTAAACGCCAAACCATTGTATGCTTCAGCTAGCGCCCTCACTATGGGGCTTTTTAGAGGTGCAGTCAGGGCCAGCCACCTACGCAATTGGATTGCTTTATAATAAGAAAAGAAGTCTGGCAGAGCTATGCCTCCCTCTTCTCTACGCTTTATCAGAAGCCTATGTGCCAACTGTGGAGGCTTGGATTTCCACACAAAGGAGGAAAAAATTCCTCGAATAGATTTAAAAAAGGAGGGAGGGAGGTGGATGGGGAGCATATGTATAACATAGGTGAGTTTAGGGACTATATAGGTCTGTAGGAGGTTCTTTCTCCCAAACCACGATAGATAAGGAAAGTCGTAGGATTTCAGGGTCTCTTTTACGTGGCTTATAAGCGGTTGGAAGTTCAGGGGACAGGTGGCATCTAGGTTGCTGGGAAGTTTAATGCCCAGATAGGTTATGAAGTCTGATTCCAAAGTATAGGGAAAGTTTTTCTGTAATACTGACACTGAGAGAGGCGGGAGTGTTATATTTAAGACTTCAGACTTGGGCTCATTTACCTTATAATTTGACAGTGTCCCGTAGTATGTCAAAAGGGATTGTAGCGCTGGCAGGCCTCTCTCCGGATTTGTGACTAAAAATAGGACATCATCCGCGAATGCTACGGACTGCAGCGTGTGTGGGCCTACGCTGAAGCCTCGTATCATATAAAACATTTCTGACGAGCGGCAAAGTTACGTCAGTCAGATAATACATTTTTACCCATCCAATGTCACCATATAAAATCCCATGTTTTGGCAGTTTTCAGATGTTTTTTTTTTTTTTTTGCACCCACAGTACAAACGAAACCCTTGGACTTCCAGTAGGTCATCAGACTCTCTAACACCAATAATGATGAACCGCAGAAACTTCAGAGATTGTGTCCATAATACGTGAGCAATAAAGCGGTCATGTTACACCAGTCTGATGCCGGCCCTATTTTTGACATTCGTTAGGGATAGGGATTATAATTATTAGAGTTACAATTTTTATAGGGAAATAGAAAATTATATTCGTATGTAAGCTCCTATTTAATTTGCATGCACAGGGTTAAACTGGGGACAGATGGATGGGGACATTAACTGTGGGGGTAGCTGGAGGGAACATTATAGTGTAAGGCGCCACTAGGGAGGCATTATACTGTGTTAGGGCCTCTAATGGGACATTATAATTTATGCAAGTCGGGTATTCCTAAGTGGTGGCTATGGGGGGGCCCACTTATGAAACCATTGCACTGAACCCACCAATGTGTTAAAACAGCTCTGCTAAGGAGCATACTGAGGAGGAACAATAATGGGAGCACTAATGTCAGTACCCACAATATAATGTTCCTTAATGCCCCCCTACAGTATAATGCCACGTTAGCTGCCCCCCACACCATGTAATGCCATGTTAGTGCCCCTACACAGTATAATGCTGTGTTAGTCACCCCACACGGTGTAATGCCACGTTAGTCACTACCTGCACAGTATAATGCCACATTAGTCCGCCCCCGATCTAATCCTTAGATCCTTATTAGTCAGTGGTGTCTTTTTGTCCGACAAATACCGTAAATACTGGACGTGTACAGCTTGGACCTTTCTTGATGGCAGATCCCGGTCAATGGAAATTTACTAAAAGTAGTTGAGCACTCTATTGGTCTCGGCAGCCCATCATGCCTTGTGGACCATCTTGGTAAAAACTGATGACCTTTTCGCATCAGTTTTGGCATCAGTTGTAATGACTAAGGGACAAAAAAATTGATGTTGATGCAACTGATATGTGAACCTACCCTAATAAATTGCTCCAGATTCATTTTAGAATTATTTACCTGTCAATAATGGTGTCAGGGTGTCTTGTCTAAAGATGGTCATACACATGCAAACTGATCACTATGGCAAACTTTTTGTCAGTGTGTATAACTAGCCTAGGTTTTGGGTTCCAGTTTTTTGTGTTGTCACACGTGTATGCAAAGTTATGTGGCCTCAGTTGTGAAAACTAATGCAAGTGGAATCGGGTCACTAGTTTCATTTTCTAACCGGTACAAAAAAAAAATAAAAGTTGCTGTTTAGTTTAGTTTCTCTGAAACCTCCACTTCTTGATAGCAAGCTGTGAGAATGTGTATGCCAGGCACTGATCAGAGCCAAAAGGTATGTTTTGTAAATTTATCGAGAACCATTTCTGTCCCAGCTTGGTCACCAACACCACTGTTGAAAGCTTGTAAGATGTTGAAACCATAGATAAAAATGGTGATCTTACAGATCAGTGATGTAAAAAGAGCTTTGTTTACTTGTCCATCAGTTTGGTTCAACAAGTTAGATTAGATCCTGTTGTAGCGCTCTCCTACACACCGGATATGACATGGATCTTCCATTCAGATGTGCAGTAGCGCATACACTGTGAAAACATCTTTTTGCAGGTTTTCACAGCATATTGGACATCATTTTAATGTAGCATGGTGAATCCACCACAAAATCCATATTGAAATGGATTTAAAGGGCGTCTGTTAGGCCCGGTTCACATCTATGTTTGGGCCATTTTGTTACCCTCTCTGCATGAAAAATGCGGAGAGAAAAGTCCTGCAAGCAGCACATTTCTCTCCGCATTTTTCATGTGGAAACCGAGCGGAAATCACACGGACTCCATTATAGTCTATGGGGTCCACCAGTTTCCTAAGATAACTGCTTTTTTATGCCAATTAGGTTTCCATTCAGGGGTCCCCAAGCTGACTCCCCGAACGGAAACCCATGTGCAGATGTGAACCGGGCCTAAGCAGTAAATTGGTTATATACCTAATCCCAGTACCTTAGTCTCAGCAGGTTCTACAACATTCCCTATTACTTCATATCTCACAGAAAATAAATGGTTTCAAACGATAAAACTTAACTTTTAATATCTTAAAATAAAAAATACAAAGGACGTCCACTAGTCTACTAAAAGACAGATCAATGTGGTCTGTGCCTGTCTATTCAGAGTTTATTCAGGGTTTAAATGTTAGACAGTATTCACACTCTCCAACTTTCCATTGGACCTAGGGTGTAATTAGATACTTTCACCACCCTTAGACTAAGGTTGTGGTATCATGACTGCATCATGCAACAGGTCAGTATTATGTCAGTTTCTCTTAGTGCTAGGAAAATCCAAACACCTGGTCCCCACACACAATTTGTAAAGCATCACTGACTAGACTCCCGCACAGCCATGATATACCTCCACAACCCTAGTCTGTAGTATGTACATAAGTCAGTAATCTAGGTACAGGTCACAGTAACTTCATTTCCTGTCATTAAAATATTGTAACCATAAGGGAAACCCCGATATTCTGACCCTTATGCTCAATAAACACCTATGTTGCAGCAGAAGATAAACTTGAAGATAAACTTGCTCTACGCGTTTCCCCTGTGTTATCTGTGTCAGGTTCGTCAGGAGCTAATACTAAAACTTATAAATTGGTCTAAGCTGCCAAAATTTCAAAATTGCAGTTACAACTGCAGTTCCTGGAGCACTGATGGTGGGCTCCAGTGTATAGAGTAGCTGTGCGGGAGTCTAGTCAGTGATGCTTTACAAATTGTGTGTGGGGACCAGGTGTTTGGGTTTTCCTAGCACTAAGAGCAACTGACATAATACTGACCTGTTGCATGATGCAGTCGTGATACCACAACCTTAGTCTAAGGGTGGTGAAAGTATCTAATTACACCCTAGGTCCAATGGAAAGTTGGAGAGTGTGAATACTGTCTAACATTTAAACCCTGAATAAACTCTGAATAGACAGGCACAGACCACATTGATCTGTCTTTTAGTAGACTAGTGGACGTCCTTTGTATTTTTTATTTTAAGATATTAAAAGTTAAGTTTTATCGTTTGAAACCATTTATTTTCTAATCCCAGTACCTTGTACATGTAATTTTACAATTTCCAGATATACTTCTGTTGTTCAGCTTTGGAAACCCATGTTCTTGTAAATTGCAGATTTATATATTTGCAAATGAGGGGAAAAGTGCTTTGCTTGGGAATCTAGACCTGAGACCAAAGCTTAGGCAAGGCAAGATACACCCCAAAGCACATTTTGCCTTCATTTGCATATGAATTAAACAATTTACGTGAAAATGGGTATCCAAAGCTGATTAACAGAGGCATATTTGGGAGAGCCCCAAACAGAATCCCTGACAGAGGGGTGGGACTTGCTAGAAATTTTTTTGCAGAAATTAAGCTGGCTAATAAGTGGTGTAAAGTTAGACTAGACAGTCTAAGCATGAGTCAGATTTATCACTCAACTTAAGGCACTTTAATAAACTGACCGTTGAGTCTGTTTGCATTTTCTTACTTTTAGACAGTATTAGTAAATGTGCTGTCATATCTTTTACGCAACATTTTTTTTTTTTTTTTTCAAATTGATGGTTGATTTGGTTTCTAATTTTCCGCGTCATTATTTATATTAAAATAATCTTAAAATTCTATATCTCTAAAACTGGTAATTGAGCTTTGTAATAGGCTGACTCTTCTTGCTCTATAGAGATCACTTTTCAGCTGTCAGAGTTCTCTCAGATCGTGGGCAATAAATGCCTGTATACTCCTTTGCGCTGCCTCCACCCTCCCTGTGGCGTCTCCCCTCACCTATTGTTGCAAAAATGCTGATCTGGCAGTGGGAGCGCTGTCCGGTTAGTATGGCTGCTGGGAGCCTTCTGAAGGCTCCCAGACCTGTCATAGTAATATAACTATTGAGGCCTGCTACGCCTAAGTAGTTATACAAGAATACATAGACTGCAATATAGTTGTATTGCAGTCTATGATACAAGCAATCTCATGATCGCAGGTTCAAGCCCCAAACCCCCCCTCCCCCATAGATGAGGGGTGTATAAAAAATAAAAAAAAAAATTTAAAGTTTTTAAAGTATTAAAAATATTTATCCTCTATGCTATTGGTAGGTGGGGATGAGACTCCCACCGATCCTGGGAATGTGTTGTTTTACCCCCCTTGTGAATGTAGCTGCAGTGAGCACAGACTTACTACTTCCATTTATTTCATTGGGAGTGCTGGAAATAACTAAAGTACAGCACTTCTACAGTGTTCCCATTGAAGTAAATGGCAGTGGGGGTGCGTCTGTGTTCACCGCTGCTACCCTCACAACTGGGGTTAAACACCCCTCATTCTCAGGATCAGTCGGATCCCCACTAATCAGCAATTTAACTTCTTCTGCTTCTTTTGCTGCTTCTTCTTCTCCTTCTTCTTTTCCTTCATCATCATCTTCTCCTTCATGTTCTTCTCCTTCATGTTCTTCTCCTTCATGTTCTTCTCCTTCATGTTCTTCTCTTTCATCATCATCTCCTTCATCATCTCCATCTCCTTCTTCTTCTCCATCATCATCATCATCATCATCATCATCTTCTCCTTCATCATCATCATCTTCTACTCCTCCTCTTCCTCCCCCTCCCCCTCCATAATCATTATGGAAAAAAAAATATCTAAAAGCTTATACCATTCAATGGACACCATAGTGAACAGAAAAAAAAAACAATCTCCATTTTTTCACTGTTTTGCCTAACCCATCCCCCCAAAAAAAATTAAATAAAATGGTGACCAAAACACATTCCCAGAATGGTAAGAGTTAAAACTACATCTTCTGCCGCAAAAAAAAAAGTTACACAGCTCTGTATATAGTCAGAAACATAGTTATGGGTGTTGGAATTAGGGTGGACTAAAATATTTTCTTGCATTTTTCAATAAATAAGAAAATGGAGATTTAATTTGAAAATCGTCCATATGGTTGAAAAAAAAAATTGATAACTTATTTTTTGTCAAAATGACCCAGCCAGAATAGAAAAGAGAAAGCAATGTATCATTCAGCTGACCCTAAGCTATCTCTCTGCTGGGCTGGGTTCTGGTGGAATACATGGCAGCTTGCAGTGTGCTCTGTGTGGCCAGTATGGCTGTAAGTAACTGTCTGTACTCCAGGTGCTAGTTCAGGTCCTAGTCACTCAGTCTGGATCTGAAGTTAGGCCAGGTTTACATGGTCCTTTTTAATGAAAAACTCCATGCAGTATATGTAGATTAACGTGCTAGACAATAAAAGATGTAAATAAAGCTGCAAATAAAAACTGCATGCAGTTCTTCTACAAAAAAGCGCTGTATAAATTGAACCTCACACAGTTAATTGCAGTCATATTTCAGACACTCGTGTTGCTGGAACATAAGGATCCACACAGCACAGGAGTGACTGCAAATAACTTGGAGACCTGAAGCAATCCTATATCTGCACCCAGGTCAGAGGCTTCCTGTAAACTGTATAGTAACCCACCACCACCTCAAGTCAGAAAGCCACAATTGTGGCTCCATCACTTCTATTTCCCCTCTCCCTGCCCAGGTAATAGTGTCCTTTTAAATAAATGACTCTGGTTTGTTGTGTGTATGGACCACGTGGTTTCTGTAAAGCGTTTTTCTATATGCAGTTAGCAGCACCTCTGGCAAGATGGCAGCCCCTATAAACATGTACAGGAAATAAAATTTACAATTAGAAAAAGGACATTAGTGATTATAATTGACATAAAATCTGTGACATGTTGGTTTATATCCTCTTACAATAAATATTCTTCTTTTTCAGAATGCTGCCTTTCTTTATGGCCTTGGATTGGTCTACTTCCATTACAATGCATTTCACTGGTGGGTATTCTATCCTTTATTGCTTAGTATCTGTATAAACCAATTACCATGTGGCAGCTGAAATGTTTAGGCATACGGTATATAGAGGAAATTTATTGCAGTCGATCTGGACATGAACCTAAGCAGATAAATATGTAAGTGTGCTTGCAGCTGTAGACATGCTGACTTGTCTTTGTTATGGTACAGTCTAGTTTATGCTCCTCATCTATGTGTTCTGAAGTTAGATAAAAACAATTTACAGGTGGGTCTCACTTACCACACCCTTTTCTGCTGATAGAGATGCTCTCAGAATCTAGTTACTTATTGGGTCACTTGTCTATTCGGCCAACTGTACAGGAGAAAGAGTTGCTAGTTCACTAAAGGCATCACAGACTTGTACCTTTTTTAGTGTAATTTTCAGTTTATGCTGTCTTCAATATGACGCAAATTGAAGATTTCTGTGTTTCATTCTGTTATTTTAGGGCAATTAGAGCATTTCAGGAAGTGCTTTACGTCGATCCCGGCTTTTGTCGCGCCAAGGAAATCCATTTACGACTTGGACTTATGTTCAAAGTGAATACGGACTATGAGTCAAGTTTAAAGGTAATAACAAGACATTGTAGAGGTTTTCAGTAGTGCTGTGCTCTGTGTGTATGGCTGGTCACATTGGGCCAGTGTCTGTGCTGTTTCATTGACCCCTTTATACTCTGGTGCATTTGTTTTACCAAAGCCATGTTCAGAATAGAATAAATAGTTTTAAAGGGCATGGAGTGGTCATATTTGTGACCAAAGATACTGGGCACAATACATAATCCATGTAGTGGTTTAGCTACAGCTGACCTGTCTATCAGGGTGTTACAAAAACTGCTGTTTTAATTGAACTTGTTCTTTAAGTTAAATACATGTTTTTTTGTGGTCTGGGCTTTTTTAATTGACAATGTTGCAAACCTTTCACCTATCCGCAGCATGGATAAAAAGTGATTAGTGGTGGTCTGATAGCTGGACTCCCACCAGTGAAACATTGGAGACCCCCCCCCCCCCCTTTATGAATAGAGTAGGGGTGGACCATACGTGCTGTCCCTCTATTTGTGACAGCACTTGGCTGTCTTCGGCTTTTTCCATAGAGGTGAATGAACAGCAGCAACACATGCTCAATTCTCGCATTATGTAGTGTGTACAGGACCCCTATTATTGTGATTGATGGTGGTGGGAGGCACAGTTGTCTGACCCGCATTGATTGGTCGCATGTGATGAATTGCACTCTTGGGGGGGGGGGGGGGGGGTAACACCTTTTTAAAAGGGTACCAGAGTTTTCATAAAAAGATGAAATATTTGCTGGGCAGTCTGTTCTATGACTGTATAAGCCTTCATATATGGCTTCATATCAGTTTTTCTGCTGCTCGTATATTTACAGTATGGCTGAAACACATTTTAAATTTGTCTCTGAGGCTGTGGACGTGTATAGTAAGAACAGTCTGCTCCTCTATCCATTACTGATGCTACTGGTTTCTTTTATAAGTAGTTTTGCCAATAGTAACTGTACAATAGCAAACAAATAACCAAGTGACCATAACATAGGAGTTCCAGGAACAATTGGCTGCAAATACAGGACAAATACATGCAGACAAGCAGCTAAAATGCAGGAGGAAAAAACAATCTGAGTCCAGTCAGTAAAGCTGCTGCGGTCTGTCAATAATATCCCTTCTGCAATCACACAAGCAGCCAGAAATATATACAAGTACATAGAAGACTTTTTTTCTTACATTGTAAGCTGTGAGATGTGAAGAATGTTTAATCCAGTGCACAGATCAGTTTGGAGATGTTTGTGTGGATGCTGTGAGGGGAACCAACCCCTTCCCTTTCTGTTCACTGTGTAAAGATAGAACAGAACCTTCCCCTCCACTAACTGTGAAGATGTATTGCTTATCTAATGTATCTATGAGTAGACCGTGAGTAGCAAATTCTAAAAGGGAGACACCTAGTGGCAGGGACATTAGAGAGGTTTTTCATGCAGAAAGCAGCCACATTTTTAATTAAACTACCTTACATTTTGATCCAGAATAAAATGATCTATGAAATGAGACTAAGGTGTATGTAAAGTTAGTGACCATTTAACTCTTAAGGATGATTGCATATCAGTGAGCTGTTGTCTTACTAGTTTATTCTTTATTGCTAACGTTTTTAACATATTGATATAAAAGTTCAGACTTCCTATCTACTTTACCTTTATCTTGGACTTGGGCCTTTGGTTTAATGTGTTCAAGAGCAGGCAGTGGTCATTGCCGGCCACTCTTCTGCGTTTATGAATATGATCCAAGAATCACATCTGTTTACGCCACACCATGATCAATTGTGATGATTGAGACTTGTGGTTTCCTCTGTGTTGTCATTGTGAATACCAGCTGTCTTTTGATATTGCATGTCAGGGATGGTATGCCCCATCAAAACCTTTTTATGCAATAGGGCTACTCCACTCACTGATGCTACCTCAAAAATTGATATGTCAGTTCTGTTTTTCCCTGTGATTATGGTTTCAATAGAGTTACAGAAGGCCAGGTTTTATGTTGTGCATGCAGAATGTTCATTGAACATTTAAGTATGTCACTAAATGCTCATCAAATCCGTAATTTGTTTAACAACTGCTATTTGTTTCGGCTGACTAACACTGATACAGAATACAGATCAAATCTGCATTGTGTGAATGAGGCCTAAGAACATCTTATTCTTTTATATAAAAGTTCTTTGCTAAAAATGTACTTGCTGTCCTCTTTTGACGCCAGCACTGGCTATATGCTTCAAGAGAACCTTTCATGTCCTCAGAGATATGCTATGTGATATTACATACTGCTAGAAAGCCAACAGTGTGCTGAATTCAGCGCTCGGTCAGCTTTCCTGGTATGCGTGAAGTGTTGGAGATATCGGTACCTACATCTCTCCACTGTCAGAAAGGCAGGCCTTACAGTCTAGTGTTATCGCTGGGCTGTGAGGAATGCCCCTCTTGACAGTACACGGCTATAGGGAATTAAGGGGGGAGTTCCTGACAGCCCACCTTTCTGACAGTGGAGAGATATGTGCCAAACGAATGGTCCTCTTTAAAGCATAACTATACTAATCCTGCATTTTTTTCACTCTTTCCTTTGATTGTCTGTTTAGAGCTTTTCTGTTTCTTATTGTGTACCTTGTGACATGAAGAGAATGTGAGGGTAGGGGGAGGGTCTCTTTAGAACGGCTATATCTCAGGCATTATAAATTGTAGAAACTTGCTTTTGGTGTCATATGAAAGGGGAGAATTTTTATGTGATACTTAGGATGCAGTTCTGTATAGAAGATTTACAGAGATATCACAGGTTGAAAACATAATTGGGATTAGGATATTTATATACATCTGCATACAGTATAAATATCCTAATCTGTTTTCAACCAGTGATATCTCAGGGATCTGTTTTCAACCAGTGATAGTGAAATAATAGTTAGAAATGCATCTGTAGTATCATATGAAAGATGATAATCTCTTCTTTCATGAGACGCCAAAAGCATGTGAAAACCTGACAGAAAATCAAAAGTTGTGTATAAATTTACCTATACTTTAAAGGGGGATCTGTCATCAGGTTTTTACTGCTGTATTTAACCCCTTAATATAAAATGACGTACCTGCACGTCATGGGAGTGAATGCCTAATGGCAAACAGACGTGACGGTATGTAATTTTAATGTCACCCGCTCAGAGGTTGAGCGGGTGACATCGAGAGCAGGTGTCAGCTGTAAGAAACAGCAGACACCCGCATGTAACACCCGCGGCTGGAGCTGAGCTACGATCGTGGGTGTTAAGCCCTTAGATGCTGCGGTCAAACATGACCACTCCATCCAAGGGGTTGCGCTATAATAATGACCCCAGCAGCGAGATCGGGGGATGCCGTTATGAAATTTCTGCAGCCCGGGGTCTGGCCAGTGACCCCAGGCTGCCTGGACCCCCAAGTACCTGGTTGATCCTGCAGCGACCTCCAGAAAGTCAGTCTATGCGTCTTCATAGGCTAACTTCCTGTATATACATGTGTTGCTCATGTATTGCAGTCTATAGCACTGAACCAGCAATCAGAGCATTCCCTTTTCCTATATAAAATGAATTATATAAAAAAAAACCTAAAAATTTATAAAAACAATACATATTTGGTAATGCCGCGTCCGTAACAACCTGTTAAAATAAAACAGAAAATATTTAACCTACATGGTGAACGTCGGGAAAAAAAAAAAACCAGAAGAAAACGCCGGAAGAAACGATTTTTTGCCATCTTACCTCCCAAAGTACGCTATAAAAAGTGATCAAAAAGTCATATGTACCCTAAAACAGTACCAATAAAAAGCACAGGTTGTCCCGCAAAAAATAAACCCTAAACAACACTGTAAACCCAAAAATAAAAATATTACGCCTCTCAGAATATGGTAATGCAAACATAATTGATTTCTTTCCCCAAATGGGTTTTTGTTCTGCAAAATTAGTATCGCATAAAAAAAACACTATAAATGAGGTATTGCCGCAATCGTACCGACCCGTAGAATATAGGTAACATGTTACTTATGATGTATGGCGAAAAATTTAAAAGGTAAAACGCAATGCCAGAATTGATTTTTTTTTTTTTTTTTTTAAATCCACCAAATGAAGATTTAATAAAATGTATTCAATAAGTTGTAGGCGCCCAAAGCGTCATTGCAGAATGCATCTCATAACACAAAAAAAACAGCCCTCATATGGCTACATCACAAAAAAAATAAAGCAAATATAGCTTGTACAATGTGAAGACAAAAAGCCCCAAAATTGCCAAATCATTATAACTGGCTGCAGCAGGAAGGAAATGTATAAGCTGTGCTAACATATATGAGGGTACACCCCAGATTTACATCTTACGAGGGAAAATAAACCAGAAGTGACCCCCCCAATCATAGGAGCTACTGGGGAAATAGTAGGGAATTCGGTGTTCCCAATACACTCCGCACAGTTTACGTATTCACACTTCCCTATCCGCTGTGCATTCACATCTGGGATACTAATGCTCACTACACCCCTTGATAAATTCTTTGAGGGGTGCAGTTTTCACAATGGGGACACTCCTTAGGGGATTCCACTTTTCTGGCACCTTACAGCCTCTGCAAACATGACATGGCGTACACATCTGAATCTGCACTCCAAAAGACACACAGCGCTCCTTCCCTTCTGCGCCCTGCTGTGTGCCCAAACTGCAGTTTATGCCCACATGTATGACACTGGTGTACCCAGGATAACGTACTTGTAATGTCATATCTGGATATAAACTGATATTTGGGCAAACAACCAGGCACAGAAAGGAGGGAGCGTTATTTGGTTTTGGACGCACAGATTGACGGTTTCGTTTTTGGACGCCATGACAATTTTGCAGAACTCTTGAAATGCCAGTAAATTGGAATCCCCTGTGATGTGACCCCATTTTGGAAACTACACCCCTGAAGGGATTTATGCAGGGGTACAGTGAGCATTTTTAACCCCCAAGTGTTGCTATAATTTAATTTACAGAAATTAATACGCAGCTGATGGTAGGTGAAAATGTGAAAAGGTGATCATTTTTCCAGGAATCTGTCATTTCGGTGCGTAATATGTTCTGCCCGGCTTGTATCAGAGACAAATGTTCCATAAGCTGTTGTGCCCGGGATACCCGCTTAATAGTTTTTGGAGTGTCTCTCTCTGCTGGGCACAAGATACCGGGCACTGAATTGGCGTATCTTTGGAAAAATTTTCACTTTTCATTATCAGCTGTGCATTCGTTTCTGGTAATTAAATTAATGCAATGCTCAAGGGTTAAAAATGCTCACTACTCCACTTGATAAATTCCTTGAGGGGTATAGTTTCCAAAGTGGGGTCACAAGTCTGCGAATTCCACTTAACTGGCAATTCAGGGGCTCTGCAAAAGTGGCATAGCGTCCAAAAACCAAACTGTGCTCCAAAAGCAAAAATAGCGCTCCTTCCCGGCTGTGCCCAAATAGCAGTTTATACCCACATATGACATTAAGCACGTTATCCTGGGTACAACAGTGTTATATATGTGGGCATAAACTGCTGTTTGGGCACACAACAGGGCACAGATGTGAAGCTTCTGTGAACGTTATGTGCCTTTGGACCGCTGATTTAGATTCTTGGTTTTGGACGCCATGTAACGTTTGCAGGTACCCTAAAATTGCGCTACAAAATGGGGTCACTTCTTGGGGAGTTCCAGTTTACTGGCACCTTTGGGGATCTGCAAAAACAACAAGTCCCTCTAAATCTATACTCCAAAAGCTAAAAAGCACAGTGCTCCTTCCCTTCTGAGTCCTGCTGTGTGCCCAAGCAGCAGTTTACGCCCATATATACAACTTTTTTGTCCCCGGGATAGCCCACTTAATAGTTTTAGGAGTGCATGTCTCTGATGACACAAATCGGGCACTGAAATGGCATATTTATATAAAAATTTCAAATTTCACTTTGTATATTAATTTTTGGGAAACAGTCTTGGGCTCAAAATAATACCCCTGGAGAAATTCTTTGAGGGGTGTAGTTTCTAAAATGGGGTCACTTTGGGGGGGGGGGAGGTTCCACTGTATTGGTACTTTAGGAGCTCTGCAAATGCGACATGGCACCTGAAAGCTATTCCAGCAAAATCTGCCCTCCAAAACCAAATAGCGCTCTTTCCATTCTGAGCCTCGCCATGTACCCATACAGCAGTTTACAGCCACATATGGGGTATTGGCGTGTTCAGGAGAAATTGTGTAACAAACTGTGGTGTGTTTTTTCTTTAACCCCTTGTAAGAATGAAAAATTTGAGACTAAATGGATGGTTTATAGGAAAAAATAATTTTTCATTTTTTAGGTCCCAATGCTAATAAAATCTGTAAAGCAGCTGTGAGGTCAAAATGCTTACTATACCCCTTGATAAATTCTATAGGGGGTGTAGTCTCCAAAATGGGGTCACTTTTTAGGGGTTTCCATTGTACTGGTACTTTAGGGGCTCTGCAAATGTGACATGGCACCTGAAAACTATTCCAGCAAAATCTGCCCTCCAAAAGCCAAATAGCGCTCTTTCCGTTCTGAGCCCCGCCATGTACTCATACAGCAGTTTGTAACCACGTATGGGGTATTCACGTGTTCAGGAGCAATTGTTTAACAAACTGAGGGTGGCTTTTTCTCCTTAAACCCCTTGTGAAAACGAAAATTTTGGGGATAAAGTGACATTTTAGTAATTTCTCATTTATACATCCCAATGTGAATAAAATCTGTGAAACGGCTGTGGGGTCAAAATGCTCACTATACCCATGATAAATTCTGTGAGGGGTGCAGTTTCCAAAATGGGGTCACTTTTGAGGGTTTCCATCGTTTTGGTACTCTAGCGGCTCTGCAAATGAGACATGGCACCGGAAACCTATTCCAGCAAAATCTGCTTTTCAAATGCCAAGTGTCTCTCCTTCCCTTCCGTGCGCTACCATTCGCCCAAACATCAGTTTACACCCACATGTGGGGTATTTCTGTGCTTGGGAAAAATTGCATAACAAACTGTGAGATGCATTTTCTAATTTAACCCTTTGTGAATGTGTTAATTTTAGGGCTAAATGAATGTGTTATTGAAAAAAAAAATGAAATGTCTAAATTTCACCTCCGTATTGTTTTAATTCCCGTGAAATGCTAAAAGGGTTAACAAACTTCTGAAATGCTGTTTTGAATTATTTGAGGGGTGCAGTTTTGAAAATGGGGTGATTCATGGAGATTTCTAATATATAGGCCTTTATAATCCTATTCAGAACTGAAGTGGTCCCTAAGAAATTAGTTTGGGAAATTTTCATGTAAATCTGGAAAATCGCTGTTACACTTGTAAGCCTTCTAACGTCCAAAATAAATTACAGGACGATTAAAAAATTATGCCGAAATATAGCAGAGGTATGGTAGATAATATTTATTCATGTTTTTGTGTGATATGACTATATGTCTGATAAGCAGAGCATTTCACTTTTTTTTTTTTTTTAATTTTTTTTTTCCAAATTTCCATCAAATTCCCTATTTATTTTTTTTTTATAAATAAATACAAAAATATTGATCAATGTTTACAAGTAACGAAGTACAAAGTGTCACGAAAAAAACAGTCTAAAAATCACTTGTGTAAGTTAAAGCGTCTCCAAGTTATTGCCATATAAAGTGACACATGTCAGTTTTGAAAAATGAAGCCTGGTCATTTTTAGACCCGGTCCTTTTTTAAAAAAAAAAAAAAAAGGTCTGTTAGTGCTATTAATTTAGCAGTGTTTTGAGTGATTTTTGGGTCTCTCTGGGAGCGCCTAGCATCTTCTGCATTTGTTTACATGGTGTAGCTTCCTGCTGCCTTAGCTAATGCAATGCATTATGATAGTTGTAGACTCTCACACTATCTCTCTCTCACTCCTCCCCTCTCCCTCTCTAACACCCCCTCCCTGTCTTCCTAGCTGTCCTGCCCACTACTAGCCCTTCCCAACTAACTCATCCCACCCCCCTAGCCCATTATACTTACCTGTCTTCTTCCTGTCCAGACTTCCTTCTGCGAGGAACAGCTCCTCCTCCTCTTTGATTCTGCCTGCGCAGCAGTCCTGGTACTGTGCTGTAGCCTTCACTCCATCTCTACTGCTTAGGTGTGGGCGACTCCTTCGGGCTCCCACGCTTGCGCAATAGTGATGGAGTGTCGCTACAACGCAAAGCCGGGACTCCGCCTCTTTTGCACGGGCAGACGTCACAGAAGAAGGAGCCGTTCCCCACATGAGGAAGACTGGAAGGGAGGGAGGGAAGGGTGAATAGTTTTGGGGGGTGGGGGGAGATTAGTAGTGATGATCCATTTGGGGAAACTGATAGTCACCAGATAATCAGAAATATGGGTAACTATACATTTTTGCTGAATTATGTAATTTAGAAAGTAGGCAGAGGGAGGGTGTTTAGATTAGTGTAGAAATTTATATTTATCCTGAACAACCCCTTTAAGGTCAACAGAAAGTAGTAACAGAAACCTTGATTCCAAAAATGGGTCACTTACTAAACTTGTCATAAAATTGCCATTTATCTGCTGTAGCAGTAACAAGCAAGGAGTCCCGGCATTCATGAGCTGTTTGCTCTTCTCGCTACTGATTGACAGCTTTCTCACTATACGGAAATCCGTACACTGTAGTGGTGGTGCCTGGAATTGCAGCACTGCTCCCTTTCATTTCAATAGGAGCAGGGCTTCTTCCGGCCGTATACCAAGTACATAGCTCCCAGCGGCCAAAACAGCTGATCGGAAAGAGCATCAGTATTAATTACCGTCAGATCCTGGACAACCTCTTTAACTGGCTGAGAGCAGGCCCCCCCCCCCGCCTCCATAGACTTGTGTGTGTACGGCGAATATAGAGACAATGAATCGCTCTAGTGAAGTTAAGGATTAGGGCTACTTAGAAAGTGGAGAAGAAAACCAATATATTTAATAAAATATATTCTAAAGTCTTATATTCACCTGTACTATTGAATTCTGAAAAGAAAATTATATTTTTTTTTGTATTTGGGGGTACATGCTAAACCTGAGCCCCAGCTGGACTCCACCAAAGGTGGACATGTTTAGCATTTGATTAACCCCTTTGTTCTCAGCAAGAATTGTACAAAGATGTTTGTTAGGATGGTTTAGAAAATGCTGCAAACTGACAAACCGACAAGCCCTGCTTTTTATCGTTCATTTTTAGGTTTAGTGTTCCTTTAACTGCCACGTTCCTGACTGCAGAAGCATTTGCTTCAGCATTTAGACGGTTGTCATGGAAACGTCTGAAATGAGTGATGTCATGGGATACCCTTAGCAGAGGTAGCTTGAAAGCATGTAGAAGAGACATGATCCATTTCTCTGAGCTTGGCCCAGATCATTGATAAGTGATCCATTTGGCTATTTCTATGACCTCACTATATCATTTTTGGCCAAACACATGTACATGCAGATAAGAAATAGATTATGTTCACTATTCTGAGCCACAATGTTGTACATAACAGGAAGACAAAATGTAAAAAATAATAAAATGGAATTTATGATAAATGGCTGTTTTGACTGCATATAGCCCAGTTTCTGGAGAGGATGAAGCCTAATTCCCAGACACAAACAGAACAGTAGTCATTCGGGGTAAGGCTACACGCACATGAACGGGTGCATCTACAGGTCTGTGGGAAAAGGGCATGGGCAGGCACATGAATGGTATCAGTGTGCCAGCTGTGCCCTCCACAGACTCATTTCATGTAGTGACCCCGGGCTGCATAACACAGCTAGCACGCTAACAAAGCACATATTGGTTTGCATGGAGCCTACATATGTAATTTTTTGCACTATATTGTGCACATTTTGCTGTATATACTGACCTCCAAGCTTCTGTTGTCAAACTGTACATTCATGTAGCTATCTTCCCTCCTTCCCTACACTCCTGTCTGTGCAAGGTCACCATTGATCGTTGTGCAGAAAAAGATGGCTTGGCAAGACCAAAATACAAATGTACTGAGGAGGGATTTCACAACTTTCCCAGGATTAGATGATGTACCAGCCTCTTGGCCACAAACTGTAAAGGCTCTCCTATACTGTAATGTGTTAATACCCCAACCCCTGTTTTACACTCTACGGGGTTGCTGACTCCTGGTGCATTTGCTTTGTTTAAAGCTACACTTTGGCAAAATGTTATTCTTTTTTCTATTAGTATAGGGTAAGTGAAATCTAAAGTACGTTAAATTCACTCGTCTAATAAAGCCTCCAAATGTGCCCCCCAGTTTGGACATGTGATTGACTGGCGTGCAGATTTGCACATTGGCTGTATGTCACACATACTATGCAAGTGTATGAGCGCCTCACATCATTGCTCTCATAGACTCGCATAAAAAAATAACTTCAGACCTCTGTGAGAATTGACACATCTCTCTCCATACAGGACTGGGCTTTCAGTATTGCAATGGGCACCAAAAGGAGCACATAAATTTGATACTGCCAAAGGGGCCAAGCCGTTAGCCCATTATCTTTTGTGGTGTGGGTGGGAATAGTTTAAATGGGTATTCAGGAATTGTTATAATGGGGCCTATTTTAAGGATACGTCATTGGTATCAGGTTGGAAGAGGACCAACAGTTGGGATCTCCTCGGATCAGCTTTTTGACCTCAGTGCATAGGGGCTGTATCTAGTATTGCAGATCACCTTATTCACTTGAATAAGACTGAGCTGCAAACAGGACTAAATGACAAATGAGTATGTTGTCAGTGGCCTGTGAAGTGGAAGAGGTGCTAACATGCATGCTGCTTCGTGCAGTTGATCTGTGGAGGTCCCAGGTATTGGACCACCACTGATCAGATATTGATGACCTCTCGCGTTCTGCCATATGGTGTACATGTTGTGGAAATATGATGGGGTTAACAGACTTTGTGTAACAACATAGGAGAGAGAGGAGAGAGCTATACTTGTATTTTATTTTTTAAAAAATTTCTGAAATAGATGTGGCATACAAGGAATTCTAGTGAGTCCATCATCCCATGCTTATGGGAACATTTTCTGTCATGGTTTTAATGAGTATTAAAGTGGTAAAAATAGAAATCAAAATATAGGGGAAGTAAAAATGTGCCGGCATCATGGATACAGCTGATAACATGCCCCTTTGTATGATGGAAATGTATATCATTTCTCAAGACGAGTGCTCTTTAAGATTCAGGGCAGCGCTTTCTAGGTAAATCCTCTTACTGTGAATTAGAATTTCTATAGACTGCTGTCTGCCTTGAGGTATTGTGTGTCGTCTCTGAACTGCAGTGGCCTCTCCTGCATAATAACCATTTCACACAGCAGTAGCAAGCTTCAGTACCGCAATATTTGTATGAGGTGCAGATGTTTTCTAGCTGCCGCTGCTTGTTGCAGACATCATTTTCAGATTAGCGAGGCTTTTTTCTTATTTTTCGCCATTGGTGAGTGTCTTCCTTGATTTCTCTCTCTCATTGTGTTGCAGTCTCTCTCATTGCATCTAGCTATCGCTCAGTTTTCTCTGTAGCATGAAGATATCGAGCAGTATCCCTGCTAGCGGACCTGAGACAGGATTACTGCTTTTTATTTTTTGTCTTGTGTGTTTTATTGCTATTTTTGTGCTTTACTGCTAGCTATCGGTATAAATGTGTGTGTTTGGAAATGTCTAATTGTCTCTCGTTGCACATGATTAGTTTAGAAGTAATGAAATGTATTGGGGTTGAATGGGTTTGGGGCATCATCTTTTATTCTCCCTGTAATTCCATCATCCTGGGTGTCTATTTAGGTCACTTGTTTGGAAATAGAATTGGATGACGGGCTTCTCACAGCATTCATGTCACCATTGCCTACTCTTTGTAATTGGGACTAGATTGTGTGCTTCTTGGTGTGGTGGGTGCATTTGCATAATGTGCGTCCATTATCTCTGCTATTATTTACTTCATATTTAGTCATTTTCAAATTCCCCGAGTAACATTTCCATGGTAACGGCCCCTTGGCAGCCCCATCTAGTCATGTGAATGAGTACACAAAGGGGGGATGAATTTATACAGGTGTGTGCAATGAATCTGTATGAAATGATCATAGCCATGTCCTAATGCTGCCATTAATCATTGCTAATGGTAATATTATATAGCTGTCCCTCCAATGACTATAGCCTGCATCTATGAAATCATCAGAATATTATTGTAGAATATATTGTCTTTTCCAGTATGAATCTTTATATTGTTGCTTTTCTGTTTTCCACATCTATATATTGTTTGGTGGCGTTCACAAATGATAGCATCATTGTTCACACTACAGTTTTGCAGATTTTAGGCAGTCAGTGCAGCATTTCTAAACTTCACTTATTTCTCTTTCTTTCACAGCATTTTCAGTTGGCTTTGATTGACTGTAATCCCTGCACTTTGTCCAAAGCTGAAAGTAAGTACCCGAAGAACAAGGTTTCTGTTCGTTCTTTATGCATTTTTAATTCTGTTAACCTTATGTGATGTCTTTGGTGCACGCTCTTTCCATAACTTATAGCACCCCTGACGCATCTGTTTTAATAAATACTTGTATTGCCCATTAATTTGTCCTGTTCTTCTATTATTATACCTTAGCAGTCGGATGTGTCTCTGTGCCCTCTGACACTGACCAATCATAGAATTACTCTCTATAGGGACACAACCTTTGAAAAAAAAGAAAAAAAGAATGGTAACACCGACTTTCATTTGTTTAGAAATTTTCAGTAGAAGAAAAAGGGATGATGGCACAGTGTAGAGTTATAACCAAAGATTCTATAGAATTATTTAATGGAGGGGATACAAGAATTTACTAAAATAGACAAGTCAGGAGAGTTGACAGTCCTCTTTAAAGAGGACCTTTCATGTCCTCATGAAAGTGCGGTTTTATACACCACTAGAAAGCCAACGGTGCGCTGAATTTAGAGCACTGTCTGCTTTCCCGGTATGTGCCCCGGTGGTGAAAATATCTGTGCCGTTAGTTTTGGCACCGATATCTCGCCACTGTCAGAAGGGCGGTCCTCATAGCCTAGCGTCATTGCTGGGCTGTAGGGAATGTGCCTACCCCCCAAGTGTCATCTTTTTCTTCAGGTATTATATCTCATCTGAATAGATGTTTAATAACTAAGGGTTTTTGGGTCTTAAATATTGATGACCTCTCATTAGGATATACCAGCAATATCAGATTAAGGGGTCCAACACCTGGCACCCAAACTAATCAGCTGTTCGATGTGGAAGTTGTGCTTGGGTAAATTCCACTTCCACTTCACAGGCAATTGTCATCACTTTCTTTGGTCACATGGCCTGTTTGCAGCTCAGTTCTGAATGGTACCGAGCTGCAGTACTCGCCACAGCCACTATACTATGCTCATCTGAATGCTGTGGTATCTTCAGCCATCCATATAATCCTGGGGGGGAATCCTTCAGTTTGTGGTTGGACAGCGGTTGAGTGCCATTTTCTGTCCGTTTTTTTTTTTTTTTTTTTTTTTTATTAGTGTCTAGTATATTAAATAATGGGATAATAACGCTTAGCAATGCATTCCCTGCACTCAGTCCCTGGGCCCTGTTTATTACTTTTGGGTAGGGGAGCTGGGGAGGCCGGAACACTTGTTCCTCTGTCTCTTTTTTTCCCTGGGGTCACAGACGCCCCTATCCTCTGCCCGCAGGTCCATTGATTAGAGTAAAGTTGGTCATGTGACTGAAAGTCTGAGTGTCTGCTGGGGGGAGCTAGAGGAACAAAAGTTCCTGTACTCCCCATCAGGTTTCCGCAAAGGTAATACATGGGACTCTAAAGACTATGGTTTATGGGGTTATAAACTATATTACTAATGTACACCCAATGCTCCAGAGCTTGCAGACTCTGATCCACTAGAAATTACATTTGATAGGGCGTGTACATGCAGGTTAATAAGGAAATGGGCTTTCATGTTTACATTCATGGTTATGACCTTCTTACACAGTGCATCAGTGTGTGTACGAACTATGACCATGGTTCAGAAAGAGGTGGCTTAAGAGGGCCATGCAATAGTTATTTGAGTGGGCAAAACTCAAATTTTATAAAGAGAATTTATATCGATCAGTCAACCACTTTTGTGAAATGATCACGTTCAACAACTTGTCAATTCCCCATCAGCTGTTTTGGACAGTGTGTCATGCATTTTTCAGTTGTTGATCATGGATGGTATTTAAAGGGGTATTCCCATGAACATAACTACAGTTATATTTGTAGATAATTAAAAGTAAAACTTTTTTGCAATTATAAGTAGTTAAAAATTATGCAGAGTTTTAAAGATTTTCTCTAACTATCTCTGTGGTGATGTCTGTTGTCTTGATCAGTTGCCAATGGATGTGACCATGAATGCAAAAAATTTCTATGGGCTGGGACTTGTCAGAAATCCAGCCATGATTTCCTTACTGTAGCCAGGTCATCAGACAGGGACACTATATGTATGAGAAGATACGTCGGCCACAATAAGAAAATCTTGGCTGATTTTCTGACCGTAGAAAGGTCCTGCATTCATGGTCGTATCCACTGGCATCAAGACAACAGACTCTCTTATTTAGAGGAAATCTTTAAAACTCTGCCAAATTTTTAATTACTTATTTTTGCTAAATTGTTTAGTTTTTAATCATCTACAAATTTAAAAAATGATTGTTCACAGGAATATCCCTTTAAGACTTTACAGAATTACTGTGTGTATGTGATCAATGATTTGGTGTGCACATTGACCAACCAACTATGTCATAAAATGGAGGTAGGCACCCACTGGCGTCAGTCTGTGATATTTGCAGTTATAAAGGCATAGAGTGGTATTTTTGGTCCAACTGTTGTTAACTCCTATACTACACTGTTATGTATAGATCTGTATAGTATAAACATGTGTAGGCCAATGACAGGATGTGAACACAGCCAAGCCACTATTAAATGCTACTACAGATAGATAAGGCCCCCCAGATGCCATTGTTTTGGTGAGAAATCAACACCGGTCTATTGCAGGGTTAGGCAACCTTCGGAACGCCAGATGTTGTAAAACTACAACTCCCAGCATGATACTTGCTTTGCTGTTCTTGGAGCTCCCATGGAAGTAAATGGATCATGTTGGGAGTTGTAGTTTCACAGCATCTGGAGTGCTGAAGGTTGCTGACCCCTGGTCTATTACTTTCACCTAATCTGCCCAGTGGCCATGTATGAGGGACCATCAATCATCTCTAGAGTATGGCTGCTTTACTGGGACAGCCCCTCCAGTTTTTTTTAATTTTGTTCTAGTGTTATTCCAGAAGATTCAGTGCTTTCTTCTAATATTTTTTTTCCCCCTTTAAACAGTTCAGTTTCACATTGCTCACTTGTACGAAACACAGGTAAGATGACTTTGTTCCCTATGATAAATTTCGTACAGCTTTAGCCAATAAATCTGATGTGCTTACAGCTTTTGGATCTATTTTTATGGATATTTTGACATATTGAATAAGTTATAGTACCTTGCTGTTCCTCTCTGTCTGTGGCTGAGAAATATTCTGAGTAGAGAGAGCTTAAAAGCCTGCCTACTGAATGCAATGTTAGTTTCTTCATCTATGGCAAAAAAAAAGTATATTATTTTGGAAGATCTGATCCAACAAACTATACCATATATTTGTTTCATTTTAGTCTCCTTTCTGGGTGATGCTTATGATAGATCATGCCATAGTGCAACTAGTCGGATGGTGTTTAGGTCATTTTGTGCGTTGTCAGAAATGTACATGAAATACAGTGGATACGGAAAGTATTCAGACCCCTTTAAATTTTTCACTCTTTGTTTCATTGCAGCCATTTGCTAAAAGCAAAAAAGTTCATTTTATTTCCCATTAATATACACTCAGCACCCCATCTTGACAGAAAAAAAAAACTGAAATGTAGATATTTTTGCAAATGTATTAAAAAAGAAAAACTGAAATATCACATGGTCATAAGTATTCAGACCCTTTGCTCAGTATTGAGTAGAAGCATCCTTTTGAGCTAGTACAGCCATGAGTCTTCTTAGGAATTATGCAACAAGTTTTTCACATTAGGATTTGCGCATCCTCTGTCATTCTTCCTTGCAGATCCTCTCCAGTTCCGTCAGGTTGGATGGTGAACGTTGGTGGACAGCCATTTTCAGGTCTCTCAAGAGATGCTCAATTGGGTTGAGGTCAGGGCTCTGGCTGGGCCAGTCAAGAATGGTCACAGAGTTGTTCCGAAGCCACTCCTTTGTTATGTTAGCTGTGTGCTTAGGGTCATTGTCTTGTTGGAAGGTGAACCTTCGGGTCAGTCTGAGGTCCAGAGCACTCTGGAAGAGGTTTTCTACCAGGATATCTCTGTACTTGGCCGCATTCATCTTTCCTTCAATTGCAACCAGTCGTCCTGTCCCTGCAGCTTAAAAATACCCCCATAGCATGATGCTGCCACCACCATGTTTCACTGTTGGGATTGTATTGGGCAGGTGATGAGCAGTGCCTGGTTTTCTCCACACATACCACTTAGAATTAACACCAAAAAACTTCAATCTTCGTCTCATCAGACCAGAGAATCTTATTTCTCATAGTCTGGGAGTCCTTCTTGTGTTTTTTGGCAAACTCTATGCGGGCTTTCATATGTCTTGCACTGAGGAGAGGCTTCCTTCGGGCCACTCTGCCATAAAGCCCCAACTGGTGGAGGGCTGCAGTGATAGTTGACTTTGTGGAACTTTCTCCCATCTCCCTACTGCATCTCTGGAGCTCAGCCACAGTGATCTTTGGGCTCTTCTCCCATGATTGCTCAGATTGGCTGGACGGCCAGGTCAAGGAAGAGTTCTGGTCGTCCCAAACTTCTTCCATTTAAGGATTATGGAGGCCACTGTGCTCTTATGAACCTTGAGTGCTGTAGAAATTCTTTGTAACCTTGGCCAGATCTGTGCCTTGCCACAATTCTATCTCTGAGCTCCTTGGGCAGTTCCTTTGACCTCATGATTCTCATTTGCTCTGACATGCACTGTGAGCTGTGAGGTCTTATATAGACAGGTGTGTGCCTTTCCTAATCAAGTCCAATCAGTTTAATTAAACACAGCTGGACTCCAATACAGGAGTAGAATCATCTCAAGGAGGACCAGAAGGAAATGGACATCATGTGAGTTAAATACATTACATTAATGAGAAATAAAATGAACTTTTTTGCTTTTAGCAAATGGCTGCAATGAAACAGAGTGAAAAATTTAAAGGGGTCTAAATACTTTCTGTACCCACTGTAAATGTACCCTCTTATATGGTGAAGTGCTTACCCACTGTACAGGTAAAAGGTATTCAGTTACAGCTAGAACTAAGTATATAGTTATATATAAGCCAATTCATACAGGGTGTTCTACTGGCATTTATGTTGCAGTTTTTTTTTTTTTGCAATGGGTGTTTTGCCTTGAATTAATTGTAATTTTTGTGATATATTTTATTCATCTATCAAACTTTCTTTACATTGAAAACAGGCTGTAAAGTTTCTATAAGCAATGATTAAACTAGGCAATGCCAGAAACCTTGTCCGTACACATGTAGTACATAGAGATGAAGCATTTACCAAAGGGGCAATGGTCACGTCAAATGGCTGTATCTTCGATTTTATACTACCTAGAAAAATGGTTCTGGTATCTTGAAGGGAGTCTATCATTAAAAAAACACCTTTTAAACTAATGTCACATTGGAATGTCCTTTAAAAAGGCCATTCTACTCCTACCTTCCTTTCTTTTCTTCTCTCAGCTGTTTCTGATAAAAATTTGTTTCTTCTCTTACGTTAATTACCATCACGGAGCACCTTGGGCGTTCCTCCTGTGCTGCGACCACCCCCTGCATCATAGTTTTCCACCTCCCCTTAGTCCGTTGTGTTCACTCCCCTCTTCCTGTTCTCTGCATCTTCTGCCTTTCGCAGGCATCGGACACAGCGCTGTAACAGACCACCGGAAAATGGTGCCCAGGCCTTTATAAAGGCCATTCCAACGTGACATTAGTTTAAAAGGTGTTTTTTTTTTAATGATAGACTCCCTTTAAGGAAACCAAGATGTAAGAACTACTGTATATTAAGTTGAAATTCCTAACTGTCTTTTTCACTGATATTTTAGATTGTTATAGCTTGAGAATCTTAGCTTTCTTAGGGTATGTTCTCACGGCGGAAAATGAAGAGGAATTTCTTTTAATTTTTGCCGCGGTGTAACCACGATGGAATGCTGATGCAGTGCATCAGCATTTCGTCACGGCATCCCACTGCTGATTAGGCCCGGATGAATAGGCCTAATCAGGAGGGCGTCTCGTGCCGTGGCTGAATCAGCCACGGATTCCACAGCAAGATCGAGCAGGCGCTTCTTTTTTCTGCGTCCTGCTGCGATCTCTGACTCCCATTGAAAGCAATGGGAGGCGGATTCCGGTAGGAATCTGCTCCGGATTCGGGGGAGAAATCTACCCCCAAATTCGCGGCAAATTCCTCCGTTTGAACACAGCCTTATGATACCAGAACCATTTTTTAGGTAGTATAAAACTGAAGATACAGCCATTTGAAGGGACTATACCCCCTTAGGGAAAGATGAGCTGAAGAATTTACCAAACAGCTCAGTTTTAGGGTTGCTAAGGAGAATGATAGTTTGTTTTATAATAAAAAGGAGTTTAGATAGGGTAATAAAGTATATGGCAAAAATGATAACCTAACACCCCCCCGACACAATAGCGAAAAAAAATAAATAAATGTGAGTTACACTTTAAAGAAAAATACAAATATGTTTTTTTAGGCTTTCTTAAAACAATGTTTGATCTCCATTTAACATAGACACCAGGAAACTTCCCAATGTACCCATGTAGTAAAAATAACCATAAGGTTACATTGGCAGGATAGAAGCCAAAAGAGTGCACTTATAGCCTCCACATTGATATCCCAGTAAAAAATGTATATGCTTAACAAATACTGTAATGTCATATGGGTGTCTGGCTTCCATTAGACGTATGTATCAGGAATCTCCAGTTATCATTAGAGCTATCCCATGTGATCCTACTCTGTGAGATGCCAAACAGGGGCGCCTGTGGGGATCAGGCAGCATTGCGATAAAGGTGGCAAGCAGTTAGGTCTCAGCATCTTGTGTAGAAGGGTTAGGAGGTAGGTACGACCACCCAGTTTTTATTCTACTGCTGTCAGAGTTCTGTTGGATCCAGGGTGTGGGGGTTCTGTGTTCCTGGTTCATGAAGCATCTGAGGTGGTGTCTATGTCCACTACTGCACCCACTGCAGAGACTGTGCCTTTTACCTGTCTCTGAGCCCCCAGGAACACTAGGTGATATGGGCAGTCCAGTGATAACTCTCCATATGTAAACTGTTACATCACTAGAGCTCTCCTCTTGTGACACAGGTCCATTTGTGTATCATTTTCTCTGGAACATAGGAGAATCTTGGAGTCTTAAGATCTACAGAGACGATGTATACCAACAGAAGATTTTAATACCATGTGAACATAGCCTTGCCATATGTATCAGAATACTTTCTTTGTGGTATTCAACAACTTTATCTTTTGTTTCCATTAACAGAGAAAGTACCACTCTGCTAAAGAAGCATATGAGCAACTTTTGCAGACTGAAAACCTTCCTATTCAAGTAAAAGCAACTGTTTTACAGCAGTTAGGTGAGTAAACCATTAGCATTGGATTGTAGCTACAAGCTTTCTCTTATGTGTGGCCCTAGGATTTGTTGAAATGTTTCCTCTCAATGCACTTGTAACATCCAACAAGCTAGTCAAGCATAAGTTTATCAGCACAAATAAATGTGTTGAACCATGGTGGAGCACCAGTTTGAGACCGCTGTGGAGGGGGACACATCTCGTTGACAGTCTCTTGTCACTGTCCCATCGTGCAGGTATACAGCATGCATTTGTATTCAGCAAATGTATGTCCTAACCACAGATTCTCACTTAATCAGTTATATCAGCCCCTGTGTATCTTGAATCATTCCTCTAAGTCCCATCCACTCATTCATGTGATAGACATCAGCAGGTTTTGCACTAAGATCCAGTTACGGATGCTATTGTTTTTGTAACACTATGTGCTCCAGTACCATATTTCCAAAGTCGTCTTAACATCCCTGACTACAGAAGTCTCCTGCACTTATCAGAAACTACAGTAGCACAAGATTGTGCACCATTTCAGTGCTCTGCTAAATAGTTGTTCTATTTGAGAGGACAGCAGCCATGATACTGGAGGCAAGTATTGCCCATTCTACATAGTGGCTGTGCTGTGAGGTGGTGGTTATGTGGTCTGGACTGTGGGGCTTGTGCTGGATAAAATGTAACATGGGTCATTAAATGTCTTAATAATGGCATACGTTATTGGTATTACTGCAGATTTGGCTAATAATAGTCCTCAGAAATGTCAAGATTGTTTTTACTGTGCTTGGAAGTTATGTGACCTCTGCAACCTCTATATATTTGCCATATTTTGCTTGGGATCTGATGTGTTTCCGTTTGTTATATTTTACTAGGATGGATGCATCACACTGTTGATCAGTTGGGAGATAAAGCCACGAAGGCCAGCTATGCTATTCAGTATCTGCAGAGATCGCTAGAGGCAGATCCCAACTCTGGTCAGTCCTGGTATTTCCTTGGAAGGTAATAATTAGTTTTTATTAATGCAATAATTCTTGCTTGTTATTTTATTGCCATGATTAGTGTGAACAGAAAAAGGGTGTTTCATGAATAGTAATCGTAGTATAGGTAACCAGGGGAATGCCGCATTACGATTATCGTGCAGCTGAGGCACAACTCTCCTTTTTATTTGTTCAGGCCTCAAATATGGGTTTGAAGCTTTTTCGCTTTTATGGATATTCCATTGGTTCTGTTCAAATCAATGCAATAATGGAGGGTCTGGAGTCAGTGGCCAATTGTTACAGTTTCCTCTTCTATGTAAACTTTTTTTTTTTTTTTTTTTTTCCCTGTACTATTTTTATTTTTTTTTATTTGTTTTAATTTCTTAGTAATTACAGGACTTTATCCGCATCATATTGCTAGGTCCATCTACGCAGGCTACCACAATACTCAAAATAAAGGAGTCACAGCTCTCCTTTAAGCCAGGTTCACACAGTGAGTTTGGGCTGAGAAACTGTCCGTGTATCGGCTGGAGTTTAATGTGCCGATTGCAGCTTAAAGGAACTGAACGATCTGCAGAGCTCAGCTCGGCTGAGCAAGGTTTGGGCCAGTTAATCCAGCTGATACACAAACTCAGTTTTCCAGCCCAAATTTGCCGGTTGAAAACAGGCTTACTGTTTCCCTGCACAGCAATGCTTCTGCCAACTACTGTCTACACCGTGTTGTATTTCTCCTGCACAGCAGTGCTGTTACGTGTGAGCTGTAACCCAGAAGGACCTTAATCCTGTTCTTGGGATTGGCTGAAGTCCTAGTGGTTAGACCCCTGTAACTCTTTTGGATTGATAGAAAGTTTTCTTATTTATTTGAAGAATGTGGATTTCTTTTCGTTTTAATGACACTTGTACATTTCAGGTAACATAATATTAGTTGTTGTCACACTTTTAATATCCATCTCCTCCGTCTTATGTTTTAAAAGGTGCTACTCCAGTATTGGCAAGGTTCAGGATGCCTTTATATCCTACAGGCAATCTATCGATAAGTCAGAGGCGAGTGCGGACACATGGTGTTCCATAGGGTATGTTTAACTCTTGCTCATATATGTAATATACGCAATACGTGTTTTGCTGCACATAGCACTCTTACAGTGCTCTTCAAAAATAAAAATTTGTGATTGGTTGATATGAGTAACAGAGAGACTTATCCTGATTGCAACAACCATCTTAGACAAGATTTTATTTGCTGTATCTATTTCCTTTACTATTGTTAGAATGCAAACCATAGTTTTATGGAAGTAATTGTAATGACTATCTTGTTTTCCAGTGTGCTCTATCAGCAGCAGAACCAGCCTATGGATGCACTGCAGGCCTATATTTGTGCTGTCCAGTTGGATCATGGCCATGCTGCGGCTTGGATGGACCTGGGCACATTGTATGAATCATGCAACCAGCCTCAGGATGCCATCAAATGCTACCTAAATGCCACACGGAGCAAAAATTGTAGTAATACTTCTGCACTTGCAGCACGGATTAAGTATTTACAGGTATACTGTTTATTATCACACCTCTCAGCTGCTTTTTGTTTTTTTGAGACCTTGAATCATGTCCATTCACCTTAAGAATGTAAATCAGAATGTAATCTCCTGAATTATCTGCGATGCCATCATTTCATTGCACACTTCATTCCGTGGCTTGCACTAAGTGTGGAATAAATATTCCAAAAGTCACTTCATCCATTCTTTACTTGTGTTTTAATGTGCATTGTTTTTGTTCACTGTATATTTAATTGCCATAGACGTGGAAACCACAAGGCAGGCTTTCCTGACTTGTGTTGCATTATTAAGTCTCATGAGTTAACTTTCCATCTATTTTAATTTCTACTCACAAAGGTTATGTTCTGGTTACCCGATTTTATTTCTAATTTGTGATGAAGTTTACTGCCGGGAATCACTCGGCACTTTTTAGGAAGTTGTAGTGGACATGCTCGTGATAAATTAGGCCTGTGTTAAATTTCCTTTTTACATAATTTTTCCTAGGCTCAGTTGTGTAACCTTCCACAAGGTAGTCTACAGAGTAAAACTAAATTGCTTCCTAGTATTGAGGAGGCATGGAGCCTACCAATCCCCGCAGAGCTTACCTCCAGGCAGGGTGCCATGAACTCAGCACAGCAGGTGAGAAGTTGGGTTATTTTCTGCAAACGCCCAGCTTGAAAAGTTACTTTTGCTACTTAGCAAGTTTCTTTTACTTGAGCATATCAACTGGTTTGTGTACATACGCACGTAGGCAAAGGCAAACACATAGATAGAGAGATTAGGTGAGAAGCCCAGGTAATTTTGGGTACCAACTAAGAACCTTTGTGGATCATCTTTGAACCCATTACACCCCCGTTACATTAGACTTTTTTTTTTTTTGTCACATCGTGTCATTTTTTTTTTTTTTTGTCGATGCTGGTATTCACTAACCAGAACCAGCAATCCTGTATGTGGAGCGATATTTTTGTGTTTTACTTTTGTCCAAAGGTGGTTTAAAAGGTAAAAAAAAAAATATACCCAGATTCCCCTTGGGGAAATAATACATACTGTACAGAACTATATTTTCTCTTATAATTCTTAGGCCTGTAAACCTCATCATCAGAATGCTGAATCTGTACTAGGCCTCAGTCAAACACCAATTTCACAGCAGTCCTTGCCACTACATATGATTCCTTCTAGCCAGGTAGATGAACTGTCAAGTCCTGCCAAGAGGAAAAGAACTTCTAGTCCTGCAAAGGTATTTCACATGGCAAAACAATGTATGTGGCTCATGCTGTGTTTTTTTTTTTTTTTTTTTTTTTTAAACCATCGCATTCACATACAACATAGAGGATGTTTGCCTTAAAGACTTTTCATGCTTTTACATTATAGTCCTACATTTACTGGTTCAGTAGGGAGGGGATGGCAGGCCCAATTGTTTTTTCTTTTTTCTGCATATTTTTTATTTTTAATATATTGCATTTGTGCAGTTTGTGCATATTTTCCATGTTTTCTTGATGGGCATAATGTGAGTTTTGCCTCATTGTTTTTTTTCTCTTTCCTCCTTTGTGCATAGAATTCTTCTGAAACTTGGAGTGGTGGCCATGTAGTGTCACATACCCCAGCTCAACAACTACATTCATGGTCTTTGCCCCCACAGAAGTTACAGGTATCAAATCCTTTTCTAAATTGTAATATGTAGTATGTTACATGCCATTTGTTTCATACATTTTTAAGGAACATTGTTTAATAGTGTTTTTCTTTAAAATGTTTTCCAACCAAACACTGCTATTGCCTATCCATGTGAGTCTCATTACTGGGGGTCTCACTGCTGACACACCCCAGTGACCAAGTGAATGGAACAGTAGTGCGCATGTATGGCCATTACTCTTAAGTATCTAAAGTATCTTGCAGTCCCATAGAAGTGAGTAGAGCTGTAGACACTCATGCACATTACTACCCCCTTCACACAGCGGTTTCAGGGACTCCTATTCTTCTGATCTGTGTCAATCAGACACTTATTCCCTGTCCTTTTAAGTAGCAGATAATCATTAGCAGAAAAATCTCCTTTAGGCTGAGGCTCCACGATGCAGAAAAGCTGTTTTTTGTTTTGTTTTTTTTGCAGATTTTACTATGGTTTTTTTGAGCTAAAATCAGGTGTGGATTGAGCAGAAAGGAGAAGTATAAATACTCCCTTTTATAATTTCAATTTTATTTTTATGGTCGCTCCTGGGTTTGGCTCAAAAAAACACAGCAAAATTTGCAACTAAAAAAGCAGCTTTTCCGCCTGAGGCTAAGGCCCCACGTTGCGGAAACGCAGCTTTTTTTATTGCAGATTTTGCTGCGGTTTTTTGAGCCAAAGCCAGGAGTGGGTTGAGCAGAAGGGAGAAGTATAAGAACTTCCTATATATTTCCCATTCCTTTTGTAGCTACTCCTAGGTTTGGCTCAAAAAACCACAGCAAAATCTGCAACAAAAGAAGCTGTGTTTCTGCAATGTGGGGCCTCAGCCTTAAGGTGTTTTCTGTTTTAGAAAATCCCTTAATGTGTCCAATGCGACATGAAAGGTACTCCACTAAGCACAGGTTTGTCTTGTGTGCAGTGGTCAGCATATTATTGCGGACCTTTAACATAGAGAAGGTTGTCTAAACTGGCACACAGTATAGGTGCTTTATTCAGATGATAGGGTTGTCCACCTATGTGCTAGCCGTTGCATTAATGGCCTGCACCCGACCTGTGTGACTGATCCGTTCAGAAATAGAGCTTGCCGTTTTCATGTTTTTGAGAGATCTGTGAAAATGGATTACACTCTGGTGTATGCTCTGCCGTGAAAAAGGTACTCTTTTCACGGCCAAGTGCATAGCAAGGTCTGGTGAGTATGTACTAAAAGGGTCCACAGTGTCTTCCTAATTATACTCTTTATTTATAATTGAATATTATAAAATTGACTTATTATAACTGGCTCCTAATTCAAGGCTTCACTGCAGGGTTTCTAAAATATTTTCAGTAGTGTGATACCAAAGCTTTGGAGTTCGTAAATGCATTAACTTCAGCCTCAAATAAAATATAAATTTACATCTTATAATGAAAAGCCTGATATTTCCTTTTACTACAGGAAATTGTTACTCATGAGCAAGTTACATTGGAGTGTGAAAAAAAAGTCAGTAGGAAATTCGGTTTACTGACTCCAGTTACTGTCAATTTTTATATAATAAAGTTATGATTAGTCTTTTCCTTGCTTCTATATTGAGAGCTGTTCCTACTTCTCAGTGAATGTTACTGTGAATGGAGTACGGGGCTGTGTAAGATGTAAAGATTATGAGGGTATGGGTGGGTCACTTCAAACTGTTATATCTCGGCTATTAAAACGTAAAAATCTGTTGTCATATGAAAGAGGAGATTCTTTTCTTTCATATAACACTAAGGTTGCAGTGCTATCTATATTATTTCCAGAGATATCACTGGTTGGAAACACGGTAGGGAATAATATATGTATGTCCCAGTCCCGTCTTCACAGTGCCTTGTCCTTTTTTCCACCTTACTTGCATAACTAATCTTACTTTCAATCTTCCAATTATTATTAAAATAAAACCTGTGAAATATTTACAGTAGTTACATAAGGTCATTTTATTTTGATCTGTATTCATAAGCTAAAATCAAGTGTTGAGCATAAATTAAGAAAAAGTATAATAGAAAGCTTTTTATGGCCTAAAACTGTTGAAAAAAATACCGACCTTACTGCTTCCACACAGTGAACACAGCCTAACAAGGCAAAGTTTAAAAAAAATTGACCTTGCTGCAGATTTAGTGGAGAATTTGCACCATACCTGTGTCATGTGAATGTGCCAGCATAAAGAATCCTGTACTCTGTACCTTTTCCCATTTTATAAAAATAAGTTAGAGGTTTTAAAGTTGTTTGCAGATATGTTGTTATGGATGTTCACAGTAATATTTGGTTATGATGTACTTTTAATTCTAGCAATTGGAACAGCTTCGAGCAAACAGGAATAACCTAAGTCCTGCACAAAAAGCATTGTTGGAGCAATTGGAGGGTCAGTTTGTCTTAATGCAGCAGCACCAGCAGGTATGGACCTTGCACATTACAATTTCCAAGACCATGCAAACTATATAGCCACTCCTTGTTATACACATTTGTGACTGCTGTATTATTTTCTACTAAAGCAGATAAGACAAACAGGAGTTGCACAGGTACGACCTACTGGAATTGCTAATGGGCCAACAGCTGACTCATCACTGCCTACAAACTCCGTCTCCGGTCAGCAGCATCAAGTTGCGCTAACCAGAGCGCTTAACGTCACTCAGCCTGGAATCCGTCCAGCTTGCCCTGTGCAGCCTGTGGCTAATGGACCCTTTCCGGCAGGACTAGTTTCCTGCAATACCACAGGGACGATGGGTAGTACAGACACTATGTTAGGCAATAATCACATAACGGGAAGTGGAAGTAATGGAAATGTGCCTTACCCACAGCGAAACGCACTCGCTCTACCTCATAACCGCACAAACCTGACCAGCAGCGCAGAGGAGCCGTGGAAAAACCAACTGTCTAACTCCACTCAGGTAACTGTACATACGTTTTTTTTTCTTAGCTCATACAGTTTTCATCTTGTATTGATATATCATTATGAATTGTGAGTTAGAGCTGCACATTAGTTTGCTTATGTGTGGCTGTCTTTGTACACGTATATTTTTCATTATTTATGCTTTACCTATGCTACATGCATTGTGTACAAATTGATTTACTGCATTTATATGCATGTGTGTGTACCTGATGGTTTTAGAACTCTACATTTAGACATTCAGTCCCACTGAGCACTTGCAGGCCAAAGATGCTGTGCTCCTCAGCTTTCATCTTGAGAAAGGTGAGAATGTAAGTTATTACCTACAGATATATCTAATATGTCATTTAGGGATCACTTTCCTCATAGACAACTTTTCAGTAATTCCATGGGCAGCACGGTGGCTCCTGTGTTCGATTACGTCCACGAAACATCATCTGCATGGAGTTTGTATGTTTTGCGTGTTTGCGGGGGTTTCCTCTGGGTGCTCCAGTTTACTCACATATGCCAAAAATATACTATAGGTAAATTGACTTCTTTTAGAACACTTACCCTTGTGGGTGTTGCAGGTGAGCACCTGTAGGATAGTCGCTAACACCCCCCACTCCACAGTGCTACCTGCTTTTTGGGTCTCTTGGTGAGAAAAGTGCATTACAAATTTGTCGTTGGGAGCATTTTGCTTTGTAAATCCTCAGCACAAACTGTAACAATAAAAGTGCAAGTCTTACACAATTATTACACCTTCAGGAAAAATTTTGAGGGATGTGGTCAAGAGGAGGAGTTAAAGTTATTAAATGTGTTAAGTTTTTAAGTAAAATATTGATCTTTATGAATGCAAGCCACGAAGTGTAGAATTTTAGAAACTAATGTACTTATCTGAATGGTATAAAACTCAGTATTTCTGTAACTTGCATCATGTTAGGGCTTCATGGTGACTTTGGCCAAAGCACATGTTTTGAAGCCAAAGGTCGCAGTGAAGGTCCCAGTGCGGTCACATTGTAACTCACAAGTTACTGTAACATGAAGGTCATGAGATCTACCCCGATGAATTTCCTGCAATGTCCATATTGTAGCAACTTGCAGGATGCAACCTAGATGACAGGATACAGGAGCTGTTTTTGCTTCTTGGTGGGGGGTATGAGTGTGAAAAGGCTTCCACTGCTTAATTATTAATAATAATATTTCTCTTACTTGGATAGTGCCAACATATTCTACAGCACTTTACAGATAGTCAGTATTCCATATAAAAACTCATCCTGGATGATACCCTGCCCATATTACAACTTTTGATGAAAATTCAGGTACCCTTTAACATGATTTCTGTTCAGGTTGTCTGTCAGTCTGACAGGATTACTGAAGCATTGACCATAGCTACACTAATACCAAAGGATTGAGTAGCTGAAAAGAGAAATTGTGCTGTTCCATCATCTGCTATTATTGCAGCCATAGTGGCTACCTTAGAAATCCTGCCAGGCTGATGCACAGTCTGAACAGAAACCAATTTTGATCTCTACCCCTGGCTCCCACACCCTCCAGCAGTAATGAACCTGTCTTGGATGGATTTTACATAGAGATCATCAGTTGTTCCCATTTTTTCCCCAGAATCGTGCCCCTAGAGGCGAAACAATGTCCTGCATCTTACTAAGGATGCATGTAAGTGTCAGGGCAGGAACTTTTTTTTTTCTTAAATATATAAACATAGTATGTATTTTTTTTGGCCAATTCCCAAGATTTATGGGAACCTGTCAGGTGTTTTTTCCCCTCATAGACTGGCCCCATCATATGTAGGATGAAGTTACTTTTCCATTGGTGCTCCTCTGTAATCTTTCTGTTGCTAAAAAGTAAAGTTATAAGTGTTTGGAATATAAAAAATCATAAGTAGTCACAGGGAAAAGGAGCAGCTTCTGCCTAGTCACAATGTCCACTTGCTTATACCTCCTGGCCACGACTGACATCTCCCTCAGTCTTCCAGACGTCACAAGGGAGATGTCAATCACGCCCAGGAACTTCATAGTCTAGTGAGTTTGCCTGAGGCTTCCGTCACACAGCTTTATCAGGGCATTTTTTTTTCTTTTAAAATAAACGCCTATATTTCTTAGCATTTTGTGGATGTTTTTATGCATGCACTGTTTTTAGGTGGGTTGTTTTTTTGTTTTTTTTTCATTTTTTTTCCTATAATGGAAGCTATAGGAAAATGCCTTTACAAAAAAAAAATGATGCTGCACTTTCAAAAATGCCAGATAATGTGAGTCTCTTCATAATGTCTTAATAACATGTAACATCTGGCTATGGCTATGATTTTCTCAATGAAAAGCACAGCTAAAACACCCTAAAGTACTGTCGTGTAAAATATCCCAAGGATGGATTTCTGACTGTCCGATTTATGATTTGCTCAAGGTTGCCTGTGGAATTCTTTTGCATAAGGAAATCGTAAAGTCACCCATAAGTTGCGTTAATGCTACAACTTTACCACCATGAGATGATGTCTCTGCCCTATCCTTATCGTATGGTGTGAACTTGTCTGTCAAGAGTCTATTTGGGTATTGACAATATGATGAAATGAATGCTGATGGAAAATCTGCTCTTATAATAGCTCTGAATTGCATGGTTGGGCCGAATAGAAGTAGTTGCTTAAGAACTGGGTTTTTTTGTGGAGCATCGAGTAGAATGACTTATCTCATATTATAGAGATCGTAAAGTGTAAATCGTGATATAAGACGTTCACATCTTATGTGTATTTGGCATACACTTCATGATGAATTTGTAAATTTTACTTGTAGGTTGAAGAAGAAAATGATGAAAGTGATTTTATAACAAAACTGCAATTTATTGTGCAAAATTATATTGACCTTTTTCTTAGCAATCTTGTTTTGTGTGAACTGGTTATAATGTTTAATGCAACACAAAGTTTTTATTTTCTGAGTAAAACTGCTAAATGCTTTATGTGGGCAACAACATTGCTGGGCCTGCGATTAATATTATTAAAGGCTATATACACCAAGGACAGAGGGGCTGGAGAACTTACTGAAGGACATTCTGCAGCATGTATTGTAGGGGCATATACAGGGGAGATAACACAAACATCTCTATTTTTACATAGTCAAGTTGACTTGACTTTGGTTTGGCTATTGCAGCGCCACCATAGATATCATCTTTGTGCAGTTTCCACTGATCCTGGTGCCCTTGAATTTGCTTTCAGCTCTGCAGTAATTTGAGAGGCCATTGTTTTGTGTTCATGGTCTACAATTCGATAAAGTGCACTTCTATCCCTCATGTTAAGGGTCCAACTGCTGAGACCCTCCACCTGTCCCAGCATTCATGTGTGTCCATGAAAGAATGGAGTGGAGGTTTAGTGTGTGCTTTGCAGCCTTATGCATTTCTATGGGACAACCAAAGAGGAGCTGAATAGAGCTCTTGGATACCATCAGCGGTTACATAGATATGAATGGAGAAGCACTGCACATGCTCAACCACAACTCCTTTTATACAGGGTGATATTTGAACCCAGGTTTGTGAATGGAGATTAGGCCTTATGCACATGACTGTGTGCTTGTCAGTGTGCTGGCCGTGTTTTTCATGGCTAGCACACTGATCCTTTCATTTCTATGGTCCCTTACACACGACCGTGTATGGGGACGTGAGCTGGGAGCAAAACTCAGGACAGGTGTTATTCCTATCTGAGGTCAGTGACCACAGGCCATAAATGAATGGGGCCATGGAGGCACAGACAGCACATGGATGTCATCCATGTGCCTTCCGTGACTTTAATCGCAGCCCAGCTACACACACTGTAATGTTGCATGTCGTTTTGAAGAGAATCTGTCAGCAGGAAAATCCGTATTAAACTAATGAGTATCTTGTAGGGCAGTGTCTACATTTCCTGAGGATGCCATTCTTATTCTGCATTGCAGCTCCATATAAGGAAAATCAATGTTTTATTCTTATGCAAATTATCTGGAGGTGGAAAAAAAACCACAGCTAGTTTTGTTGCAGATTTTGAGTTTTTTGAGCCAAAGCCAAGAATGGCTACAAAAGTAATGGGAAATATATAGGAAGTTCTTATACTTCTCTCTTCTGACCAATCCACTCCTGGCTTTGGCTCAAAAAAACAGCAAAATCTGCAACAAAAAAGGCTGCATTTCTGCAACATGGGGCCTCAGCCTTAGGCATGTTTCATCTCCTGTTGGGACTTCACTCTCTGCTCTAGATAATTGCCCCTAACTGCCTCCCGGCTCTGCTCCCCATTGCTTAAGTGACATGTCACACTTAGTCTGCAGTTAAGGACTGTTAATTTGGAGTGGAGAGGGCGAAGTCCTGGCAGGAGAAGAAACACCCCTTAAACCCCTTTCAGCTAATTTGAATAAGAATAAAACAGTAATTTTCATGGAAATGGAGCTGCATTGCAGAATAAGAAAGAAATCTATGGAAAATGTAGAAGTAACACTACTCTCAGTGGCTTTATACAGACTTTCCTGCTGACAGACTCCCTTTAACACAATTTTATGCAAGTTTTAAGTCACTGTATTGCATTAATATGTATGTTTATTTTTTTTTTTTAGGGGCTTCATAAAGGTCAGAATTCACATTCGGCAGGTCCTAATGGTGAACGACCTCTTTCTTCCACTGGGCCTTCCCAGCAACTCCAAGCAGCTGGCACTGGTATACAAAATCAGGTTGGACATCCTACCATGCCTAGCAATTCAGTAACACAGGGGGCTGCTCTCAATCACCTCTCCTCTCACACTGCTACCTCAGGTGGACAACAAGGCATTATTTTAACCAAAGAGAGCAAGCCTTCAGGAAATGGATCAGTGCCTGACACAAGCAGGCTTTCTGAAGGGACACCTAACAGCACTGCCGGTATAGAGGGACTTCCTAATCATGTCCATCAGGTGACGGCAGATACTGTTCCTAGCCCTAGCCATGGAGATTCTAAGTCACCAGGTTTACTTAGTTCAGACAATCCTCAGCTCTCTGCCTTGTTGATGGGAAAAGCCAATAACAATGTGGGTACTGGAACCTGTGACAAAGTCAACAATATACATCCAGCTGTTCATACAAAAACTGAGAATTCTGTTGCCTCCTCCCCTTCTTCAGCCATTTCCACAGCAACACCTTCTCCGAAATCTACTGAACAGACTATGACCAACAGTGTTATCAGCCTTAACAGCCCCCACAGTGGACTTGACACAGTCAATGGAGAGGGAATTGAGGACTCTCAGAGCCCCACAAAAAAGGACCCTCCTTTAACTACCCACAAACCAAGTGCGAAGACCATACCATCCATGTCAGTCTCCATATACCCTAGCTCGACAGAGGTTTTAAAAGCATGTCGGTAAGTAAACCTATGTTTACCTTGTGCAAAGAGACGGTTTCTATGTTTGTGATTTCACCTGTGTATGTTTGCGTGTGAATTCGTCCTCTGTATCTGGCCTGCAATAGTTCAGCCTGTTTTGCATGCTCTGGGGGGGGGGGAAATCTATGGATTTCAAAATTTCACTTATAATTCCGTTTTTGCTTTTTGGATATATTTGTGCTGCAGTATTCTGTTATCATTTTGCCTTCATGTTTCAAAACCAAGAATGAAATCTACAGAAAGAAAGTACAGTAGAAAGATTTATTCATCTATATATACTGATCTGAATTCTGCCATGTGAATATATGCTTAAAATGTAAACATTAGCTCCATTAGAGATAATCCATTGGAAATCTAAGCTGTTATATGGCACCAGTAGTGGTACAGAGGTGGTGTTGTACTTTTATATGTCCTTTTCTCATATCTTGTTTTTTTGTGTGGGATTATGTAAAATTGATGACACACTTTACTATACCCGGTATTAGAGTTCTCCAAGATGTATACGTTCTATTGGAAAATATATTAGTTACATCATACATCTTCAAGGAGTTCCTGCTGCTTCTTAGTTTGCTGCTGTTCAACGCTCTGCACACTGCTATGTCATCGAGCCCTAACGCCTGTAAATAAAGATACGAAAATGTTTCCTTAATCTCAAAGGCAAATAGTAATCTTGTGTACCTCATAAATGGAAGCTCGTTGTTACATTTTTAGATCAGTTCAGAAAGTTTTCAAAGGATTGTCACACTAGTTCACCATTAAAAATTGTATTTATTATGATTGTATTATTATAGATGATAAAAGTGAGCATTGTTTGCTATTTACGTGCTATACTGCAATCTGATCTACTGAAGAGCTTTGGCATTTACTTACTTAGTTTTACCCCACCTGGTGTTCAGTGTGCATAGCAATCTGTAGGTCCAGGTAATGAGCTTGAGTGCTAGTGGACACATGCTGAGTCATTCTGCATACAGCCAGGTCTGTGCACCATGAGCCTCTGTGCCAGTAACCAGGCGGTATAGCTGAGAAGGGAGGGGGAGGGCTATAATGTCAGCTGCCAGCAGCACCAAAGGGGACAGATGGAAGAAAAATGCTACAAATACTGCAAGTTACTTTAACCTAGGTATTAATAGCATTTTAGAAATGTTGCTGCAAAGAGATGTGAGTAATCTTTTTCTTTCTTGCTGGTTATTATGTTACACTTTGGACCAGTGTTAGTATGTACAATGTATGTGGGTACCATAGTGCTACGGTATTTCTGAATAGTTTTCTAATGTGTGTTTTATGTATTTAAAATGAGACTGACTGCTTTTTATTCACATTTCTGCTTAATACGGCTGCATTTGCAGTCTGTTTTATGCTACAGCATGGTTGATAAGGCTGGTAATACACATTAGATAGCTAGAAGATTGTTCCCCAATACTTAGTTGATGCTGCAGAGGGGTACATGCTGCTGTCAGACGTCTGTGGCAATTTCTTATTTCCTGGGGGAACATTGGAGCAGCCAGTCCAGCCAGCTGACATTTATCTGACTCAAGATGCAACCTTTCACCTTCTGACTATTTAGTTGCTTTTTTAGTGCTTTGATCTTGTTTGGTAGCTATATAAAGAGCTATAACATAACACTTTTGTATCCTCCATGCACCAAGCCACTCTGTTAGGTAGTTTGGTAAAAGCCACCCCCAATTCATTTAATGTGGTGGACTGAAAGTAATGTTATCCTGATTGTAGTCATGTGACATCTGCAGCCAGTCATTAGCCTCCGTGGTGACATTTGCGCATATGGCACTGTGACTGCTGAGGACATCCGGTCACGTGTCTCTTATGTGTATGTTGTTGCTGAGGCCAGTAATTGGCTACTGTGGTCATTTGATACCTAACGTGATGTCATCACTTCTGGCAGGGAAGGCACAATGGGCGGCGTTTACAAGGTGACTAATGTGGTGGTTCTTTTTAAATGTTCCATTTTTTGCTGCTTTGCCATTTTTAAATGAGCCAGACAAACCCCTTTAACTACCAATGATACATCTTATTAAAGCCCAGTCATGTTCATATGCTGTAGGTGTCATACTCCGTATGGAGCGCTGTTTCTAGGTAGTTTTACTTGCTGGTTCTGTGTGTGTAAGCATTGGTGTGAGGGGGAAGAAGTTTGCTGCCTATTACTGCCTTGCACATCCCCTGGTATCCCCAGGGGAAGATGCATAGACTTTTGTAGAGATATTTCTAAAGAGGGGTAATATGTGCGAACACATTATAACACTTCAAAAGAGATCTTAAAAGGGATTAGCAGATGAATGTCTTCGCATCAGCCCCGTCATAGCAAATGTTTACCGTCGTCTGGATTGAAGGGAGTTTTAGTATCGTGTGAAGGTGTGTGTGTTTGAGCATTTATAAGGCTGGGCTCACCTCTGCATTGTCTATCAGTTTTTCTGTTCCATTTAAACACCCATTGGTTTGTGCGTGTTCAGACTGCTCAGGTGTCATCAGCTTACCAGCCTACCCCTGACCTCAGCTCTGCTCATTTTCAACTTTGAGGAGGATTTGGGAATGTAAGATTCTTCCAGGGCTGTGGTGTCAGTAGGCCAAGTCAATATTTTTCCACAGCCTGACTCCAACTTCTTCATACGTGGTTGACACCATGGTCTGTGAGGAGCGGTAAAAATCCTCTAATTTATTTAAAACAGCGTTCCTATGATAGTAAATATGTAACAGACTCTGCATCTAATTATACAATACTTATGTCTGTAACGTTATTCTGGCGCAGACTCCACCCAAAATTGGTCCTGACTTTGACTACACAACTCTGACTCCACAGACCCTGGTATCTACATGGGTTATATTTTTAACTAGAAACATGGATTTTATTCATCTATAAAAAAAAAAAAAAAAAAAATCCTACTAAATCCTGCAGTTTTAATAGCATGACACTTCCCACTTCTGTAGGGGTATACTTATCAGCAGTCACTTCATTTACATCACAGGACAAACAGGATTACAATAGAAGATAACACTGCTATAGATAATACCACTGACCCTTCAAAATAAAGCGACATGTCAATAAATGTCACAGCTTATCTATTCCCCCCTCCTTGCATGCCTAGAAAACACATCCATAGACCTCAGTGAATTGGCTTCAGTCTGCTGCTACCTATGGCCATGTGACTGCTGTAAATTAGATCACGAAATGCTCACAGATCAGAAACCACAAGTCAGTTTCAGGTGATTTGTGGTTTCTGATTCGGTCGTAGCTGCGTACTCTTTAGATGCTTTGGTCATCTGCAACTGAGGCATCTAAGCAGAGGTGGTGCATGGGCAACCATATTGGACTTGAATATCATGAGAAGCAGATCTTTTGCTATCTCATCCAGGAGCCTATTGTAGACGCCCATGCTTGTCTAAAGTTAACATATTCATTTAACATGCCTGCTCTCCTGTTTGCTGCCATAGGCAGAAATCTCACCATATTCTGCAATCGAGTGGTATTGGAGTATATTTTATGGGCAATCAGACTCCCTAGGGTTAAAAATAAAAAAAAAAATTAAAATATAAAAATTTATATCACCCACTTCCTTAGATCACATATTTAAGATGTAGAAAAATAAATCTGAAAATGCCTAAAATATAAACATATTTATACCATATGGTGAACGCCTTAGTGAAGATAAAAAAAAAAAAAAAAAAAAAAAATCAAAGATATTGACTGAAAACCGATCAAAGCATCATACATTCCCTATACTGGTGTTAATAAAAACTACAACCTGCCGACAAAAGCCCTTACAAGTGTCACAATAGGGCAATGAAAAGAAATGTTTGGATTCTTGAAAGTTTTTAAAACACAAAAAAAAACCCTTTTTATAAGTTTGGTATTGCCATGATCGTACTGAGCTACAGAAAGTAACGTGTCAGTTTTGTCATGTGGTGAATGTCGTAAGCACAGAATCTACAAGAAAATGGAGCAATTGTGTTTTTTTTTTCCAATTCCACCAAATTTTTTTCAGCTTCTCAGTATGTCATATGTAATATAAAATGGTGCAACTTCCCTTCAAAAAATAAGCCCTCATACTGTTTGGTCATGTGTTTTAGAAGGGGGGGGGTTAAAAACAAAAATGGGAAACGGCAGGAAGGGGTTCATATTTTATATATTTTTTATAATAGGATTTGCGGAGTATTTAGTAGCCAGTTTTAGAATTTTCAGAGGGGAAATAAGGGGTGAAGTGTATTAGCTGGGCAGCAGAGGTGAGGGGGGATTGGACAGCATTAGATAGGAGGCCACAGAGAAGAATGTCTAGGCAGGAGATCATCTAAACGTGGACTAGTATGTTTATTGGCACCAGAGAAAAGAATAGATTGGACACCCATGAAAAGGACTGTTTATGTGGTTTTTTTCTTAAAATAAAATTTTGCAAGATGAGTAGGAGGGACTGTGACTAAATCTGGAATACGAAGATGCAAAGTTACCATAAAACAAAGCAGGAAAATGTAGAAAAAAATTGCACAGAACCTGTTTGACAGAACTAGAGACTTTCTTAGGCTAAGACCCCATGAACACGACCATATGTGCTTCTGATGTGGGGCTGAGCTTGTGGTGGAATGCATTTGGATGATGTGCAGTGACATCTGAGCGCATGCCATGATGCATTCATGTCTATAGGGGCTTCCGATCCACTATGTTCCACTGACACAGGACAGGACTAGCACCTGATCTATATTCATCCTTTAATCGTAGTATGTCATTATGGGTTGTACCCCACTGACATACAATATTGCAGATGTACCTACGGTTTCCCTACTAAAGTTTATGCTTGCTCCGTGAATAGTTTCCAAAATAGCATTTCAGTTATTTAAGTGTCTTACTAAATTTGTTGTATAAAGCTTGAGCTCCACAGTGCCATCTGGTGGCCTGATCTGCAAATATCTTACACAACCTGGTATAAAATCTAATGGACTGTAGCATTTAGTTCTGCTGTAAATGTGCATTCCCATTCAAGATCTTGCTGTAAATATGCCAGGGGAGACATTTAGAGACGTGTAAATGGCGTTCTAGGTATTTTTTGGTGAATTGTGGTCTTGTGCTGTGATGCATATGGTGTATTAGAGACTTATGTTTTCCAGAACTAAATGCATGGCCTTACCAGCCTGTCTGTGCCCAACATAACCAGGCAATTTACTAAGTGAAGGCTACAGAATAGGTGGGTATTTGTAAGTCATTGCATGGTATTCATGTGGAATATACATTGTGGTCAGCTACCTGCAGCAATAACAATTGCCTGGATTTCTGAAGAATATATTCACATTATGCAGTTGATGTGGGTGCAGTAAATAAACGCATCAGAAAATCCACTTGCATGGAGGACTTTTTCCTCCCCGGTTTCAGTTTAAAAATGATGGACACTGTTATAGCCAATGGGATCCACAGGTCTCAGTGTGTAGACACTGTTTTAGCGATCTGCCTGTTTGGGTGTCGGGTGCTCTGGACCAACACCATAGAAGCAATGCTAGCGTGTACCTAGCATAATACAGGTGTTTTACTAGTACAGTGCCCATTCTGATTCGCCGGAATACCAGTATTACACATGAGCTGCAGATTTGGATTTTGTGGTTTCACATTAAAGTTGAGCCTGAAAAGATCACTATATGTTGAAACTTAAGGTATCACTGTAACAGGTAAGTATTACCCAAAATAGTGACAGTTATTTAAGAATAGCTTACAATTATAGGAAAAAATAGGTTTACCTCAGATACAGCAGAAACATATAGATCTAATGTAATGCAAGTATTATACCTTGTCATCTGGCCACAGCGCTCAGGACCAATTCACACGGCTGTGTCTAGTTTGGGAAACAAGTTTTGTGTGTGAGATTCATTTCCTATACGGAATACAGCTCAGCTGACCTGAACGCACGTTTATGATGTGAACAGTCACAACTCTGCACTGACATGGGTACAAGACCGTACAGTCATGGATCTGGCAGTTTTTCAATTGCTAAAGTCTGCATTGTGCACATCTGTGGAGTAGGAAGGCCAAACTTCTGACTCCTTTATAAATGCAGCCATGATGAGCCAGAAGCGGTAAATATCCTCTTATTCATTAAAAAGCCAGTGAATGAGTTCCTAAGAAAGTAAACCTGTAACAAACTATACATCGAACATCAGCCCTCTAACCACCAGTCATATGCATAGCCACCAGCTACCTAGACAGATTGTTCCCATGTCCATCAGAATCCTTCAGCTTAGAGAGTCTGTCTGAAATTGCGGATGAAAAAGTGCCACAAGCCTGATTTTATCGTTCAGCAATATTTGGTGATAAAAAAAACAATGTATGCCTGATGTACCCCATGGCAGTCAGTGGGTTCCCTCAGGATCTGTTGTTGTCCGTCATTAGATGGGGTTGCTTTTATTTAATCCGTTTTATTGTTTTATCTAGGCATCTGTCTGAATCTATACGTCTCTCAATCTGACTATCCTATCCATGCATCTATCTGTTTAGGGCGCTTGTGAGATTGTCCACTGCTAGGAGCTGGAGCTGGTTACACCACCAATTTCCTGCTGATGTTCACAATCTGCACTTGGTGTCTATTCTTCTGGTCTGACAGAGGAGCAGAAGAACAGACTGCAAAATTATCAGACTAGAACACAGCCTGAGGTACCCCATTGACTATAATGGTGCCCATGCGTTGTGTTTTTTGTCTAACTGAAACCACTGGATTAAAAAGTCAGGCTTGCAGCACTTTTTGGTCTGGCGATTTCTGACAGATCTGTGTTAGGTGGACAGACGCACTTTAATTTGTTAGATTCCACCTTCTCTCTGACAAAAACAATTACCTTGTATTTTCTAAATTATCTGATATTCTGAATGGCTGGTTTATTATTACTGAAAGGGTATTCGTGCGTGCAAATGTTTTCCAGAAAAGGAAGGCAAAGTTGGTTCTAATACATGGAACTGTATTGTTACTGTGTCTGTTTCGAAGAGACCACAAATACATGCCTGTTTGTTATCCCAAAGTGGCCTAACCGATCTCTACATTTCTTCAGTATGTACACCCGTTAATGACATATTGATGATATATGCCGGGTTGTGCCTTCAATGCCCAATATTGGCCGCTTTGCCTAGCCGATATTATTGGTAGGTCTAGATATTTACATTGTTTCATTACTGTTTTTCCATATGGTGGAAACTGAATGGCCTTCCTTGTAAGATGATGGTCCTTATAAACTACCTTTATAATAACAGATCTTGTAGTGAGATTTTTTTGTTCTATTCTATCAGGAATCTGGGTAAAAATGGTCTATCAAACAGTAGCATTTTACTGGACAAGTGCCCACCTCCTCGGCCGCCTCCACCACCATATCCTCCTTTACCAACAGATAAACTAAATCCTCCAACCCCAAGCATCTATGTGAGTATAGCTATGGCAGACAAGCCCTGAGTGTATCCTTTTAGTAATGGTGTGACGCATACTTCAACTTCCCAGTATCACTTGCTGTGTGTTATACTCTTATTTTTCTATCAACAGCTGGAGAATAAGAGAGATGCTTTCTTCCCACCTCTTCATCAGTTCTGCACGAATCCGAACAATCCTGTTACTGTTATCCGTGGCCTTGCTGGAGCACTTAAATTAGGTACTTGTACTGTCTTACATGTGTATATTTTTTTTTCCCCCAGTTTAGTATTTTTTTTTTTTTTTTTTTTTAAGTTGCCAGATGTGGTTTGTCATATGTTCTTATTCCATTCCCATATGTTTTTCTGGGGATATATCTATGTAATAAAACTAACCCTACTCCTTCCCCAGTGGATTCCGAATCTTCCTTATGGTTGGTTTGTGAAACTTTGCACCCAAACTGCTTCCATGTTTGTATGAAGTGGTCATGGACACAAGCTTGAACAAGAAGTTTACTATAAATTTATATCTCTGTTCCATGTAGTCATTACAATCTCTGCATTATTCTGCAGAAGCTGCAATTTCTTATTCATACTTATCATAGGGTAGCGGTTTGTGGATCTTGGACATATTAATGCTTATACATTTAGCTATATTTTATATTGCTATTTTGCTATAGTTTATACTTGGCTAGTATAAAAACTGTGAAGTTCATCGCACTGGTTTGTGCTTTTCTTCAGACCTTGGTTTGTTTTCTACTAAAACACTGGTAGAAGCAAATACCGAACACATAGTTGAAGTGCGGACACAGTTGTTACAGCCTTCAGATGAGAACTGGGATCCAACTGGAACTAAGAAAATCTGGCGTTGTGAGAGTAGTCGCTCACATACTACCATTGCAAAATATGCACAGTATCAGGCTGCTTCATTCCAGGAATCACTAAGGGTAAGTAACATATATGGTCGTGTGTATGGGAAATATAAAGAAAGCACTAATACTTTTCCCTACTGCCAAATCCACTTCAGCTTTGGCTCAAAACACCTGCAAAAATCTGCAACAAGAAAAGCAGCTTTCCCACAATGTGGGCCCTTCGCTTTTAAAATGTTTTCATTATTCATTAGGAGGAAAATGAGAAGAAAAGCCACCACAAGGACCACTCAGACAGTGAATCCACATCTTCAGATAAGTGAGTAGTAACATGTATTATGTTTATAACTTTTAGGCTTCTTGTATGAAAGTAAGTCATGGGTGAATCTATTGAAAAAGGAACAGACCTGCATATAGATGACACCGTGTCCTCTCTGTCTTTTTCATGGACACTGTCATTAGACTAGATGGACAAAGCTACAGGTCCCCACACATGTCTGTAAAAACTACAGATGTGTATATGGAGCCATTGAAATATATATGTCCATCTATTATCTGCAATTACAAGTCCATAATTGCAGATATTGTAAGCTGAAAAAATACAGTCAGCTTGTTTTGTTTGATCTTTAAATTTACTTTGATCATTTACTTATCCTGGAAATCTAATGAAAATACTTTCAGGTAAAATTCAATATTTTAACCAAACTGTGAGTGAAAGCTGATGGATTTCACCGTGTTTTGATATAGCATTACTATGTAGAATGCTGCATTTTCAGCAGACCATTTACTAAATTTTTACATGTATCCCTTCCTTAACCCTGTCTTCCAATACACAGAAACACAAAATCTCCTGGACATTAGTTCCTTATATATTTCTAAAGAAAGGTCCCCATTTTTCTTAAATGTAACACGGGCTGTTTCCTTTTGTCTTTAAATACCTCTAGATTCATAGTCTTCACTAATAATTCAGTGAGAGTATTTCTAGGTGGAGCTAGCCCCTTTAACCTACCTTAATATGGTCTTTCTGCTGCCAACAATGCCAGATTTATCAAAGGAGTTTTCTGAGTTGGGCAAAAAATTTTCCCAAGTTGGGGCTTTGATTCCCCTGCCATGCTACCACATAGCCATATATCTGTTTGACCACTGCAGCCAATAAAGGGCCTCAGTAGTCCCATGTCATATACTGTTGAGGTCAGTGATTTGGCTGCAGTGGTCACATGGGTATTCAAGCTCCACTGACTGGGAGCAGTGGCACCAGGGAATAAACGAGTAATGTTTCTTTTACTATCACAACTCTGAAAACTTCTTACTGACCCCATCTTTGTAGGTGCTGTTATTTCTCTGTAAAGAAACACTGCCATGTACAGTCATATGAAAAAGTTTGGGCACCCTTATTAATCTTAATCATTTTTAGTTCTAAATATTTGGGTGTTTGCAACAGCCATTTCAATTTGATATATCTAATAACTGATGGACACAGTAATATTTCAGGATTGAAATGAGGTTTATTGTACTAACAGAAAATGTGCAATATGCATTAAACCAAAATTTGACCGGTGCAAAAATTTGGGTACCCTTATCATTTTATTGATTCGAATACTCCTAACTACTTTTTACTGACTTACTGAAGCACAAAATTGGTTTTGTAACCTCACTGAGCTTTGAACTTCATAGCCAGGTGTATCCAATCATGAGAAAAGGTATTTAAGGTGGCCAATTGCAAGTTGTTCTCCTATTTGAATCTCCTCTGAAGAGTGGCATCATGGGCTCCTCAAAACAACTCTCAAATGATCTGAAAACAAAGATTGTTCAACATAGTTGTTCAGGGGAAGGATACAAAAAGTTGTCTCAGAGATTTAACCTGTCAGTTTCCACTGTGAGGAACATAGTAAGGAAATGGAAGACCACAGGGACAGTTCTTGTTAAGCCCAGAAGTGGCAGGCCAAGAAAAATATCAGAAAGGCAGAGAAGAAAAATGGTGAGAACAGTCAAGGACAATCCACAGACCACCTCCAAAGAGCTGCAGCATCATCTTGCTGCAGATGGTGTCACTGTGCATCGGTCAACAATACAGCACACTTTGCACAAGGAGAAGCTGTATGGGAGAGTGATGCGAAAGAAGCCGTTTCTGAAAGCACGCCACAAACAGAGTCGCCTGAGGTATGCAAAAGCACATTTGGACAAGCCAGCTTCATTTTGGAAGAAGGTCCTGTGGACTGATGAAACAAAGATTGAGTTGTTTGGTCATACAAAAAGGCGTTATGCATGGCGTCAAAAAAACACAGCATTCCAAGAAAAACACTTGCTACCCACTGTAAAATTTGGCGGAGGTTCCATCATGCTTTGGGGCTGTGTGGCCAATGCTGGCACCGGGAATCTTGTTAAAGTTGAGGGTCGCATGGATTCAACTCAGTATCAGCAGATTCTTGAGAATAATGTACAAGAATCAGTGACGAATTTGAAGTTACGCCGGGGATGGATATTTCAGCAAGACAATGATCCAAAACACAGCTCCAAATCTACTCAGGCATTCATGCAGAGGAACAATTACAATGTTCTGGAATGGCCATCCCAGTCCCCAGACCTGAATATCATTGAACATCTGTGGGATAATTTGAAGCGGGCTGTCCATGCTCGGCGACCATCAAACTTAACTGAACTGGAATTGTTTTGTAAAGAGGAATGGTCAAAAATACCTTCATCCAGGATCCAGGAACTGATTAAAAGCTACAGGAAGCGACTAGAGGCTGTTATTTTTGCAAAAGGAGGATCTACTAAATATTAATGTCACTTTTCTGTTGAGGTGCCCATACTTTTGCACCGGTCAAATTTTGGTTTAATGCATATTGCACATTTTCTGTTAGTACAATAAACCTCATTTCAATCCTGAAATATTACTGTGTCCATCAGATATTAGATATATCAAATTGAAATGGGTGTTGCAAACACCCAAATATTTAGAACTAAAAATGATTAAGATTAATAGGGGTGCCCAAACTTTTTCATATGACTGTATCAGGTGTAACCTTATTTATTTATTATGCTTACTTGTATAGCGCCATCATATTCCGTAGCACTTTACAGACATTGACAGTCACTGTCCCTTATAGGGCTCATAACCTTAACATTTTTCATAGAATATGCAATCTATTCTGCTTTCAGCTAAAAAAAAATCTGCTCATTGTTAGAGCCAAGGAGAGTATATTCTGTGATTTTAATAAAGTCATACTGTTTGACCTTCTACATAGATTATGTAAAATGGCAATATTTGTAATACTAGTATTTTATGGACTTTTTTTTTTCTCCTTCCATAGTTGTGGTCGGAAAAGGAGAGGACCATTTAAGACTATTAAGTTTGGGACCAACATTGACTTATCCGATGAAAAAAAGTAAGATCTTTTATCAAGATACTTGGTAGTAAATCACAGATAATCTGTGTCTGTGCCTAGAATATTTGAGTATAAGTAAGCCAGTGTTTGCCCCTTTTCAGACTTCGAGTAGTACAATAATTCATTTATTGTAGAAGATCACTATAGGTAACATACATTTATGTTTTCTATTAATGCACCCTTTATGTAACTTGTTTGGTGTGAGTTAACGGTAAAGTTTCATGAGGAGTTATACATGGAAGTTCTACATTTTGCTTTAAATTAAATAATGCCAAATATTTAATATCGTTTTTATTTGTAAAAAATATATAAGGGTATGTTCACACTGAGTTTTTTGCAAGCTGAAAAAAATCTGCTTCAGGAATTAGGAAATGTATTTTTGATGCGTGTTTTTTTTTCTTTTTTTTTTCCCCGTGGTTTTTCATCGCGGTCTTTGCTGTGTTTTTTCCTTTTGCTCCAACACACTGTATGGACCTGGAAACTTATCTTTTAAAAAAACTCTTGCAGTATTTGATGCGGTTTTTGCAAAAACTGCATCAAAAAAGTGTTGCATTTTTCCCGCCTCCCATTGATTTCAATGGATTTTTCAAGGCGGAATCCGTCTGAAGATAGGTCATGTCACTCTTTTTTTTTTTTTTTTCTTTTTTTTTTTTCCTCTAGCTGAAAAAAAATCAGCTAGAGGAAAAAAACTGCTACTAACTCCCATTGCAATGAATGGGAGGTGTTTTTTTAGGTGGATTCCGCCTCAAAATCAGCCTGCAAAATAACCCTGTGTGAACATCTCCTAAAAAGGTATTATTTACTTAATTCATCACTAAGTCTAAAATTGTTTTCCTTTTTACTTTGAAGGTGGAAATTACAGCTTCATGAATTGACCAAACTTCCAGCATTTGCACGTGTTGTGTCAGCTGGAAATCTCCTAAGTCATGTTGGTCATACCATTCTAGGAATGAATACTGTTCAGCTCTACATGAAGGTTCCAGGAAGCAGAACTCCAGGTTGGTATGACATAGATATAGATCTAAACACATACACATATATATATTTCATTGTGGTCATTCCCCCAGTACCCTCACTCACATTCCCCTCATTTGAGGTCCATGCCATCAGACTTTTCCGCCCACTCTCCTTACGTGTAGCTGTGATCTACCGTTCCCCTGGCTCACCCTACCAATTTCTGTACAGTGCTGCAGAATATGTATATTTATCTATATAAATAAATGTATTATATAATATTTTTAAAATAAACCTCAGATACTGATACATATTTCTGTTTTCTAATCTTTCTCTGTTTATAGTTTTACTTTTTAATGTTTCTGATTCTACTATTTTCTTATGTATGAACTTTTCTGATTCTAGGTCATCAAGAGAACAATAATTTTTGTTCAGTGAATATTAATATTGGGCCTGGAGACTGCGAGTGGTTTGTTGTTCCAGAGTCATACTGGTGTGTAATGAATGAGTTTTGTGAAAAGTAAGTGAAATATCACCTTCTTTCGCTTTCTCAGTCGTATTGTCAAGATTTGCTCTCCCATTAAAAACCTTGGATAACATTTAGTTTTTTTTTTTTGATAAATTAGATCCTCCTTAAAGGGTTTTTCCGGTCTTTTTCCTTTGCATGGGTCTTCAATCGAAGATCAGTTGGGATCTGACCCCTGCAGATCAGCAATGTGATGAGGTGTCTGTCATCACAGGCCACATAACATCCACATAACAGGCCATGTGACATCACATTCATCGGTCTCATGGCCAGTTCTGGGCATGGGGCAGAGCTGTGATACCAGTCACAGCCACTATACAAAATTATGGTGCTGTGGTAGATTTTCTGTGAAGAGGCCACATCACTCACCTGAGTGCTGTAGTCTTTTCGAACAGCTGATCAGCAGGCGTCCCTGGTGTTAGACTCCGCCAATCTCGAATTATAGCCCAGAAAACCCCTTTAATGCTAGTGACACAAATGAGCGTGTATGTGGACAGACTTCCTCATGCACATACATTGAGTCTGTGTGAAGTGTAAATCTTGTGGAAAAAGTGGGGTTCTGGGCAAATAATGTTTGTGACACTAAATGTGGTATAGTAATGGGTGAGTACTGAACAGTACTCTCCCTACATATCTTAATACGTATGCTGTTCTATATCCATTTTACAGTCTCTCTGAGCTTTCCACAGGTTCCAAACTAGTGGGAGCCATTCACGTGGCCAAAAATGTGGCGCAATTGAGGCGGACTTCAACCTCAGATTCCGCTTCATTTGACATGATTGAGCAGGACGCTTATTTTTTCAGCATCTTAATTTGATCTCTGACTCCCGTTGAGATTCTTGAGGTGCCAGCGGTATCTGTGGTGCAGCATATCCAGCCGTAGATGGTAGCTTAAATTATGAATGTAAGCCACAACACACTGATGAGTAAAGCTTCACTACAAATACCACCGGCACCTCAAGGACCTCAGTGAATAGAATGAAATATTTGAACTATATTTTTTGAGATGCCATAGTGACAGACTTCTTTGACAGCTGGTATTCTAAGTGGGCCTCAGGGTACTTTTAGTGTAATTGTTGTTGAAGTCTTATGTTTTTTTTTTCCCCCTTTCCAGAAATAACATAAATTTCCTTTTGGGATCATGGTGGCCAAATCTTGAAGACTTATACGAAGCAAATGTTCCAGTATACAGGTTCATTCAAAGACCTGGGGACTTGGTTTGGATAAATGCTGGCACAGTTCATTGGGTTCAGGCAATTGGATGGTGTAACAACATTGCGTGGAATGTTGGGCCTCTAACAGGTATGTGGGTGATTTATGCAGTTTAAGCATGACATACATGTAGAAAACTGTGACTTTATAAAAAGGACTTTTTCAAGTAGAGATATATTGTAAAGTATTTTTAATTTTACATCCTTTTCAGCTTACCAGTATAAACTTGCTGTGGAACGGTACGAATGGAACAAACTGCAGTGTGTAAAGTCAATAGTACCAATGGTTCATCTTTCTTGGAACATGGCAAGGAACATTAAAGTATCAGATCCAAAACTGTTTGAGATGATAAAGTAAGTTAATGATCTTATGAAGAGATTTCTTTCATAGGTCCCAGCTCTAGTTATAGAAAAAACATTCCTTTAAAGGGTTGTCCAGGTTCTGAAGATAATTGATACTGATGACTTAAGTGCAAGAGAACTCTGATCGCGGGTCTCCGCTGTTCATTACAGCAGAGACTCAGTAGCTATGGCGGCCGCCATCTTTAAAGACTCGACATTCATTTTTTTAATTTATTTTTTTCAAGATTTATTGTGGAAATTACTGTGATTCTCATTTATACTCGTATGAAACAGCTGCATTGAAATTGAAATATATTTTTCAGTCACAGAAATTGCTGATTTTCATATATAATACCAAATAAAAATGTGTATGATGCACACAATATGTATATCAATGTTCTATTCCTTTTTCCCTTACACTTAGATATTGCTTACTGAGAACACTGAAGCAATGCCAGGCACTAAGAGAAGCTCTTATTGCTGCAGGAAAGGAGATTTTGTGGCATGGAAGATCAAAAGAGGAGCCTGCTCATTACTGCAGCCTCTGTGAGGTTAGTGAATACTGAGGCCTAGTTTCTTTTTTTTTTATTGGGTTCCGATTGGAGGTTTTAACCCCTTGGATGCTACGGTCAAACATGACCGCGGCATCCAAGGGGTTCTGCCATGTTGCTGCTCACCTCAGCACCCCCCGAACTCGACACGTTATATAATCTATAATCTGCAGCCCGGGGTCAGGCCAGTGACTCCAGGCTGCCTGGAGCCCCCACTACCTGGTTGATCCTGCCAAGACCTCCCTAAGTCAGCGCTATGTGTCTCCATAGTGCTGACTTCCTGTATAGACTGCAAGACACTTGTATGCTCGTGTCTTGCAGTCTATAGTACTGAGCCAACGATCAAAGCATCATTGGCTCAGGTGTCCTAATGGGACACATGAAAAAATAAAAAAAAAGTGAAAATAAAAATAAAATAAAGTTTGTGAAAAAAATGAATAAAAGAATAAAGCCCCAAAAATTCCCATTTTTTTTTTATATAAATGAATTATATTAAAAAGAACTCTAAAAAATTAATAAAAACAATACATATTTGGTATTGCCGCGTCCGTAACAACCTGTACAATAAAACTGAAGCAATATTTAACATACATGGTGAATGTCGGGGGAAAAAAAGATAAAACGGAAAAAACCTGCCGGAAGTAATGATTTTTCTCCATTTCACCTTGCAAAATATGCCATAAAAAGTGATCAAAAAGTCCTATGTACCCCAAAACAGTACCAATAAAAAACACAGGATGTCCCGCAAAAAATAAGCCCTCAACCAACTCTGTAAACCGCTAAATAAAAATGTTACGCATCTCAGAAGATGGCGATGCAAAAACAATTCATTTATGTCCCCAAATGGGTTCTTGTTCTGCAAAATTAGTATTAAAAAAAACAATATGCATGACGTATTGCCATAATCGTACCGACCCGTAGAATAAAGGTAACATGTTACTTACACTCTAAGCTGCATGGCGAAAAATTTAAAAGGTAAATCGCAGTGCCAGAATTGACGGGGTTTTTTTTAATCCACCAAGAAAGAGTTAATAAAATTTATTCAATAAGTTATAGGCGCCCAAAGATGATGTCATTGCAAAATACATTTCACCCCGCAAACAACAAGCCATCATATGGCTACATCACCAGAAAAATAAAGAAAATATAGCTTGTACAATGTGAAGACAAAAACCCCAAAAATCGCCAAATCATTCGAACAAAACTGGCTGCGGAGGGAAGGGAATGTATTAGCAGTGCGAGTGTATATCGGGGGACAAACAAGATTTAGAGCTTACAAGGGAAAATAAACCAGAAGTGACCCCCAGAGTGACCTCCCCAATAATAGGAACTACTGGGGAAATAGGGAATTTGGTGTTCCCAATGCACTCCGCACAGTTTACCTATTCACGTTTCCCCATCCTCTGTGTATTCACGTCTGGGATAGTAATGCTCACTACACCCTTTGATAAATTCTTTGAGTGATGCACTTGTCAAAATGGGGTCACTCCTTTGGGGAATCCACCTATATGGTACCTTACAGGCTATGCAAACATGACATGGCGTCCAAATCCCAAACATCTGAATCTGCGCTCCAAAAGCCACATAGCGCTCCTTCCCTTCTGTGCCCTACTGCGTGCCCAAACTGCAGTTTATGCCCACATGTATGACACTGGTGTACCCAGGGTAACGTACTTAATGTCATATGTGGGTATAAACTGCTGTCTGGGCACAGCCGGGCACAGAAGGGAAGGAGCGCTATTTGGTTTTTGGGGCACAGGCTTGGACGGTTTGGTTTTTGGATGCCATTGCACTTTTGCAGAGCTGAAACGCCAGTAAAGTGGAATCCTCTGACATGTCACCCCATTTTGGAAACTACACCCCTGAAGGAATTTATCCAGGGGTACAGTGAGCATTTTTAACCCCCAAATGTTGCTATAATTTATTATCCATAAATGAATACGCAGCGGATGGTGAAAGGTGAAAATGACAATTTTTCCAGGAATACGTCATTTCAGTGCCCGGCTTGTATCAGAGGCAAACGGTCCAAAAGCTGTTGTACCCGGGTTACCCGCTTAACAGTTTTTGGAGTGTGTGCCTCTACAGACATAAGCTGAGCACAACATATCGGGCACTGAAACGGCGTATCTCTGGAAAAATGTTATTTTTTTTTTTTTTTAAACTCGTTTTATTGAAAATTGCGTATCAGACAAAGGAAAAGAAATCAAAACAAATACATAACATGTTGCGCACCAAAAAACGAGAATTTCAATGTAAATTCACTCAACGCACCACATCCCACCTCGCCAGGTCCTCGTCCCATCCGGACCATATAACGTAGACTCGGTACAGAAAGAATATAATCAGGACCTGCGTAATACTGTATACATCAGTTATCATGTACAAAACATGCAGTCAAGAAAAATGTTATTTTTAACTTTTCATTATCATCTGCGCATTCATTTCTGGAAATTAAAAGAATGCAACACTTAAGGGTTAATAATGCTCACTAAACCCCTTGATAAATTTCTTGAAGGGTGTAGTCTCCAAAATGGGGTGACGTCTACGGATTCTACTTTATTTGCAATTCTTGGACTCTGCAAAAGTGACATGGTGTCCAAAAACCAAACTGTGCTCTAAAAATAAAAACCAAAATAGCGCTCCTTCCTTTCTGTGCCCGGCTGTTCCCAAACAGCAGTTTATACCCACATATGACATTAAGTACAAGACATTAAGATAGCCCACTTAATAGTTTTAGGCGTTCATGTCTCTGATGCTACAAAGTGGCCACAACATATTAGGCACTGAAATTGGATATTTCTTCAAAAACTTCAATTTTCACTTTGTACATTAATTTTTGGGAAGCATTTCAAAGTGATAATACCCCTTGATACATTCCTTGAGGGGTGTAATTTCCAAAATGGGGTCACTTTTGGGAGTTTCCATTGTACTGGTACTTTAGAGGCTCTGCAAATGCGACATGGCACCTGAAAACTATTCCAGCAAAATCTGCCCTCCAAAAGCTAAATAGCACTCTTTCCATTCTGAGCTCCACCATGTACCCAAGCAGCAGATTACAACCACATATGGGGCATTTCTGTGTTCAAGAGAAATTGTGTAACGAACTTTGGGGAGCTTTTTCTCCTTTGTCCTCTTGTGAAAATGAAAAATTTGGGGCTAAATTCATGTTTTATTGGAAAAAAAGTAATTTTTCATTTTCATGTTCCAATGTTAATAAAATCTGTGAAACAGCTGTGGGGTCAAAATGCTCACTATACCCCTTGACATGTTCTGTGAGGGGTGTAGTTTCCAAAATGGGGTCACTTTTAGGGGGTTTCCACTGTATTGGTACTTTGGGGGCTCTGCAAATGCAACATGGAGAAATTGCATAACAAACTGTGAGATGCATTTTCTCCTTTAACCCTTTGTGAATGTTAATTTTAGGGCTAAATGAAGGGATTAGTGGAAAAAAATGAAATGTCTAAATTTTACCTCGATATCGTTTTAATTCTTGTGAAATGCTTAAAGGGTTAACAAACTTCCCAAATGTTGTTTTGAATTATTTCAGGGGTGCAGTTTTCAAAATGGGGTGATTTATGGGGGTTTCTAATATATAGGCCTTTATAATCCTCTTCAAAACTGAAGTGGTCCCTAAAAAATTTGATTGGGAAATTTTCTTGTAAATCTGGAAAATCGCTGTTACACTTGTAAGCCTTCTAACATCCAAAATAAATGAAAGGACGATTAAAAGATGATGCCAATATAAAGCAGAGATATGGTAGATAATATTTATTAATGTATTTGGGTGGTATGACTGTCTGAAAAGAAGAGAATTTCACATTTTGATTTGATTTGCAATTTTTTTTTTCTCTCCAAATTTCCATCAAATATCATATTTTTTTTATAAATAAATACAAAAATATTGATTAGTGTTTACCACTAACATGAAGTACAATGTGTCACGAGAAAACATTCTTAAAATCACTTGTGTAAGTTAAAGCGTCTCAAAGTTCTTGCCATATAAAGTGACACATATCAGTTTTGAAAAATGAGGCCTGGTCCTTAACACACTTTTGGGCTGTGTCCTTAACGGGTTAAATTCTGCACATTTCGTATATAGCACTCCCGTGGAGTCCATTTTTAGGAGTAGCATTTCATGGCTGGTGAGTACCGGGTATCACCATGGGTTGGTGAGGCCTGAGTAGAAAATGCTACCCACTATTTAGTCTAGTGGGTAATGGTAATACTGACTTTTATTTTTAATTGAAAGTATTACATTTGTGCAAAAAAATCCAAAGAGAAAAAAAAACTGCTTATCATGGCATATGTGTTTTAATGTCATCTTATCATTCTAGGTGGAAGTCTTCAATCTGCTTTTTGTAACAAATGAAAGCAATTCTCGGAAGACGTACATAGTTCATTGCCATGACTGCGCACGAAAAACTAGTTCAGACCTGGAAAACTTTGTGGTGCTAGAACAGTACAAAATGGAGGAGCTAATGCAAATATATGATTTGTTTACATTAGTAAGTATGCATGCATCCCTACTACCATGACAAACAATTGGTATTAGAATTAAATACTGACTACAGCCAGAATGTGAGATATGATGCAGTGAGATCCTGAACTGCCAGATTGCTACAATACTGAATTGACAAAGCTGTAAATAATGTACAGTATAGCAGCGAATCAGCAGTTCAGGAGCTCACTGCATAATACACTATGATGCTCTCGGTTCTATTTCACAAGCCCTTGGTCAGTTCAGTAAACAGCCCACATGTGGACAATGTTTTATAGTTATAACACGGACGTGCGACTAAGCCATCATGGTTAAAGACGTCCAATTTTATTTTTGCATGTGTTTTTAATTTTTTTTTTTAAATCCGGGAAAATATAAACAAAAGAGGGAAAACGTGTCTATTTTTCACTTTTCATTTTTTTTTTTTTTTTTATTTAATAGCACAGTGCTACTAAAAAAAACTATAAAATAATTTTTCCTCTCGGTTATGGTAATTTTTATTTTGTATGGTGTCGTTGGGGGTGGTGCATGAACCTGTAATAAGGGCATGTTGTTGATGTATTATTTTTATTTATTTTTTAATTTTATTACATTTTTTTTTTTTTTTTAACTTTACATTGTGTCCCCATAAGGTCCTAATAGACCTTTGGGGGACTTCTGATCACTTTTTTGGTGGGGGAGGCTGATTTCCACTATAACTGGGGCTGGTACATTTAGCCCCAGTTGCAGGAGGAATACAGCCTCCTGACCGTTACTATAGAGCTGAACTTGGAGCACAGGGGGAGTTTTTCTTCAGGCACTGAGCACTGCTGCATCATCATTGAACACGCCCATCCTGTATTCAGCTTGTCCTCCTGGGCAGTGGGAAGATCAACTCCCACTGAGCTGAATGCAAAATAAGCGTGTTTAGTGATGATGCAGTAGTGCTCAGTAATAGAAGAATACGCCCCTTGTGCTCCAAGATCCTCATTTGAATAAAGAATAAAAGTGATTTTTCTCCACATCCCTGGGGCTCTGAAACTTAAGAAAGGTATCATTTTTATTCTGCTAACAGCATCTACAGCACTATGGGAGCGGTTTATTTAAAGTAGCTGGGGGAAGTGATAGACTCCCTTTAAGTGCCCTGAACTATTAAATATTTCTGGAATGTTGTTCTGACGTTTATGTTGAGCCGTAATGTTCCATTTTAAAGAACAGTATTTTTGTAAATTATAGTTGAATGTTTGTTTCTATATTTACTTGGGTTCTTAAATTTTTATATATTTTTTTTCTTCAGGCTCCTCCAATGCCTTCACCATCTTCTTGATGTTTTTCAATGGACAGTAAATGAGAACATTTCTGATATTCAGGAAGCGACCCAGTTCTGTACCACTGTTTTTTTCCCTCCTACTTTTGTTTGTGTTTTTCCCCCTTTTCCCTTACATTTATTTTTGTTAGGTAGCTGTTCCATAAGGCTGCTGGCTGAAAGCTGCGTCTATGCAACCTTCCAAGTGCGGAGTGTCAACCAACTGGACAGGAGAAGTGCTCCTACTCCAGGACTTTACTATAAAATATGCTGATCCAGCTGTTCATAAAGAAGAAATTCATGTTTTGTATATATCTGACAAGACTGGCAACATTATACAGACTACTGACTTGAAAATCACTTTAGTTCTCTTGTTTTTTTGTTTTTTGTTTTTTGCTTTTTTTTTTTCCTCTTCACCTTATTTTGGGCTGAAAATGTTTTTCATTTCCATCCCTCATCCCTTCTCAATTTCATTTTTATTAAGTACTAACTTTAGCTGGTCGTCTTTGTAAGGTAGTTAGATATTTTACGTCTTTTTGAGCATTTTTTTATTTTTTTTTTTTTTATGTGAAAAGTGATCTTTTATTTTTTGTTTTTCCCGAACCCACTTTAAGTTTCTTTTTTCTGTCTTGTTTTGGAAAAAAAAGAAAACCATGACGGTTACAATTTATGTTTCATAAAAATAAAATGAGTAAAAAAAAAAATTAAAAAAAAATTATAAAAACAAAAACAAAAAAAAACTAACAGCCAAGTCACAAAGATAAATGGGTTGCACATAGACTAAGGAATAAACTTCAGATTTGTGATTTTTGTTTCTAATCTTGATGTAAATTTACACTATTTATAAATACATATTTATTGCTTGAAAATATTTGTGAATGGAATGCTGTTATTTTTTTCCAGATTACCTGCCATTGAAATTTAAGGAGTTCTGTCATTTGAAACACTACTCCTGTTACATTTTCTATATGTAAATAAAACTGCTTAGCATTGTACAGAAACTTTTATTAAAATTGTTTAATGTTTAAAGCGTTTTTGTTTGAATTTTACCAGAATCAATGTACAGTGCTTAGTCTTTTATTCATGTTCAGATCTACTTACATATATATTTATATATACACTTGTGTGTGTATATATGTAAATAAATATCGATTATTGTGTGGGAGGGAATCTACATTTTATATAAGGTCTATATCACTAGTAGATAAAAGTTGTCTACTGTAAGTATTGCTTACGAAACTTTTTTTTTTTAAATATATAGTATGTGAACATGATCTGCAGTGTCCTTCAGATTTGTTTTTTTTTATGTTTTAATGGTCAATGATGCAATAAAACAGAAAACATTTGTTAAGCTCTGCTATAAAACAGATTGTTGTCCATTAAGTTACAGGCAAGGTTTGTTTTACTTGGCATGAATGGAAGATGTGATATTTCTATACACACATTTCAAGATGCTAAACATTCTGACATTCCAAATACGACGTTAGAGCAGGTAAAGGGCAAATGTATTGAGGGCGGCTCAGTCAAAGTATACCTATTTTTCTAAGCTACAGTGTATCCCAAAGAAACTATTGTGTAATAAATTTCTCACCTGGTACTAGACTTTATATTCCTCGTTTTAAGGTGGATTTCTGTGTTTCCATGCATCACTCATAATCTACTTTGAACATGACTGTCATTAATTGTAATATCATATATAAATTGTTTCTTTCCAGTCACTACGTATGAAAAACAAATGATTTTATTTTTCCAGCCTGAAACACAACACAAATAAAAGGACTGCATTTTCATTTGATTTTGCAAGTTTGTGTAGTGTTTTATGTGTTTCGCTAGCTATATAAAACAGAGATAATACAGAAATCTATATTTTAATTAATCTTGCATGTGGTATATTATAGTGCCAGGGTTATTGGAAGCAACGGTTTATAAACACAGGATACTTTGTTCATAGGATGGAGGAGCTAAATTGTTCAGGTATTTGTTCAGGTATTCAAAAAAAAAAAAAAATCAGGTTCTTTTGAATAAATCTAATATTTGGTTAGTATGAATATTTAGTTTTTTCAGTACTACTTTGGTATAATGTTTATTCCTGTGCACGAGGTGTGTTGGCATTGCTACTCAGATATTAACGTTAATGTAGCTGAGCAGTTTCTAACCATGTACAAGTCCTGTAATGTTATAGCGGTTTATTTTTTAAATTCTTTCCATATTGGAAGCACACATTAAAGGGGTTGGCCACTTTCAGACCAATATTGAGAGACAAACGTTGTACAATTTTCCAGTATACTTTATGTATCAATTCCTCACAGTTTTCTAGATCTCTGCTTGCTGTCATTCATTCTGTTATTTCTAGTGGATAAAATTCTGACCATGGTCATGTGATGGACACACAGGTGCACAGCTCGCTACCAGGCAGATGTCTGATTACTGTGTCCATCACATGACCATGGACTGGATGTCACATGACCTTGGTCAGAATTTCATCCAGTAGAAGTAAGCAAAATGAGTGACAAGAAGCAGAGATCTAGAAAACTGTGAGAAAAGTGTATTGGAAAGTTGTACAGCTTTTTATTATTCAAACAATAACATTTGTCTAAAAGTGGCCAACCCCTTTAACTTTGTTATACACAGTGTAATTGTGGTTTATGGCAGGTGCACTTAACAGGAGTCATTCAACTGATAAATCTGACTATTGCATGAAAACTTCATCTCACTGTTTATCCTATTGTTGCTATCCTTGCGTAACTAGACCTCCAGCAATAAGGTCCACCCCCTGCTAAACCTGTCCCATGTTACATAGGAAAGCTAACAAGCAACCTCCTAAACCAGGAAGTGTCAGCCTATTGTGGCTGCTGTAAAGGTCAGTTAAAAGAAAAAATTGAAATATCTGGGTGTTTATGGATAGGAATATAAAACATAAAAGGTCATGCAAGCACACTGGCGCTCTATTCACATGGAGGCTTTAAGAGGACTTTTGGTTCCCCTTCCTTCTGATCACTGGGGAACCCTGGTGATTAGACACTTATCTCCTTTCTTGTGGATAGGGGATTAGACTCTATATCAGCACAGCCCCTTTAAAGATACTACTAGAATTTTTATAATCTGATTTAAAAAAGGACCTGAAGCCACTTCTGACACATCTTAGTAAATTCTCCATGAAATAACAATTATGAGCTTCTTTCTCAAAACGTCTTCTATTCCTCTTGGTTATCTTTGAAAAAAATTAATAAGGGCAATAATAGTACTCAGTTATGAAAGTGGTGTGCCCCTACTCAATCGGGAACTGTTGGCTCTAATTGGATAGTGTCAGTCACCACTATATTGACCATTTTAATCCTTTGCTGCTAAGGCAATTTAACACACTTATCATACACAGATTTTTTTCAGCTAGAGAAAAAAAAAAAGCTACATGACCATCTTCAAGCAGGTTCCGCCTTGAAAAATTTATTAAAAACAATGGGAGGTGGAAAAAACGCAATGCGTTTTTTGTAACAACCACTAGCAATGTTTTTAAATTGAAGTTTCCAGGTCCATACAATCCATTTCAGCATGCAAACAAACTCCATGTGAACACACCCTTAATGGTGGTGCCACACATAGATGCATCCTTTGGCTGTGTTGCTTTCTCTTGTCAGTAAGTTAATTCCACATTTATGTCATTATTGGTAATAGCAAACCACGAGGGCAGTAATGAAATATAGATGAAATGCATAGGCGTTTCACTTACTGAGAAGTTTAAAAATCGGTCACAGGATGCAGCTATAAGCCATATCAGATGCTTGTGTGACACCACTCTTAATAGAGGAATCAAATGTGCTTATCCAAGGTTTACATAGCGCTTTTAGACTGAGGCCCCAAGTTGTGGAAATGCAGATTTTGCTGCTGTTTTTTGAGCCAAAGCCAAGAATGGCTACAAAAGGAATGGGAAATGTATAGGAAGCTCTTCTACCTTCTGCTCAGTCCACTACTGGCTTTGGCTCGATAAACCGCAGCAAAATCTGCAACAACAACAAAAAAAAAAAAAAAAAAAAGCTGTGTTTCCACAACGTGGGGCCTCAGCCTTAAAGGGTTTATCTGTGTCCTACCGTTGACAGTTCACCTGTACCAAGACAGCGGGGGCTCTCAGTAATGTTTACATACGTGAGCAGCACGGCCCTCGGTATGTTAACATTGTAGAGAACCACACTGTTTCTGTACAGGTGATCTGCAGGGGTCCCAGGTGTCATCAGTTCTAGAAATTGCATGTAGTTTTTAATTGCTGTATTACATAGCACATATTACTCTGCATTTCAGCTGTATACTAACAGCAAATCACAGAGGGTGTATAGCCATTCAACAAGTAGACTAGAACTCAGAGATGAATGGTCTGAAAAGAATATAAAACTTTTAATTTGATAAAAACTTCACCAAATAGTGTGAACATCTATATCATGAAGCTTTTATCTAATTAAAAGTAAAGTTTTATATTCTTTTCAGACCATTCACTTCTGTGTATACTAACTGCCAGTAATCCAGAGGTTTTCGACTTAATGGCTTAGAAGTGTACTACTCATTACTGCAATTTAATAATTGCATGGAGTTCTTCAATTTAAAAAAGAAAAAAATGTGATCAATCCCCTCTTAGGCTGGGCTAACATGTAGAAAAGTTCCTGCATAACACCCCAGAGGTTTTAAGGTCTGGAAAGTTGTACATGGTGTGAGACAATAAATGTCTTCCTTCTGTCACTTCTATACACTGAACAAAAATGTAAAAATTTTCATTCTCCATGTAATAAACATAAAAAAAACCTATGCATATTTGGTATCACCATTCTTGACAGAATAAGGTTAACATGTCATTTATACTGCATAACAGATGCCGAAGTTTTATGCAAACATTAACTTCAGAATTGCTTCTTCTCCATTCTCCCCCCAGAATATTAAGAAAATGAATCCCTAAAATAAATGTACCCTAAAATGCATTTAAAAAAATGCAAGTCCCACAAACATAAATCCTCATATGGCTTTAACAAAAATCGATGTATGTAAATAAAAAAAAAAAAAAAATTCACATTTTCAATCAAAGCATAGTAACTGTGTACACTCCTGATTTGTCTAACTAGTAGTATTTTACTTGGTTCTGGTTTAAACTGGTGCAAAGAAAAGGTACAGTAATTACACTTGGAAGTCAAAAATCTTCCACATCTTGTTTTTCAGAGATTTTATGGCAACTGAAAGCAGCGACCTAATTGTTTGCCATGAGCCAAATCATCTTGTAATGTTTCAGGCAGCCTCTTTAATCAGCTGATGGGGAGGGGAGTATATTAAGCCCCCAACCCTGCTTCTGCCACCCTTCCCTAAACCCTACACACCCCCCACCCCTCTCGTCCCCTCTGAACTAATTGACTTTTTCTAGGGATATTAAAAATTCCAGACGAAACAAAACATGTTGATGTCTAATGGTGAAAGTCTAAACTAACACCATTGATTTTTCTTTTAATAAAGAATAGTTTTGTTCCAAAGAGTTTAAAGAGGCGTCTGCCATGGTAACCTGTTTTATGTTGTCCTCCTAAATCTTGATACATCATCTTTTTACTTCTTGATTTATTTATTTTTTTTAAATAGACTTCAGAAGTTCTCAGTAAACCACTGAGTTCAGTGTTTAACAACGCATGATTGCCACAGCCAATATGATGTTATTGCTCCAGCCAGGTTAGGAATTTGGATGGGTGGACCATTGTTTCAGGGGATTCAAGTGGTAAGCAAAGGGCCTAGGCCTGTAATCCTGATCAAGTCCAGAGGCAGCATGTGAGGTTTAATTTTCCTCCCTAAGAATATCCCACCTACATGCAATAAAACAATAGTCCAATTAACACAAAAGGGAAAAAAGTATTTAACTTTTGCTAACTTTAGACTCAAGGAAACTCCAATTTTCACTGTCCTATTTCATCCTCAGCAGCACCAATTGGGTAGAATTAGTGAAATAAAAGGGAAGGGGATTAACAAGTGCTGCTTTTAGTATACTATTGTTGAAGTCTAAAGTTGTTGCATAGATGTCAAGCCTGTAATGCCTCACAAAGGTAGAATTTGTTGTCTATTATGTGGATATTTGAGCTTACTCAAGATGTACAGTAGCAGTAAGAAAGTATAGAATGTGCATTCACAGGAAATGGAGATAAAGATCCTTTTAGTTTGTAGGCTTATAAGATAGCTGATGTTAACCATCTTATAGGGTTATTCTCCTGAATTATGTCAGTCAAAAAAAGCAGGTGAACTTTAAGCATTATTTCCTCAACATCCTCACCTCTGCTTTTTAGAATGCTGACGTCATTCATATCCAAGGTGGCCTTAGCTCAGAATATCAATAAAGAAGCTGGCCGCCTTACCAGAGCCAACTAGTGATGAAGAGCATAAGTGACATACCTAGAATATTGAAAAAGAGAACTTCAAATATCTCCAAAGAATATAATCCATTAGACAGTTCCGTCCTTTTTTTTTTTTTTTTTTTTTTTCAGGACCTCACAAGTCCCAAAGACACCCTTGCAAGAGAGCCACGTCCATCAAAGGTTCAGAAGGTGATTTCAGCACCAGAGATAAAGAATCGGCATTAAAGAATTTTGTGATTACTGGATAATGAAAAAATATGCATTGTGTCATAGAAATTATAGTTGTCACATGGATATATCTCAAATCTGGAAGTCATACAAGAATTATACACACGTGGACAAAATTGTTGGTATCCCTCGTTTAATTAAAGAAAAACCCACAATGGTCACAGAAATAACTTGAATCTGACAAAAGTAATAATATATAAAAATTGTATGAAAATAAACAAATGAAAGTCAGACATTGCTTTTCAACCATGCTTCAACAGAATTTTTAACAAAATATAACTCATGAAACAGGCCTGGACAGAAATGATGGTACCCCTGAAAATACTGTGACCGAAGGGACATGTTAAATCAAGGTGTGTCCACTAATTAGCATCACAGGTGTCTACAATCTTGTAATCGGTCAGTGGGCCTGTATATAGGGCTATAGATACTCACTGTGCCGTTTGGTGACATGGAGAGTACCACACTCAACATGGACCAGAGGAAGCAAAGGAAAGAGTTGTCTGAGGAGCTTAGAAAGAAAATTATAGACAAGCACGTTAAAGGTAAAGGTTATAAGACCATCTCCAAGCAGCTTGATGTTCCTGTGACTACAGTTGCACATATTCAGAAATTTAAGATCCATGGGACTGTAGTCAATCTCACTGGACGTGGCTGCAGGAGGAAAATTGATGACAAATCAAAGAGAAGGATAATACAAACGGTAACAAAAGAGCCTAGAAAAACTTCTAAAGAGATTAAAGGTGAACTTCAAGCTCAAGGAACATCAGTGTCAGATTGCACCATCCGTCGTTGTTTGAGCCAAAGTGGACACCATGGTTGAAAACAAATCATAAAAAGCCAGACTGGAATTTGCTAAACTACATGTTGATAAGCCACAAAGCTTCTGGGAGAATGTCCTATGGACAGATGAGACAACAATCGAAATATTTGGCAAGGCACATCAGCTCTATGTTCACAGACGGAAAAATGAAGCATATCTTGAAAAGAACACTGTCCCTATTGTGAAACATGGAGGAGGCTCTGTTATGTTCTGGGGCTGCTTTGCTGTATCTGGCACAGGGTGTTTTGAATCTGTGCAGGGTACAATGAAATCTCAAGACTATCAAGGGATTTTAGAGAGAAATGTGCTGCACAGTGTCAGAAAGCTTGGTCTCAGTCGCAGGTCATGGGTCTTGCAATAGGATAATGACCCAAAACACACAGCTAAAAACACCCAAGAATGGCTAAGAGGAAAACATTGGACTATTCTGAAGTGGCCTTCTATGAGCCCTGACCTAAATCCTATTGAGCGTCTTTGGAAGGAGCTGAAACATGCCGTCTGGAAAAGGCACCCTTCAAACCTGAGACAACTGGAACAGTTTGCTCATGAGGAGTGGCCAAAATACCTGTTGAGAGGTGCAGAAGTCTCATTGACAGTTACAGGAATCGTTTGATTGCAGTGATTGCCTCAAAAGGTTGTGCAACAAAATATTAAGTTAAGGGAACCATCATTTCTGTCCAGGCCTGTTTCGTGAGTTTTCTTTTTAAAAAAATTCTGTTGAAGCATGGTTGAAAATCAATGACTGACTTTCATTTGTTCATTTTCATAGAATTTTTATATATTATTACTTTTGTTGGATTCAAGTTATTTCTGTGACCATTATGGGTTTTTCTTTTATTAAACAAGGGGTACCAACAATTTTGTCCACGTGTGTATAATGTAAGGAATATCAATGGCTGAGAGTTATTATGCAGGAAACCACTTCAATAACTTGTTCCAAATCTTTACAAAGGTCTTTTTAGAATCCTTGCAAGGTGACGAGTGTAGAAATGACAGCATTAGAGAAGATTTGGTCTCTTAGTCTTGTTTTAATACGTTGAAAAATGTTTGGTTAAGGCTGGGTTATGAAGGCCCTTCTAAAGCAAGAAAGGTTTGGATAAGGTGTAAGTTTCAGAATTGTCCTATCAATAGCTGCAGTAATAGCAGGAACCAAGTGCTGCAGGGCCAGAAGGGAGCTATTAGAATCATTCTGATCCACTCTGCCATGATATTTCATAGTACATATCACAGGTATTGATGCAGAGGCATAACTTGAAGCTCCTGAGCACCAGTGCAAAACCTGTAATAAGGCTCCTACCTACCTTGTGTCATTCAGAATTGTGCTCTATTTTATGTGGCAGAGGAACCTTTGGGGGTGTATTGGGGCTAATCAGATGGCTTTCAATTCCATGAAGTTGAAAGTTCTGGAACTGTCCTCTTCCTTCCAATTTTCCTGGATCCAGGTGTCCAGAAGGTGAGCATCCCAGCCCTGCACTGAGGCATCTATGGTGATGGCAACTTTATTCATGCACTGGAATTTGAACCCTCTGCGCAAACTTGTATCCAGCAGTCACCATTCCAGATACTATTTTGTTTGAAAAATACCCTCATCTGGAATTTGTCGGGGTTCCGGTCCCAAGTTGTCAGCATACCCTTTTGGAGCTGTCTTATATGATTTGACCCAAGGCATTTTTTCATAACTGCACAAAGATGACCAAAAGACTTCATGACTCTTTGTCCTTATGAGGTGACAAACCTCCCCTGAATAAAAGTGACTTTTATCAAGAGTAAAAACAAGATTAGGTTGTTGGAATCTAAAGCTAATCTGAGAAACAGTTTTGCCCGAGAAGGAACTAACCAGCAATTCTCCCAGTTGACGATGAAACTCAAATTTTAGTTAAAATGTCACCTGAAGATATCTCTGCAGGAGCTGGACTGAGGATGCGACAATAGCCAGTCATCCAAATAGGGAAATATTTTAATTGATTGGAGATGAGGATGGGCAATAAACACCACAACTATTTCTGTGGAGATTATTGGCATGGCTATGTGTTGATACACGTTTTTTGGTCTTATGATGCCATGACCTGATGTTGTTGCAGCACCACCATTACTTATTTTATTATATCCTTCTTCAAATGCATCTTCCTACAGCAATGATTAAGGAAGAGAAGGTCTGTGTGTCAGTTTGGGAAAGGGATAGACTCCTGTTCCAAGACTGGCATAGGTTCTAAGGCTCTTTTTTCCAAGAATTCCTAAACCAGAGCAAAAAGTTGGGGATCATCTAGAAAACTTTCTAATGGCTGAACTTGAGTGTATACCCTTCTTCCACAATACGTCTTCCCTTTTGTCTAATGTAAGACTTGACAAAACTCCTTTAAACAGACAACTACTGGCATATTTCTGGTGTCAGAATTCACATTTTTCTGAATCTTCTATTCGTTTTGTCATGATCATTTCTTCTGCACTTCCCAGTTCCAAAAAAAATCATGGGAAACATTTTATTTCTTGAGGGGAAAATAACACTTTCCCCTCTTTATGTGTCTCTGCTCTTTGTTTACCTTCTCTACAAATAATCTTCCAGGTTCTAATGGAATGACATACAGATTTCTCAGTCAAACGGATCTATGGGCAAAATGGGCACGGGATACATTTTTGGAATCTCTCTCAACACATCTCCAGGTAAGTCAAATAAAATAAAATATATAGACTGCAGCAGCGTGCTTTCTTCAGCACAATGTCAGCTTTTCTATTCATTGGATCTTTTAATGCTGAAGAATCATTAGCTAGAAAAAAGACTTTTTGGATAGTCCTGCAACAGTTGGATAAACTTTCCCCAGAGCTTCCCAGGAGTCAGACTCAGAAGGATCAAGCTTAAATATAGACCGTTCTAAATCTGGAGCCTAAATCAAAGCCTTTAACAGGATGCTTCCATTCCTTCTGCAAAATATTATTTAGAACAAAATGTCTAGGAAGAACACAACTTCTTAGGGAAGCAAAGGTAAATCTTTGTCTTGTTCAGCAGAACTGGACAATTTTGTCTCCATAATTCTTTGTACTTCCTTAATGTCTCTGTATTCTCTTTCTTAAATAAATAATTCTCTTCAGATACAGGGCCCAAATCCAACATGTTGATTTCACCTCCAGAGAGTCTAAATGCACACAAGCACTATTTTCTCTTTTCAGCAGAAAAAGAGACAAACGCTTTAAGGCAGGAAAATCTTTGGTGGACTACAATGGACACAGATGGTAGATAGGTGATCATCTGGCAGAGGTCAGAGACAGACAATATTATAGTGTGTGATTCGTCTTTTGCTTCTTTTTTCCACTAGTTGGGAGAAGCAGAAAGGCTCTGAATGATACATACAGTGGGGAAAAAAGTATTTAGTCAGCCACCAATTGTGCAAGTTCTCCCACTTAAAAAGATGAGGCCGGCCTGTAATTGTCATCATAGGTAGACCTCAACTATGAGAGACAAAATAAGAAAACTAATCCAGAAAATCACATTGTCTGATTTTTAAAGAATTTATTTGCAAATTATGGTGGAAAATAAGTATTTGGTCAATAAGAAAAGTTCATCTCAATACTTTGTTATATATCCTTTGTTGGCAATGACAGAAGTCTTCACAAGTTTGGCACACACTGTTACTGGTATGTTGGCCCATTCCTCCATGCAGATCTCCTCTAGAGCAGTGATGTTTTGGGGCTGTCGCTGGGCAACACAGACTTTCAACTCCCTCCAAAGGTTTTCTATGGGGTTAAGATCTGGAGACTGGCTAGGCCACTCCAGGACCTTGAAATGCTTCTTACGAAGCCACTCCTTCGTTGCCCTGGAGGTGTCCTTGGGATTATTGTCTTGCTGAAAGACCCAGCCACGTTTCATCTTCAATGCCCTTGCTGATGGAAGAAGGTTTGCACTCAAAATCTCATGATACATGGCCCCATTCATTCTTTCATGTACACGGATCAGTCGTCCTGGTCCCTTTGCAGAGAAACAGCCCCAAAGTATGATGTTGCCACCCCCATGCTTCACAGTAGGTATGGTGTTCTTTGGATGCAACTCAGCATTCACTCTCCTCCAAACACGACGAGTTGTGTTTCTACCAAACAGTTCTACTTTGGTTTCATCTGACCATATGACATTCTCCCAGTACTCTTCTGGAACATCCAAATGCTCTCTAGCAAACTTCAGACGGGCCCGGATATGTACTGGCTTAAGCAGGGGGACACGTCTGGCACTGCAGGATCTGAGTCCCTGGCAGCGTAGTGTGTTACTGACGATAGCCTTTGTTACGTTAGTCCCAGCTTTCTGCAGGTCATTCACTATGTCCTCCCGTGTGGTTCTGGGATTTTTGCTCACCGTTCTTGTGATCATTTTGACCCCACGGGGTGAGATCTTGCGTAGAGCCTCTGATCGAGGGAGATTATCAGTGGTCTTGTATGTCTTCCATTTTCTAATTATTGCTCCCACAGTGGATTTCTTCACACCAAGCTGCTTGCCTATTGCAGATTCAGTCTTCCCAGCCTGGTGCAGGTCTACAATTTTGTTTCTGGTGTCCTTCCACAGCTCTTTGGTCTTCACCATAGTGGAGTTTGGAGTGTGACTGTTTGAGGTTGTGGACAGGTGTCTTTTATACTGATAACAATGTCAAACAGGTGCCATTACTACAGGTAATGAGTGGAGGACAGAGGAGCCTCTTAAAGAAGAGGTTACAGGTCTGTGAGAGCCAGAAATCTTGCTTGTTTGTAGGTGACCAAATACTTATTTTCCACCATAATTTGCAAATAAATTCTTTAAAAATTTCAGACAATGTGATTTTCTGGATTTGTTTTCTCATTTTGTCTCTCATAGTTGAGGTCTACCTATGATGACAATTACAGGCCTCTCTCATCTTTTTAAGTGGGAGAACTTTCACAATTGGTGGCTGACTAAATACTTTTTTTTCCCCACTGTACACTCATTGAGGCAGATTTTTAAAGACTGGCATTACCAACTCCAGTCTTCATAACCCCATGACTGCTGGAGAGTGCACCTTCCCCAGGGCAGTGTGTCAGAAGGTGGGAAATGTCACCCAACTCATAGCAGGCATACATTTCCCACTTAATTTACGACAGATTTCTGGCCTAAATGTTGATAAATCTGCCACCCTCACGAAGCCTATTTTGGTGGAAGAGGGACACAAAAGTGAAAATGTTTTTTCTGCAAATGGACATTTCTTGAAACCACTATTTCCATTTGCTTGAGCCTATGTATTTAAATATTGCTTAGAAAGTAGATTCCTGTTTAGCCCTTTTGAGCCACCATTGATAACTGAGTTTTCTGCATGTTTACATTTTTGTTACTATGTGTCATTCTTAAAGGGAATCTGTCAGGGCAATTTGGGACACTAAACCACCCACACGTCCATATGGACCTGGGGTTTAGTGTCCCAAATCAGACTGTTATAACGCAATCCATGGCCTCATAAAAAATAAAAAAGCTTTATACTCACCCTGCCGCTGTACTCCCCACGCCTGCGCAGTTCTTCAATGAAGCCAGAGGAGTACACCTCGGCTTCAGTGCGCATGTCCCATACCTCCGGCAATTGCGCAGTGAAGCCGGGGTGTCCATCTTTGGCTTCACTGAAGAAAAGCGCAGGCGCCGGGAGGCGTGCCAACAAAGAAGCTCATGAATACACCGGACTGTTCTCAGCCAAACAGCACCGATCGGACCCTTATCTAGGTAAGTATAAAGGTTTTTTATTTTTAATGTGCCTGCGGATTGCATTACAACAGGGCGATTTGGGACACTAAACACCAGGTCTATAAGGACCTGTGGGTGGTTTAGTGTCCCAGATTGACCTGACAGATTCCCTTTAAAGCGTACCTCCAAATATAAAACAACTTTTCATAAATGAGTGGTGCAGATGAATATAATAAATTTTGTGATATATCTTATTAACCCCTTTCCACCGCAGGCATATCGTTAATTTTCATTTTCGACTCCTTGTCTTCCAAGAGCCATAACTTTTTTATTTTTCAGTTCACAGAGCCATATGTTTGCGGGAAAAATTGTACTTTGTAATGGTACCATTTAATATACCATATGATGTACTGGGAAAAAAATCAGAATGGGGTAGAATTGGAGAAAAACTGTGTTTGTGCGACTTTCTTACAGGCTTTGTTTTTACAGTGTTCACTGTTCAGCCAAAATGATATGTCACCTGTATTCTATGGGTCAGTACGATTCTAGGGATACCAAATTTATATAGTTTTCTTTTAAGTTTTAACTGCCATATTCTGACACCCGTAACTTTTTTTTTTTTATATTTCCTTGTAAAAAGATACATAGGGCGTCTTTTTTTGCAGTGTCAGGTGTACTTTTTATACCATTTTGGGGAATGTCTGTCACTTTGATCACTTTGTATTTAATTTCTTATGGGAGATGAAATGGCCAAAAAATGGCAATGTGGCCATTTTGATTTTTTTCCCGCTACAGGAATATTTTTATATGCTTTTAGACCGGGTGTTTTCAGATGCAGGGATGTGTAATTTGTTTATGATTATTTTTGTTTATTTATCTTTATTTGAGATCTAGGGAAAGTGGGGTGATTTGAATTTTTATCTTTTTTTTTTTTTAAGCTCCCTTGAGGCTTTGTATAGCAGTTTATGAGTAAGTCATGATATGCCTATTGAGGCCTGCCACAGTCAAGTTCAGTAGGCATCTAGTTAAGACAGACCTGGGACTCCAGACTCCTGCAATCTTGCTTCAGTGGTGGTAGCACTACTGGTGGGGCAGTTTTTTTTTTTTTACTTTAGGGGTCATAATGAAAGGGTTAATACCTGTAATCGGATCTGGCTTTGGTATAATACAGCGGAGACCCGGTGGCTATGGCAGCCGCTCAGCTAGTTAATTAATTTATCACCTCACTCTGTACACTGGTAGACACTTACCTTGCAATCTATAGCTCGCATAGTGTAGCAGAGCTTAGCAGTTGCAGTATATGTGTGTTTTTTGTTATCCAGCAGCACCCCCCCCTCCTCTACTGTCCATAGACTTTTATATAAGAAGTAACTCAGGCTTATAAGTAGAGAAGGAAGCATATTTCTTTAATAAGATATATTAGAATACGTTCTCATCATAGTATCAGAACAACGGACTAAAAAAGAACAGAGTGATGGATACAGATAGAGCATATTCTGTCTGCATCTGTCATAATTCACTGTAATGTAAAAAAATAGGATGATAAACTTTCTTTCTTGTACTCAGATCCCTGTCTTCTGTCTTCTTTTTTGCTTTAAAGTATATGATGACTTAGGCAGACAGAATGTGCTCCAGTCATTTTGGTTGTTTATTAGTCCATTGTTCTGACCCTATGACAGAACAATGGACCAAAAAGAAGGGTAAGCCAACATGAACCTAGCCTTAAAAGTTTTTTATACTTCCACTATTCATTCATGAAAAGTAGCTTTATTACTGGAGGTACTGTGTAAATAATATCATTGTTTCAACCTTTTGTCATGGGTATGGGTCAAGGAAGCCAAAAGCCAAGTCAAGAGCCAAAAAGCATCTTCTATTGCCTCTGATCCAAGTATCCTCCCTGAGCTTTAGAATAAATAGCACGTTAGTAAACATCTCCTATACTGACATATACTTAGGTTCACAACTGGCATAGGCTTTAACTCTATAGAGGAAATATGGAGCATTGTATATATTTAAAAAAAATCTTGTATCAAAATCTAGTATGGACTTAATGAGCACAGAGTTTTGAATCTTTTTTACCATTAAAAGTGCCAGTCACAAGCTCCATGTATTTAGCATATTTAGAACAGTACATCAGTTTAGGACTGTTTATCATTTACACTTCATCAGTTTCGCATCCAGTTTATTTTCTAGTGCACCAGACATTGACTGTATATGATTTGAATAATTTCCACCGATGACTCTGTCAAGCATCAGATATTCACATTTCTTCTGTGTTACTCCCTTCACAACATTGACTGGAGAAAATGGCCATGCAGACAGAAATATAACACCATTTTATTCTATGTCATTCAAAAAGATGTTCAAAAATAAAAAAAAAATGTTTGCCTTAAAATGAATGTCCACATTTGAACACAGTTTCTGGTTTTCAGATACAATGAATGGCCATTTTATTAGAGACATAATAGAGAGTTCCAAACCCCCTCTGCCATTAGCATCAGCACAAAAATCCTGTGTGTCAGCCTCAGCTTCCCTGTATTATAGACAAGCCCACCACTCCATACAGCGAGTGAAAACAGTGTACAGATTTCAACTCTCAGTAGAGAAACAAAGAAAAGAGGTTTACATAGGTAGATTTTGCTTCAGCAGCAGCAGTCTGCATTACAGCACTGACTGGTATGTGACCAAGCTTTCTTGAGACCTTAAAAGATACATATGTCAAGTTAAGGAACATGTATGGAACAAGGAAGAGGGTTTACTTGGTATAAAGGTATATTTGGTACTCAGCAGTTCCTAATACAGCATTACCTGGTATGGTACCCTACTTTCCCATGACCTTGATAAGCACATATGATATGGCACATTTATGTCACAAGGAGTAGGATTTATTTGGGGAATACTGAATGCTACATTTATCTATCACAGCTCCACATACTATGCTACCTATTTTTGCCAGAACCCTGAAGTAGAAATCAAGCACACTTCGGTATGATTTGGGAGAAAGCATGGGGATTTATTTAGGTAAATTTAATATTCAGCAGTCCCTATTACTGCATTACCAGGTATGATACCCAACTTTCCCAGAATCCTGATAGGGAAATCCTGGAATGCTACAGTATGATTATAGCGCAAGGAGGTAGATTTATGTAGTGTAAGCCGTTGACTGGAAAAATATTGGAAGGGATGTACATCTCACCCAGGTTGCTCAGATGGGTGAGATGAGGGAAATCCAGAAAGTTTGCTCTAAGCAGACAACTATGTTTGCTGAGCATTATTTAAGTGCTGTGCACTGGGCTGGATTTTTATGGAATGGCGGGTAGGTTGGTAGTGGGACCTGCCATTCCCATCCCCTCCAGTCCACACCTTGTGGACACTCCTGGAGAAACCCAGCTGACTGGGATCTCCTCGGTAAGGGGATATAAGAAGTCTGCTAGGAGAGCGGACTGTGGCAGAGCTTGGCTGGAAAGCCACAAAGAAAGTGGCTACTGCTGGAAGACAATCTGACTGTTTGAACTTGTTCCTATTCTAGGTGAGGTAACTTATTTCTGTTTAGTTAGAGCTCAGACGGGCAGGTATTTATTTTTTTTTCAGTTTCTGTTATGTTGCATGTACCAAGGAGTGTTTTGAGTGAATAAAACTCAATACTTGGACTAATACCTTGTAATCTGTGTTCATGTCAGCCCACCCAGTACCCCAGATCCTGGCAATTGGTGGAGAATGTGGGCATTCAGGAGTTATTAGGGGCAACAACACAACTCCTTGTTAAAAAAAAGAATTTTTTTTTTTTTTTTTTTATGTCCTCAGTGAAGGCTGTTGCCGCCAGACAAGACCAGACCCAGAATATGGAAGAGCTTCTGAAGCATCTGGTGCAGTCTAATATACAGCGACAAGAAACCAACCGTTTGTTGATGGAGCAGCTGGCCATCATCAAAGAGACTGGTGTCACTAGTCCGCAGAGACCTGTGGAGCTCAAAGATGTAAAGCAGGCTGTGCAAAGAGCTTTGCAGAAAATGACCCCAGATGATAATATAGAAGCCTACCTTACCGCGTTTGAAAGGGTGGCTGAACGAGAGAGACTGCCAGCTGCTGACTGGGCAGATGTCATCGCACCTTATCTGACAGGTGAACCCCAGAAAGCATATTATGACCTCTGCCAACAGGATGTCAGAGACTATAATTAAAATGAAAGCAGAAATTCTTGCTCGGCTGGGAGTGACCACGGCTGTCCGTGCCCGGCGGATGCATACCTGGAGTTTCCATTTGGACAAACCTGCCAGGTCCCAGATGTACGACCTTATTCACCTGGTAAAGAAATGGCTGGAACCAGACTCCTGTACCCCTACACAGATTGTGGAGAAGGTGGTCCTAGACCGGTTCGTCAGATCTCTTTCTCCTGTGTTGCAGCACTGGGTCAGACATGGAGACCCCAAAGATGCCAACCAATTTGTCAGCCTTGTAGAAAGGTTCCTTGCGACTGAGGCGGAACTTCACGATGTCCCTGCAGCTCGATCACCTCCTAGGAACACCAGGTGGAGGGCACCTCCCGGTAAGACTGTTCCATTTATTGAAGGCGGAGTGAAAAGAGTTTTAGAGGGGTCTCATGGGCGAAAGACTGAAATGTCTCCCAAGCACTCCACTAGTCCCAAACAGGACTCTCTGCTGGAGAAACCAGGCCTATTACTGTGCTGGAGATGCCATGAGCAGGGACATATTGCTGCCCATTGCCCTCTCAGCTCTGAGCTGATGGAATGTGACACTGGTGGGCGTCCATCCTTGTTCGCAGAACCTGTCTGTGCTGTGGCACCGGGTCTAGAGACTGAGCCTCAGGTCTGCAAAATTGTGGTGAATGGTCATCTTGTCCAGGCGTTGCTTGACTCCGGAAGCCTGGTAACTTTAGTACATGCCAGCTTGATAGCTGACGACTGTATGCCAGACAAGCACATGAGTGTACTTTGCATCCATGGGGATACTAAGGACTACCCCATGGCCAATATCAAAATAGAGACTATATTAGGACTTGTCTATTATGAAGTGGGTGTTGTGAAAAACCTCATGCATAGTGTGATTTTGGGACGTGATTTCCCTTTGTTCTGGGATTTGTGGGGAAAAGGTAAAACCTGTAAGCCAAAGGTGGATACCCCACCTACGCCCAAAGTGCATGATGAGTGTGACCCTTTTCCGTTAGAGGTCCTAGCTGGAGAGGAGGATGATACCCCTTCCCCAGCTCCTGAGCATGATATACCTGAATTGCAGGTCTCCCGGGATAATTTTGGTACTTCACAGTTGAGAGATCCCATTCTTGCTAATGCTCGTGAAAGTGTGACAGTTGTAAATAGTGTGCATCAGGAACTGGATGCTGACCACCGATTTCCCCATTTTGCCATGAATAATGACCTCTTGTATTGGGTTGCAAAAAGTAATGGGGAAATTGTGGAGCAGCTTCTCGTGCCTAAGCCATACCGCCGCATGGTACTTGATATGGCCCATAATCATGTACTTGTGGGACACCTAGGGTCTGAGAAAACACAGGAGAGGATTCTCCAAAGGTTTTATTGGCTGGGCGTGTATAAGGAAGTGAAGGACTACCGTGCATCCTGTCCTACATGTCAGGTACATGCCCCAACCCCACATTTCCGTAGTCCCTTTGTTCCACTGCCCATCATTGAAGTACCTTTTGAAAGGATTGCTATGGACTTGGTCGGTCCAATAGTCAAGTCAACTAGAGGTCACCAATATATCCTGGTTGTTTTAGATTATGCTACTCACTATCCTGAGGCGGTTCCTTTGCGTAATACTGCAGCAAAGAGTATTGCCCGTGAGTTGTTCTATATGTTTTCAAAAACAGGCATACCTAAAGAAATACTGACTGACCAGGGCACACCATTCATGTCAAAGGTGATGAAAGAGCTGTGCAAGCTATTTAAAATTACCCACATATGGACCTCTGTGTATCACCCCCAGACAGATGGGTTAGTGGAACACTTTAACAAAACTCTTACATGCTTAAAAAAGTGGTAGAAAAAGATGGTCGTGATCTAATGTTCTCTATTAGAGAAGTTCCACAAGCTTCTACAGGTTTTGCCCCTTTTGAGTTAGTCTATGGTAGACACCCCATAGGCTTACTAGATATAGCCAAGGAAACATGGGAAACTGAGGCTTCCCCATACAAAAGTGTTATAGAGCATGTAGCCCAAATGCAAGGCCGTATTGCAACAGTCATGCCAGTGGTAAAAGAACATCTGCAAAAAGCACAAGAGGCCCAAAGCAGAATTTACAATCGTTCTGCCAGAATCTGAGAATTTAGCCCAGGGGATAGAGTACTTATATTGGTGCCAACGGTGGAAAGTAAATTCTTAGCGAAGTGGCAAGGCCCATATGAAATTGTGGAAAAAGTAGGCCCAGTGAACTATAAGGTGCACCAACCAGGGAAAAGGAAGCCATTTCAAATTTACCATGTAAATTTGATCAGTCCTGGAACCAGAGGGAAACCTTGGTGGCCTCAAATGCAGAAGTAGATGATTTGTTGCCACCAATCCCTCCAGTCCATATAAATGAGACTCTGTCAGCGCCCCAACAACAAGAGGCAAAAGAGTTCCTGCAGAGAAATAAACGCAAGTTCTCTGATCTTCCAGGGCGTACACACCTAGTAGAGCACTGTGTGGAGATGGAACCTGTGCGGAAAATAAACCTTAAACCCAATAGAATACCAGAGGCACGTAGGGAGGTACTGTCAGCCAAGGTTAAACGCATGCTGGAGTTAGGTGTGTTTGAGGAATCTAAAAGTGACTGGAATCAAAAGTGTCTTGATACCAAAGCCCAATGGTACCTGGCAGTTCTGTAATGATTTTAGAAGTACAAGTTGTACAGTGCTGCGGAATATGTTGGCGCTATATAAATAAAATGTATTATTAATGTATTATTAAATTAACTAAAATTTCAAAGTTTGATGCTTATCCAATGCCCAGAGTAGATGAGCTTATTGAGAAGATGGGTAATGCGAGATACATAACCACACTGGATCTTACAAAAGGACAAAAGGTTACTGGCAAATATCTTTGTCTGAGGAAGCCAAAGAGAAAACTGCCTTTGCTGTGCCACAAGGATTGTTCCAGTACAAGGTTATGCCATTCGGGTTGCATGGAGCTCCTGCTACCTTTCAGAGGTTGATGGACCAAATCTTGCGGTCACATCGTGACTACGCAGCGGCTTACCTGGACGAAGTGGTCATTCATAGCCCAGACTGGGGAAGTCACCTCTGTAAGGTACAGGCAGTACTAGACTCCATAAGTGAGGCAGGCCTTACTATTAACCCTGAGAAATGTGCTTTAGGGCTAGAAGAAGCCAAATACCTGGGCTATGTAATTGGCAAAGGAGTAATAAACCCCCAAATCAATAAGGTGGAGGCAATACAGAACTGGCCAAGGCCGATAACCAAAAAACAAGTCAGGGCTTTTCTTGGAATTGCTGGCTACTATCGTAGGTTTGTGCCAAATTTTGACTCTATTGCAGCTCCTCTCACTGACCTGACGAAAGGTGGGTAGTCAGTGATGATCCACTGAACACCAGAAGCAGAGGAGGCATTCCAGAGGCTAAAGTTATATCTATGCCAACAGCCAGTGCTGATAACCCCTGATTTTAGGAAGGAGTTCCTGGTGCAGACAGATGCCTCGGATGCAGGTCTGGGAGAGGTGCTGTCCCAGGTTATAAATGGAGAGGAGCATCCAGTGATGTACCTGAGCAGGAAGCTGTCCCCTGCTGAGAAAAACTACGCCATTGTGGAAAGGGAGTGCTTAGCTATTAAGTGGGCACTGGATGCCCTAAAATATTACCTCCTAGGCAGAAAGTTTAAGTTGGTAACTGACCATGCCCCTCTCACGTGGATGAAAATGAATAAGGATAGAAATGCTAGGGTTACCAGATGGTTTCTGTCCTTGCAAAATGTTATTTTCAGTGTAGAGGACAGACCAGGGAAGTTGTTGGGAAATGCTGATACCCTGTCAAGGGTACATTGCATGATGGCCACAAATGCCCAGCCCTCCGGTCTGGAAAAGAGAGGGGGGATATGTAAGCCGATGATTGGAAAAATATTGGAAGCGATGTATATCTCACCCAGGTTGCTCAGATGGGTGAGATGAGGGAAATCCAGAAAGTTTGCTCTTAGCAGACAACTATGTTTGCTGAGTATTATTTACGTGCTGTGCACTGGGCTGGATTTTTTATGGGATGGCGGGTAGGTTGGTAGAGGGACCTGCCATTCCCATCCCCTCCAGTCCACACCTTGTGGACACTCCTGGAAGAAACCCAGCTGACTGTGATCTCCTCGTTAAGGGGATATAAGAAGTCTGCTAGGAGAGCAGACTGTGGCAGAGCTTGGCTGGAAAGCCACAAAGAAAGTGGCTACTGCTGGAAGACAATCTGACTGTTTGAACTTGTTCCTATTCTAGGTGAGGTAACCTATTTCTGTTTAGTTAGAGCCCAGACAGGCAGGTATTTTTTTTTTTTTCACTTTTGGTTATGTTGCATGTACCAAGGAGTGTTTTGAGTGAATAAAACTCAATACTTGGACTAATACCTTGGAGTCTGTGCTCATGTCAGCCCGCCCCGCACCCCAGATCCTGACAGTAGGTAAATATAGTATTCAGTATTGCTTTTTATAGCTCCACATGCTATGTTAGTCTGAAAGGGAAATCTTGCAAGCTCTGAATCAAGGAAAGTCCCTTTTACAGCATTACCTGGTATGCTACCCAGCTTTCCCAGGACTATGAAAAGCAAATCTACCATGGTATGCCATACTATTTAGTATATATATATTTAATGTCAGGGCAATAGTGAGGTCTGCTATTTAGAATATCTATTGGTGGTTACTCAGCTTTTCAAAGTTCCTGAAAGGTAAACACGGATAATATTGCAGGGATACAGGAAAGAGGGGAATTATCAAAGCATAACTACACATATTTGCCATTAAGCAATTTGATAAAGTTGGGTGACTTTCCATGTGGAGCTGTATTGGGTTCTATAGTCACTGTGTGTAACTGGCACCGTTACTGCTGATACTAGTGGTACTGCTGTTTGTATCTATTTCATAATGTTAGTTACTTGGGGATTCCTTCCAACACAATGTCCACACTCACTGTTTAGACAAAGTGGGTAGCCTAAATCTGGCCTCTCCTCCTGATTCACATGCACTAGCATTAGAGGGGGTAGGGAGGGGGGTCATAGAGAAGAATATGTTTCTTTTCTAATTTATTTTTCATGCTTTGTTATTATAATATAAGAGAAAAGAAGAGCTGAGATGATGTTAGGTGTAATATAGGAAAATGTATTCTTTTATATTTGTTTGAATTCTGGGTTTAGTGGTCCGTTAACCAAGTGTTTTTTGGAATGTCAGTATATATTGAGTGTCGCATGCTATTCCTGTTAGGATCTCTGTTATGTCATCCACCTCTTACAATGCAAGTGCTATTTTAAATGTTCTTGGTGTATATGCATTTTATCTGTTAAATGTGTACATGCTAGCTTAATCCCAATAAAGTTTGCATTTTGTGCACGTTGGTGTGTTTAATATATATATGCATAGAAAATAAGCTTTTGTTGGTTAGTTTAATCTAATTTATAATACCCTATACCAAGTAAAATTACCTGACAATTGATATTTGCTAGGGACCCTTCTCTGGGTTTGCAGGTTTACATATTTGCATGTTTGAGGTATAGAGATAAAAGCCTACGGACACCTTCATTGACCTTGTTTCAGTATGGACTAAAGGAATTTTTCTAAAAGGTGTTTATAAAAATGTTTTAGTTTTTTTCACTCTGCAGCCAACATGTATTCTCATACATTGCAGGCTGCTTTGTATTGTTCAGCATGAACTCTGACAGAGAAGCTGACAGCTCAGTCTAAAGCCCTTATGTCTACTCTCAAGAGCTCATAAATGCGAATTTAGTCCATGTTGTGTAAATGTCTAGCGAATCCCATACACACATTGCAGAAAAGTACGCATCACAGCATGTCAATTATACCTACGGAAACGCTGGAGGTTTCCTTATAGGCATAATTGAAGCAGAAAGTTTCTTTGAAAAGCGATGTGGGAAAAAGCGCCATGTATTTCACCTGGTTTTTTTTTTTTTTTTTTTTTTTTTCCCGCAGCACTTTTATGCTACGGTCTTCTACGTGGGGCCTTCGTCTTAAGCCGAATTTTTTTTTTCTGATTACTTAGAATTGAGCTCAAATCAATGTTTATGACCTCTCAAGAGAGCAGAGTTAAAGGCTACACAAGTGGCAAACAACCCTTCTCATGGATTTCAGTGTAAGAGCATAAAGTAATACAGAGCAGCCTGCAATGTTCACGAAACCATGCAGGCTACAGTGTTAACAAATGTTAAATTTTAATAAAAAACAATTAGAAAAATGCTTCTAGCCCAAATAAAAAAGGATCATAAAGGTGTCCATAGTCTTCAGCTCCCAACATTTTAGATGTCCTAAAATGACATTTAACCCCCTTCCCGCCGGAGGAATTTTTCAATTTTCGTTTTTGACTCCCACCTCCCTTCCAAACCCCATAACTTTTTTTTTTTTTTTTTTTTTTTTTCTGCTCTCAGAGCTATATCAGATCTTAATGTTTGCAGGACAAATTGTTCTTCGTGATGCTTCCATTAGTTATTCTGCACAATGTACTGGGAAGCTGGAAAAAAATTCAGAATGGGGTGGATTTGAAGAAAAAGGGCATTTGTGTGACTTACTCATGGGCTTCGTTTTTACAGCGTTCACTGTGCAGCCAAAATGACATGTCATCTATATTCTATGTTCCGGTACGATTCCAGGGATACCAAATTTATATAGTTTTATTTACATTTTAACCCCTTAATAAAAATCCAAAACTGTGCAAAAAATTTTTTTTTTCTAAAAGTCGCCATATTCTGACACCCGGAACTTTTCTATACTTCCGTGTACTGGGATGCATAGGGCATCTTTTTTTGCAGGACCAGGTGTACTTTTTAGTTATACCATTTTGGGGAATTGCTATTGCTTTGATCACTTTTTATTAAAATTATCAGAGGCAAAACTGTGAAAAAACGGCAGTTTGGCACTTTTGATTTTTTTTTTTCTCCCGCTACGGCATTTACCGTACAGGAAAAATATTTGTATAGATTTGTAGACCGGGTGTTTACGAACACAGGGATACCTAATGTGTATGTGTTTCACAGTATTTAAGTACTTTTATATGTGTTCTAGGGAAAGGGGGGGTGATTTGAACTTTTAATATTTATTTTATTTATTATATTTTTTTTTTTGCATTTATTAGGCCCCTAGGGGTCTTGAACCCCAGTGGATCTGATTACTAATGCAATGCATTACAATGCAAAAAAACGGCATTTCTATTACAGGCTGCAACAAGAACTAAAGAAAGACAGGCCTGGGAGCCTTCAGAAGGATCCCGGCTGTCATAGCAACGGGACGCCGGCCCCGGAACTTGCTTTGGGTGCCGCTGATCCCCGGCAAAATGGCGGCGCCTGCCAGAGGGGTTAATGCCCGTGATGCCTCCATTTTTAAATCTGTAGATAATTAAAAGTTAAACATTTTTGCAGAATTTTAAAGATTTTCTCTAAATATCTTGTGGTCACAAGTTGTTTTCTTGATCGGTTGTCAGTGGATACGGCCATGAATGCAGGACCTTTCTAAGGTCAGAAAATCAGCTATGATTTCCTTATTGTGGCCGGGATATCTTCTGATACATGTTGTGTCCCTGCCTGATAACCCAGCTACAATAAGAAAATCATGGTTGGGTTCCTGACAAGACACAGACCATAGAAAGTTTCTGCATTCGTGGTTGTATCCATTGGCAGCCGACTAAGATAGATAAAATCTTTAAAACTCTGCACAATTTTTAACTACTTATATTTGCAAAAATGTTTAACTTTTAATTATCTTCAAACATACGTATGATTATGTTCATGGGAATACCCCTTTAACGTTCATTGTACGAAAAAGCTTCTTTTGATTGATTGTCTTTGTTCTTAGTCAATTTTTTATTTCTGAATTATAAAAAGCAATTGACTATCCAAGCTGCTAAACATCTATAGCAATAGACTGAGAGATAATACTTAGAGCAGCAGCTGACTGGTACTTAGAACCTAAAGGGGAGCTTAGCATGCCAATAAAGTACATTTATTTAATTCTTGTCATCTGTTCCATTTTACTAGCAGCAAGATTTAGACACTTGCTCACTTTAGGCCTTTTTGTATGACCCCACCAGTCTTATGAGCGGTAATACAATTCTTTTTTCCATATTTTCATCTGCATAATCTTAGTAATAACAAATTTCTTAATAATTATACTAATAAAACTGGTGCTGCACAGCAAACAAAAGCATTGTGGCATTCTCAATGAAGTTGCAGTTGAGTTTTGACTGTATTTTGTTATTATGACGTTTGCCACATACATTTCTATCCATCGGAAAGTTGCATCACCACAGCAAATTTGTGTCATCATGTAGTCCAAGCCTAAAACTAATAAGGTCAGTTTCGTGGCTGAATGTTCTGGTGAACACAAGTTAGATAAGTGTAGGTCGCGTGCATTGGATCAGTAATAATATAGCAAGTTAATTTCCTGTAGACTCATGATATTATATTTTTTTATTCAGGTTGTTGTACTCACTCCCACACTTAAAGGGATTGTTGCCAATGGGAGACCACCATCTCCCTATATCTAGGAGTAGTCTTTGTGTAAGTGAGAGCTGACCTGGTGGGGAAGCACCAAGGGATGGGGCACCAGAGTAGTCAAGATATGAGCTGAGGTCATAGCTGGTGGAGTATGTTCACAATTAGTGGTCGAGGCAACAGGTAAAGCAGCACAGGTTCAGAGGTCAAGATGGAACAACCCAGGGTAGAACACATAAAGAGCAGAATGTAAGTCAGGTAGCATGGAATAGAGTCAGGAAAGAAAGTCGGGACTTACAAGCTTTTCCCCTATTGGAGAACTAATTTGCATACCTTGACCCTGGGAGCATGGCCTGTAAGGCTCCCTATACCAATTTGTATTATAGCAATGGAAAACACACTTTCAGATGATATCTGTAGACATGCATATGCAGTTACTTCCCTCTAGTGAGGGTTGCATGAAGCCAGGATTAACTACTCTACTGTAATTTATGAAGACAAAAAGCAGATCATCTCTATACAGATATATTATGAAATCAAACAGTACAGAATTTCAGGGCCAAAAAAAGGGAATTCTGCACATTAACTTTAATAAAAGTGTGTTATATTTGCTGGTGCTGCCAGCGGATAATGGGACATATTTCCTATACCCTATCATCTAGGAACATCTTAAAAACACTGCAATGGGACATCATTAATGTTTCACTTCATCTCATCATTCTGTTATATTTACAATCTGGATATCTATATGCGAATCTGGCATCACAGGTTTTCCATAGTCTCAAGATCTCAATTAGTTCATTTATAAATCTCTGTGCCTCCAGGTCACTAGTAATGTTTTTTGAGCAGTCTTGAATAAGTTTGTTGATTTTCTCCTGGGTAGAATCAGGAAATTTTTCTGCTATTAAGTAAGGTAGAAGATCTTTACATACTAGAATAATATTCTGTCTCTCTGTAATATTGGCACAAGATGAAAGTATTGGTGGACATTCAGAAGATAGGCAGCTGAAAATATCAGTTTCTTCATTCTTCCTTTCATACATCGATTTTTCTGGAATTAGAAAATAATTAAATCTTAAATATAAATATATAATATAATTTGAATGCTACAATTCAACCATTAAAAGGATTGTTTGTATTCAGCTGCTGAAATTATAGTACTTCTTTAAAGTGTATCAGTTTTTTCTGGCACAGTTTTATCATTTGAATCTTCAAAGACAATATACAACAGAGTACATAGCAGCAAGCAATTATATCAGAAGAGTCCCCTATGGACTGAGTGCATAATGCTATGTGTTCTCTCACCATATGCCTCCATCATGTGCCTCAGATGTCCTCCAAATTACCGCAGAGATATCTATCAGACCGCCATCTTTAAAGGCCCCTCCCCATTTGTCTCCTATAGATGTCTTCCAGAACCCTAACTGTCCCCAGTGTACAAGGACATACAGGTGCATCTCAATAAATTAGAATATCTTCGAAATGTTTGTTTATTTCAATAATTTAATAAAGTGACCTCCTATATTTTCTAGATTCTTTACACACAGTGTTCTATTTGAAGTGTTTTATTTCTGTAAATGTTGATTATGGATTACAGGTAATGAAAACCAAAATCTAAGAATTTGAATATTGTAAAAAAGTTCAGTATTGTAAATTCAGTGTGTCACCTGCCAAGGTTTCCTAAGCCTTTAAATGGTCCCTCAGTCTGGTTCAGTAGGACACACAATCATGGAAGACGCTGATTATGGATTGTATAACTGAAATGAATGTTTCAAAAATATTCCAATTTATTGAGATGCACCTGTAATAGAACTAGAGAAAGTGCAGAAGAAGGCAGCTAAAATTATTAGTGGAATATGTAGATTGGAGTATGACAACAGATTAACAAATTTGGGTTTATTCAGTTTAGAAAAAAGGCGTCTACTGGGAGACCTAATACCAATGTATAAATACATGAAGGGACGGCACAAGGAACTTTCTAATGATCTTTTTACTCCTAGGCCGGAGAAAGTGGCAAGAGGACATCCTCTACGTCTGGAGGAAAAAATTTCACCAGCAACATAGATGGGAATTCTTTCCTATTAGAGCAGTGACTCTATGCTACTCACTGCCACAGGATTTGGTGATGGAGGATACATTGTACAAGTTCAAAGAGGGCCTGGATGCCTTTCTTGAATGGAAAAATATTATGTTATGAGTTATAGATTTTGATAAGGACAAGTTGATCCAGGGTTTTATACTGATTGCCAGACTCTGAAAGGAATTTTTTTTTCCCCTGACATAATGAAATTGGCACAAGCCTCTGGGTTTTTTGGGTTTTTTTTTTTTTTTGCCTTCCTCTGGATCAACACTAGGGTTATAGGCCGACTTGATGGACCTGTGTCTTCATCCATCCTCATCTATTATGTAACTATGTAACATCATCACCATGTGGTATTATACAGGGGTGGCCTGATGCAGTTGTAGCATTTGCCCTATATTTAAAACGCCCATAATTCCTCTGTTTAAAAAGAAATAGAAAATGATCACTGACCATTTCACTTACCTTGCTGTTTGTCAATAATGCCCATCTTGCTTGTGTCTCTTATAAACAAGCGACCATCACTAAATATCCCAAAAGTAGTTTCATCAATAGATGTGAAATAAAAGAAGTAATTTAAGTCATTAGCACTTAAATGCTGAATAATTTTAAGAAGCTGATATGCTAGATCTGCTGCCACCTCCGCGCCAGAGATGTTGAATGATGTCAGTGCATGAGTACTTGTGCTCATAAACAACCGTCCACATGAGCCTAGATAATTTGAAAAAGGCCACCCCTCTGCTCTTGGGAAGATCTAAAAGAAAAGTGAACACAAAAATCAACCATAATATACAGTATTTTACACAGTAGCTATGCAGAAGGTGTGGGCACAGCCACAGGGACAACACTTTTAAAAGGCAGGGAGTAAAAAAACAAAACAAAACGAACACAACAAATAACTGCAATGGTAAAGAATTAAAGAGGTTTTTATAAGTTATAAAAATGCAAAAGTAGTTTTATATGACTGAATTCTGATGATGCTACAATAGCCTATAAGTAGTTATTTTCAATGCGTTTTCTCAGCTTTGTGCAGAACAGTTGTTTTATTCCTGCTAATGCTTGCTGTGGATCAAATTGCCAATGTAATGGATTAAAATGACCTTGATTCCTGTACCTTCTATTTGCAGCTGCCTGCCTTCCCTCCCTTTCATTGCAAACAAACAGGCCAGCGAGGGCCCAGAAGAAACTAGCAAAACTAACAACAAAACAGGGTAAGACGAGACAGGAGGACAAAGGGGAAAAAAAGGGGAGGCCATTCGGGAAGGGGGAGGCAGAAAATCAGCCAGGTCAGAGAGGATGAGTAGCCCAGAACTCGTCCCACGGGTTCCAGATCAGGTGGAACTTCTCCTCCTTGTTACTAAGTAAAGCCGTCAGGTACTCCAGGGATCGGGCATCCTTAATCCTGGAATACAACTCCTCTAGAGCCGGGAGGGGGGGCAGGCTGCAGCTAGTGTTTAGCAATCAGGCATCTAGCAGTAGTGAAAGCAGTAGCAGGAGCCGGAGAGTAGGCTTGTGCAATTTGTTGGAGGGAAGTTTCAGAAGGTAAGTCCTAGGGGACAAGGGGAGGCTAATACCCAACACCTGTTCCAAGAGACCTTGGATGTGGCGCCAGTAAGGTTGGAGAAGAGGACAGGTCCAAAAGCGATGGAAAATATGTGCGGGACGGGTACCACAATGCCAGCAACAATCCGGGACATTCCTGTCAAGAGTGGAGTAAAGCTGGCGTATGATACCAGTGCAACAATATCTTAAAGAAATTTTCTTTATGTGCAACACATCTAGAAGTCTTGGATGCTCTGTTCCAGATAAGGGACCAGTCCAGTTGTTACTCGAAATGGGTGCCCCAAATAGGTCTCCCACCGGGACATACAGTGGGGAAAAAAAAGTATTTAGTCAGCCACCAATTGTGCAAGTTCTCCCACTTAAAAAGATGAGAGAGGCCTGTAATTGACATCATAGGTAGACCTCAACTATGAGAGACAAAATGAGAAAACAAATCCAGAAAATCACATTGTCTGACTTTTAAAGAATTTATTTGCAAATGATGGAAAATAAGTATTTGGTCAATAACAAAAGTTCATCTCAATACTTTGTTATATATCCTTTGTTGGCAATGACAGAGGTCAAACGTTTTCTGTAAGTCTTCACAAGGTTGGCATACACTGTCTCCTCTAGAGCAGTGATGTTTGGGGGCTGTCGCTGGGCAACACGGACTTTCAACTCCCTTGACAGGTTTTCTATGGGGTTGAGATCTGGAGACTGGCTAGGCCACTCCAGGACCTTGAAATGCTTCTTACGAAGCCACTCCTTCGTTGCCCTGGCGGTGTGCTTGGGATCATTGTCATGCTGAAAGACCCAGCCACGTTTCATCTTCAATGCCCTTGCTGATGGAAAGAGGTTTGCACTCAAAATCTCACGATACATGGCCCCATTCATTCTTTCATGTACATGGATAAGTTGTCCTGGTCCCTTTGTAGAGAAACAGCCCCAAAGCATGATGTTGCCACCCCCATGCTTCACAGTAGGTATGGTGTTCTTTGGATGCAACGCAGCATTCACTCTCCTCCAAACACGATGAGTTGTGTTTCTACCAAACAGTTCTACTTTGGTTTCATCTGACCATATGACATTCTCCCAATACTCTTCTGGAACATCCAAATGCTCTCTCACAAACTTCAGATGGACCCGGCTATGTACTGGCTTAAGCAGGGGGACACGTCAAGCCTTTGTTATGTTAGTCCCAGCTTTCTGCAGGTCATTCACTAAGTCCCCCCGTGTGATTCTGGGATTTTTGCTCACCGTTCTTGTGATCATTTTGACCCCACGGGGTGAGATCTTGCATGGAGCCCCTGATTGAGGGTGATTATCAGAGGTTTTGTATGTCTTCCATTTTCTAATTATTGCTCCCACAGTTGATTTCTTCATACCAAGCTGCTTGCCTATTGCAGATTCAATCTTCCCAGCCTGGTGCAGGTCTACAATTTTGTTTCTGATGTCCTTCCACAGTTCTTTGGTTTTCACCATAGTGGAGTTTGGAGTGTGACTGTTTGAGGTTGTGGACAGGTGTCTTTTATACTGATAACAATTTCAAACAGGTGCCATTACTACAGGTAATGAGTGGAGGACAGAGGAGCCTCTTAAAGAAGAAGTTACAGGTCTGTGAGAGCCAGAAATCTTGCTTTTGTAGGTGACCAAATACTTATATTCCACCATAATTTGCAAATATATTCTTAAAAAATCAGACAATGTGATTTTCTAGATATGTTTTCTCATTTTGTCTCTCATAGTTGAGGTCTAGCTATGATGTTAATTATAGGCCTCTCTCATCTTTTTAAGTGGGAGAACTTGTACAATTGGTGGCTGACTAAATACTTTTTTTTCCCCACTGTATAGGTGTGTGTAGGTAAGACATCCGGGGTGGGATCTGAGAGTAGGCGGTAAATGTCAGAGATAAACCCAGTTGTCCAAATGCCTGATTTACAGAGTCTCTTAAAAAGTGTAGGGGTAGGTGCCATGGGACCCTGAAAAATAATTTTGTTATATACTTTAATAAAATAGTGAATAGAAGGCTATGGAGGGGGAGGGCAGAGAAAGAGGAGAGCTTCTGAAAGCAGAGATGCACTAGAGACAGTTTTCTCTTACAAGTTTATCAGGAATTACTATACAGCCTTCTCCCGACACAACTTACTCATTTAATGGGAGTTTGCCACAGAAGCCAGCATAACAGCCAAGTCTTGCAGATAGATAGGTTAGGGGCACCGTCATCAAACATTGTTTTACCCTTCTGGATCAGTGGCTTTGTTGCTTAGATATTGCCTTTTTTGTTAATATGCAAATTAGCTCTTTAGAGCAATGAGAGAATAGCCCCTGCCCCAAAGAGGTAAGTGGCAATGCCTTTGTTGCTCCAAAGGGCTAATTTTTGGTAATAGTAACTACATTGAACAGACTAGTGGCTGCATACAGATATGCAGAAAGTGAGAGACTAGTTGCGCAATTTAAGCAAGTTGCAATACTTTTAAGCTTTCCAATTCTGTTCTCAAAGGGAGGTTTAGTACCTAACTCAATTATACTGGGATGATACCCTTCAAACTCACACATTTAAAGAAAAATTTACCGCCTTCTTCAGATACCTGCAACTTGGAGGAGGGCCAATTCTGCAGAGTGCTGATAAATGAAGTGTGGACCTCTGGAGTCCGTTGCTAGGCCTTTTCTAAGCAGTCTCTATCTTTTAGTAGTAATTGACTGATGTTCAACCAGCGCCTATGAAAAAATCTTTTGGAGATATCCCAGTACTGGATGAAGAGCACTTTGTAGATCTCTCCTCCTCATGAAGGTCTACTATTATAAGACTAGAGACTTCCTTATCCCAGTCAAGTGGCTTCATAGGATATATTTTACAAGCAGCATGCCTTAGACAGATGCATATGATATCAATGGATGACTGCACCAGATGCATCGGAGAAAGGTGGTCCTATTTTCATATGATCTGGAAATGCCCTATTGGTCTAAAGTTCATGTGTACTTAAAGCGTCACTAAACTTTTGGATAGCTTTTGATTTCTGGCAGTATTTTTGTCAGTAATAAATTTTGTAATATACTTTATTAACAAATTTTGGTATCTTTCTGTGAAATCCTGCATTTTTTCACTCTTTCCTTTGCTTCTGCATTGAGAGCTCAGACATTATAAAACATAGAAACTTGCTGTTTGTGTCATATGAAAGATGAGATTCTCTTTCTTCTTGGTACACTAAGGTTGCAGTGCTATCTAAATTATTTACAGAGATATCACTGAATGAAAACATAGTCAGGATTAGGATATTTTTATTCAGATGTATAATTATATATGATATAAAAATCCTAATCCCGACTGTTTTTACCAGTGATCTCTCTGGAAATAATATAGATAGCACTGCATCCTAGGTGTCATATGACACAAAAAGCAAGTTTGTACATTTTATAATGTCCAAGATATAACTGTTTGAAGTGATCCTCTCCTACCCTCATTTTCTCTACATCTTACACAGCCCAGTACTCCAAGCCTGTACTCCATGCACAGTAACAGTCAGTGAGAGTGAAAAAGGGAAGGATTTCACAGAAATGATCCAAAATTTGTTAATAAAGTGTATTACAAAATGTATTAATGACACAAACACTGCCAGAAAATCAAGAGTTGTCTGAAAGTTAAGTTACGCTTTAAATATGAAACATTCTGCCAGGGGTTTGTTCTCCTGTGGTGGGTCTGGTGGTAGAAATGGTACCCACTAATAAACCACTTAACTGTATGAATTTACAGATTTTCAGATTTATTAAATGAATAGGCACAAACCATTTTACCCTTAAATTTAGATTAAAGAAATGCTAGTCAGAAGTTCCATCACAGCCTGATAATATGGTACAATATATAACGGATTATGTTCAGAATTATTTTCTGAACATAATTAAAAAACAGCTAAAACTTACCTGTAAAACAATTGGATATATATTAACTGAAAGAGTATAGAGCAACCTCAATCTATCCTTGTCTGTCAGGTGGGTCATATAGACACTACCGGCATCAAGCACTTCACTGTAGCGCCGAATTATTCGATCTAAAAGTCGCTGTGAGGGGCAGCGAAGGAATTGAACTGGTAGACCCTAGAAAAGAAGCAAGAAATGTGTAAAGATATAATAATTAGAGATGAACGAATTTTGCAAAAATTCAATTCGACCGATTCTCCAAAGTTTCCAAAACAATTTGATTCAATCCGAATTAATTCGCAGCAAATCACGTTAACCCCTTCCAGACATCCGCTCTAATAGTAAGGCGTTGCCGGGAAGGACTTCCCGTAAAACACGGCGGAAGCATGGTGTGCACACAGAAACTGTGTGCGCACCCTGCTTTGCGGGTGTCAGCCATATATACCGCGGCACCTCAGGGGTTTTATTATATATTGGGGTCCCGATCGGCCCCCCCGGTGATGTCTTCGTGGGGTGCCGCTGCTCATATTCGGCAGCCCGGGGTCTGACCTATCACATACCTGATTGATCCTGCCTTGTGTATTGCAGCGTATACCTATTGAAGCAGCGATCAGAATATCGCTGCTTCAATTCTCCCCCCCATTGAAGCAGCAATCAGATATCACTGCTTCAATCCCCCCCTCCCCCATTGCAGCAACGATCGGATATCGCTGCTTCAATACCCCCCCCCCCCCCAAGAGTTGGTGCTATTGTTATATTTTGGGGTCTCCTCAACCGCACCTCTCCTGGGACTCCTCCTCGCTCCTCTTCTTCTGAATGAAGTCCTGCTCCCCGGACGTCACTGCTGGGGCCTGTGATTGTGCCTCAACGGTCACGTGGGGGTGTTATGACGTCATTACGCCCAATCACAGGCCCCAGTTGTAAGACCTGGGGAGGAAGAGCTCCGGAGTTACTGCTGAGCCCAGGAAAAGTGAGTATCAGCATTTTTTTATTTTTAATCACTGTGGGGAGTGCCGAGGGGGGCAGGTAGCATGGCGGAACCCCTTGGATGCCACAGTCATGTTTGACCGCGGCATCCAAGGGGTTAAAACCCTCTGGGTGCCAGTTAGTGGTGGTAGAGCAGAAAGTGAAGCCCCAGCAGGATGACAAATGCTCCCCAAAGCCTTTTTCAGCTAATTTGCATAACAATAAAACACTGATTTTTCATGAACATGGAGCTCTAATGCAAAATAAAAGAGGCATCTTTGGAAAGTGCAGAAGCAGCTCTACAAGGTAATATCATTAGGTTTATACCAATTTCCCTGCTGACAGACTCACATTCAACACAATTATATTACAATTCAGTTCTGAAATGTGTTACCATTAAAGGAGTTGTTTAAACAGCTTTATAATCTATAATAAAAAACATAGCATCTTTAAAAAGGTAATATTTAAAATGGACATAGTTATAGGGCTATACTGTGTATGTGTGGAATCACCCTATAACCCTTACCCCAGAAATACTGCATAGTGATAACCTATTCTTTAGATTAAAGAAGTATTTCTAATAATAAAAAAAATTAGGTAGATGCAGAAAGTTGCATAACAAAAGAAATCTATACCTACCTGTTTGATCCCTAATGGCTTCGGCTCCACCAATTATCCCTATCACTAAAATGCCTATACACTCATAAAACCCTGACAGCCAATCACTGGTCTCAGTGGTTATGGGATATCAGGCATATCATTGCTGCAGCCAAGTAAACAAATACCGGTGGGGAGGACGGAAGAGGCAGCACCGGAGCAGTTACTACAGGTGACTTTGGCAGCATACACATCAATGTAAATCGCATGCCACTGTGACTTCTAAAATAGTTGTGTGACAGTGACTTGCAAACAAACTTCACACTCTTTTTGGTCATGTGGACTTTTTATTTCATTTCATGTTAAGCAACCAAAGTTGTTTTGTAGCCCTAGCCAGAAACTATCCCTGGACTGTGTCTAGTATTTCAGTTTAGCCATATTTAAGTGCCTTTTCTGAAAAATTAAAAAACATTTAAGAGCTTTTTTTTTTCTAATCCCAGACTGCCACTGTGGTATAAAATTCACTAGTATACATCTAGAAGTATAATAATACATTTGGTTAGTTCTATTTTAAAATAGATGAGTTTTTACATTGATTTACTGGAATTCTCACCTTTAAAGTAGTTAATGTGTAACCAGTATTTATGCTGCGCTCTGTAAAATAAAAGTGCATCTCTGAGTGATAGCGACACATTTTATGCTGTTAGGTGTGAACAATTTCCATCCCAAAGTAGACATTAACAACTGACTTAGGAATGTGTTAAAATTCACAGTATTTCACCTTTTCAATAAAATCTCCTATTTTTAAACTTTTAAGGAATTTATCTGTGTCATGAGCAAAGTGATTAAGTCATTACCTTGTAGAAATGAGAAGACGTCCAGTACGCTACAGGAAAGGCCACAATCTCATTTCAGAAATGAATATTTATCTTGTGTGTATACTCAGGGTCCCCTCAGCTCTGCTGCATCACAGAGGACATATCCTATAACTGGCCCAAGTCATGTTCCGAAGTGTTTAGTTAAGATAACTATTAAAGAAGTTTCAGCACTTTTATACTGGTGACCTGTCCTTAGACCTACACTTAGACCGATGGGGAGCACAACAACCAGTACCCCAACCAATCAGATGTTTGTCTTTCTATAACCTGTGGCTTCTTCATTGAATACCAAACACAGCACCTTATAGTGGCATAACAATCGCGGTCGCAGGGGGTGCGACCGAGATCGGGCCCAGCAGGGTATGGGGCCCCTGGCCAGCTGGAGATGGCCGGGCCCCGGACCACTATGATAGCGGTCGAGGAAAGCCTGGTTCCCCAACCGCTATAAATACTGTTATTGGAAAGGGGCCCTGCATACCTCCCAACTTTCAAAGGAAAGAAAAAGGGACAAAATATGCGGCGTGCTATGTGCGACACAGCAAATTTTGCTCCACCCACTTCTACGTTGACTCCGCCCATTCTCTGCCTGAGGCAGACTATAGAAAGACCCCCCCCCCCCAAAAAAAAAAAAAAATTGAGTTTCCATGCTACTAGTTTAACACAATGTTATCATCGCACAATATACACAAAGTTATAAAACAGTCTTCTTCCTGTATTACTTCAGTATCAGATCAACAACACGGCATTAACAATGAAAGTAACTTCACACATCTTCTGCTTGGTGGATGGACGAGCCCACGTGGCCCCCATTCTCTATAATAGGAGCGCCGCAGATAGCTGAGTACTGGACTTCGGGTATCTTTGGCACTCCTATTGAAGTGAATGAGAGCCACAGGGGTTCGTCCATCCACCAAGTGACACACCTATATACAGTACAGACTAAAAGTTTGGACTCACCTTCTCATTCCAAGAGTTTTCTGTATTTTCATGACTATAAAAATTGTAGATTCACACTGAAGGCATCAAAACTATGAATTAACACATGTAGAATTATATACTTAACAAAAAAGTGTGAAACAACTGAAAATATGTCTTATATTCTAGGTTCTTCAAAGTAGCCACCTTTTTCTTTGATTACTGCTTTGCACACTCTTGGCATTCTCTTGATGAGCTTCAAGAGGTAGTCACGTGAAATGGTCTTCCAACAGTCTTGAAGGAGTTCCAGAGATGCTTAGCACTTGTTGGCCCTTTTGCCTTCACTCTGCGGTCCAGCTCACCCCAAACCATCTCGATTGGGTTCAGGTCTAGTGACTGTGGAGGCCAGGTCATCTGGCGTAGCACCCCATCACTCTCCTTCTTGGTCAAATAGCCCTTACACAGTCTGGAGGTGTGTTTGGGGTCATTGTCCTGTTGAAAAATAAATGATGGTCCAACTAAACGCAAACCGGATGGAATAGCATGCTGCTGCAAGATGCTGTGGTAACCATGCTGGTTCAGTATTCCTTCAATTTTGAATAAATCCCCAACAGTGTCACCAGCAAAGCACCCCCACACCATCACACCTCCTCCTCCATGCTTCACGGTGGGAACCAGGCATGTAGAGTCCATTCGTTCACCTTTTCTGCGTCGCACAAAGACACGGTGGTTGGAACCAAAGATCTCAAATTTGGACTCATCAGACCAAAGCACAGATTTCCACAGGACTAATGTCCATTCCTTGTGTTCTTTAGCCCAAACAAGTCTCTTGTGCTTGTTGCCTGTCCTTAGCAGTGGTTTCCTAGCAGCTATTTTACCATGAAGGCCTGCTGCACACAGTCTCCTCTTAACAGTTGTTGTAGAGATGTGTCTGCTGCTAGAACTCTGTGTGGCATTGACCTGGTCTCTAATCTGAGCTGCTGTTAACCTGCGATTTCTGAGGCTGGTGACTTGGATGAACTTATCCTCCGCAGCAGAGGTGACTCTTGGTCTTCCTTTCCTGGGGCGGTCCTCATGTGAGCCAGTTTCTTTGTAGCGCTTGATGGTTTTGGCCACTGCACTTGGGGACACTTTCAAAGTTTTCCCAATTTTTCGGACTGACTGACCTTCATTTCTTAAAGTAATGATGGCCACTCGTTTTTCTTTACTTAGCTGCTTTTTTCTTGCCATAATACAAATTCTAACACTCCATTCAGTAGGACTATCAGCTGTGTATCCACCTGACTTCTGAACAACACAACTGATGGTCCCAACCCCATTTATAAGGCAAGAAATCCCACTTATTAAACCTGACAGGGCACATCTGTGAAGTGAAAACCATTTCAGGTGACTACCTCTTGAAGCTCATCAAGAGAATGCCAAGAGTGTGCAAAGCAGTAATCAAAGCAAAAGGTGGCTACTTTGAAGAACCTAGAATATAAGACATATTTTCAGTTGTTTCACACTTTTTTGTTAAGTATATAATTCCACATGTGTTAATTCATAGTTTTGATGCCTTCAGTGTGAATCTACAATTTTTATAGTCATGAAAATACAGAAAACTCTTGGAATGAGAAGGTGTGTCCAAACTTTTGGTCTGTACTGTATATGGCTGCGGTCAGGCTGAATTCACACCCAGTGGGGGAAAAACCCAATTCTCAGGCTCAGTAGGGGTCTCAGCAGACAGACCCCCATCAATCAGGTATTTATCCTCTATCATTTAGGTGAATACAGGGCAGTAACATTTTGTGACTGTGTGTACCATGTCCGTGTGTACCATGTATAAATAGTGCCCCTTATTAATAATGCCCGTGTGTACCCTGTATAAATAGTGCCCCTTATTAATAATACCCCAGGTGTTAACTAATTAAAAGGTTTTCTAGGTCATTAATAAACTAATCAGTGGGGATCAAAAACCCAGAACCCCCACTGATCAGCTGTTTGAATGGTACCTGTGTAAGCGCCATGACTGCTTCTCTGTTTACATAGTGTTATTCATCTCATAGCGGCCATGTAATTTAACTACAGCCTCGTCCTGTACATGTCTACATTATGTGACAAGGCTGGAATTACATCACACGGCCACTATAAACAGACAGCGTATAATATAAACAGGCGCCATAGCCCCTGTTTATAGCGTCCCATTTACACACACTATAATGTTCCACAGCAGCCCCTGCACACTGTATTATGTCTCGCAGCGGCCCCTGCACACGGTATTATGTTCCATAGTGGCCCCTGCACACTGTATTATGCCTCGCAGCGGCCCCTGCACACTCTATTATGCCTTGCAGCGGCCCCTGCACACGGTATTATGCCCCGCAGTGGCCACTGCACACAGTATTATGCTCCACAGCAACTCCTGCACACAGTTTTATGCTCCCTAGTGGCCCCTGGATACAGTATTATGCCCCATATTGGCCCCTGCACACGGTATTATGCTCCATATTGGCCCCTGCACATGGTATTATGCTCCACAGTGGCCCCTGCACACGGTATTATGCTCCATAGTGGCCCCTGCACTGGTATTATGCTCCATAGTGGCCCCTGCACTGGTATTATGCTCCATAGTGGCCTCTATACTGGAATTATGCTCCATAGTGGCCCCTGCACTTGTATTATGCTCCATAGTGGCCCCTGCACTTGTATTATGCTCCACAGTGGCCCCTGCACAGGGTATTATGCTCCACAGTGGCCCTTGCACACGGTATTATGCCCCATAGTGGCCCACCCATGAACTATTATTATACTCTGGGGTCTTTTCAGACCCCACAGTGTAATGATTGGAGACCCAGGGGAGGTGACAAACATAAAAACCAGTGTTACTTACCTATCCTGGACACCGGTGCACTCCTTTCAGCTTTCGGCCCTGTTTAATTGCACAAACACGTCACGTGATCAGGCCGGTGACGCAACCTGATGACGTCACCAGAGGCCCCAATCTTACTCGGAGTAACACCGATCGCAGTAGAGATAAGTAACATTGGTTTTTATGTTCCCTCATCTCCCCTGGGCCTCCGATTATAATAATAGTAGTATTTGAGGCCCGCGGCCTCACTTACCGATGCCAGTGGCTGCTCATAGCGGCATCCACTTCCTTTTCTGCGTCCCATAGCAGAAGGGGAAGCAAAAGCAGCCACGAGCAGATGCGAGGTAGGTAAATAAATAGGCCGTTACCTGCTGGGGATACTTATTTATACTGTATATAAAAAAAAAAAAAAAAAAAAAATTATCCTCACCTACCTGCGATGCCTTGATGCAGCCGCCGCCTCCTCTTCTGAGTCCCTGCTCAGCTTTGTTTTTTTTTAAAGCGGCCTGTCCTGGGCTGGTTTACATTGAATAGTAAGAATGCTGCCCCCAAAACAGTGACGGACAGTGCCGCCTGAGGCGGCCGCCTCACTTCGCCTCATTAGCGGTGCGCCCCTGGCCCCCACACAGTCACCCAAACATTATATGCCCCCACATGTTATAATGTTCCCCTCCAATTGCCCCACAGTATTAAGTCCCCCTCCTCGTGCCCCAGTTTAAACTAGCAGTAACTAGAGGGGGACATTAAACTGGGGCAGCTGGAGGGTGACATTAAACTATGGGGGTAGTTGGAGGGGGACATTAAACTATGGGGCAGCTGGAGGCAGACATGTCCCCCTCCAGTTACCCCCCACGGTTTAATGTACTCCTTCAGTTGCCCCCAGTTTAATGTCCCCCTTTATTTGCCACCATCTTAATGTCCCCACTTCATCTGCTAAATGTACCAGCCCCAGTTACAGGGGAAATCAGCCTCCCCCACCAAAAATAAATTGTGATCAGATATCCCCAAAGGTCTATTATGACCTTATGGGGACACAATGTAAAAATAAAAATAAAAAAACTGAGCAGAAAAGTAAATAAATAAATAAAATAATTAAAAAAATAAATAAAATAATACGTCAAAAACACCCCCTTATTACAGGTTCCAGTCCCACCCCCGACGACACCGTACAAAATAAAAGTTACCGTAACGGAAAGTAAAAACTATTTTAAAAAGTTTTTTAGTAGCACTTTGTGCTATTAAATAAAAAAAATGAAAAAAGTGAAAAACAGACATGTTTTCCCTCCTCTTTGTTTACATTTTCCTGGATATAAAAAAAAAAAAAATTAAAAAACATGCAAAAATAAAAACAACATAAAAATAAAGCCCTATGTGTCACCGAAAAAAGACGCAGAAATTAGTTGAATAACCAAAATGCTAAAAATGTTACAGCCCTCCAAACCGCACATACAAAATACCCAAAAATGTGTCTGGTCCTGGATCAGAAATAGGCCCGGTACTGAAGTGGTTAAAGCAGCTACTCTGTTAAAAGCAGCAGTATTGGAGGTAAAACGACACTTCGTGAATTATAATTACTGGGTAAATGTAAAATCATCAACTACTACAAAAAAAAGTTTTTTACAGTTATGAAGTAGCAATGAAAACATTTTATGGTTGGGGGTCACCACAACATGAGGAACTGTATTAAAGGGTCGCGGCATTAGTAAGGTTGAGAACCACTGAATTAGAAGCTTGGTAGGAGGTGCTTGCCCCTCCCATGCACCTCCGTTATGTTAGGGCTATTTGGAATGTCCCAAGTAGTTATAGCTTCCTGCCTGGGGGCTGCTCCTCCTCTTATCAGCTCCTCAGCAGTGTGTTGCCCATCCTCCCTCCCCTTTTTTATCGGTTTAGGGGTTTTGCTGTACGTTGGGGTTGGGATTTGCAGTTGCCTATGCTGTTCACTGATGCCTTTTTCTTTTCTAGACTATTCTGGATTGTTATATATTCTTAAGCCACAGCAGGCGGTACAGATCCTGTTTGACGGACTTGCCCGCAGGGAGACCTGCGACCGGTATACCGCGTTATGACCGTGGTCATAAGTTTTGAAGAGTTAATGAAGCTGTGGCCGACCCCGTCCACTTAAGAGTAAAATTTGTTGTCCTGGATTTATTTATCATATTAATAAGAGGGGAATGGTATTCTGAGAGGGTTAAGAATCTCCACATTCCAGCCTGGGAAGAGTAAGTATTGCCAGTGTAGTGCCACACTTCTTCAAACAGCTGCTCACCTGTCCCCTTCACTAGAATGGGCCTGAGCAGCAAGTGGGCCATGTAAACAGTATCATGTCCACTTCAAACAGCTGACTGTTGGGGGTGCTGGGTGTCAGCCCCCTATCAATCTGATATTAATGACCAAAGACAGGTAAAGAAAGATATTGATGTCTAAAGATAAGTCATCAATATTAAACTCCCAGGGAACCCTTTAAATAATTTTTTTTATCCTACTGTCTGGAACTTATTTGAAGTTTGTGATTTTTTTTTTTTCCGTATTTTTGGTATTTTCGACTCATTGGTATTTTATACTCATTTAGACACATTGTTCACACATTGCATTTTGATGCTGCTAAAACAAGGTTTGTATATGAGGTTTTATTGCAAACGCAGTGGCCATTGGTACTCCATTCTAGCAATAGTTAGGTCACAACTTCATCGAATCAGTCTAAGAGCTTAGCCTTCTTAGGTTTATTCATTAAGTAGAGAGCTTACAGAGATCAGTCTGAATATATCACAATTGGATTATTCCAAAAGGAAATGGCCAATATTTTACTCACCAATTCCCACTCCTGTTCAGGGTTGTCTCTGCTTCGGCCTCCAGGGGAGCTGCACATTACCTCTGAACGCTCAACAACATCAGGTTGTGACATCTGGACATTCTTCTGCATCGGGATGCCCCATGGAGGTAAAGACGAGGCGGGCCTGAACAGGAGTGGAGTTTGGTGAGTAAAATATCATCCGTTACCTGTTAGCATAATCCAATAGTTAATGACCAATTAACAAAAAACAACTCACCGCTGCAGGCCTCCCCTTTGGTCCAACTGCGGGCCCCATAAAATTGCGAGGGTTGTGTTATGGCCAAAGCCACCTCTACAAGCTGCTGTGACTCTGCAACCACCACTGTGGTAATGTTTATAATGAATGTGTGACACTATAATGTGAGGCATGTGCTAATCGATCAGCTATTGTAAAAGGCCGCAGCATTGGGACCACTCTCACCTCTTCACTGAGTACAAAGCACAGCCCCCTACATTGTATAGTGACTTTTTTAATTCTATTCACTTTAATGGGACTAAGCTACAAAAAGTGATTGTGATGCTACTGGTCTATGGTCTTGCACGGGTGCCACATCCTCTTCACAAAGCTGATGGGTAGGAGTGTCAGGTGTGGACCCCCACCGATTTGATGTTGATGACTTATCATAAACATAGGCCATTTTTATCCTAAATCTGGAAAACTCTGTGTTGTAGTTCATCCCCAATTTATTTTAATGGGACTGAGCTGTAGCGTTGCCATGTGAGGTCACTACCTGAGAAGAAGAATTCAGCCATGTTTTTCTAATGCTGCACAACCCCTTTAAGCCACAAAATATTTATCCTCTATCTTCTAACTTATTAACTGACGCTTGTGTGTGTTGGTAATGAGTGCCTGTATGGTAGCCACTAACTCCCCCTACTCCACAATGCTCCCTGCTCTTTGAGTCCCTGGTGTGAGAAAAGTGCATTACAAATGTTTGTCAGTCTCATTTATAGGATAGAGGATAAATTGCTCATCGGAGGGCGGGATGTGACTGCTGAGATCCTCACCAATTCTGAGAAGGGAGGATATTTTACCCTTGTTGAGAATGTAGTTGTGTCACAGCCCAGATGGCAAGAACCGGAGGATGGGAGTAGTAGTGGCAGATTCTGTGCCACCTGATCGGCCAAGTGCCCTCAACCACTCTCCCCAGCTCAGCTCCTAGGCCGGACACCGATGAGGGGGTCCTGCAGCACTACCTGATGGTGGTGGTAGTAGTTCCCCCGGGGCGCTTCCAGTTGGAGAGGAGACCTCTCTACTCTGAGCCGGTGTGATGGTGTTCAGAAGAACCCTGATGGTGATGCAGGAACGACTCAGGAACAGTACTTTTACTCAGCAACAATAACAGTGAAACAAGCAGCTTCCAAATTGGAATTGTAGTCTACCACTATTCAATTCCCCCAGCCTTGGTCATGGAAGGGTGCCCAGTGATGTTTAGGCTCTAGTGCCGTACTCAACTCCAAATCTATCTCCACAGTTCAGCCTCCTCCAGCAGCAGATACTGGAGGCTGTACTCCAGGGTAGTCCTGGCAGGGGTCTGGTTTCTTTTTAGTAGGGCCGGGATAACACCTCCTGTCATAGGACTCCACTCCTGGCACAATGTCCAAAGGGCAGACAGTTGGTCTCCCTGTCTCAAGGCTGTCTCTAAGAGCCTTGGGCCGTATCTTCCTTCGCAGTGGCAAAAGTCTCCTCAGACCCCTCCCAGTGGTCTGTGAAAGGCCAGGGATGTACCAAGTGTAGGGGGTGAACAATGGGGAAACTAACAGGGAATATGTACAAGGGAGAACTGCAGAACAGTGACATAGAACATAGAATAAATAGACAAGACGTACAAACATACCCAGAGGCACAAAGACAAACACAATAAAAGCAGGAGCACTCTGGGATGCTGCAGTTGCGGTACAGTGCTTGGCAATCTCTGGTGCTCCCACTGAAATTAATGGAGTGGGGTTGTATCTACGTCCACACTGTTATTTTGGCTCTGTACAGTGGTAATTATTCAGATATTGACAATATCTGATCAATGTATGTTGCGTTATTTGAGTACAGTATGGTGATATCTACGTAAAAATTACCGTATATTTCTCTTTATAAGACGTACCTGATGATAAGACCCTCCTAGGTTTTAGAGGAGGGAAATAGGAAAAGAATATTTAGAATCTAAAGGTTGAACCAATTCCTGGACAACCTCTTTAAGAATAATGTCACATAGTGCACCCAGTATAATGGCCAACAGTGGCCTTCATACAGTATAATGTCCCATAGTGGCCTCCATACAGTATAATGACCCATAGTGGCCTCCATACTGTATAATGTCACATAGTGGTATCCACAAAACATAATGTCCCATAGTGGCCCCTCCACACACTATGATGTCCTATAATGGCCCCTCCACTCAGTGTAATGTCTCCCAGTAGACTCTCCACACACAGTATATTATCTCACATTGTCCTCCATACAGTATAATATCCCACAGTAGCCCCTCCACACAGGGTCCCATAGTGACCCTTCCACACACTATAATGTCCTATAGTGAACCACAAGATTTTCTTTATGAACTTTCCAAAAATTTTGGGTTCGGAAGAACCTGAAATTTTGGGGGTTTGCCACCCATGAACCTTTATTACACTTTGGTGTCTCTTCAGAGAGCACAGGAGAGGTGATTAACACTGTTTATTATGTTTAATCCCCTCTCCTGGGCCTCCACTCATTATACCCTGGGGTCCGAATAAACGCCAGAGTATAATAATGGTTTATGGGTGGCAGTCCTGCATTAGTGCCAGTGCGATTTTCAGCACCTTCGCTTTATAAGACACACTGACTTTTTCCCTTCACTTTGGACGGAAAAAAAGTGGGTCTTATAAAGCAAAAAGTACGGTATATAGCAAATATATTTCACTGGTGCACTTAGGTGCTGTGCAGTATATTAATTAGGCAGTGTATGTGATCTGTTCACAGGTCATTATTCCATAGACATCTATATAAAGGCAATATATAGCACTGTTATTTAGGTAATGTGTGCTATAGTTATTGAGAATTAAACTGTATGCTGCTGGTATAATCATATGTACACTATATGAAAGTATTATTTTAAATGTTAAGTGGAACCCCATCATATGGCGTAGAACAACAGTTGGGGCCACAAATGTAAGGTCATCATAGTATATAGGTTAGCAAGAGAGATGGTCAGATAGAAATGGAGATACATAGGTTTCTGCAGTCTCATAAAAAACACTCTCATACTCACTAACACTCAGAGTTGGACTGGCCCATCCATTTTATGGAACCTCAGTCTGACTTTGCTAACACTGCTCATAAATTGATTTTAAATGTCTTATGCAAGATGAACAGGAATATTCATAGATGATTTGATTCTATAAGTGTAGAATTCCAGATGCTTTAGGTGTACTATGGCAAATACCCAAACTTTATAGTTGAAAAGTTACAATAAGATTTAAAACTTTGCTTAGTGTTTGTATTTCAAAAATACATCCATATGTTACAGAAAAACTGAGTTTTAAACCATAATAGTAGAATGAATAACTTTCGGAAATTTTGGATCACCTCAATATTTATACATGCCAGCTGGCGCTCTTCTAGTACATCACAGACAGGCACACACAGGCAGAGAGGCTGTGATGTACTGTACTATGGTGTTTCTAGATAAATAATATCCCCACTGGCTGTGTTACAAGATTATTATGTGTTCCACCATTTCCTTGCAGGCACTCTGGAGACCTTGGGTCTAGTAATATTGTACACTTCATGATGTGTAATGTTGGATAGGTTTTGCCTTTTTTTTTAAATGCAGCTTTGTCTTTCCAAACATTCTGCAGAAGTTTGAGTCACTATATCATATCTAGTGAATGGTGGACTAACTGTTATTGTTGGTTCTATTCCATTTCTTAAATTGCCAATTTTATTTTTCTCACATTTATATATAACTGTATTGATGCCAAATGTTCTCTCGTAACATCAGAGATGATCAGGGGCAGATTATAATAAGGATGAAATGTGTAGTTTCCTGGGGACCAAGGCTGCAAGGGGGCCCAGCGGCAAGTAATTGCACATTTGCCCTTATTATAATCCTTATAATCAACTGTATCAACATCCGCCAATACAGTTGATTACTGTTTCTCAGCTCTCTCAGTGCTCACGCCAGCATAACCGCACTTGTGTCTGTATGTCATTACTACAGATGAGCGAATTGAAGCTGACGAAGTGGAATTCGATCCGAATTTCAGGAAATGGAATCCGGATTTCCTCGCGCTTCGTGGTAATGAATGACATTTTTTCCTAAAATGGCTGCTGCACATGTTAGGACATGGGGCAAGGAACTCTGGGAACGCTGGATCATCCACAATGCCATGCGTGCAGCCAATCAGCATCCAATCAACCAGCCCTGTGATGTCACAGCCCTATAAATACACTCCGTCATCTTGGATTCAGACATTTTCCAGTGTACTTAGTACAGGGAGAGACATCAGCAGGCGCTAGGGAAAGTGGTAGAAAAGACTTGGCAAAAAAAAAAGGATTTTTATCCATTAATCTCTGCAGTTATCTGATATAATGCCTTTTCTTGGTGTTTATTAGTGGGGAAAAAATAAGTGGCTTATTTGCCATTATGTGTTGAAGGGAGAACATTACAGGCATTTTTGCTGTGCATTAGTGGCAAAAGAAAAGGATTGTTATGCATTAATCTCCGCTGTTATATGTTATAAAGCCTTTTCTTGGCATTTATTAGTGGGGAAAAAATAAGTGGCTTATTCGCCATTGTGTGTTGAAGGGAGAAAATTACAGGCATTTTTGCCGCGCATTAGAGGCAAACAAAAGGACTGTTATCCATTAATCTCCGCAGTTATCTGTTCTAACACCTTTTCTTGGCATTTATTAGTGGGGAAAAACTAAGTGGCTTATTAGCTGTTGTGAGTTGAAGGAAGAAACAAACACAGCCCTTAGTTGGCATGGCCCGGGAGCAGGCTCTGTGCCCTCACCTGTCCTCAACCTACCTCTATGCTTTTCTGTTCCCTCAGCCAGAGAAATATTCTATGCTGTGGGCTCAGCTCCACTATACAGCGAGGAGGAGCAACTAGAGGAGAGTCAGCAGCTACTGCCCAGCCAAGATGTGGAGGAGACATCCGCTGCTTCCACTGGTAGGCGGGCAAGTAGTGATGAGGAGAGTGGCATGGGAGCTGGTGTTGTGAGCAGCCAGGCTCCTGGCTCAGAGACCGTTGAGGAGGACATCAGCGATGTACAGACAGTACTCAATGATGATGTAGCCGATTGCAATTGGGAGCCGGGTGACGAATGGGCATCATCATCATCGGGATGCTGTCACCCTCCTGATGCCACACATCTGATGCCAAGTGCTCCTTCTTACAGCCACCATCGTCAGCGGGTACTTTTTGTGCCACCCACCTCCCCACTCTGTCACCGGGTCACTCTATGGCCTCCTCATGCTGCTGCCACCTCCACATTATGTCACCTTGCCACTCTGTGGCCTCCTCATGCTGCTGCCACCTCCACATTATGTTACCTTGCCACTCTGTGGCCTCCTCATGCTACTGCTACCTCAAAACTATGTCACTTCTCATGCTGTTCCCACCCTCCCCACTCCATGACTGTGCCACTATTTTGCCTTTTTGACCTGGTTGACATCATCATTTATTTGACCCTTCTTCTGATCTGTCAGAAGGAAGGAGAAATGGGATGCACAACGGATCCTGTCTGTGTAGCAGCTGTAAGGCTTGTATGGTCCCATCAGAATTGGCTTATGATTTGGTAGCTAACAGCAGGAGTGGGTACAAAACACAGAAGACATGCAAATATTCCATTCATGTGTCATCTCTGTTTTGGATAAACTCCTGTTTTGTTTTGTTTTTGGCATCAGCAATACTGATAGATTACTGACCAAATCCTGACCGAGTGAAGGCGGATGCTCAACAGACAGGCTCCGTTTTTTAGGGGGGTTATTGTTCTGACGGATCAGAGGAAGGGCAAAATAATCAGTGATGTCAACACAAACTTACTACTGACACCCTCTCCACTCTGTCAGGGGTGCTCTACTTGTATAAGCGTTTAATAGAACAGGTTCTGTAGACATCTATGTTGAATCAGCAGATGGTGTAAAAGGAGTGCGCTCTTTCACGCTACAGTAGGATCTTGGGCCTCTGCACAGTTCTTTATACCTGGCACTAACATCGACCTGTAAGGCTGAGTTCACACTTGAGTTAGTTGGTCAGTTTTGGCCCCGTAACTGACAAATAAGTGAAGTGTGCATCGATTCTAAGATGCCTGTCATGTGTGTGTCATTCGGGCTCACAGTATTGTTTGACTCTCACAGTAGGCTCCCTATGCATGTTACTGCAAGGCACAGTGCTCTACACCACTATACAGGCTCTCTGCAGCCAGGAAATAGCTGTTTTTTTAATGCGATTTGCCGCAAATTAATTCGGATCGAATAGTTTCAGAAAATTCGGTGAAGCGGCTGAATCGAATTTTTGAAAAATTCGCTCATCTCTAGTCATTACACTGGCATGACCCACGTAACTGCATTTACAGGTCTCAGCAGTCCCTGATGTCATTCAGGAGGCTGGAAGAGGCCCAGGGGAGGTGAGTTGACACTGTTATGTTTACTCATGCCCCCAGAGCCTCCGCTTATTGTCCTCTAAAAAGACCCCAGAGTATAATAGTAGTTTGTGTCAAACCCCCAAAATTTCATGTGCGGCTAAACCCAAAATTTTGGGAAAATGTGTATTGAGAACCATTTTGTCAACCCTATGTATGTGTTATTATGGCACGTTATACTATTTGGTGGGGCATTATACTGTGTGGAGGGGCCACTATGGGACATTATACCTTGTGGAAGGGCTAATATTGGACATTATACTGCATGGAGGCCACTATGGGACATTATACTCTGTGGTGGCACCAATATGGGATATTATACTGCATGGAGGGACCACTATGGGACATTATACTATGTGTAGGGCCACTAAGGGACGTTATTCTGTCACATGGATCTTTGGCGTGAATGGGGCGGGGGGGGGAGTGCTTTCTGAGCAGCCCTGAGCCCATGGTACCCTTAATCTGCACCTGGATATGATACTTAATGTACACAGTAATGTTTGCTCTTTTTGCAGTTAGCCAGCAGGGCAAGCAGCTCCTTTATATTGTGTAAAACACAAATGTCATATAAAATATACTTTTAAGGGTGGACTGGCTAGGTCAGAAGAGATGTGCACTAAGATGACTCTGTGAAGTAACACGTCATGAACCCTAAAAAATTAAAACTTAGAGTGCACACATATGGGAGTAGATCATAAGAAGTGGGGGTAAGTGGGCATCGCCAATTGGCGATTTGCGATGAGTAGCATAGAACTGACTGTCCAACTGAAGGAAGAAGGTAACACTGGTTAGGAGACCTGCAGGAACTGAAAGATCAAGTCATCAGAGGTTGATGGCAAACTGCCAAGTGTGTAGTGACCCTGAGACTGTTGGAATCCTTGTTGGACTACAAAGTGATTACTGGCCTGATCTGTAATAGATAGAAGCCCAGAATGCCATGGTGCTGAAAGAAGTTGTGTGGCCTGGTGAAAAATTGTGACTATGTCCTGTAAAACAGATTAGCAACAACTGTGGGTGACCTGTACAAGAGAGTGAATATAGATCAGCCAGCCGGCGGACATAAAATGACACAAAGGAAAGAGCCACACTACACATATGACACTGTGTACAAACAGGCCAAGGTAAGGGACAGTATGTGATGCCATCTACAACTCTGCTGCTGGAAAGATAGAAAAAAAAAAATACACTGAGAGACTGCTGCTGTGAGCATCCACCCTGTGGATTACAAGTGACTGTGGGTATATGTCCCGTGCATTACAATCAGGTGGCCTTCCACCCTGAGGCTATGGATAACTGTTTGGGCATCTGTCCTTCACAAAGGACTGAGTATTATAAAGACTGCATTCTGTGCAAAGGCTCTCTTCTGTTCTGTGAGTTCTGCACTCAATGACAGACTGTTTTGTAACCACCAAGCCAATTGCCCCTTGTTAGTATATGTACTCATCAAGCCGGCTGCCTTTATTAGGACTGTTTCTAACTATTGCAACGGTTAGCCTTTTGTGATTAAAGCCTTGATGAAGTCCATGTGTTATGTCTGAGGGTAGGGTAAGGTAGGGAGCCAACAGTGCAGAAATCTCTAGGACTGCACAGGAAGAGAAGGTCTCCTGGGCACTTGCAATCCTAGCACAATGAGTAATAAAACTTTTCCAGTTGAGGGAACCATGATCATGCACATAGGTATGTTTAAACTGCTTTTCCCATCACCTATATAGTTCTGTCAGAAGTTTTGAAGAGTCAAAATTACTACACTTCTGCACAAACTGCTTACCATGGTAGCAAACTCTCAGCTGTGAGAATAACTAGATCTCTGTGGGGTTCTGAGTGCAATTAATAAAGTTACTTTTTACTTACAGCAAGCAGAGCGCTTGAAGATGATTTTAGTCTGCCATCTTTGTGTTGCTGTGCAAACAGTAGTGGCTTTTGCTCTGGGTTTCTAGGTGGAAGGAGTTTAGTGGTTGCTAAGAGTTTGTGGAAGAACCTTCAGCTCTTCAGCCTAGGTAGTGGCAGATAGGGTTTAACAGGCAGTCCCATGTCCCCAGACCCCTGTTCACAGGACCAAGGCTTCTTGAACCTGTTGTATGCTGGAAATCTCCACTACCATATATGTCAAGAAACCTTGATGTCCACAGCCAAAACAAACCTTTCCCCAAGAACTATTGGAAAGGAAGACTAGGTCCAAGGCATCACACCAGATGATGGAAAAGTCAAGGGCTCCCTGTCTTACTGCCGCTAAGAGGATTTAGCCCCAAAGACCACCGTGACCAGTGTAGCTGTCAAACTGTGCCTACTCCTGACTGCACCATTTCTACTTTGCTGGGTCTGGTATTGCCATAACATATCTTTGGAAATTGTCCTTCCAAAGATATAGAGAGCTCTCTGTCACAAGTTAAAAAACATCAATGGTAGAGAAGATTTGCTCATTTAGAATTATTAATTCTACTGAGAGAGCTGCCCAAATGGTCCTTCCACAATCTTAGATGACATTGGGGTGGAGTAAAATGTACAAGCAACTAAAAAAAAAAAATACTGTCATATGTAATCCTGCTGGTAGTATTCTACAATTAGATCAACTTGTAGGCCCCTGGAATGGCAATGCCTTAATGTAGCTCCAATATTACAGCTCAGTGCATTCACTTTTAATTAGGTGTTAATGTTTTCTTATAATGGAGGTCATGGATTTGTGGAACTCATATTTCAGAACAGAAAGGCTTTGGCACTAGAGTGTGTTTTTCTATTAATGGAACAAATTTACATTTACAAAACTTCATCTCAGAAAGATTGGTGCAGAGAAAATGCATTTTACAATTTTAGGACTGAAAATGTGTAAATTTGTAATTTGTAAACAAGAATTTTGTAGAAAATATCAGAATTGTAAAAAAATTTTTAAATGAATTAAGCAGTTTAGTTGTGAAATAAAAAGTTTGCTTGTAATTGGAAACTTTTCTCTACTATACAGCATTTCCCGATTCTCTTACAGCAACCTGTGCTGTAAACACTGGGCCTCATTTATCACACTACATTGTGACTGGTTACTATGATGGGTAATAGGTCGTGGACCAAAGTGTACTGTTTTTTTCAACCACTGATTTTTATCTGGTCAACTCATTCAAAACTTGTTAAAGTGAACCTGTCAGGTGAATTTAGGACACTAAGGCCAAGGCCCCACTTTGCGGCAACGCAGCATTTTTTTGTTGCAGATTTTGCTGCGGTTTTTTGAGCCAAAGTTAGAAATTACTTGAAAAGGAATGGAAAATATAAAGGAAGCTCTTCGACGTTTCTGTTCTGTGAAATCCACTCCTGACTTTGGCTCAAAAAACTGCAGCAAAATCTGCAACAAAAAAACGCTGCTTTTCCACAACGTGGGGCCTTAGCCAAAAGCACCAGCATATTCTTATGGTTTATTGTTGCAAAAAAAAAAAAAAGTCTATACTAATAATATGAGTGTTCTTGTCACACACACAGTTCTTCAATGGGGTGTATGCGCGCTGAAGCCAAAGTGTATTAGCCCAGCTTCACTGGAGAGCTGTGCATGCACCAGGAGCACCAGAGGCCAGTCCAATAAGAACATTTGTTTGTTTTGTTTTTTTTAAACAACCTCAGAATGAGCAGGCCTACTATAGGTAGATTTAGGACATTAAACCACTGGTCCATAATAATATAAGTGTCTCATATCTACCTCACTGATTCTCTTTAAACCTAGTTCCTTTATTTCAGTTGTCCTATTTCTACATCATTGGAGCTTCCTGACTGTCCCGCAAAGGCAAATGTTGGATTTCAACATGACTGATCCTCTGCTTGTATAGGAAATAAATCACTGCCAGTGAGGTCATACTGCTGTTTATTCTCATCTCCTTATTAAGTGAATGTGCACTAAGTGAGTGCTAAGTTGAACCAGAAAAAGGAGAACTTAAATGGTTTATTTCGGAACTGAACAAGTCATCTGATTGGTGGGGATTTGACACCTGGGATTCCAGTGATCAGTTGTGTATTGTTGCTGCAGTATTCGGGTGAGTGTTGCTGCTTCTTAACTGAATACCAAGCACAGCTCATTGTCTAATTAAAATGGAATGATCTGTTGCTGTACCATGTGACCAGCACAGAGAAGAAGCTGCAGCACCCGCAAGCACAGCAACCCTTTCAAACGGCCAATCTGTAGGGGTCCTAGGCGATACACCCCCACTGATTAGATATTAACGACCTATAGGTCATAGGTATAGGTCATTAATAGTTCAGTTGTGGAAAAATCCCTTTAATAAACATTCGGTCAACAGCGTTCTCATAAATATGACCATTCTTAGTAGTCTTATGATTTATCTAATCTTGAAAAACAATTCACGAATGAGGACAAACATTGCAGAAATGCAGCTTCTTTTGTTGCCGATTTTGCAGCGTTTTTTTTTTTGAGCCAAAGCCAGGAGAGGATTCAACAGAAGGGAAAAGAGTAAGTGTTTTCTTTATATTTCCCATTACTTTTAAGGCCAGTCTTAACTTTGGCTCGAAAAATCACAGCAAAATCTGCAACAAAAAAAAGCTTCTTTTCCACAACATGAGGACTTAAAAATATTGGCATCTCATAGTAAGACTTTGTCACAAATAAAGAAACACCTTTGCACTAATCTGCATTCTAGACACCCTACAAGCTAAACAGTCCTGGGGAAATATCATTACCCAATTTCCTGATTAACATGCAACAGTCTGAACATTGATCTGAACATGGGAAAGGACAATTACTTTTAGGGTACTATTTGCCAGGACTCCATTTGAAGCTACTTTGATTGAATAGTCCAAATCAAATTGGACAAAGAAATGTGATTCACATTTCTCTGCTTAACCCCTTCCTGCCGGTGAGATTTTTCAATTTTTGTTTTTGTCTCCCCTGACTTCCAAACCCCATAACTTTTTTATTTTTCTATTCACAGAGCCATATGAGGGCTTAATGTTTACGGGATAAATTGTTCTTCATAATGGTACCATTTATTATTCTGTACAATGTACTGGGAAGTTGGAAAAAAATTCAGAATGGGGTGGATTTGAAGAAAGTGCATTTGTGTGACTTTCTTATGAGCTTTGTTTTAACGGTGTTCCCTCTGCAGCCAAAATGACATGTAACCTGTATGTTTCGGTACGATTCCGGGGTTAACAAATTTATAGGGTTTTATATACATTCTAACCCCTTAACAAAATTCTAAAACTTTGCAAAAAATTTTTTTTTTCTAAATGTCACCATATTTTGATACCTGTAACTTTATATTTTCGTGTATGGGGATGCATAGGGTGTCTTTTTTTTGCGGGGCCAGGTGTACTTTTTAGTTATACCATTTTAGGGAATGTCTATTGCTTTGATATCTTTATATTCAATTTTTTATCAGAGGCGAAACAGTGAAAAAACTGCGGTTTGGCACTTTTGATTATTATTCCCGCTACATCGTTCACCATACGCGAAAAATATTTTTATAAGTTTGTAGACCGGATGTTTTAAGACACAGGGATACCTAACGTGTATGTGTTTCACTGTGGTTTGTAACTTTTATATGTATTCTAGGGAAAGGAGGGTGATTTGAACTTTTAGGTTTTTTTTTTTTTTTTTTTTTGTTTTGTTTTTTTTTGCTACTTTATTAGCTATGAATCTGCTATGACAAGTCTGGGAGCCTTCATAAGGCTCCTGGCTGTCAGAAGAACAGGTTGGCTCCTGCAATCTCGCCACGTGGGGGCCATTTATTAACTTTGGGGGGGGAGGGTCCTGCCATGCAATCAGAATGCAACGGAGACCCGGTTGCTATGGCGACTGTTATCTTTAAAGACCCGGCATCCGCCATACTATTACGGCGGATGTTAGGAAAGGGTTAAAGGGTAATTCTCCTCTTGGCAATTTGCTGCCATAACGTCAATAACTGTTCTTAAAGAGGACCTTTCACGTCCTCATCCCTGGTATGTGCACTGTCGGCTTTCCTGATATGCTGGAGATATGGGTGCCATTATTTTAGGCCCCGATATTCCCCCACCGTGAGAAGGGCGGGCCTTACAGCTTAGCGTCACCGCTGTGTTATAAAGAACATTCCTCTGACAGTACAAGTCTATGGAAAACTACTGTCGGGGGGGCATTCCTCAGAGCCCAGTGATGACACTAGGCTGTAAGGCCCGCCCTTCTGACAGTGGGGAGATATCAGTGCTGAAATAAACGGCACCAATATCTCCAGCAGCAGGACGCATACCAAGAAAGCTGGCTTTCTAGTGGTATATAGTACCGAACATCTATGAGGACGTGAAAGGTCCTCTTTATCCTCTGTAATGCCAGAAGGGTGGTGTCAGGCAGGGGAGAGTGATTCAGAACTCCAGTTAGAGGCAACCAGTGTCAGAGCTCAGAATCACACACCTTGTCTGCTCCTGCCTCATACCGCCCTCCTGACAGTACAGAGACTAAATAGCATATCAGACACCAAAACGTGGGCTAGAGAAAAAATTCCAACTGGGCCAGAATCAGTGGAGCAGCAGCTATTACTTCATGTAAAGAGCTGGACTTGTTGGAAGTGGTGAAAGGTGCTCTTTAAGTCCCGAACCTTAGGAGGGATTTATGGAAACAGCAGAGTAGTGCTGATCTACACTCTTTCCGTAACTCCCATAGTGGTGACTGGACCCTACAGAAACAGTATCTGCTACTCTGTTTTCCCTAGCATTCACATAGCTCCCAACCATCCCGCATCTGGCTGGACAGTCCCGATTTTACACTGCTGTCCTGCGATCCCACATAGCTTACAGTTTGTCCCGCTATGCACCTGAAGTGTTTTGCTGTTAACAAACTTTATTAGGGTAGGGTAAAGGCTAAATGGTAGATGCTAAATCCTAGTGGGCTAAAGGACCTTTGATGGCATCATGATCATGTGATCAGACTCTTGTGTGGGCGGAGCTATTCTGGATACTGCGGGACAGTGTGATGTTACAAAGAAAGCTGGGAATGAGAGAGATCAAAGATAAGGAGGAGAGAAGAGACAGCATGTGTAAGCAAGAGGGGGGAACTGGGGGCAGATGTAGGGGGCAGTTAAACTGAAGGCAGATGAAGGGGAAATTAAACTGGGGGCAGATGAAGGGGGACATTAAATTGGTGGTAGATGGAGGGGGAAATTAAACTGGGGGCAGATGAATGGGGCATTACGCTGGTGACAGATGAAGGGGGACATTAAATTGGTGGCAGATGAAGGAGGCATTAAGATGGTGGCAGATAAAGGGGGACATTAAATTGTGGGCAGATGGAGGGAGGACATTAAACTGGGGGCAACTGGAGGAGGACATTAAACCGTAGGGGGTTGCTGGAGGGGGACATGTCTGCCTCCAACTAACCCAACTGTTTAATGTCACCCTCCAGCTGCCCCAGTTTAATGTCCCCCTCTAGTTTCCGCCAGTTTAAACTGGGGCACAAGGAGAGGGACTTAATACTGTGGGGCAATTGGAGGGGAACATTATAATGTGGGGGGCAAATAATGTTAGGGTGACTGAAGGAGCATTATACTGTGTGGGGGCACATAGAAAAATAGATGAGAATGGGCGGAGTCAACGTAGAAGTGGGTGGAGCTAAATTTGCCGTGCCGCATATTTTGTCCCTCTTTCTGTCCTTTGAAAGTTGGGAGGTATGCATTCATATTTAACTCTATGGGCATGACAGGAGCAGCATTACTCAACTGTTCCTTTAAAACCCACAATATAGAATAAGACTTAGGAGTAGTATTCTCATCTCAGCAGTGATTTGCTGAGATAGGAATTACACATTAATACTTATTATAGGTGAAACCCCTTATTCATATTAATGGATAGCCATTTTAACTGAAATACACAGATGACAATCTGTTGCCTTATGATGAAAATAACCCTCATGTAGTGCACAATGTACTGTATTACATATGTACAACCCCAATTCCAATGAAGTTGAGACGTTGTGTAAAACATAAATAAAAACAGAATATGATGATTTGCAAATCTTTTTAAACCTATATTCAATTGAATACTCTACAAAAACAAGATATTTAATGTTCAAACAGATAAACTTTTTTGTTTTTTTGCAAATATTCACTCATTTTGAATTTGATGCCTGTAACACGTTCCAAAAAAGCTGGGACAGGGGCAACAAAAGACTGGGAAAGTTGAGGAATGCTCAAAAAACATTCCAGAGGTGAACAGGTTAATTGGAAACAGGTGAGTATCATGATTGGGTATAAAGGGAGCATCCCCAAAAGGTTCAGTCATTCACAAGCAAGGATGGGGCGAGATTCACCACTTTGTGAACAACTGCGTGAGCAAATATGCCAACAGTTTAACCGGTTGACGACCGCCGGCCGTAAATTTACGGCCGGCGGGCCTGGTCTCTGAAGTCCGGCCAATAGTAAATTTACGGCCTGCACTTCAGAGACCCTGTGACCGGGATCGGGAGCGAGTATTAGCTGTAACTGACAGCTAACATCCTGCTCCATAACCCTCGGTCGGAATTTAGTTCCGATCAGAGGTTTTAACCCCTTGGATGCCGCGGTCAAACATGACCACGGCATCCAAGGGGTTCCACCATGTTACCGCCCCCGCCGGCAACCCCCGCGGCGAGATCGGGGGTTGCCGATGTCTATTTTCTGTAGCCCGGGATCTGGCCAGTGACCCCAGGCTACCTGTAGCCCCCACTACCTGGCTGATCCTGCCGGGATGTGGAGAAGTCAGCCGATACGTCTACATCGGCTGACCTTCTTGTATAGACTGCAATACAAGAGTATGCTCGTGTATTGCAGTCTATAATACTGAGCCAGGATCAGAGCATCACTGGCTCAGGTGTCCTTATAGGACAAGTTAAAAATGTAAAAAAAAGTTAAAAAAAAAAAAAAAAAAAAATTAATAAAGTTATAAAGCCCCCAAAAATCCCTTTTCCTATATAAAATGAATTATAAAAAAAAATTAATAAAAACAACACATATTTGGTATCGCCTCGTCCGTAACAACCTGTACAATAAAGCTGAAACAATATTTAAAATACACAGTGAACGTCGAAAAAAAAAAAAAACGGAAAAAAACCGCTGGAAGTAATGATTTTTGACTATCTTGCTTACAAAAAAATACTATAAAAAGTGATCAAAAACTCATATGTACCTCAAAACAATACCAATAAAAAGCGCATGTCCTCCCGCAAAAAATAAGCCCTAAACCAAGCCTGTCAACCGAAAAATAAAAATGTTACGCCTCTCAGGAGATGGTTATGCAAAAACAATTGATTTATGTCCACAAATGGGTTTTTGTTCTGCAGAATTAGTAACGCATCAAAAAAACTATATAAATGAGGTATCGCCATAATCGTACCGACCTGCAGAATAAAGGTAACATGTGACTTATGCTGTACGCCACATGGCAAAAAAATTAAAAGGTAAAAACCAATTCCAGAATTGATATTTTTTTTTAATCCACCCAGAAAGAGTTAATATTTATTCAATAAGCTATAGACACCCCAAAAAATGGTGTCATTAAAAAATGCATATCATACCGCAAAAAATCAGCCCTCATATGGCTACATCATCCGAAAAATAAAGAATATAGCTTGTACAATGTGAAGACAAAAACCCCGAAAATCACCAAATCATTAGAACACAACTGGCTGCGGCAGGGATGGAATGTATAAGCTGCGCGAGAGTATATCAGGGGACAAACCAGATTTAGAGCTTACAAGGGATAATAAACCAGAAGTGACCCCCAGAGTGACCCCCTCCACCAATCATAGGAGCTACTGGGGATATAGTAGGGAATTTCGTGTTCCCCATGTACTCCGCACAGCTTACCTATTCACTCTTCACCATCTGCTGTGCAGTCACGTCTGGAATACTAATGCTTATTACACCCTCTGATAAATTCTTTGAGGGGTGCAGTTTTCAAAATGGGGTCACTCCCTAGGAGATTCCACTTTTCTGGTACATTAGAGGCTCTGCAAACATGACATGGCGTCCAGATACCAAACATCTGAATCTGAGCTCCAAAAGCCACATAGCGCTCTTTCCCTTTTGTGCCCTGCTGTGTACCCAAACTGCAGATTATACCCACATGTATGACACTGGTGTACCCAGAATAACGTACATAATGTCATATGTGGGTATAAACTGCTGTTTGGGCACAGCCGGGCACAGAAGGGAAGGATCGCTATTAGGTTTTTGGAGCACAGATTTAGACAGTTTAGCTTTTGGATACCATGACACTTTTGCAGAGCTCCTGAAATGCCAGTAAAGTGGAATCCCCTGATACGTGACCCTATTTTGGAAACTGCACCCCTAAAGAAATTTATCCAGAGGTACAGTGAGCATTTTTTACCTCCAAGTGTTGCTATAATTTATTTTCCAGAAATGAAGATGCAGATGATTGTGAAAGGTGAAAATAACAATTTTTCCAGGAATATTTTATTTCAATGCATAATACGTTGTGCCCGGCTTGTATCAGATGTAAACGCTCCAAAAGATGTTGTGCCCGGGATACCCACTTAATAGTTTTTAGAGTGTTTGTGCCTGCTGACATAAGCTGGGCACAAAATATTGGGCACTGGAATGGCGTATCTCTGGAAAAATTGCAATTTTCCCTTTTCATTATCAGCTGCGCATTCATTTATTGAAATTAAATGAATGCAACACTTAAGGGTTAAGAATACTCGCTACCCCACTTGATAAATCCCTTCAGGGGTGTAATTCCCAAAATGGGGTCACAAGTCTGCGGATTCCATTTTACAGGCAATCCAGGGGCTCTGCAAAAGTGGCATGGTGTCCAAAAACCAAACTGTGCTTCAAAAACCAAAATAGCGCTCCTTCCCTTCTGTGCCCGGCTGTGCCCAAGCAGCAGTTTATGCCAAGTACGTTATCCTGGGTACACCAGTGTCATACATGTGGGCGTAAACTGCAGTTTGGGTACACAGCAGGGGGCAGAGGTGAAGGAACGCTATGTGGCTTTTGGAACATAGATTTAGATTGTTGCATTTTGGACACCATGTCAAATTGGCAAAAACCCTAAAATTGCCCTTACAAAATGGGGTCACTTCTTGGGGAATTCCAATTTACTGGCACCTCTGCAAAAACAACATGGCGTCCAGAAAGTCCCTCTAGATCTGTACTCCAAAAGCTAAAAAGCGCAGTGCTCCTTCCTGTCTGAGCCCTGCTGTTTGCCCAAGTAGCAGGTTACACCCACATATATAATTTTTTTCCCCCCGGGATAGCCCACATAATAGTTTTAGGATTGCATGTCTCTGATGCCACAAAGTGGGTACAACGTATTGGGCACCAAAATGGCATATATATTTAAAATTGTCAATTTTCACTTTGTATATTCATTTTTGGGAAGCATTTTTAGGCTCAAAATGATAATACCCCTTGATACATTCCTTGAGGGATGTAGTTTCTAAAATGGGGTCACTTTTGAGGGGTTTACATTGTATTGGTACTTTAGGGGCTCTGCAAATGCGACATGGCACCTGAAAACTATTCCGGCAAAATCTGCCCTCCAAAAGCCAAATAGCGCTCTTTCCATTCTGAGCCCCACCATGTACCCATACAGCAGTTTACGACCACGTATGGGGCATTTCTGTGTTCAGGAGAAATTGTGTAACAAACTGTGGTTTTTTTTTTCTTCTTTATCCCCTTGTAAAAATTAAAAATATGTCGCTAAATGGACAGTTTATTGGAAAAAAAAAAGTAATTTTTAATTTTTACATTCCAATGTTAATAGAATCTGTGAAACAACTGTAGGGTCAAAATGCTCACCATACCCCTTGAGAAATTCCTTGAGGGGTGTAGTTTCCAAAATGGGGTCACTTTTGAGGGGTTTCCATTGTATTGGTACTTTAGGGGCTCTGCAAATGCGACATGGCACCCGAAAACTATTCCAGCAAAATCTGCCCTCCAAAAGCTAAATAGCGCTCTTTCTATTCTGAGCCCCACCATGTACCCATACAGCAGATTACAACCACATGGGGAGTATTCCTGTGTTCAGGAGAAATTGTGTAACAAACTTTGGAGAGCTTTTTCTCCTTTATCCTCTTGTGAAAATGAAAAATTTGGGGCTAAATTGATGGTTTATTGGAAAGAAAGTAATTTTTCATTTTCATGTCCCAATGTTAATAAAATCTGTGAAATGGCTGTGGAGTCAAAATGCTCACTATACCCCTTGATATGTTCTGTGAGGGGTGTAGTTTCCAAAATGGGGTCACTTTTGGGGGTTTCAATTATATTGGTACTCTAGGGGCTCTGCAAATGGGACATGGCACCTGAAAACTATTCCAGCAAAATCTGCCCTTCAAAAGCCAAATAGCTCTCTTTCCATTTCGAGCCCCGCCATGTACCCATGAAGCAAATTACGATCGCATATGGGGTATTGCTGTGTTCAGGAGCAATTGTGTAACAAACTGTGGGCGGCTTTTTCTCCTTTAACCCCTTGTGAAAATGAAAACTTTGGGGATAAATTGATGTTTTAGTAATTTTTCATTTACACATCCCAATGTTAATAAAATCTGTGAGACGGCTGTGGGGTCAAAATGCTCAGCATACCCCTTGATAAATTCTGTCAGGGGTGTAGTTTCCAAAATGGGGTCACTTTTAGGAGGTTTCCATTGTTTTGGTACTCTAGGGGCTCTGCAAATGAGACATGGTACCTGAAAACTATTCCAGCAAAATCTGCTTTTCAAATGCCAAGTGTCGCTCTTTCTTTTCCGTGCACTGCCGTGTGCCCAAAAATCATTTTACACCCACGTGTGGGGTATTTCTGTGCTCGGGAGAAATTGCACAACAAACTGTGAGATGCATTTTCTCCTTTTAACCCTGTGAATGTGTTAATTTTAGGGATAAATTAATGTATTATTGGATAAAAATGAAATGTCTAAATTTCACCTCCATATTGTCTTAATTCTTGTGAAATGCTTAAAGGATGATTAAAAGATGATGCCGATATAAAGCAGAAATATGGTAGATAATATTTATTCATGTATTTGGGTGGTATGACTGTCTGAAAAGCAGAGAATTTTACATTTTGAAAATTGCAATTTTTTTCCAAATTTCCCTCAAATTTCCTAATTTTTTATAAATAAATACAAAAATATTGATCAATGTTTACCACTAACATGAAGTACAATGTGTCATGAAAAAACAATCTCAAAATCACTTGTGTAAGTTATAGCATCTCAAAGGTATTGCCATATAAAGTGACACATGTCAGTTTTGAAAAATGAGGCCTGGTCCATAAGGCACTTTTAGGCCCGGTCCTTAACCGGTTAAGAACAACGTTTCTCAACATACAATTGCAAGGAATTTAGGGATTTCATCATCTACAGTCCATATTATCATCAAAAGATTAAGAGAATCTGGACAAATCTCTGCAAGTAAGCATCAGGGCCGAAAACCAATATTGAATGCCCGTGACCTTCGATCCCTCAGGCGGCACTGCAATAAAAACTGACATCATTCTGTAATGGATATTACCACATGGACTCAGGAACACTTCAGAAAACCATTGTCAGTGAACATAGTTCGTCGCTACATCTACAAGTGCAAGTTAAAACTCTACAATGCTTTGCGAAAGCCGTATATCAACAACACCCAGAAACGCCGCCGGCTTCTCTGGGCCCAAGCTCATCTGAGATGGACTGATGCAAAGTGGAAAAGTGTCCTGTGGTCTGACCAGTCCACATTTCAAATTGTTTTTGGATATCATGGACGTCATGTCCTCCAGGCCAAAGAGTAGAAGGACTGTCTGGATTGTTATCAGCGCAAAGTTCAAAAGCCAGCATCTCTGATGGTATGGAGGGGTGTTAGTGCCCATGGCATGGGTAACTTGCACATCTGTGAAGGCACCATTAATGCTGAAAGGTACATACAGGTTTTGGAGCAACATATGCTGCCATCCAAGCAATGTCTTTTTCAGGGACGTCCCTGCTTATTTCAGCAAGACAATGCCAAGCCACATTCTGCACATGTTACAACAGCGTGGCTTGGTAGTAAAAGAGTGTGTATACTAGACTGGCCTGCCTGCAGTCCAGACCTGTCTAACATTGAAAATGTGTGGTGCATTATGAAGCGCAAAATATGCCAACGGAGACCCCGGACTGTTGAGCAACTGAAGTTGTACATCAAGCAAGAATGGGAAAGAATTCCACCTACAAAGCTTCAACAATTCGTGTCCTCAGTTCCCAAACGCTTACTGAGTGTTGTTAAAAGCAAAGGTGATGTAACACAGTGGTAAACAGGACCCTGGCCCAGCTTTTGTTGCCCCTATCCCAGCTTTTTTGGAACATGCTGCAGGCATCAAATTCAAAATGAGTGAATATTTGCAAAAAAAAAAAAAAAAGATTATCAGTTTGAACATTAAATATCTTGTCTTTGTAATGTATTAAATTGAATATAGATTGAAAAGGATTTGCAAATCATCTTATTCTGTTTTTAATTATGTTTTATATAATGTCCCAACTTCATTGGAATTGGGGTTGTATAATTGTGTATGTCATGAGAATATACAGTGGGGAAAAAAAGTATTTAGTCAGCCACCAATTGTGCAAGTTCTCCCACTTAAAAACATGAGAGAGGCCTGTAATTGACATCATAGGTAGACCTCAACTATGAGAGACAAAATGAGAAAACAAATCCAGAAAATCACATTGTCTGATTTTTAAAGAATTTATTTGCAAATTATGGTGGAAAATAAGTATTTGGTCAATAACAAAAGTTCATCTCAATACTTTGTTATATATCCTTTGTTGGCAATGACAGAGGTCAAACGTTTTCTGTAAGTCTTCACAAGGTTGGCACACACTGTTGCTGGTATGTTGGCCCATTCCTCCATGCAGATCTCCTCTAGTGCAGTGATGTTTTGGGGCTGTCGCTGGGCAACACGGACTTTCAACTCCCTCCAAAGGTTTTCTATGAGGTTGAGATCTGAAGACTGGCTAGGCCACTCCAGGACCTTGAAATGCTTCTTACGAAGCCACTCCTTTGTTGCCCTGGCAGTGTGCTTGGGATCATTGTCATGCTGAAAGACCCAGCCACGTTTCATCTTCAATGCCCTTGCTAATGGAAGGAGGTTTGCACTCAAAATCTCACGATACATGGCCCCATTCATTCTTTCATGTACACGGATCAGTCGTCCTGGTCTCTTTGCAGAGAAACAGCCCCAAAGCATGATATTGCCACCCCTATGCTTCACAGTAGGTATGGTGTTCTTTGGATGCAACTCAGCATTCACTCTCCTCCAAACACGACGAGTTGTGTTTCTACCAAACAGTTCTACTTTGGTTTCATCTGACCATATGACATTCTCCCAATACTCTTCTGGAACATCCAAATGCTCTCTAGCAAACTTCAGATGGGCCCGGATATGTACTGGCTTAAGCAGGGGGACACGTCTGGCACTGCAGGATCTGAGTCCCTGGCTGCGTAGTGTGTTACTGACGGTAGCGTTTGTTATGTTAGTCCCAACTTTCTGCAGGTCATTCACTAGGTCCCCCCATGTGGTTCTGGGATTTTTGCTCACCCTTCTTGTGATCATTTTGACCCATGGGGTGAGATCTTGCGTGGAGCCCCTGATCGAGGGAGATTATCAGTGGTCTTGTATGTCTTCCATTTTCTAATTATTGCTCCCACAGTTGATTTCTTCACACCAAGCTGCTTGCCTATTGCAGATTCAGTCTTCCCAGACTGGTACAGGTCTACAATTTTGTTTCTGGTGTCCTTCCACAGCTCTTTGGTCTTCACCATAGTGGAGTTTGGAGTGTGACTGTTTGAGGTTGTGGACAGGTGCCTTTTATACTGATAACAATTTCAAACAGGTGCCATTACTACAAGTAATGAGTGGAGGACAGAGGAGCCTCTTAAAGAAGAAGTTACAGGTCTGTGAGAGACAAATCTTGCTTGTGTGTAGGTGACCAAATACTTATTTTCCACCATAATTTGCAAATATATTCTTAAAAAATCATACAATGTGATTTTCTAGATATGTTTTCTCATTTTGTCTCTCATAGTTGAGGTCTACCTATGGTGACAATTACAGGCCTCTCTCATCTTTTTAAGTGGGAGAAGTTGCACAATTTGTAGCTGACTAAATACTTTTTTCCCCACTGTAGCTGTTTGCTGCCAAAAAAACCATCAGATCAGGATCCCATTTTCTTAACCAGAGCAGTTAAGAAAATCAAGTATAACCTTACTGGAACCGAGTCATCCATGTTTTACAAGGTCAACAACTCTCCTGAAGAGTTACCGTATAATGGTACATTTGTAGTATGAATGGACAGAGTTCTCCCAGTGGTAGCGGGTGATCACTAGGAGTTTCTGAAGACAAATTTGCAGAAAAAGGACAATCTTCAGGCTGTTTTTCATGTAAAATGTAGTGACAGCTTTTATAGAGTATTAGGAGGTAAGGCTCCTCTATAGCAAGCTGCTGTCAGATCTATATGAACGGTGCACTTTAGAAATATTGTACAAACACAGAAAGATTGGTGCATAGAAGTCATATATACATTTTTAAAGAAAAATAAGACATACATTTACTCGAGTTTTCTATAAGGCACAGGGCAGGATATTACTGTTCTTGGAAAGATAGTTTTCAGATCTAACCTATAAGTGAAACCCGGAGGTGTAGCTCTCTTTGTGCTGTGGTTTAGGTGCAACCACTTCCACAGGATGCTAGCTGATTTCTCTAGATAAGAAAACACATAGAAAGTAGAGCAAGCCTGTTAGTGGAGATAAGAAGTATCTCAAAGTTTACATTATGTTTGCAATCATAAATATAAAATAATGTATTTAATAAATAGTACTGTTTCCTGTTACATATAGATTTTAAGGGGTTGTCCCATCAGAGGCACCCCCTTTCTGAATGTATCCCTCAGAATGATCAAGTGATCACCTCAGGTCCTGCTATTAGCACAATAGCAATGGCTAAGTTTACCAGGGGACACCATATCCAACAGGCAGTTACCCTGCTTTGACTTCTGCAGGGCAACTACAAATGAATGGCCACCATGTAATGCTTGGTTAGCTGGAGTCCACTAGTATAGAAAATGCTACTGCAGTGTATTTTTCCGCAGATGTCCTAATAGGACATATGAATAGGAATTGTCCTCATGATGCAATCCATTTCCATGGGGTATAACCATAGTGGACTTTTATAGCATATCCACAGGATGGTTTATGTATGCATGTGTGGCCACTTCTCTAGTTGTGGAAGCTGAGAGACAGGAATCACTTCTCTCAAGATATGGGAACCAGGGGTGAAGCAGGCATCTCTTGAATATTTATGGCATATCCTGTGGATATATTATAGAAGTCTATACTGTATGTATTATAGGTGTCCAAAATGTCAATACTCCATTTCACAATCTGGAGAACTCCTTTAAATACAGACCACTCTGGTATTTGGCTGAGCACTGTATGCTAGACTGTTGAAACCCCCTGTGATAAGCTCTTACTATTTTAACTTCCTGTTTACAGTTGCTCACCTCAGATCCTGCTATTGGCACCCCTAGCAAACAGCTAAATTTTGGAAACTGTGAGTCTCTATATTCCCATGTCGTGACCAGTACCTAGGATATATAGTGTTACACTGCAGCTATTTTGAAGGTCACCATGTAACACAGAACAACCTTCTATTATGCCTATATGCCATAAGATATATGAGTATCGTTTGTCCAGACCCCTAGTCTGGCCAACACTACTGGTTTATTTTATTATTATTACTATATATTTTTGTAATACATCTCATTAGAAGGGAGTCTGCCAGCAGCAAATTGGTTATAAACCTAATCACAGAACCTTGTAGAAGTGATTCTACAGTTTCCATAAATTTCTCTGCTATTCAGCTCATGAAAATCACTGATTTATTCATATGTAAATAAGGGGTAAAAGTGCTTTGAGGGTGTGAATTAGCCTGCCTGGGCTTTGGTCTCAGCTCTAGGTTCCTGGGAAAAGCACCTTTCCCCTCATTTGAATATGAATAAAATGTCGATTTACATGAAAATTAGGCTCCAAAGCTGGATAACAGAGACATATTTGGAAACTATAGGAAAAGAGCTGCAATTCCCAGGAACCACCGCTATACAGTGGACAGGGCTGAAGTTCCACTCATATCAATTAAATAGGGGCAGACGGCATGTGCTCCCTGACCAATACAGCAACATCCGGTACCTGGAAGCTTCTGGAAAAGCTGATCTATGCGGGATCTGATCGCATACTGATGACTTACACTGTGGATAGGTCATCGTTATGAAAAATCCATTTCAGGCTGGAAAACCCCTTTAATATTTTTAGGGCTAAAATGTACCTAAGTAGTAATACAACTAGTAAAATGCACAAAACATTGCACATTATCTCTCAATTTTATCCTAAATAGGTTATTCAGTATTTGTTTCTGATAGAAGTGTCTACTGAAAATAAAGATGATCGAAATGATTCTGACTCTTAGTGATCAGCTGTTATCTGAGTGGGACTGGCAGCACCACCACAGAAGATAAAACATTTTATATGGAACCCTTTGACCAATGGGCTGTCAGTGTAATGCATGAATGTGCTGGGTCCTTCTGAAGGACTGATGCTCTGGCTCCATTAACTCCATGCCCTGATAGGGTATTTTACAATGGGTTTTGTGAACTAGGCAACCCATATAAACACTATGCAGGACTAAGTTACAAAATCCATCATCCCAGACTGAGCACTAATTAAAACATTGATTATACGGCACTCGCTGACAGTTCCCGCTATGTTAATTGTTACTAATACTGCATGTTGACTATTATTAAACAAATGTGTCAGTCTTGTATAAATAAATACTTCAATCATATTCAGATCACATCAAATGCATCTTACACTAATTGCTGAGAAAGCAAACAGCTTGCCTTTTCAGGAAATGTTACTTGAAATGTTATATAGCCAAGGCTCCTTATTCTCAAAGTTATGTTAATTGCATTTTGCACATGTTCTCATTAGCTACGTCTGTAATTACTATAAGATTCCCAAGCAAATTTGATGTAAATACCGCAATCAAAATATTTACAAAAGTGAATTCAGGAATTTCACCAGAATAGCAAGAACAGACAAAACCCATCTAATATGCATACCTAACAGATGGCTGATTCAATCAATGCAAACACGTTTCTTGCAGCGTAATTTTCACAGTCCCTTTTATGAGTAGCATAGCAATAGTGCTATGTTTATGTTATTGCTTATGCTTTTTTGCTTGCTTAGTATTTTGCACTAATGTTTATTTAGGTATCATAATCTAGCAATAATAAACTGTGGATATTGGCATAAATAACAATTAGGATTTTACAAATAAAGCAATAAAAAATAAAAATAAATCACTTAATTACATTTGTAAACTGTGAATTAAATCACAGCCCATGTCTTACCCTCATGATAAGAAATAGCAAAAATCAAATGATTACCTTACCCGTGCACATTTGGAATATCAAACCCCTTGTACTGGGGCTGGAAGGGATTACATTGCTTAAATGTTATGCTGCTGAACTGGCTTACAAATCTGCAGAATTCACTGCAGTTTTTCATGCTGTACATGAATCGGTCAGAAATTCCTCAAATATGCAATGTGTGAACCAGGCCTAAGTTTACATTCCTTACTGCTACTTGCAGTGAAGGAGGGCAGCATAACTATTATTATTATTATTTATATAGCACCATTAATTCCATGGTGCTTTACATTTGAGGGTTTACATACAGTACACAAAATATACAAAACAAATAGAATGCTAACAGTGACCAACTGGCACAGTGGGATAGAGGGCCCTGCCCGCAAGGGCTTGTAATCTCTGACTGGTACGCAAGATCCTACTTTGTGTGCCAGCCTAGCCATGCCTGTGCAAAACTTAGCAACCCCATTAAACAGTCAATAACTAGGTGGGATTCAGATGGCCGCAATGTAACTCAGATTTCTCTGTGGTTCTGTAGACTGGTTAGGTTACTTAGGTTAGGTTAGATCACTTCAGGCTTGGGGCATCTTGACATGAAAGTATAGTCAATGTCTAACAACTTTCTATGATCTTCATGCAATTCTCTACGTAGTGAAATTAATAGAATTAACAAAAAAGTGAATGAAAGGCAGTACAGGGCATGAAGGATGAAAATATTTTCTTTTGGCAAAATCACAAAAAGCAACCATTAGCATCGCCTTACTAAAACTGCCACAACCATCCAAAGAACAATACAGAATTGCACAGCTACAAGTCCTGAAATCAATCCATTTCCTTTTTCATTTATAAACAGCACATGGAAGGACCTTTTTACTAAAGCTTCAGTGGTGCTCAACCTCAATGAGCAACAGTGTAACGAAACAGTAATGTATATAGGCAGAGGGGGGACTCACCGATATATATAATAAAAGTTCCACCTTGATTTCGATAAGGACATAAAAACAGCAGCAAATGGAGAGAAGAACACAAGGAGCATATATGCGATGGCAGTTTTGCGCAACACTGCACATCCTCTGGCCCTGTTACACAAACTTGCAAACTTACCTGGCATAAGAGCATTCCTCCTTTGCATAGCTTACCTAATGATGTCAGACGCATGCGCACTGTGGAATACACCATTACTATGGTGACTATGTACAGGGCACGTACAGCAGACAGTTGGATGCTGGTGCTGTGAGCTGTATTCCACCTACACTCCTATATGCTCCTTCTGTTGCTCTCTCCATTTGCTGCTGTTTTTATGTCCTTATCGGAATAAAGGTGGAATTTTTATTATACATATTGATGATTGCCCTACTAAACTATTAGCCAAATACCTTCACCTATTGCCTGAGCTGGGTGTCAGGAATCTGTACACCCATTCACCGCACATGTCCCTGAATTTGACCTTTAAAGAGGAGCTCAACTGCCACCACCTGCCACATACAGTAGACGAGACACTGATATACACAGATGATATGGTAGTTTGAAGAGCATAATATGGTTAAACATATTCATTTTACAATTACGATCTACTGTGCAGATCTTTGGTTAATTTTATACAGTTGTCTATGTTGCAATCAATCACTGACAGCTATTTCTGTTGTTCAAAGTCAAATGTGTCATAGTGTTATGTGTAGGTCAGGGATATTCTACAAGCAAGCACTCATGTGGGACTTGTCCACCAGGGAACTGTTGAATCCCCCCGTGGGACCTGTGCTTTTAGTGGGCCCTACTGGACCCCAACTGCTTTTTTTAATAGGCAGTGGAGGTCTGGTAATGGGCGGTGTAACCCCCTGCGAACCGAAGTAGTACGGGGCCTGCTGGAGATGGTCGGGCACCATGATAGCGATCGAGGAGAGCCTGTTTCCTGGAACACTATACATATTGTTAATGTAAAGGATCCCAGCATTATGTCAACCCCTTTCCAATAGTGTTATTATTATACACTGGGGTCGTCTTAGACCCCAGAGTATAATAATCGGAGGCCTAGGGGAGGTGATTAAATATAACAAATACTTATACTCCCAGTGTAATAATAATAATAATAAATTTTATTTATATAGCGCCAACATATTCCGCAGCACTGTACAATTTCAACTTAAATTAACCTGCCTCCCTTGCATCCCCCATTCCCCCCCCTTGCTCACACGCAGCCTGCACCCCCATTCCCCCCTCATCTCTCCCCCCACACTACACCCCGCATCTCTCCCCCACACTATACCCTACACCCCACATATTTCTCCCCACACTACACCCTGTACCCCACATCTTTCCCCCCACAGTACACCCTGTACCCCACATCTCTCCACCCCACAGTACACCCTGCACCCCACATCTCTCCCCCCATACTACACCCCACATCTCTCCCCCCACACTACACCCTGCACCTCACATTTTTCCCCCCACAGTACACCCTGCACTTCACATCTCTCTCTCCACAGTACACCCTGCACCTCACATCTCTCCCCCCACACTACACCCTGCACCCCACATCTCTCCCCGCACACTACACCCCACATTTCTCCTCCCCACAGTACAACCTGCACCCCACATCTCTCCCCCCACACTACACCCCACATCTCTCCCCCACTACACCCTGCACCTCACATTTTTTCCCCCCACAGTACACCCTACACTTCACATCTCTCCCCCCACAGTACACCCCACATCTCTCCTTCCCACAGTACACCCTGCATCCCACATCTACCCCCACAGTACACACTGCACCCCACATCTCTCCCCCCACAGCACACCCTGCACCCCACATTTCTCCCCCCACACTACACCCCACATCTCTCCTCCCCACAGTACACCCTGCACCCCACATCTCTCCTCCCACAGTACACCCTGCACCCCACCTCTCTCCATGTTCCTCCACTGCTCAGGATACAACTTTTCTTCATGTAGAAGGACCTTCTTACAAGTAAAGACATGCCTACCCTGTCATGTGACGTTATGACATCAGAAGGTCCTTCCAGAGTACAGTATTTGGCCTTTACCAATTTACACTGACAGTTTTCAGCTATATGTGGATTTGTACATACAGCTGAAAGAAGCGATCGTTCACTAACGGGGAATCCTGGACCATATTCCCCATTAGTGAGCGATCATGGCGACACGCGCGTGCCAACTGAGAGGGCTCTGCGTGCCCTCTCTGGCACGCGTGCCATAGGTTCGCCATCACGGCTCTAGATACACTGCCGTTCAAAAGTTTAGGGTCACTTAGAAAGTTCCTTATTTTTGAAAGAAAAGCACAGTTTTTTTTCAATGAAGATAACATTAAATGAATCAGAAATACATTCTATACACTGTTAATGTGGTAAATGACTATTCTAGCTGCAAACGTCTGATTTTTAATGCAATATCTACATAGGTGTATAGAGACCCATTTCCAGCAACCATCACTCCAGTGTTCTAATGGTACATTGTGTTTGTTAACTGTGTAAGAAGGCTAATGGATGTTTAGAAAACCCTTGTGCAAGTATGTTAGCACAGCTGAAAACAGTTTTGCTGGTTAGAGAAGCTATAAAACTGACCTTCCTTTGAGCTAGTTGAGAATCTGGAGCATTACATTTGTTGGTTCGATTAAACTCTCAAAATGGCCAGAAAAAGAGAACTTTCATGTGAAACTCGACAGTCTATTCTTGTTCTTAGAAATGAAGGCTATTCCGTGCGAGAAATTGCCAAGAAGCTGAAGATTTCCTACAATGGTGTGTACAACTCCCTTCAGAGGACAGCACAAACAGGCTCTAACCAGAGTAGAAAGAGAAGTGGGAGGCCCCGCTGCACAACTGAGCAACAAGACAAGTACAGAGTCTCTAGTTTGATAAATCGACGCCTCACAGGTCCTCAACTGGCAGCTTCATTAAATAGTACCCGCAAAACGCCAGTGTCAACGTCTACAGTGAAGAGGCGACTCAGGGATGCTGGCCTTCAGGGCAGATTGGCCAAGAAAAAGCCATATCTGAGACTGGCTAATAAAAGGAAAAGATTAATATGGGCAAAAGAACACAGACATTGGACAGAGGAAGATTGGAAAAAAGTGTTATGGACAGGCGAATCGAAGTTTGAGGTGTTTGGATCACACAGAAGAACATTTGTGAGACACAGAACAACTGAAAAGATGCTGGAAGAGTGCCTGACGCCGTCTGTCAAGCATGGTAGAGGTAATGTGATGGTCTGGGGTTGCTTTGGTGCTGGTAAAGTGGGAGATTTGTACAAGGTAAAAGGGATTTTGAATAAGGAAGGCTATCACTCCATTTTGCAACGCCATGCCATACCCTGTGGACAGCGCTTGATTGGAGCCAATTTCATCCTACAATAGGACAATGACCCAAAGCACACCTCCAAATTATGCAAGAACTAATTAGGGAAGAAGCAGGCAGCTGGTATTCTATCTGTAATGGAGTGGCCAGCGCAGTCACCAGATCTCAACCCCATTGAGTTGTTGTGGGAGCAGCTTGACCGTATGGTACGCAAAAAGTGCCCATCAAGCCAATCCAACTTGTGGGAGGGGCTTCTGGAAGCATGGGGTGAAATTTCTCCAGATTACCTCAGCAAATTAACAGCTAGAATGCCAAAGGTTTGCAATGCAGTAATTACTGCAAATGGAGCATTCTTTGATGAAAGCAAAGTTTGAAGGAGAAAATTATTATTTCAAATAAAAACCATTATTTCTAACCTTGTCAATGTCTTGACTATATTTTCTATTCATTTTGCAACTCATTTGATAAATAAAAGTGTGTGTTTTCATGGAAAACACAAAATTGTCTGGGTGACCCCAAACTTTTGAACTGTAGTGTACTTCACACACATGCCATACATCATGTATGTCTTTCATTTGGCCAGATTGTATCTACTCCAAGGTATTCTGCCATAAATCAGACCACTCACAACTGTGCCCTCTGCTTCACACAGTGATCCTCTAGCACACTAGCATACAAAAGGTAATAAAGCTAAACAGTATTTTTCCTCTTGAGGATTGTGGGGATATTTACAGTTGTGCTAAAAAGTTTACATACCCCGGCAGATTTTTTGGTTTTTTGGCCTTTTTTTCAGAGAATATGAATGATAACACAAAAACTTTTTCTCCACTCATGGTTAGTGGTTGCTTGAAGCCATTTATTGTCAAACTTCTGTGTTTTCTCCTTTTAAATCATAATGACAACCAAAAACATCAAAATGACCCTGTTCAAAAGTTCACATACCCTGGTGATTTTGGCCTGATATCATGCCCAGAAGTTGACACAAAGGGGTTTGAATGGCTACTAAAGGTAACATCCTTACCTGTGACCTGTTTGCTTGTAATCAGTGTGTGTGCATAAAAGCTGAGTGAGTTTCTGGGATCCAGACAGACTGTTGCATCTTTCCTCCAGCCACTGACATTTCTGGATTGTGAGCCATGGGGAAAGCAAAAGAATTGTCCACGTATCTAAGGGAAAAGGTAGTTGAACTGTATAAAACAGGAAAGGGATATAAAAAGATATCCAAGGAATTGATAATGCCAGTCAGCAGTGTTCAAACTGTGATTAACAAGTGTAAACTCAGGGGCTCTGTAAAAACCAAACCACGGTCAGGTAGACCAACCAAAATTTCGGCCACAACTGCCCGGAAAATTGTTCGTGATGCAAAGAAAAACCCACACATAACATCAGCTGAAATACAGGACTCTCTGAAAACTATCGGTGCGGCTGTTTCAAGATGCACAATAAGGAGGCACTTGAAGAAAAATGGGCTGCATGGTCGAGTTGCCAGAAGAAAGCCATTACTGCGCAAATGCCACAAAGAATCTCGCCTTCAATACGCCAAACAGCACAGAGACAAGCCTCAAAACTTCTGGAACAAGGTAATTTGGAGTGATGAGACAAAAATCGAACTTTTTGGCCACAACCATAAACTTTACATTTGGAGAGGTGTCAGCAAGGCCTATGATGAAAGGAACACCATTCCTACTGTAAAGCACGGAGGTGGATCACTGATGATGTGGGGATGTGTGAGCTTCAAAGGCACAGGAAACTTGGTCAAAGCTGAAGGAAAGATGAATGCAGCATGTTATCAGCAAATACTGGAAGCAAATTTGCACTCATCAGCCAGGAAGCTGTGCATGGGACGTACTTGGACGTTCCAACATGACAACGATCCAAAACACAAGGTCAAGTTGACCTGTCAATGGCTACAGCAGAAGAAAGTGAAGGTTCTGGTGTGGCCATCTCAGTCTCCTGACCTCAATATCATTGAGCCACTCTGGGGAGATCTCAAGTGCGCAGTACAGGCAAGACAGCCAAGGAATTTACAGGAACTGGTGAAGAAGAATGGGCAGTTTTACCATCTGAGAAAATAAAGAGCCTCATCCACAACTACCACAAAAGACTTCAAGCTGTCATTGATGTTAGAGGGGGCAATACACGGTACTGAGAACTGGGGTATGTGAACTTTTGGACAGGGTCATTTTGATGTTTTTGGTTGTCATTATGATTTAAAAAGAGAAAACACAGAAGTGTGACAATAAATGGCTTCAACCAACCACTAACCATGAGTGGAGAAAATGTTTTTGTGTAATCATTCATATTCTCTGAAAAAAGGCCAAAAAAACAAAAAATCTGTAAACTTTTTAGCACAACTGTATAGCCAAGGACAATCTTATAAAATTTTAAGATTTAATATACACAAAAAGTACAGATATTCTGGTAGTATAATATGAGGTTCAGGAACAAATTTAACAAAATAGTAAGATATGGCTGATAACAGAGAGCAGTAGAACGGCTGCTTAAATCTTATACAGTGCTGAGAGATAGGTCCAGATACCCATACGCCTTCACCAGCACCAGCTGCAAGGCCAGATGGACTTTGCTGAATTTGGGGTCCCAGTTATCACCACCAGAAACCGTACAAGAAATAAACACTCCAATAACTGAAACCAAACCAGAACCCACAAATAACTTTCAGGCAAATGGTCAGAACCAGAAGGTAACATCAGAGGTAGAATCAGGAGACAAACAAATAACCTGAAACAAGCCAAGAGTCTGAATAAAGTAATTCAATACACATGAGTTAAACTACAGTACTAAATTAGCAGGCACCTCATTCAGGAGGAAAGGTTTTTTTTTATATGCCTCCTCAGCTACTAATTGGACAAGTCCAGGGAACTTCTGATACTGCAGAAGCTTTTCAGGTCAGCACGGTAACCTTAAAGGAAGAGCAGCCGAACTGAGATTCCTGACAACAGTGCTTAGTTACAAAAAGATAAAGATGCAATAACAAGACATACATACAAACAGTATAGTATATAAAAGGGAATAACATGAAGAAACAGACCTCTTATTAAGACTGGCCATAGAGAGCATTAAAACTTAACTTTTAATGATACATAAAACTAGGTATAGTGGCCTCCATACCACTTACAGATCTGACTTTGGTGCTGGACTCACTATCAGTCTTGGATCTTTACCCATGTCTGTCAGTCCTACAGACAGGTATCATGCACTATGTAGTTGCCTGCATACAACTTTATGCAACGTCTATGACTTACCATTGAGCTGTTCCTTTGTCTTTGAAGGAACCCAAACCCAACTCCCTTCTCAGAGTATCACCTATGACTGGGGCTGGATAATTAAATTTGCCAAATCAACACAGAAATGACCTATTTTGGGAATATGCTATTGTGGAGGGCAAGTGATATAGAATGTTTTTACTAGTCCTGGCATATCAAACATGTAGATGAAATCATAATCCCTTCAACAGATATGCTACTTGGGGTAATCATGAATGTCAACATTCAGATGCTTGATGTCACAGATGCATTTAGGCTCCATGGCCACATTCCTATACATGAATTATGACATCCATGCCTTTGATCTTATGTGTTTCCTTAGCTTCATTGCATTGACCTATACATTTGTTGGACCCTCTGCTGAATTAACATCCTGGACTTAATTAATTACTTGCACCCTGATATTTGCATTATGACTGGCATTAACACATACAGTAGACGTACAAGACATAACTTCTACAATGAACAAAAAACATAACTAGACACAATATGATCCCTACATAACTCGTCACACTGGGTATTGCAGTTCAGTACATTTACATTAAGGGGGTTATTCTGCAATACCGGTCAGAGCCAACAGAACAGAGTAGTGCTATGTTGGTAAAATAAATATAAGGAACAGTGGTTTTATATTGATAATAAGAATACTTGCTTTAAACAGATGCATAGTAGAGAATTTCTGTATAAGCAGTTTTCTACTATTGAATAATTTGAATCTTTTTATTTCAGATAAAGCAAACACCCACTTGTACTAAATCTGGGGTTAAACGTCTAGCCGTCATCCACTTCTGAAACCTCTCTGTTCTCCTTAGTATCCCTTCAATGCTGCAAGATTTCCTCTTTGTGAAATTGCTGCAGATCCTCTGGTCAGCCAAGTCATGTTGCCTTTTACTAGTCAGCCGAGAAATCTCAATAGGTCTCCAGGTTTCTCCATCATCACTATAGTTTCCAGAGTAACTTTGAAGATCAGGAGGTGGAAGCTGGAGATGTGGAGCAAGCCAGCTCTGAAACCTGGTGCAATAGAGGGCCATTGTTATTTCTCAGACCAGGAATTTATTCAAAGCTACAATAACATTTTCTATATCTGCCACCTTGTAGAAATCCATTCAAATACCATTCTGTATTCAGTGTTTCCATGTATATGAACTTTCATATTGTCAATTTGTTGCATTTTATACTCCATACTATTACTTTTACCATTGTGTATTTCTTACACACAATGTTCACAGTTTAAGATTTTTTTTTATGTAAAAAACATATAGTTTGCTAGAAACATATTAAAAAAACATTTATTTTGTGCTACACGTGCACATATTTCAAATATGGTATTAGAACTAATTGCCTAATAATAATATGAATTGTTTCACATGTCCCCATTAACAATGCTCCTGTATCTAGATATTGCTATTACATACTTGTCTTGGTGCCACTGATATTTTGATTCACCTTTAGAATTTCACCTATTGAGTTCAGTTCTGGTAAGAGAAATCACTTCTAGTGTGATGATTCTTAGCCTGCACAGCACAAGGAATTACTTTGCTGCCTGTGTTTATAAGACAAGCTGGTTGGTAGGTAGTCAGACTGACCTACTGAGCTTGTCTGCCCACCAATGCACTATGGGGCACCATAAACAACAACAGTGTCTTGTTTGACATGAATAATAAGATAACCCTTTAAACATTTCACTAATATTGGAGTGTTGTCCTAACAAAGGAATTATAACAATGGCAACAATAGATATGGCAAATTACATATATGGATCTCTGTGGCTGGCACTTCTATAGGTGGCACAGTGACTGGCACTAATATTACTATTTTAAAGGAAATCATGGGACAGTCGTCATGAACATATCCCATTATGTTGGGATATAGACTGCTGATTTTTACAATCAGAACAATCCTCTGGTATACAGTCCTCTATTTCATGAATGTGGCGAGACCACAGTAACATTTTAATGGAGATCTCTGGCCTAATAGAATGTAAGCTCTTGCGAGCAGGGCCCTCACTCCTATTGTTTGATATGTTTATTTCTCTGTCACATTGTAATGTCTCATGTATCCTCTGATTTGTAAAGTGCTACGGAATATGTTGGCGCTATATAAATAAAGTTTATTATTATTATTTATTATTAATGTATATAATATTCGCATGTAAAGTTATTGAGTACCCAATGTGCATGTGATTTTCATTTGTCATTACAGTAGATGGAACCAGGTAAAAACAGGCCAGAGTAAATCCACAAAGAATAGTTAGGATTGTACCACTTCTCCATATTGGAATCACCACTATTGACTTTTATATTATGCATAAGAATATGCATAAAAATGGTTTTCTACCATGATGTATTTAAGTAATGTACTTTTAAAGATTATTATAGGATTATTTTTAGTCTGAAACTTTTAAAACCAGAGAAAAAAAAAAACACAAATTTGTTCTGGCAGCATATATACTTTAAGTACTGAATAAAATGTAAATTGTAAAGTGCATAACCATAGATTAGCAATTATAATGAATAGTAGTGTATGCTCTGGGTAGAAAAAGCTTCAGTGCCACTTTTTATGAAATCACAGTGGAGATGACTTGTAGACGCTTACAAAACAGAGATTAGAAGAAAAGATTACAGTATCTTAATATTAGATTAGTTTAGATTATATGATAGAAACATTACAGGATTGTGGCGTAAGTGTAACAGGAGGGTAAGAAATCTAAATCACCCAGCAAATTGTAGTGATTATTAGTTATGTATAGAATCTGATGTAATAGTTCAGTTTAATTTTTTTTTGTGATGCTGAAGAAAAGGCCCCCAGCAGGTAGTACAGTGGTATAAGACATGGTGCAGTAGGAGTAGTCTTAAATTATTAATATAGGCCACCGAAGAAAAAAATAAATTATAACCTCTGAATCCAGTATGCCACATTTCCATATCATTTACAGGATTATAATACTTGGGATTGTGTGTATCATTCTTATATTGCTAATTCTCTCCATGTCCTTAGTCAATTGGAGCTCCGTAAACTATACTACATACATTTATGGATTATACGAATAAGCCTTTTAATACCTTAATACTTTGTAACATATCTAGAATATGACAGATTATAGCCATTGACAATGGAAAACTGTAATCTAGAGAACAGTATAGCTTGGGACTGACAGGGTGCCATTAGGGTTGCCAGCAAAGCACTATACCTTAGCCAAGGTATTTAAATAAGGGCTAGGGTAGTAAGCTAGGTTTTTGGAAAAGAAAAGCCTAGCTACAACTCTGACGTGGTGAGCAATATTCAATTCAAAAACCAACAACCCCAATTCCAATGAAGTTGGGAAGTTGTGTAAAACATAAACAAAAACAGTATACATAGAATCCTTTTCAACCTATATTCAATTGAATACACTACAAATACAAGATATTTAATGTTCAAATGGATAAACTTTATTGTTTTTTTGCAAATATTCACTCATTTTGAATTTGATGCCTGCAACACGTTCTAAAAAAGCTGGGACAGGGGCAACAAAAGACTGGGAAAGTTGAGGAATGCTCAAAAAACACCTGTTTGAAGCATTCCAGAGGTGAACAGGTTAATTGGAAACAGGTTAGTGTCATGATTGGGTATAAAGGGAGCATCCCTGAAAGGCTCAGTCGTTCACAAGCAAGGATGGGGTGAGGTTCACTACTTTGTGAACAACTGTGTGAGAAAATAGTCAGACAGTTTAAGAACAACGTATCTCGACGTACAATTGTAAGGAATTTAGGGATTTCATCATCTACAGCCCATAATATCATGAAAAGATTCATAGAATTTGGAAAAATCTCTGCAGGTAAGCAGCAAGGCCGAAAACCAACAATGAATGCCCATGATCTTCGATTCCTCCAGCGGTACTGCATTAAAACCCGACCTCATTCTGTAATGGATATTACCACATGGGCTCAGGAACACTTCAGAAAACCATTGTCAGTGAACACAGCTCATCGCTACATCTACAAGTGCAAGTTAAAGCTCTACCATGCAAAGCAAAAGCCATATATCAACGACACCCAGAAACGCTGCCGGCCTCTCTGGGCCTGAGCTCATCTGAGATGGACTGACACAAAGTGGAAAAGTGTCCTGTGGTCTGACCAGTCCACATTTCAAATTGTTTTTGGAAATCATGGACGCCATGTCCGCCTGGTCAAAGAGGAAAAGGACTTTCTGGATTGTTATCAGCGCAAAGTTCAAAAGCCAGCATCTCTGATGGTATGGGGGTGTGTTAGTGCCCATGGCATGGGTAACTTGCACATCTGTAAAGGCACCATTAATGCTGAAAGGCACATACAGATTTTGGAGCAACATATGCTGCCATCCAAACAACGTCTTTTTCAGGGACGTCCCTGCTTATTTCAGCAAGACCATGCCAAGCCACATTTTGCATGTGTTACAACATCGTGGTTTCGTAGTAAAAGAGTGTGGGTACTAGACTGGCCTGCCTGCAGTCCGGACCTGTCTCTCATTGAAAATGTGTGGTGCATTATGAAGCGCAAAATACATCAATGGAGACCCCGGACTGTTGAGCAACTGAAGTTGTACATCAAGCAAGAATGGGAAAGAATTCCACCTACAAAGCTTCAACAATTTGTGTCCTCAATTCCCAATCACTTATTGAGTGTTGTTAAAAGGAAACGTGATGTAACACAGTGGTCTCAGTCTTTTGTTGCCCCTGCCCCAACATTTTTGGAACGTGTTGCACGCATCAAATTCAAAATGAGTGACTATTTGCATAAAACAAATAAAGTTTATTCGTTTGAACATTAAATATCTTGTCTTTGTAGTGTATTCAATTGAATATAGGTTGAAAAGGATTTGCAAATCATCATATTCTGTTTTTATTTATGTTTTACACAATGTCCCAACTTCATTGGAATTGGGGTTGTAGATGAGACGAAATAAATGTGGAAATACAAGAAACTGGATATTGAATGTCATATTCCAAGGCTTTATGGGTAAGCCACATAGTAGGGGGTCCCAGAATTTGTTTGAATTCAGATTTAATAGAGCTGTCATGACTAAGGTCTGTATTAGACCTAAAGATTTTTCAAAACAAGCACTGCTCATAGACAAAACATGCCGATCAGCACTCATTCTGCAAACTGGTAGATGCTAAAGCAATGGTTTCCCCAGAATGTTGCATTGTTTGCTAACATCGCAGCCTTTAGTACACAGAGTGATGTGCTACACTAGGGAGCAGTGGTCTCGCCAGCCTTCGACACATAACCACCAGGAATTGGGATCGAAGGAGGACAACCTGGGGATTCTGTCTTTTCTGTTTGACCAAATTGCTTTTTCATTATCTGTAGATCATCAACCTGCAGGTACACTCCAACAGCCAATAACATCAGCCACATTGTGGATGCATCATTATCTCTAGATCATCCATAACATCAGTCTCCATCTAATATCTTTACAGTCTACAAATTATTATTATTATTATTATTATTATTATTATTTATTTATTTATTTATTTATTTATATAGCATCATTAATTCCATGGTGCTTTACATACAGTACACAGAATATATAAAACAAATGTAATACTAACAGAGATCAACTGGCACAGTGGGATAGAGTGCTCTGCTCGCAAGGGCTTACAGTCTAAGAGGGAAGAGGGAGAGAGACAGAAGGTGGGGGTAGAGGCTGTTCAGGTGGTGGTGTGGTGACAGTAGCGTTATTGGAGGTTGTAGTCCTTCCTGAATAGGTGAGTCTTCAGGGCCTTTTTGAAGCTTGTGATTGTGGGGGTCAGTCTTATGTGTCTTGGTAATGAGTTCCAGAGTATGGGGGATGCACGGGAGAAATCTTGGAGACGGTTGTGTGAAGAGCGAATAAGAGCAGAGTAGGAGGTCTTTGGAGGATCGGAGGTTACGTGCGGGCAGGTAGCAGGAGATTAGATCGGAGATATATGGAGGGGACAGGTTGTGGATGACTTTGTATGTCAGCGTTAGTAATTTGAACTCTATTAGCTGGGCAACGGGTAGCCAGTGAAGGGATTGGCAGAGGGAAGCGGCTGATAAAGAATGGGGGGAGAGGTGTATTAAGCGAGCAGCACAGTTTAAAGTGGACTGGAGGGGGGCAAGAGTATTCGCTTGGAGGCCATGGAGAAGGATGTTACAGTAGTTTAAGCAGGAGATTATGAGGGCATGGACTAGCATCTCTGTAGTTTCAGGGGTGAGGAAGGAGCAGATTTGATGGATGTTCTTGAGTTGGAGGCGGCAGGAGGTGTTGAGGGCTTGGCTATGCGGCTTGAAGGATAGGTCAGAGTCTAAGGTTATCCCAAGGCAGCGGACCCGTGGTACTGGGGTAAGTGCGGTATCGTAAATTTTGATAGATGCTACAAATGCTACAAATCCAAGTACGTACCTCTAACACTGTGCTACACTGGTCCTAATGACCAAGCTTCTACACCATAGCTGTAAAGATAACTGTATACAAACTTATGGTGGCAGCAACAGTCACTTCCTTGTATTGCAGAGAAGCATGCAACATCAGGTCAAACCACGAGTACAGGACATCTCTAACAGAACAGACTTCTCCAAGATACTCTGAGGACCCAAGCCTCCTAAGCCCATGCTACTCAAAGAACCTAAGACTCACAAGGCCCAAGTAACTCATAGATCTTAAGATACACAACGTTAAAGCCAGGGTTCGGGCTGGAGTGCGTAGGGCCCACCAGTAAAATTCAATCTGGGGGTCCCCTATACAGCTATATGCAAATATTACCTGCCACTCATTCGTAAATTACTAAAATGTTCTTGCCTCTGATTGTTTCTATCCTGAGGTCCTGTCATTAGCCTGCTGCCTGGCTTTTGCCTTGAACTAGGTCCCCTCAACCCTGTGAGCCAGGAATATGTGCTCACACACCAGCAGAGCAAGACACTACCAGATGATTGGTTATTGGGGCCCCTGCTGAGTGATTGAGAAGATGGAGCCCAGGGAGGAAAGATACTGGTGGCTTGACTCTGTACCTAGATGTCAACTCAGCCACCCACTAAGCTGTGAATTTAGTTGTGAAAAGTCCCATGGTATGGTCCAAAATTGATGGTATTGAATTGCCGTGCCTGATTGACATTGGATCACAGGTTATTGCCTTGAGCCTCCCTGCCTTTGAAGGGATGCCTTGGGAAGCAACCATTGGTTGTCCCTGAAACGTGGCAACAACTTCCCTAACAGGAGGCCATTATCATGTGCACAAATACTGAAATATGGGTGAGGACCCTGTAGAAGAAGGGCATTGTAGTGAAGGGATACTAGGTATGAACATGCTAAAGTTGCTGGATGGACTGATGGTTAAAGAGCTTGGGCCCAAATACTGGAGGGGGTCCTACACAACTGCGGGTAGCTCTCAGAAGATGCTAAAGTAATGTCAGGTCCAGGCAGTTCTTGTCAACCTATCTGGGAAGCTTGGTTTTGTAAGGGTCCACACCTCTGCACCCCTGAAAATACAAGCAGGCCACCATCATGCTGGAACCTATGCTACAGAAGGAGGGTGTGGCCGACCCTGGGTGCTGTACAGGAAGATTGAGTTTGGGTAGAGTTCATAAGCCTCAATGGAGACAAATGATCATCATACCCACAGAGTTAATGGCTTGAGTGTATCCACTGTAGGGAGCACATGTCTCCAGAGTTCTCTGTTGGTGTGTAGAGTGCACCAACGCTGCCGTGACCAACACTCTAATACATCTGGGAAAGGTGAAAGCCATAATAGTGACTAGTGAACAGCTGGTGGAGGAGATATACCTGGAAACTACCTAACTGCACATGAGTGAAATCCACTGGCCAAGATCCTAGGGGCTCATCTTAATGCCTTCTCGCAGCACAAAGCTTATTTTGGACTGATGCAGACTGATGCAGTCATAGGAACACAAGATCCTGACTTGCCAAGTCCATCTAGCATCTGGACCAAAAGTTTCCCCAGGACCTACACCAGAAAGTCAAGGTGCTCCTAAAGTAGATGCAGGACAGTCAAGTGAAACATGCCCTAATTTGAGAGGTGACACCCAAGGGCAACCCACACAAAGCACAGTCAGGAGAGGACCCTCAGATAACCATGGTCCTGGAGTGACTGTCGAACTGCCATCCTATGCATGATTAAAGCTAGGACCTGTCTTTCATGGGAAAAAAGCTGTGACAGCAAAGGGTGCGGCTATGTTGAAAAGTCCTGTTGGCCATGGAGATATGACCAATTTCACGGTGGTTCCTACAACCAAAGTGAGTGGGATTGCAAGATGGATGCATGGAGGCAACCAGAGGATGGGAGTAGTAGTTATCAGTGACCAGTAAACACTCAACCAATTCCTCCAGCCGATCTCCTGAGTTGGTGCAGTGCTGAGGGAGCCAGCAGGATACCTGATGGTGGTGGTAATTCTCCCAGACAATTACTGTTGATGGTAGTCCTCATCCTCACTGAGCCAAGTGATGGATGTCAGAAAGGCCATTGGCTGGCCTTGGCCAATCCCGAAAGTTCATGGGGTGGAATTGGAGTGCAGTATGAAGTAGAAGTTAAGTTAAGCCCCCCTGTGACTAGTTAACACCTTAATGATGCAGACTAGTTTGCATCTTCAGTATGCAGCCCTATTTCCAAGACTGACATGTGTAACATTATATGTAACTTTGCAATGCTTTAACTTCCAAGTGATTCTGAGATGTTTTTTTTTTTCAGTTGACATGTTTTACATTTATGTATTAAAAAATCCAAAATTTACAGAAAATTTAAAATAAATTAGAAAATCAGTAACTCTAAAAAAAATGTAATTTCTATTCTTTTAAGAAATATAGTCATACCAGACAAAATTGTTAATATTTAACATATGTTTAATTTATGTTGGAATATTTTTTTTTAATTAATTCAAATTTTTTAGGTAGAAATAATGTGAACAATTCAGAGACCATGTGCAGATTAACCACAACATCAGGTCCTCTGTAATCTTCACCTCTATTTTATAGCTTTAGGAGGGTCTCCTTAACCCCTACCCGACATCCGCCATACTATTACTGTGGATGCTGGGTCTTTAATCACTTCCGGACCGCCCACAGACTATATACGTCTGGAAGGTGGTTGTCTAGTTCTGCAACGACGTACCGGTACGTCCAAGCAGAACTCAGCAGCTGCACAAAATCGTGCAGCTGCTGAAATGGGGAGCTGGCTGTAACTTCAGATGGAGCTCCCAGAGAGAAGGCAGGGAAGATTTATTATGTGTATACAGTGCTCAATGCACGCTGTATACAGCGCTATGGGCGCCGCCATGTTGCGGCTCCCCTCTGACCTGGTGGTCACGTGATCCACCGGGATCACCATGTGTTAGAGATGCTGGGTCCTACAGGACCCAGATCAGCTCTATAAGTTTTATAGTAACATAGGAGGCTGTATTCCTCCTGCAACTGGGGCTAAATGTACCAGCCCCAGTTACAGGGGAAATCAGCCTCCCTAAAAAAAAAAAAAAAAAAAAAAAAAAAAAGTGATCAGTTGTCCCCAAAGGTCTATTATGACCTTATGGGGACAAAATATACAAAAAACTAAAAAAAAATTAATAGAAAAGTAAAAAAAATGTAAATAAAATAAATAAAAAAATAAATAAAATAATACGGCATAAAACGCCATTATTAAAGATTATAACCCCACCCCCAACAACACCATACAAAATAAAAATTACCGTAACGGAGAGGAAAAACTATTTTATAAAGTTTTTTAGTAGCACTTTGTGTTATTAAATAGATAAAAAATGAAAAGTGAAAAACAGACACATTTTCCCTCCTCTTTTGTTTATATTTTCCCGGATATAAAAAAAATTTAAACACATGCAAAAATAAGAACAACATAAAAATAAAGCCCTATGTGTTACCGAAAAAAGACACAGAAATTAGTTGAATAATACATATGATAAAAATGTTACAGCCCTCAAAACCGCACATACAAAAAAACCCAAAAATGTGGCCTGGTCCTGAAGTGGTTAAAGATGGAGTCCACTCTTATCGCAGGCATTGCTGTTTGTGATGCCCCCAAAGTGTAAACCCCACCACCACCGGCCCTTTACCTTTCACGTTGAAGCCATAAAAATATTAAAAAAACTTAAAAAAACTAAAAATTCTAATCACCCCCCCTTCCCTAGATTTGAAATAAAAGTAAATAAACAAAAGCAAACATAAACATATTATTCATAACATATATCCCCGTGTCTGAAAAAGCTACAAATATATAAAAATATTTTTCCCATATGTTGAACACTGCAGCAGGAAAAAAATCAAAAGAGCCAAACATCGTAATTTCACCTCACATAAAAATTTTAATAAAAAGTGATCAAAACATGAGACATTCCCCAAAATGGTATAGCTAAGTCTCACAAAAAAAAAAAACAAAGTTACGGAATTTGGAAAATGGGGAGTCAAAACTGAAAATTGAAAATGGGAAGGGGTTGAGAAGACGTTGCTTTTTTCAGGCCACCTTGGAGTATATTAAACTATGCATGTCCTGCTGAGAATTCTGGTAGAAAATGGGAACTGGCTTTAGCTCCACCTTTTGGAAGGTAGCTTCTAGATCAGGGGTAGGCAACCTTTTTTGTTCAGCGTGCCGATTTTAATTAAAAAATCAAAGATGAGGTACTCGGAGTGCCGAACAATAATTGAAAGTCTGACAACCCCCTAAACTAAAGTCATATAACCATAACACAGAAGTGCTGCCACCAGATGCTTCAGGCCGCATGCGTTTACTGCTATTTCCTGGGACGCACCTGTGCTTTCTGATTAGAAGCAATGAAAGCACAGGTGCATCCCACAATTAGTGGTAAATATATGTGTCCAGGAGCACCGTATGGCAGCATCCCTATGGTGGAAACACACTATGTATCTGGATGCAGTTACAGTGGGGAAAATAAGTATTTAGTCAGCCACCAATTGTGCAAGTTCTCCCACTTAAAAAGATGAGAGAGGCCTGTAATTGACATCATGGGTAGACCTCAACTATGAGAGACAAAATGAGAAAACAAATCCAGAAAATCACATTGTCTGATTTATAAAGAATTTATTTTCAAATTATGGAAGAAGGTTTGCACTCAAAATCTCACGATACATGGTCCCATTGATTCTTTCATGTACACGGATCAGTCGTCCTGGTCTCTTTGCAGAGAAACAGCCCCAAAGCATGATGTCGATACCTCCATGAGTCAAAGTAGGTATGGTGTTCTTTGGATGCAACTCAGCATTCACTCTCCTCCAAACACGACGAGTTGTGTTTCTACCAAACAGTTCTACTTTGGTTTCATCTTACCATATGACATTCTCCCAATACTCTTCTGGAACATCCAAATGCTATCTCGCAAACTTCAGATGGGCCCGGATATGTACTGGCTTAAGCAGGGGGACACGTCTGGCACTGCAGGATCTGAGTCCCTGGCGGCGTAGTGTGTTACTGATGGTAGCCTTTGTTACGTTAGTCCCAGCTTTCTGCAGGTCATTCACTAGGTTCCCCCGTGTGGTTCTGGGATTTTTGCTCACCGTTCTTGTGATCATTTTGACTCCACGGGGTGAGATCTTGCGTGGAGCCCCTGATCGAGGGAGATTATGAGTGGTCTTGTATGTCTTCCATTTTCTAATTATTGTTCCCACAGTTGATTTCTTCACACCAAGATGCTTGTCTATTGCAAATTCAGTCTCTTTGGTTTTCATCATAGTGGAGTTTGGAGTGTGACTGTTTGAGGTTGTGGACAGGTGTCTTTTATACTGATAACATTTTCAAGCAGGTGCCATTACTACAGGTAATGAGTGGAGGACAGAGGAGCCTCTTAAAGAATAAGTTACAGGTCTGTGAGAGCCAGAAATCTTGCTTGTTTGTAGGTGACCAAATACTTCTTTTCCACCATAATTTGCAAATAAATTCTTAAAAAATCAGACAATGTTATTTTCTGGATTTGTTTTCTCATTTTGTCTCTCATAGTTGAGGTCTACCTATGATGTAAATTACAGGCCTCTCTCATCTCTTTTTTTTTAACTGGGAGAACTTGCACAATTGGTGGCTGACTAAATACTTTTTTTTCCCCACGGTATGTTCTTAGGCCACTGGAACTTTTACTTTGATGTAAAACAGCGTTCACATGGTGCAATTTTGCAATAGCGGCCCCTGCATAAGTTATTATGTCCCATAGCGGCCCCTGCATAAGTTATTATGTCCCATAGCGGCCCCTGCACACAGTATAATATTCAAACTTTTATAATATTCCAATTTTTGCCACTCACTAGCTATTATTATAATGTGGGGTCTCTTCAGACCCCAGAGTATAATAAATGGAGGGCCAAGAGAGGTGACAAACATAAAAAACAATGTCACTCACCTTCCCTGCGCACCACGGTGACTCTGTTCTCTTCAGGCGCTTCTGCCTGTAGTCAGCGACTGATTGGGTCTCAGGGGTCACGTTGCGTCATTATGCGTAATGACGCCAGACGTGACCCCTGAGGACCTGTTAGCGATCTCTTACGTCAGACAGAAGCGCTCGCAAAGCACAGACCCGCCGCAGAGCGCAGGAAAGGTGAGTTAACATTGTTTTTTATGTTTCATCACCTCCCGGGGGTTCCTCTTATACTCTGGGGTCTGAAGAGACCCCACTGTATAATAATAGCAGTTTTGTTTCGGTCGTGTTTGGTCTGATCGAAACTGCTGGGTGAGGACTTGGGGCTGCCGTGCCAGGGAAATAAGACTTGTGTGCCACATTTGAAACGTGTGCCGGGGGTTGCCGACCCCTGTTATAGATGTAACCCCTACAAGGAGCACTTTGCATACAGCAGATGCTGCAGTTAATGCCAAGCTGGGACCCATTACAGCAGACATCAGCCATTTTATGCTGAGGGACAGTGGATTACATTTCCCTATACCCCTTACTCCTCCCCCTGGAGAATCAGAGAAAGGGACTGATTGGCAGAGCAGAAAATTATGGGAAAGTTCTGCACAGGAGAGAGGAAAGACAGCCACATGGGCTGCAGAAAAGGCTTCTTCCAGCCACTCAAGTCTTCCTCAAAAAATAATGTCCCATAAACAAAGAACGAAATCAATTAAACTTACAAAAAGAGTTTATAGAGACCATATATATAGAAAAATAGTAAATTTTATTAATAAAATACCATAAACATACATATATAATATAATCATAAGATTGTGCCAACAAGCACGCAGATGGAAAACAGCATGTACAGTTAAATGGAGTCTCACCCTCCCCAACTAATTCAGAAACACACTCCTACAGTATGAGTAATGAAATACCAACAAGTCATATTGTTATGGATAAAATGTCTATTTTCTTAAATAAAGCTTATTAGTGTAATTTTCTATGATTTTGCAATGCCTAACTGAAATAACAGCTTGGCAAGATGGCGCTGACATCCTGCATACCACGCCTAAAGGTTGATGCCTCAGGCTGGAATCGAGGCTGCACCTGGCTGCATGTCAGAATCAAGAGCCAATGGGGGATGAACAGCTCAGGAATGTCAGAGAAACTTTATACTACACTATGCATTAACCCGTTCCTTTCCTTTTCTGTACAAATATGTGTGACGTGAATAAACCCGGCAGTGCAGTGCTGAGACTGTAAGGGCAAAGCATGAGCTGGCTGTGATACAGAAATTCTTGTCTGTGTCCTTCTTAGCGCCGTGCACACATGCTTACTGATTTGGACTGACTGATTGATCCAGTATTGGTCGATTACGACCCTGACAATTGGTGATTCCAATGTGGGGCCATCAGCTGGAGACCAGAGAGGGCTTGCTGACCCGCACAGACCACCCTATCAAACCCCGCCATTTTCCGAGGAGGGTCCGGAACCTCAGTTGATCACGGTAAGTTTACTCATATTATATATGTGTTTACTTGCCTGTGAATCGGGAGGTGACGGTTAGTAGGTTTGGTGGCTACGACGGGTCAGGTGGCCAGTCCGGAAGGGACGGATGTCTGGTATTCCCCTCTGGTGGTTCAGAACTGCAGCACTGATATCTTTGTCCCTGTGCGGCTCAATCATTCAGAGGTTGTGAATGTCAGAAAGGAACCAGGAAGTTTAGATGGTCTAAAGTGAAGTGAGGTAGTTGGAAGCCGTCTGTTTAGTTAAGAAAGATGTTGTGTCTGATGCCGTAACATATTGCTGGGACATCGGCTGTCACGTCCGAGAAAGGAGCTACGACAGGTGTCCATCGGACCCATAAGGTCCAATAAGTTCATTAGCGACTTGGAATTACTCTCTCCGTAGGACCCATAAGGTCCAATAAGTTCATTAGGAACTTGGAATTGTTGGAGAGGGTTAGAGATACACGTAGAGCTGCAGTCTGAGGTTGGGGACCTGAAGATAAGATCCTGGAACCGGAAAGGTGGATCTTTGACTGACTGTGAGTCTAGCACTGGTGAGCAGCTGCGCCAGTGTTGTATTTCTGGAGTGATCATGTTACGGCATTTCAAATGTAAGCATACTTTGCCCAATGGGGCACAGACGGTGGTAGAACTGGTCAGAACAAGAGAAGGGAAAAAGCATGTGAAGGATGCAAGCCGCCTGTATAAGCTAGCCGGATTGCCGTCCAATGGTAGATTGCAGCCCAGCCTGTGGAAAGATCAGTTAACTACAGGGAGAGGCCGGTTGGAAGACAAGGGCTTGTTAGAAGCCGCGCAAGCTAATTACAGAGTCGCGAGGGCTCTACAGAATGTAGGGTACGTAGAAGTGAGAGGTGAAGGAGGAGATGAGGATGCTGAAATGCTGTTCGGTTACCTGAAACCTGATGTGCTAAAACCAGTGATAAGTTCAGCTATAAAAGACCTCAGTGTATACCACTAGTATGATGTTTAGAGGATTATACATTCAACCTCTGGTTGGAATCTAGTAAAGAAAATTTTAAAGTCTGGTAAATTTACCCTATGGTAACCTCAAGTATAGCTCATGGGTTCTGCACACATGTGGTAATTACAAGAGTGGGGTTTGCCATAAACATATCAAAAAATTGCACAAAAATATTAATCTGTAATTTTGGTGTCAGTATTAACTGCTATCTGCTTGAATTGTGTTTCTATATTCCTGTATTCCTGCAGAGAACAATCAAAGCAGTGACTGACTGCCAAGAGCTTCAAGGTTGTATTATCTGATTTAGACTACCAGGTTCTGGAGAACGCAGAGGAGTCGAAACTTGGCTTTGTGCCACCACCAGAGCCTACAGTCTATGTATCATATCTGTTTCTGTCCAAAAGAAAATGATTTGGTAAAAAGGGTTAACCTATGTAAAGTATATTGACAATGTGTACACAGGGATATCCAAGCATATGATGTTGTGGTTATGTCTTGTATTGTATGTTATGTGAATTTACTGTTTTGTCTGTTATTGTCACTTAAACTGTTGTATCCACAAAAAGAGCAAAAAGGTGACAGTGAAACGTTTTGAATTTTCACAACGTGGTTATGGGAGGTCACAGAGGGGGAGAAGGCCACTCACCCTCCATCGCCTCAGCAACCCACAAGCTAGGGTTTTATCCCAAGTTGAAATTCTTTGTGCAAGAATCCAAGGCACAAAGGGATTAGATAAATGTTATCATCCATGTATTACAGAGAATATTCTGATTTGTGTTTTGTTTATGTATCTATGTGGTTATGTTTTATCCATGGGAAATAGAGGGATGCCATATGTGACTGTCTCCATCTCACATTCCATTCACGGGCGCTGCCCAGAGCTTGCCCCTGTGCTGAAAACCGTTATCTAAAATGGGATGAAACTTCTTTGTCGTGTCTTATTCAATAGTTATGTGTTAAAACTTATGTTATGTTAATTATACTAATCACATGTTTTCTTTGTCTCAGCAGTGTGTTTATCCACATCTATAATGTATAAAATTCACTATCCACCATAAAAGGATTTGGTATCTGTTTTAATTATGGAATGCAGGAGGAAGGGCGTAGCTCTAGCGTTTTCCACGCCATCTTTGATTTCAATACTGGTCCTGTTACAGACGTAAACAGTAAAATCTGTTACATTTTGTGTTATTTTGTGATGAACTATGCTCCTATAAATCAGGGTTGTCTCACATTGTATAAAACTGTCATGGAAGCTTAGAAGCTCAATAAGGTATCCCAAATTTCAAAATCTTGTGAACATGATAAAAAGAAAAAAAAAAAAAGAGACGTAACACAGATTGTCTTGTAAAGATGTTTTGGTTTTTTAAAAGAAAATGAGAAAAATTCCTTTGTTTCTATACTAAGTGAATTAGAAGTCACTCCCATATCTGCTGTGTAATTGTCCTTTGTGTATAAATTTGTTATGTGACCAGGAGATTGATTTGATCTTTTATTTAATGCTTCTCATTGATGCTCAATGATTGCTATGAGATTGTATAAATGTACTGCTGTTACTTTAAAGAGATTGCTGAATTCTTTAGTTCTACAGACTTACAGCTATGAGATGCAGGGGGAGAGCCAGCGCAGTTATGTGTGGGATGCGCAGCTATGTGTGTGAACTGTAGCGTGATAAGAAAATACACACTCTTGAATTGTCTAACTTTGTCCTTGGAGTTTCTGTATATCTTTTTCACAGAACATGAAGAAAAAAGAGAGACAGAGGACCAAAGTCATTGTTAGGGTCCAGTTCACGTACATTACAATGGCTGGACTAGTCACCTTTCCACTCTGCACTAAAAGTCCCTTTTAACTGGTTAACTGTCAGGACCTGAGTTTGTAAAATTGTTGTTTATTTTTCAGCACTTTCCACCCTGGTTATTTCTATTTGCAGCTGCACCTATTTTTCATTAGGGGTGACCGCCTTTAGCATCCCAGTCCCTAGTTTTTTTTTTGTTTTTTTTTAGCTCTCACCCCACTTGTCTGTTAGGTCTTCGCGTTTAGAGAGCTAGAAGTTGTCGGGGCCAAGCTTAGCTTGGGTACAGCTGACCAACACCCTCAGGCAGGGCCTAGTCAGCCATCGTAGCGCCAGGGAGAGTTTTCCTACCCCATTTCCATAGAGGTGCAAGCAGCATTCAGTATACGGTTCCTTGGGCATTGGCACAACTGTGACGTTAACAATAGGTTCAGGGGGGAAGTAAGGAGAGTCAGACAACTTAATGTACAAGTATTTTCTGCTGACAATATAGAACAACATGATTGTATGTCACAAGAGACTGTTGGTCATTTAAATGATGAACCTATTGTTAACTTTGATTTTTTTTTTTTTTTTTTTTCGAGTTCTTTTGCAGATCTGATGTTTCTTGATTTGGGAATGATGGCGGATTCTGCATAGGATATGCCACAGTCACTGAATATGAGGTAAACCAAGGGTGAACCAAGCACAGGTGAAGCCATCGCTGAAATATGGTACAATGTCTGAGGGTAGGTGTTTGATATAGTACGACTATAGTCCAATCTGGAGAGTGAGAGCTTTCTGTAAGTTCAGTGTTGAGCCTAAAAGGATTTCCAGGCTATCCCGGTAAGGTAGAGACCCTGCTGCTGCTCCCCACACAAGTGGGTATGGTCGAAAGTCACACACCAAGGCTGATACAAAAGAAGTAAAGGTAACGTGTGGGCAGATGCTGCCACCAAACCAGCTGCAGGAAAGCCTAGGGAACATGCCTCAGCACAGGGGGTCACCATACTGGACCAAAACTCTCAGCTCTCTTTTCAGGTTCTAAAAAAAGACTGCAGGACCAAAATGGCCCAGAAGAAAAGAAGATTTGGAAACTGCAAGGAAGAAGGAAAAGGATGAACAAGTCCTGATGGCCAGTGGTAAGAGAGTATGTTACCGAGAGCATTGTTCCCAAGGATGGCGCAAGCAGCTCAAGTGCACCACTCGAAAGTAGCCATGTGTGACCTGGTGAACAGATGATGTGTAGCTGCAGGGTTTAGCATCACTGCAGTCAGATACGTGTAAGCCTGCATAACATGTGTCAAACATAATGTAGGCCAAAAAGTGAAAGGTTTCTCAGAAACACACCCCAAAGCCCTTGTACCTGTTCCAGAGATTGTGGGTTAACTATATACAGTTACCAAAGGTGGGACGGTATAGGTATGTGCTTGTGTGTGTAGTATCTCTCTTCAGGATGGCCTGGGGCATATCTGGTGAAGAAAACCATCAAACAGGACTGCAGGTAGACGGCTACTGAAAGAAGTAGTGTGTAGGTATGGGATCCCCGAGAACATCAGAGTTATATTGGAACTCACTAAAGGACAGGTGATGAGAAATAATGGAGATATAGCAAGTGTTTCTTACCCCCATACTGTTCCCAAAGTATTGGAAAGTATTTATCAGTTGTCATTTGTATTTGTCTTTCCTGTAAGGTACATTCTTAACAGAAAAATTGGCCCCTAGATTTGAATTGTATTTTTCACAATTGTTCCAGATGTAGTCTGATGTTCTGACTGACTATGTGATGATTTGTCAAAAACATGTGATTAATGTACACTTTTGAGTTTTTTCCTCCCCTCCAGATTCTGCAGTCTATATAGATGCCATAGGAGTCCCAAGGGGGGTCCCGGATGAATTTAAAGCCAGAGATCAAGTCAAAGGAGGATTTGAGTCTTTAATCCCAATAATTACAGTGAACAAAAATGTAGATTGGATCAATTATATTTATTACAACCAGCAGAGGTTTGTTAGTTGTACCTGACATGCTTTACAGGGACTAGAAGATCAACTGGGTCCCACTTCTACAATGATATTCCAAAACATACACACCCCTAAAGACACTGACCCCCGATTATTAAGATTGTCAAGGATAGCATCTGACTCCCATATGCATAAAGACTGTGGCAAGGGGGGTCATGGGATAGCCATGACTCGTCTAACGTACAGCATAAAAGAGCTCCAAGATGCATATGGGCAGATGAATTAAGTTCAAGCAGGGAAAGGTAAAATAGTCATTTTAAGGGGGGGACTGTTATGGATAAAATGTCTGTTTTCTTAAATAAAGCTTATTAGTGTAATTTTCTATGATTTTGCAATGCCTAACTGAAATAACAGCTTGGCAAGATGGCGCTGACATCCTGCATACCACGCCTAAAGGTTGATGCTTCAGGCTGGAATCGAGGCTGCACCTGGCTGCATGTCAGAATCAAGAGCCAATGGGGGATGAACAGCTCAGGAATGTCAGAGAAACTTTATACTACACTATGTATTAACCCGTTCCTTTCCTTTTCTGTACAAATATGTGTGATGTGAATAAACCCGGCAGTACAGTGCTGAGACTGTAAGGGCAAAGCATGAGCTGGCTGTGATACAGAAATTCTTGTCTGTGTCCTTCTTAGCGCCATGCACACATGCTTACTGATTTGGACTGACTGATTGATCCGGTATTGGTCGATTACGACCCTGACAATATAAATAACCAAACTTAATCCTAAAAAGTCAATACTGAGACATGGATTTGAGGAGAATAGCATACCCTGAATTTATACAAGATTACAGTATTTAATACAAATATTATTAGAGTACAATTATATAATATGTGCATAGGATATAGACAGTATATCAGATCTCAGAAATATGGCACATATATAAATAAATACTGTATACCAACTCAAAAAATAATAAATATAGAAATGTGACATATATATAAATAAACCAGCCTGGTTTCAATATAAAAGCCTAAATGATGACCTTACAATCCCATGCACATAAAAAAATAGATCAATTGTACCATCTCCACATACCAGTCACCATATTGGAAGACAATGAATGCACCTAGGAGTGTGTGCCAAAGAAGAAGGGGGGGAGAGATGCGCTATGCCCGACGCGCGTTTCGCCACGCCCAGTGGCTTCGTCAGGAGGCAACAAATAGCAAAGAATAGGGGGTATAAATATGCGCAAAATAAAGTCAAAAGGATATCACCTGTGACTGGGACGTTAATGCATAACATACAGCATGCAGGGCATGTAGGAGGTTTCGGACCCATAAGCGCGATGACGTCACCACGCACACATAACGTGATGACGCCATCGCGCAAAGACTGTATAGAGCATATAGGACTCTGTTCGCGCACACGTAAACGCAACAGAGCTACTCATAATAGTATTTAAATAAATAAATATAGGTCACGGACCCAAAAGGAAGTAAAAAAGAAGAACAAGGAAGAGTGACAGATTACAAATACTATCCCAAAGTGAGGCAAGTGAAGTGTAAGACATACATAAGGAATTTAACACAATATATCCCTAAATATGTTAATAATATACATAATCAGATATGACATGTAATTGCCAATAAACATGAAAAAAATAATGTGAAAATGATTATGACCTACTAAAATATGTGTCTTTCTCTATATTCTTCCTTAAATTCTTCTTCACTTGTAGTCCTTTATCCTTTTACATATACCAATGCTCCCTTCATCTTAAAAGAAACCAAAAGAATTTCTCCATGGTCCAAATCACATATACCGACAGATAGCTCCCAGCCACTGCCTGGGAGCACATAGCTTGGCACTGAGTAACCCAGGACATAGATACAGTCCTGCCAGCCCACCAGCTTACTCTGAGGGAAGAAGCAGCATTCCTGCAGCAGCACCACCTGTCCAGATTGACCAGACTCCAAAAAGGTTACCAGGGCTACACCCAGTGAGACTCCAGGCTGGCACCAGTTTCCTTGCAAGAGTTAGTGAGTAGACTTTGCTGGAATTTGCTGTACGGCTGTAAGAACATTTCAGAGAACTGTGGTAGAAAGGATCTGCTGTGTCGATAGTGCACCGTTTCCTGAATGCATGCCATCGTCCGCGGCAACTGGGCCTCAACGGATGGACTGTTCTTTTCATTGCAGCAGCCATTAGTAATTCTGCATTGTGTGCTGTTATTTAGGAGTGTAAGCTGTTACCTTCAGTATGAATGTATGTGTATGATGACTATCATCTGCGGGTCACTATCTTAACCCTGTGCTATTGCCCATAGTTTATTATACCCGCCAGGCCTGGCATATAGTCCATTCACACCATTAATGGGCTAATACTATGGGATGTACCTGTGCATTGTCATGTGAATCACTGAAACATTTCTCTGTTTGCATTTTATTAAGTTTGCCCTTGTTTACCCATCCCATAATAAATCAGTTAAGTAGTTTTACCCTCAACATTTGTGAGTGTGTACTGAGCTTAGGTGGGGGTTTCCCGAGTGGACCCCTAGCAGAAGAGGAAGACCCTCCTGAATTCCTATAGAGCTCCTAGCAAGATTCGGGTGGAGGCACTGCGCCATAGTGAGGTGAGAACTACAACACACCCCAAAGGGGTGTTACATAGATTAATGCATGGTTTTCCTAAAAGCTAGTAGCATAATCTGGGAATAAAGCTAAACCAGAATACTTCCCCTCATACTTTTGGTTTAAGGAAAAGCAGGCATTGTTCTTTATGGAGTCACTTTCCAGAAGGTAGAACTTAAGCAAGTTCCCCTATTTCCACCAAGGAGGACTTATTTGCATATTTTACTATAGCTTTAGGAGGATAAGTGACTTATAGGGGACCAATCAGGTGATTTGTCCATTATAAAGTGGCCCCATTGTGCACAGGATGAAGTAATTCCCTTTACGTTGCTGCCCCTTTGTAATCTTTCTGCTTGAAATCATAAAAAAGTCATATGCAAATTAACCTAAGTAGTCATGGTGGGCGGAGAGTAGCTTCAGCATTGTCACACCGTCCCCTTGCTATTCACATCTCCTGGGTGTATTTGACATCTCCCGGGTGTATTTGACATCTCCCTCATGGCATCAGGAGTGAGGGAGATGTCAAATAAGAACCTGTTCAGAAGAGTTTAGAAGTCTACTTATAGCTAAATATTTTGCAACCAGGAACAAGATTTTGACTTTATGGTGTATGGAAATAATAGAATAGAATAGCAGATGTTGAGTGCAATTTTAAGTGATTTTCAACTATCAGAACGTTAGTTTTAAAGCTGCTTCTTGCGATATTTACCATATTCAGATTTTGAATGTGTTACTATCATCAGATTATTTTGCCCACATACTATTTTTATCTGTTCTGTATTAGATATGGTTGTATTTACTGACAAGCAGTGTGCCACATTAAGTTATGAAAAAAATGAAACCACTTTGTGTCTCTTGCTCTTTTTCTAGTTCTATTTCTGTTACAAGTTGTCAAAGCCTCCACTGCACAATTTAAAGTGGGGTTCCACTTCTGTGACCATATTCAGCAGAAGGTGACTTCAGAATATGAAAAAGCTTTTTATTATCTTGGTCTGGGATCTGTATCATTTGTCTTTTCCTATAGCACAGAAATAATGGAGAGAGTAATGACAAAGTACAGGGATAAGGGTCACAGTGCTGCCAATAATGCACAGTAACGGGAAAACACTCTCCGAAGTTTATAGGTCAGCAACCAAGATAAATGTGTATATGTCATAGTAGTGGGCTAATGCACATTGTGCTGTCAGTGAATAGGAATGAGACATCTATATATATATATATATATATATATATATATATATATATATATCCTTTCCTTGATTTTCAACCATCCATTATATAAATGTAAATACTGAGAGAGAGATCTGCCTGTGCTATCTTTCTATCGATCTATCTTCTATCTATCTATTTACACTATCTATCTATCTATCTATCTATCTATCTATCTATCTATCTGTCTATCTTATAACACAGGCAAATATTGTTACAACAGAATTCTGACCTGATTTCTTCTTTAAAGAACTTCTTGCAGGCTGAGGTTCCAACGCAGGCATTACACTTGTTAAGTCCAAGAAAGTTTTTGCCAAAATTGTAGGAACTTTTCAGTTTTGATACTGAAGAATTTGTTGCTTCCAAATTCCCTATCGTCATCATAACACTGAAAACTATGATATATAAATTGGCAATATTTAAAGCAAACATGCCAAGCCCCATTTCTAACACCTCTGCTGTGTTTCAGGCTAGTACAACCTTGTGGATATCTTTTGTTGAGATCTTTAGGAAAAACACTCGAGCATGCTATTAATTTCAAATGTGTAAATGGGAAGAAATGTTCTGGCAATGAGAGGAAGGAGGAAACTCATGGAGGATGCAGATAATATAGATTGCTATGGTTATGCTTCCTATGCTAACTTCAGAGGTTTCTTTTTTTTAAGAATTAACAATTAGAGACCTTTGAAGAATTAAAATCAGTATTCAGATCAACAGAGCTCTTGTGTTGGCAAAGGTGTTCCACAGCTGTATTGTATGCAGAGCAGTCAGGGGCAAGTGATTGCTCAGAAAATCTGTTTATACTGTTTCAAAATTCAGTTGTAAATTTTTTTGCCTGTAAAAGAAACATTATTACACTACCAGGACATAAAGGATCTACAACGATGCCCTGGCACCTTCAATAGCTGTCAGATGCTCAGTGTGATCAACAGCTATTCCTCTTGACTCCCCATACACATACATGCTTGGCTCATCTGCAAAATTCTGACCATTGTAATGGGCAGAATTCAGATAGCAACTGCGAGACACCTTCTAGTGGTTGCTTATCTCCTTGAAGAACAATAGCATTGGTAGTTGAACTTCATCCTACCCAATCTTTCTTTCCCCATTATCATTGGTCAGGGAAGGGACTAGATGCACCATACACGTTAGAGAATTGTCTGGTCCAACTGAAATCTTCGGGTTCAACTGACTTCTCTTTAATGTGAGTAAATAGGATCACACAGTGCCTAAATATGTAACAATAATTATTAATAGAATAATTGAATATTATTGTTAAAGGGAGTCTGTCAACAGAAACCAACATACCAGTATTAACCCAGCCCCGCAGATAGGTCAAAGTCACCTGAATCAAACAGTGGTTTCCTCTTGTGCATTGGTGCCTCCATTGCTGAGATATCTAAGGGTTTACCTGCTTTCCTTTCTTTTCTCCTCTCCACTTCATGGTTCCAGTAACAAGTTGGTGGGTGGGTTTAGCCTGTGATGTACAGCTCAGGCAGCAGCGCTCCTGTGACTAAACTGCCCACTATTATCTCTGGATTTACATACAGAGATAAAAGAGGCATTGATCAAGCACTGTTGTAGCCCTTATCAGGGCTCAGTAGTGCATCTTGCAGAGTTGACAGAAGTTGACATTCGCCATCAATCATAGAGAAGATAATAGAGATGGCTGTGATTAAAAATAAGCCCTACCCTGAAAATAAGCCCTAGCTTGATTTTGCAGTGTTTTTGGAGTAGGCATGAAATATAACCCCTACTCCAAAAATAAGCCCTAGTTACAGTCCTACCTCCTGCTACCCGAGTCCGCATTCTGGCCACTACTATGCTGTGGGCTTGGCCAGGGGTGAACCTAGCCTCTTTGCTGCCTGGGGCAGACTATAAAAAGGCCCCACCAAAAAAAGAAAAAAATTGAGCTTAAATGGTACTAGCTTCACATGCTACTATTGTCGCACAATAAAACATACACAATACACAAAGTTATAAAACAGTTTTTAAGAATTCTTCTTACTGTATTACTTCAGTATCAGAGATCAACAACACGGCTTTAACAATGAAAGTAACTTCACATATCTTCTGCTTGGTGGATGGACGAGCCCGCATGGCCCCCATTCTCAATAATAGGAGCCCCGCACACACAGCTGAGTACTGTACTTTGGCTATCTTTAGCACTCCCATAGAAGCAAATGGAAGTCATGCAGATTCGTCCTTCCACCAAGCGACATGCCTATATTCAGCCTGGCTGCGATCAGGCTGAATTCCCAGAGGGGGAAAAAAACTATTTTCAGACCCAGTGGGGGTTTCAGCAGACAGACCCCCATCAATAAGGTATTTATAATCTATCATTTAGGTGAATACAGTGCAGTAACATTTTGTGGCTTACAGGTGACGTCTCTGACTAATCCTTCACATTTCCCTTCTCTTCCCTTTGGACCGCCATGGCCACTTCCAGCTGTGACTTGTCTCTGTAAAGTTTGCAACACAGACATCTTTTGCTCCTCACTTTTCCAGGCACCTGACCCACATTGTCCTCACCTGCACACCCATCCTGCTGCTACCCCAATGATAAAACATATGATATAACCCCCCCACAATGAATAATACTCCCAAGTGCATCTTTATATTAATAATGTCCGTGTGTACCCTGTTTAAATAGTGGCCCTTATTAATAATGCTCCAGGTGTTTCCTAAGTAAAACGTTTTCCAAGTTATCAATAAAAAAAAATCAGTGGGGCTAAAAAATCCTGGACCCCCCAAGATCAGCTGTGTGAATAAACCGTGGTACCTGTGTAAGCATTGTGACCGCTTCTCTGTTTACATAGTGTCATTCATCTCATAGCAGCCATATAATGTAACTACAGCCTCGTCCTATACACGTCTATAAGACAAGTCTGTAATTACATCACACGGTCACTATAAACAGACAGTGTGTCATATAAACAGGCCCCATGGCCCCGTCATACAGCTGATCAGAGGGGGTCCACTGATCTCTTATTGATAATCTGTCCTAACGATAGGTCATCAATAAAAATGAGCTGGAAAGCCCCTTTAATAAAGCCCAAGTGCCACCTTAAAGGGGTTGTCCAGGATAACCACTTTTTTAATATGAGGCCAGAGTAGGTGCTCCAGTGTCTCCCAGCGCGTTCCAGTCCTGCTGCTCCGGTGTTTTCTTCCAGCGGAAGTTGCCACAGCAGTGTGAGCAGTGTGATGTTCCATGTCAGCAGTCTCAGCGGTCATGTGCGGGACTTCCGCTAGAAGAAAACACTGGAGCAGCAGAACTAGACTACAGTGGAAGACATCGGAGCACAAGGGACAGGTGAGTAGGGTTTTTTTTTTCTTTAACCTTTCCCGGTCTCATATTAAAAAAGTGGTTATCATGGGCAACCACTTTAATTAATTGCCCCCTTATATCATGCCCCTGATTCCCCTGTCATAAATACTGCTCCCCTAATGACCCCTTATATAAATAACCACCCCCTTATATATATATAATGCTCCCTAAATAACCCCCCTTGTATTAATAATGCCCCTAATAGCGCTTATATAAATAACACTTCTTAAATTCATAAAGCCCCCTTATATAAAATGCCCCGTCCTAACGACCCCTTAAAATACCGACAACTGTGCTAAAAAAATAAATAAATAAAAGTTATACTCACCTACCTGCGATCCCTCCTCTTCTTCACCCGCACATAGGACGTCTGTGTCTCAACGCAGGAGGCACGATGCTATGACGTCATCGCGCCTGCCTGCGCCGAGAAGCAGACATCTTGTGTCTGTTTTCTCGGTGTCTTGTAAACCGCAGGTCTGAAGTGGCTTGCGGTTTACTAGACAGAGTCACAGCTTGAGTTTTAACTAGATCGGTGTCTTGCAGATGCCGATCTAGTTAACGGTAAAGTATATATTCATGGTGGCCCTGGGGTGGGCCCCACAGAGGCAGTGGGCTCGGGGCAGCCTAGGAGTAAGAGGGAAGCCTAGGCAGAGTGATGTGACCTGACAGGATGCATGCAGACCAGCGCTCCTCCATGCCACCCCTTCTAGCTGTCGCGGATAGTGCCACCTGAGGCGGCTGCCTAACTTCGCCTCATTAGAGTTGCACTCCAGGTCTTGGCTACCTATGTGACTAGACGTTAGGTGCCACTCCTGCTCTCTCCCACAGATTCAGCCACTGCACTACACTACCCCCCCTTTAGCGTAAAGGAGATCATATACTGTATATATATTTCTGGAGATGGGAATACCCTTTAATGATTTACAGTGGGGAAAAAAAGTATTTAGTCAGCCACCAATTGTGCAAGTTCTCCCACTTAAAAAGATGAGAGAGGCCTGTAATTGACATCATAGGTAGACCTCAACTGTGAGAGACAAAGTGAGAAAACAAATCCAGAAAATCACATTGTCTGATTTTTAAAGAATTTATTTGCAAATTATGGTGGAAAATAAGTATTGGGTCAATAACAAAAGTTCATTTCAATACTTTGTTATATATCTTTTGTTGGCAATGATAGAGGTCAAATGTTTTCTGTAAGTCTTCACAAGGTTGGCATACACTGTTGCTGGTATGTTGGCCCATTCCTCCATGCAGATATCCTCTACTGTAGAGCAGTGATGTTTTGGGGCTGTCGCTGGACAACACGGACTTTCAACTCCCTCCAAAGGTTTTCTATGGGGTTGAGATCTGGAGACTGGCTAGGCCACTCCAGGACCTTGAAATGCTTCTTACGAAGCCACTCCTTCATTATCCTTGCGGTGTGCTTGGGATCATTGTCATGCTGAAAGACCCAGCCACGTTTCATCTTCAATGGCCTGCTGATGGAAGGAGGTTTGCACTCAAAATCTCTTGATACATGGCCCCATTCATTCTTTCATGTACACGGATCAGTCATCCTCGTCCCTTTGCAGAGAAACAGTCCCAAAGCATAATGTTGCCACCCCCATGCTTCATAGTAGGTATGGTGTTCTTTGGATGTAACTCAGCATTCACTCTCCTCCAAACACGATGAGTTGTGTTTCTACCAAACAGTTCTACTTTGGTTTCATCTGACCATATGACATTCTCCCAATACTGTTCTGGAACATCCAAATGCTCTCTAGCAAACTTCAGAAGGGCCCGGATATGTACTGGCTTAAGCAGGGGGACACATCTGATACTGCAGGATCTGAGTCCCTGGCGGCGTAGTGTGTTACTGACGGTAGCCTTTGTTACATTAGTCCCAGCTTTCTGCAGGTCATTCACCAGGTCCCCCTGTGTGGTTCTGGGATTTTTGCTCACCGTTCCTGTGATCATTTTGACCCCACGGGGTGAGATCTTGCGTGGAGCCCCTGATCGAGGAAGATTATCAGTGGTCTTTTATGTCTTCCATTTTCTAATTATTGCTCCCACAGTTGATTTCTTCACACCAAGCTGCTTGCCTATTGCAGATTCAGTCTTCCCAGCTTAGTGCAGGTCTACAATTTTGTTTCTGGTGTCCTTCCACAGCTCTTTGGTCTTCACCATAGTGGAGTTTGGAGTGTGACTGTTTGAGGTTGTGAAACACACACAAATAGGGCTAATAATACACAATACTATGTAATACTAACGCGTAGAATCGCTAGCTTAAAACAACAAAAAAATAAATTCTACGCAAAATATAATATGAAACATATATAATTTATTAAATACAACAATTTAATTACAAAAATCACAGGGGTAAAAAATACATCCACAATAGGTATAATACATGAACCAATGTGATAGAACATGATATTGTCACCGAGCCGCAGGTACAGGTTAATCTAAAACCGTACCGGATACCTGAAGCTCGTAGACAAGCCATATCTGAGGAGGTCAAAAATATGTTGGCACTTGGGGTAATTGAGGAGTCCAAGAGTGACTGGTCCAATCCCATTGTTTTGATTCCTAAGCCAGATGGTACCATAAGGTTCTGCAATGATTTCGGTAAGCTGAATGAAGTTTCAAAGTTTGATGCCTACCCGATGCCCAGAGTCGATGAGTTAATCAAGAGGTTGGGACAAGCTAGGTACTTCTCCACCCTTGACTTAAACAAAGGGTACTGACAGGTGCCGCACACTAAGACGGACATTAAAAAAACTGCATTTGTCACCCCAGATGGCCTGTTCCAATATGTGACTATGCCGTTTGGTTTACACAGGGCTCCAGCGACCTTCCAGAGGTTGATGGACAGAGTCCTTAAGTCCCATCGAAGGTATGCTTTGACTTATCTAGATGACATTGTCACCTTTAGTACGGACTGGGAAAGTCACCTACCAAAAGTTCAAGCCGTACTAAATTCCCTCCGGGCAGCCGATTTAACAGCCAACCCAAAAAAGTGTGCTTTGGGTCTTGAAGAGGCCCGATACTTGGAGTATATAATAGGAAGAGGGGTAATAAAACCTCAGATTAACAAAGTGGATGCCATTCAAAATTGACCACAACCCTTAAATAAAAAACAAGTGTGAGTTTTTCTGGGAATTGTCGGGTATTATCATAAGTTCATCAATAACTTTACAACTATTGCAGCCCCACTGACAGACCTGACTAAGGGAACTAGCTCCATAATGGTGAAGTGGAGTGCAGAGGCTGAGTGGGCATTCCAGGTGTTGAAGTCGATTCTCTGCAAACAGCCGTTTTGGTCACACCTGACTTCACAAAAGAATTTATGGTTCAGACAGACGCCTCTGATGTAGGGTTAGGCGCAGTGCTGCTCCAAATGGTGGGTGGTGAAGAACACCCGGTTACCTACCTGAGTAGGAAGCTTACACCACCTGAAAAAAACTACAGCATTGTGGAGAGGGAGTGTTTAGCCATTAAGTGGGCCCTGGAATCCCTGAGGTACTATTTACTGGGCCGACACTTTAAGCTGGTCACTGATCACTCCCCTCTCACATGGATTTTCTGCGCCAAATAGAGAAATGACAAAGTCACCAGGTTGTTTCTGACCCTGCAAAATTTTAAATTCACAGTGGAACACAGGGCAGGAAAGGTGCAGTGGAATGCCGATGCCCTATCCAGGACCCATTGTATGATGTTCAGAAGTATCCGCCCCTACAGGTCCGAACAAATGGGGGGGCATGTGAGAAGGTGACAGGCAGAGTGCTGGAGTCCCACTATATCAGCCCCAGATTTCTGACTCATGTGTGGTCCAGGGCGGGTCTTGAGTAGGCTTCAGCCCCAGGTGTAGGTCCCAGGATCGTTACTGGCCCATTAAGGCCTACAGAGTCTGCACTTCAGGGCAGATCCTGGGAGTGAGAGGAGGTATCTGGGTCTGTCCTGCTGTACTGAGTCTGGTGAGACCTAACTCTGCTGTTTTGTTTGTCCGTGTGGCCGGAAGTAAGCCACACGTATAGTTAGCCACATTTTGTACTAGTTAGTGCTCAGACGAGCAGGAATTTTGTTTTGTCTTTTGCCTGAAGTTAAGGCTGTATTTTATTTTGCTCATTTTTTTGTACCTGATGTGAAGGTTTATTTATTTTTCTGTTTTTTTTTTTTTTAAATAAACCTACTTGCACCAGAGCTTTGTGTCCCTGTCTCTGACTGGTTGGGTCCGTACCTTTGCTGCTACCGAACTACCTCCCCCACATCACAGGCAGCAACAACTTTACTTACTGTGCTTATAGATCGCTTTTTTTTCTCTTGTTTTTAATATGCTTGGTTTCATGTACTTGCCATATATTTGCAGTCCAGCATTCCTGGATCCTGGATCCCCTATATTATAGTCACGGGGTTTTCTCAGGTATTTGCAATTGCATAGTTTTTTCTGGCAGAATGGCAGAACATTATCAGCAATGGATAGCGGAGGGGAACAGGCTGCTCCTTATTGCCCACAGCCTGAGACAGAAATGCAAAATGTGTTTCAGCCATAATTTGATTATTAGCAGCTGAAATGCATAAAGGCTTATACAGTCATAGAAAAGACTGCCTAGCAAGACTCTGGTGGAAGAGTGAAGAAATCAGGCGATACCTTTTAGAGGCTAACTGAGTATATTTGATAAGTAAGCTTTCAAGAATCTAGCTCTCTTCATCAGACATGGTGTTATACAAGAACTGAAAATTCACAGATTATTTATACTCTATACTCTATAATAATCTGTGAATTTTCAGTTCTTGTATAACACCATGTCTGATGAAGAGAGCTAGACTCTTGAAAGCTTACTTATCAAATATACTCAGTTAGCCTCTAAAAGGTATCGCCTGATTTCTTCACTCTTCCACTACTTTCAATGGCTAACACGGTACAACATTATACTACTAGCAAGACTCTGCACATATTTAAACTTTTCATGAAAACTCGGGTACCTTTTAATGTAAACCCTAATCTGAATTGTTAACCCTAACATGCATCAGACTAGTACTGGAAAAGAAGAAAACACACTAAGCAAGGCTAAGCCAGAACCAAGGCAAGACAAATATAAGCAGGGAGAAAACAAACTACAAAGCTCAGAAGCAGGGACTGCACTATAATAAATCACAAGCACAAAACTGAGCTAACAAAAAGCAAACTATACAAAATACTAGAAATATACAAGGATAACTGGGAAGAACCACACAGGGTGATTTGTAGCTCAAGAGAAAAGTGGGAGTGGCCCTTTCAAGGGCCATGGTGTTTATAAAAGGACACAACTAAATATATTCAGACCTCAAATAATATGAGAACCTAAATTTTTACTGGTTAAATAAAAAAACAAGCTTCAGAACTTTGCCAAAAGGTGATTGAACACTTATCCTCCATTCTGTGGATATATGTCTTTGGTAGGGCCTCTCTTTAAAGACTCAGTGAAAACAAAAGTCAAATTATTCATATAAATAACCCTCAAGACTAGGCATTGGTGAATCAATTCATTATGACCCAGATTCAACCCCAATATTCCAAATTGGTTGATTCTTAACAAAACCAAAAACTTTGCAATTCGTCTTGTGTGAACTAAAATGGCCAACACTACATGCATTGAGCAGTGAAAATACAGAGGAGACGTGTGTGACATTCTGGCGTCACCTGACAGCCTCTTACAGTGTAGATCTTACAGTGCTGATGTTACAGACAGAATATAATGTTCTTTGCAAGCAAAGGAGAAGACCCATTTTGGGATACTCAAGATGGGGACAGATGTGTTACTCATCACTGCATGATCCAAAGCAAGTGCACCATTGTGTACTAGAAAACAGCAACAACAGCTGCAATAGAACTATAGAATAATAGGAGGAGGAAAAGAAGAATGAAGTTTAGTTAAATTTAATCAATTACAGGTAGATAAATAAATGACAAGAGTGGAGGGAGGGAGAATTTCTGCACTGTACTGTGGAGTAAATCAGAGTCAGTAAAATATCGGGATCAAAACTGAGCACTGCTCAACAGGATAGTAGGTATAAACAACTGTATTGAATAGATAGAATTTATTAGTTCTACTTGGGCATACAGAGATTAGGGCATGTTTCGACGCAGTACTAGTGTCTTCCTCAGGCCAACAAAGTTCTCTTCAGACCCAAGAGTATAATAGGTGGAGGCTCAGGGGATGTGTAAAAAAAATAAACTGATACTTACCTTCCCTCACCTTTTCTTGGCCTCCTTGCCATGTCTGCTGTTCTCCCTGGGTCCTCTACTGGCATTCTAGTTGACATCATGCACCAAAGGGTAACCACTGAGGCCTGTGACTGGCCTCAGCAGTCACACGGGCATGCAAAGTATCATGAACCTCAGACGTCACTGAAGAAGCCAGAAGAGGACCCAGAGAGAGCATGTGAGGAGACCTAGAAGTGTTGAGGGAAGGAGTATAACTGTTATTTTTAACACCTCCCTTGGGCCTCCACATATTATACTCAGGCGTCTGAGTATAAGAATTTCACTAATGGTTCTATCCAACCAAGTTCGGCCTGAAATTAATCTTTGGACTGAACTGTCCAAAACTAAATGAATCTTTAGAGCTTTGCCCATCTCTATCTTATCAGATATGACAAGAGAGAATTATGTTTTCCAGCTGCACTGTATATTTGTGCATATGGTTATCCATCCAACTTTTTCATGACCAGGAGACAGGATAAGGGAGTTCCAGTATAGATTTATAAATTAGACTTGGACATTATACATGGCATACTAACAAACACACCCAGTCAGAGTCAGGAGATGAAACCCAGATTTGCAGATCTGTCCAGTTTCATCTGTTCTCCTCTGGGAATGTGTTACCAATCAGAAAAGTAAGATGTCTATTATTCTTTATTTCATCCTTTTCTTTTTCTCAAACTGTTTTGTTTGTATGTAGCCATTATTTTTATTAATTTTTGTAACATTTTAAGCACTGTTTTTTGTATAATAAACTTTAACTTACTATGTTTGGTTTTTGCTGGAAGCAGTGTTTGTGTGGGTGTATATGGTGGCAGCATATTGTGGGGATATGTGATTAACTGTAGAAGCAGAGTTAGAGTTACCCTTTACAGTCACACTCAAAGTCAGTGAGTGACAGAGTGTTCCATTGACAGCCAGTATAAACAATAACTAGAAACTTGGCTCCCTCCAACCAGTGCCACCACTCTTCAAAAGACAATTTTATATAGCCAACAATGATTCTCCAGTGAAAGCATAGCTCCTGCTCCAGCATCAGAGGCATCCACTTCAACAGTAGCTCAGAAGCAGTATGTCTTAGATAGGACCAGAGGAAAAGAATGCTTTGAGGGCTGTAAAGGCCTTGAAGGGAGTCTGTCAGCAGTAAATTGGTTATAAACTGAATCACAGTACTTTGTATCTACGATTCTACAGTTTCCAAATGTGCCTCTTTTCTTCAGTTCTGGACCCCCATTTTCATGTAGATCGCTCTTTCTTTCATATTAAAAGTTGCTTTTGCGGGGTGCTTTAGCTTGTCTGACCTTTAGTGTCAGCTCTAGATTGCTAGGCAAAGCAATTAAACAGCAATTTACATGAAAATGAGGCCCCAAAGCTGAATAACAGGTATATTTAGACACCATAGAATCACCTCTACTGGGATTAAGTTTAGAATAAATTTACTGCTGACAGACTAAAGATGGGCGAAGCCCAGAAGATTCATTTCGTTCTGTGTTCAGACTAAGTGAGCCCCCAGTTCATTCTTAACTTTTTTGGAAAGAATGGGAAGGGAAAATATTAATCTCCTCATAAAGGCCCCAGCAGGATGCAGGGCATGGTGGATTTATGCAGAGGATCTGGCCTCTTAGAAACTGGCATAAATTTCCATTATAACTCATGCCAGAAAACTGTAGTGAGTTACAATGAATATGTCAGGCTAAGGCAAGCATGGGGGTTTGCTGTGCACATTTAGTGCAAGAGAGGGCCTTGTGCCAAATGTGCACCATATTATCATCCTTCTATGCCAGGAAACTGGTGTAGAGGGATTGATAAATTTCCCCACTGTGTTTCCAAAGATGACAAAAATATCAAAATAATGTCAAAATACACCAACACAAATTGACCATAAAAGTCTCTGAATAAAGCTTTTATGAAATCCTGGAAGACAGCTGAGGAATTACAGAGCTCAAAAGACATTAAGTACTCATCAAGCCTAGTATGAGCATCAAAGGCTGCCTTTTATTCATTCAGCTTGATTTTAGAGAATAGGACTGCTTTTTTGCATTGACCAAGTAAGAGATAAGAAGTAAAGGGTAGCAATTATGTATGGTCATCTTATTCAGTCCACTATATTCTATAGAATCATTACCTATAGACTATAGAACATCATGGAGTGATGGCTGTGTGCAGTGCTCTTCATCTAGAAATGCTTGTGGTTCCTTCAGTATGGTGAATAATATAGGGATTTCCTGAGCATTATAACAATGATGACTTACACATGGATAGGCTATCAATATCTGATCGATTGAGGAGACCAAAAGGGGTTCATTGTTTTCTAGGCACTGCATCATACATTGGGCTGTGGCTGTGCCTGGTACTGCAGCTCACTCCTATTCCAGAAAACAGAAGTGAGCTGCATTACCAAGTACAAACCTTTTTAAGATAAGAATCACTGAAGCAGCCACAAAATGATCAGAAAATAATTTTAACAATTGCAACTAAATGATGAGTCTGGATTTGCAGAATGGATAAAATATTCTCATATTGTAACCATACATATAATAATAACAACAAATATTGTATATTACATCAGACATAAGTCCATATGCATTATATGTTGTGTTATACACTCAGCCACAGAATGTTATAACATAATTTAACTTAATGCTAAATGGTATGACTACAGATATGCAGGATACCAGGATATACAATGTATGTTGAGAGGTTGGGTTCAGCACTGTGTGATTCTTCTTGCTGAGATCTGCCAATGTTATGGGAGATGAATATTTTTGAAAGGAAGGAAATGACAGCGTAACAAATCATTCAGTAGGTTTAGGAGATACATGAGATTTGAGGAAATGAAGGCTCTGTATAAGAAGGTTTGACATGACAGAACTATATTGAAAGTCACTCTTCTAATGTTTGATGTGTCAGCATGTGATCTTTATGGCACTCAGCTGCCCAACTAGGCCAACAGAGGATGTTATAGGGAACTTTTCATACTGGACATTTCAAAGAGCAGTATGTCTCTCCAGACTATTCTGCCTCTTATAATAAAAGATATGAAGGGAAGTTACCACCTTGGATCAAGTCTACATAGTAGATACTCAACCATCAGCTGAACTTTAATTTTCACTATATTGGCAGCAAAACCACTTGTACCCAAATCCATGTAATTACCGTATATAAACAATAACGGTGGTCCCATTGTGGTTTTCTGCTACACGGCAGGATTTGGATTGGCAGTCATGATTTACCCACTTGTTCACCTTGATGTTAGCACTATGTTTTCTGTTGTATCTGTGTACGTTGTTTACTTACCATTTGTAATGACAGATTTTACAATTTCAACCATTTTTGCCACATCCTCAGAAGCTTCATCATTCATTTCCATAATTTCAATAATCTTCATTGAAGAGGCTGTGTATGCTCTGTCATCTTTTTATTTAGTTTCACCTCTATGCAGCCACTACTGGCAAACTTAACTTGTGAGTCAGCGATCAAGGGGCCATATTTTCCTGATAGGTTGATATAATTGCGGTCTAAAATATAAATGTTTCTTTATGGACCTGACTGTGATATTAACATGATGACTACTTTTCAAAGTATAACATGCAACATAATGATAATATGGTATTTATAATCCATTTGCACCAGTTAGTGGACTTTGGAAGAAAAGAGAGAATAGCTATAGCATAAGCTTTATGTGGCATCAAACATATACAGTAGTAAAAAATGCATAGAGATTATCCTTCTAACCCTTATCCTAAACTCTCTGTACACTCATTACACAGTAAAATCCTGCAGATTTACCAATTTATGTGACTTCATCCTGGCCATACATTTTGAAAGCTTGTTCAGCAAATAGCTCTCAGTCTTAACTACCCAAAACGCAAGCATGCTCGGCCAAGAGTGTGTAGTGGATGGGGAGTAAGCCACTGCCAGATACCTCTGGTGGTGGTTTATGAATCCTGAGAACAAAAGGTTCAGGCATATTAAAATACAACCAGGGTGTGTTGTATTACTAGGTACTGTTCTTAAAAGACACTGCCCAACCTTTTTAAAACTGTATGCAGCTTTAAACTTAAATGAACATAAGGAGTAAAAAAACATTTTGTGTGGGAGGAAGAAGTTATTTATTCATGACTTTGACTGCAATATAATTAGGTACCAATCTGAAAATACTTTCTATTTCCTCTGTCACCTAATTGCATACCGTTCATATGTAGGCTTACAGAGCTTGAAAGCAAAATGAATGCTCTTTACTAATAATAATGCTAATAAAACCAGTTCTGAAAACAATTCTGGAAAATTTGTGGCTCGTGGCTCTAGACAAATTCCCAAAATTATCAAGCCGTAAATAAACTTACAAGATAACAAATGATGGTTAAAGTCCTGCAAGTCTACATTTAATTCCTCAAATAATTATTTTTCATCCCTAATTTTTTGAGCCTTCCCTTTACTATACCTTCTCTTTTTTCATCCAAATTAAATTTTATCACTACTCCATATAAATCTGTGAATTTGTTAGCTGGATGGAAGTGCAAAATAGAAACCAAGACTGAACCTTAGTGAAATGTTGTGAAGCCCATTGGCATTGTGGAGTGTACCTTGTGTTCCATGATACACATAGAGAGACTAAGACTTAATTCCTGCTGAAATTACAAATTAAAAAATGTAATTGGTGAACAAAGCAGCATGCAGTTAGAAAGAAAAAGTGTATAGTTCAAACATGACTGTCTTTTCAAGTTGTGTTACTATGTGGATAACTAAAACTTACATTGCATCTTTTCTGGCTATTGCTGATCACTGATAATCCTCCAAATAGAACAAACTCTTCAAGTCTCACTTTTCTAGTCTCCAGAAATGACCCATTATCTCCTGGAGAAGGTATGTGGGTCCGATCATTTTGCCTACAGGAAACTTGTAGTATTCATGACACCTTTTCAAATAAATAGTCATCTCAAGTGACGGTCACTGTGACTCATATTAACAAGCAATATGCAGGGAAAAAGAATGACAGCAGACGAAGAGGATGGCACTGATGGCAGCTGTGATAATAAGAATTCCTTCCGATGTGTAGCCTTAGCATCCAAAAAACCTGCCTGGGGTAGGTCTAAGGCAAGCTCAGAAGGTGGTGGCACTGGCAGACACGTTTCCACTCATTACCAAATGACAAATCCATTGCAAGGTACAAGATCTGCAAGCAGAAAATCAGTCATGGCCAAGCAAGCACGTGTGTAGTAACTAGGTCTCACCATACTCACATGAAATGGTGTCATCAGCTCATTTGGCAAAATAAAATTGTGTGTGGCACTGGCAAGCAAAGTAAGAAAAACCGTGCTATTCCTTCTCCCATGTTATTCTTTGGAGGAGGCCATATCCACACCTAGCATGTGGTCATCAATCATCATTATCATCTCCGTCTGCTTCTCTTCCTCCTCCATGCCAACGTTAGGCATCATCCATAAAGGACTGTGTGTCCAGTAAACAGGAATCTGTGCCCAATCATCCAGCTGATCTGCAACTTTAACTGCTACCTGACCAAGCTACTGACGGTGCAGTTGCTGCCTTGCCACTTAGTGAATTCCACTGTGTTTGCCCAACTGATGGCATGCACACAGTCTTGTTGGAGATTACCTAGCTGCCATTATTTCCCAAGGAAAATTGTCCCTGCTTGATATTGCCATGTGGGACTCTCCTTTTAAATGTCCATGCCACCATCAACACACGGGGGAAAAATGACCCACTGGGTCAATATTGTGGGTCAATATTGTGAGTGTCAGTGGCCACAATCTAGAAAAACAGCAAGGTCAGGTGCTTTCTAGTACAGACCTCAACTTGTGGGTGCAGGCCCAGTTTCAACACCAGACAGGAGCCATGCACCTCTTCCAGTTCCTCCACACTGGACAATTTCCTGCCCCCCACTTCACCAGAGAAAGCCATTGCTTACACTCCCCTCCCGCATTTCATGGTTGTAAGGTGAAGAGCAGTATATGATGAATGATCACTGCAGGCAGCGAACCACAGAAATAATGGAGCAGCTTACAATGAGAGGAAGAACAACAAATACTACGTTATGATCACTTTTGGTAGATAGTCCAGCTTTTTCATTTCTTTATCACTTAATTTTTCAAGTGGCAGGCATGCTGACAATGTGCCACAAAGGGGACAAGGTCCTGCCATATGCCTCCGGAGCTTGGTGTAAACCTACCCCCCTCAGCAGCAGGAACAGGGCCCTTTCAACCCCGTCCTGAATCCCCAACAGAAAAATGTCCAAGCTAATTTCGGTCAGGTGAACCCCGTCCCTGCGGAGCAGACTCCGGTTATCCCCCTCTAGTTGGCTGTGCCGAACCACCACACCGCCTCGGGACCTCACATGGCGGAACACCCGCATGTTCAGCATCCGCCGCGCCCCTTTCCAATGCTCTTGGGTCACGGGCATCACACCAATGTGCCCTAGGGACAATCTCTGACCACACCACCACCATGTCAGAGAAAAACGCTGGGTACCTGTCAATGTCCGAATGGATGCGCGCAATTATCTCGGACAATTTGGCAGACCCGATATCATTACCCCCCACGTGGATCACCAGCACCACTGGGGTCTGGGAGGAGCTGCTAGCCGACACGACCTCCGGCAACACCTGCAGCCACTGCATGCCACGAAAACCATGCCAGCGCAATTCAGCGTCCCGAAAGTCCAACTGGAGGCCACTGAGCCGGACTGCTGCACGCCTTGCCGCCCAGTAGACATATGAATGTCCAATAAACCAAACCAACCTAGGGTCACCTAGAACAATAAACGCAGATGTATAATTTTTTTTTTTAATAGAAAATATACTGCAAGAGCTACATTTAGAGTCCTAATTAGTGAGCAAACCAGGTTTAACATAAAGCCGGTAACAATTGGAACGCCACCGGCCTATACACTTAACCTCCTCCTCTGTTAAACCCACCGCATCCACCGCTGTGGCTGCCCCACTGCGGAATGAATGAGTTCTGAACTCGGAGCTGGGACCCCCACTGCTGACAGGCAACGTTTAAACAGAAACCTTGTAAAAAAGGAACCGTCACTATGAACCAAGAACTGGCCGCCCGCTGGACAGGCAGCGGCAAAGCGCCGGACCGTCGCTACGGGATACAACGGGCCGTACAATTTCTCTATTGACAACCACGTACCCTGCTCATACACGTCGGTCTTTGAGCGATGTACCCGGATTCTAAGGGCGTCTGGAAGGATGACTACATCCTCTGTTGCTTACCCCCGACTGAGCATGGCGCGATGGAGCAACCAATTCACCCACCCGCAAAGCACCAAAGAACGCCAATACAAATGAACACCCAAGCAACTCCGCCTTGTAAGTCGAAGAAGTGACAATTCCCGCAGCGTCAACCAGACGCCACAGGAGGAGGAAGGAAATGGGCTTGCGAAAATCTACCTTCTTAGCAGCCTTCCTCCAACCCCTTAGCACTAACTGGAAAGGGAATTATTTCATGACATCAGGTAGGCCCAACAACTTCAACCCGAAAGCCACTCCCCCATACGCTTAGCCGCAGTGACTGCCGACACGCCCGTTGAGTGCAGGCGGGACAAGTACGGGTACATCAACACCCTACAACATTCAATATCCAAATGGTCTTCCAAAGGATAACCACTCACACCACACCTTATCGTGGCCAGACCATGTCGATGCTGCAACGGAGTGTCTCAGCAACGGTGTCAACTCTGAAGCACCAAGTCCCAGAGGAAGGGCGGGCACAGGAAGCCCGCTGAATCCGCCCTCGGATGAAAATCCTTGAAGCGCTCCCACTGAAAACGCGAAAGAGAGTCAGCAACCAAATTTTCAACCCCAGGAACATGGCGAGCCTTAAATACGATGTTAAACTGCAAACGGAGAATAAGATGCCTCAATAAAGCTAAAACAGGTAGGGAACTGGAAGACAAACGGTTAATCGCCGCCACCGCACTCTCGTTGTCGCACCAGAATACAATTCGCTTGTTAACCATAGCTGTCCCCCACAATTCTAGGGCGACAACTATGGGAAACAATTCCAACAAGTTAAGATTCTTGGTGGCTCCGGGTGCAATCCAGCTCTGAGGCCACGTGGCAGCGGACCAATGATCTCCAAAAACTGCCCCATACCCAGCAGAACCGGCCACATTTGTGAAAAGCTGGAGGTCCGCATTGCACATCTCCTCCTCCGGTTAACAGGAAATTCCCGCATAATCCAATAAGAACGATTTACAAACTTTCAGATCATCCCGCAGGACTCGTGTTATCCTGACATAATGATGAGGCAAATGTACTCCGGACGTGGCCATGGTCAAGCGCTTAGAGAACACTCTGCCCATAGGAAAGATTCTACAGGCAAAGGTCAATTGTCCCAGCAGTGACTGCAACTGAGACAATAAAACTTTCCTAGCTGACAGACAAACATCAATGTTTTGTCTCAAACAGGATAACTTGTCCTGCGGAACCTGAAGGATCAAGTGATCCAAGTCAATCAAAATCCCCAAGAAGGAGAGGTGCGACACCGGACCCTCAGTCTTATCATTCGCCAAGGGGTCTTATCATTCGTCAAGACGTTAAGCAAATCCAAACATTGTGAGGAATTGGGAGGACCAACAAATAAGAAATCATCCAGTATCACCAATGGGGATCCCGTTTCCCGTCGAACCACCCACTCCAAGAAGGTACTAAAAGCCAATTATAAGGAAAAAATAATAAAGCAAATGGAAAGAAAAGATATAAGGGGAGTCTGGGATGGGCTTAAGTCAATTTTGGGTCACAGACAGTCTGTCTGCCAGATAGAAGCAGATGTTAATTGGCTTAACAAACTAAATCTATTCTTCAATAGATTTGATCACACACCAGCTCCTCCCACCCCAGCATGTCCTTCAGTTCCCTCTACCACAATGACTTCACCCCCTGCGGCTACTTTCCACCAGACCAGTAAATTCAGAAATCTGTCTTTATCTGACCACAGTCTGACCTTCACACGTGCCCAGGTGAGGAAGGAGATGAAAAAGATCAAGGCAGGGAAAGCCGCAGGGCCAGATGACATCAGTGCTAGGCTAATTAAGACTTGTGGAGAGCAGCTCATATTTGTTTAATATGAGCCTGAAGCTGGAAATAGTCCTTGAATTATGGAAATCTTCTTGTGTGGTACCGGTTCTAAAGAAACCTCACCCTATGGATCTCAACGACTACAGACCTGTAGCATTGACATCCCACTTGATGAAGAGATTGGTTCTCACACATCTCTGCTCTCTAATGGGCCCCGCTATGGATGCTCTCCAGTTTGCTTATCGGCCAGGCATTGGGGTAGATGAAGCTATCATTCACCTTCTGCACAGGGCTCTTTCTCAAACTGGAGAAACCGGGGAACACAGTGAGAATAATGTTCTTTGATTTCTCCAGTGCTTTTAACACCATACAGCTGGGGCTACTGAGAGTCAAGCTGGCCCTTGCTGGAGTGGACCACCACCTCTCCAACTGGATCCTAGACTACCTCACAAGCCGACCTCAGTATGTGAGAGCCCGGGACTGTGTGTCAGATACCGTGATCTGTAATATGGGGGGCACCTCAGGGTACAGTTCTTGCCCCTTTCCTCTTAACATTGTACACTGCAGATTTTAGGTGCAACTCATCTAGCTGCTATTTACAGAAGTATTCTGATGACTCTGCAATAGTAGGCCTCATCACAGACGATGATGACGGAGTACAGAGAAGTGAACCGGGATTTTGTGGACTGGTGCCAGCGGAAACACCTGAAGATTAACGCTGGGAAGACCAAGGACATGGTGGTGGCCTTCCATAAATGCAGATGCCCTCCTAAACCAGTGGACCTCCAGGGGACGGGCATTGAGATTGTCAACACCTATAAGTACCTGGGCGTGCTCCTTAATAATAAGCTGGACTGGGCAGATCACATGGAGGTCCTGTACAGGAAGGGCCACAGCAGGCTCTACCTGCTTAGGAGGCTGAAAGCCTTTGGAATCAGGGGGCACTTCTTAGGACTTTTTTCAACTCGGTAGTGGCATCAGCCATCTTCTTCTGAGTGGCCTGCTGGTGGAGCAGTATATCAAGCAGGGATAGAAATAATCTTGACAAGCTGATTAGAAGGCCAGCTCTGTCCTGGGGAGCCCCCTGGACCCAGTGCGGGTGGTAGGTGACAGAAGGATACTGTCAGTGGTGAGCTCCATGCGGGATAATAAGTCCCATCTCATGCATGAGACCGGGATAGCGCTGGGCAGTACTGTCAGTGACTACTTTACCCTAAGTGTGAGAAGGAGCGCTATAGGAAGTCTTTCCTCCCCACTGCGGTTAGGCTGTACAACCAACACTGACCTAAGCAGAGATCATTACACACAGAGAACTGAAATATGTTTCTGTTTGTGATATCACCCCCCCCCCCCTGCTACTTCTTATCTGTCTGTCTACTATCAATGAAATGCCTCTTACCTTGGAACATTCTTGTATATGTTGTATTTGTAATGCTTATCTTTGCTGCTGTAACACACTGAATTTCCCCATGGTGGGACTATTAAAGGATTATTATTATTATTATTATTATTATTATTACTAAAAACCTCAAAAAAAGCCAGGAAATGGAACACCCCATAGGGAGACACATACAATAAAACATCCCCAAAAACTGACATCCCAATAAATGAAAACAATCAGGGTGTATCGGTAAGAGACGGAAAGCCGACTCGATGTCTGACTTCGCCAGGAGAGCACCGTGTCCTGCGTGCACCACCAACAACACTGCTCTATCGAACGAGACATAAGACACTGCTGTCTCTTCCTTGGGAATTACATCATTCACTGATTCACCCGGGGGAAAGTAAAGGTGATGGATGAGCCTAAACTTTCCCTCCTCTTTCTTGGGGACCAGACAGCCAGGGGCGCATCTTTACCACGCTCACCGGCGTCCTCAGGCTTACCTGGAACCTGTTTGGGCACTCTACCACGCTTGAAGCAATGGAGTGTGGAATGGGCCCCCCCACTTGTGCTTGAAGCGAAAAATCAACAGTGCCCCTCGGTGAACATCCAACAGGCTCCGGGCCTGCGAGCAGCCGCTGCGGAGGATGTAGCTCCCGCAGCAACTGCAGACTTAAAGGGGGGCCCTGCCGGTTTAGGTGTGAGCATCAGCTGTATCCAGATATCTATGGCTTTGGAGGCCCAACCCCCATCCGGGCGAAGCGCTAAGCGCCGTCTAAACTCCTCATCATATCTCCACCAGGCTGAGCCACCATACAATTTATGAGCTGAAAATATAGTTTCCAGGTACACAAACAGATTAGCTGACTTATCTGGCCTAGCCTGGCAAAGAATACAGGAGAAAGTGGCAAAAGCCTGAATCCAATTACTAAATGTCTTAGCCACCTTCGTGCGTGCCCAAAAGTATGAATCACGGAATAAAAGACCTGACATAGGGGAAACCGGCTCAGGCTGCAACAGCACCGCACCTGTGGTAACTACCAAAGGCACCCTACCTTCCAGTTTGTGTAACATAGCCTTCAAAACATCTAGTTCATCACCGCCAGAGGCGGCAGAATGTGCAGACTAGGCTTGAGAGAAAGCCAACTCACCAGTTGGGATGAGGGCAGTGGCGTAACTAGGAATGGCTGGGCCCCAAGGCGAACATTTGACATGGGGCCCCCCCAAGCCGCCGCCCCCAACCCCCCCACACACAAACCGCATTCCTGCGCACACTATTATGCTCCATAGTGGCCCCTGCACACGGTATTATGTCCCATAGTGGCCCCTGCACACGGTATTATGCCCCATAGTGGCCCCTGCACACGGTATTATGCCCCATAGTGGCCCCTGGACACGGTATTATGCAGCATAGTGGCCCCTGCACACAATATTATGCCCCATAGTGGCCCCTGCACACAGCAGTTTGCCCCATAGTGGCCCCAGCACACAGTAGTTTGCCCCATAGTGGCCCCGACACAGTAGTTTGCCCCATAGTGGCCCCTGCACACAGTAGTTTGCCCCATAGTGGCCCCTGCACACAGTAGTTTGCCCCATAGTGGCCCCTGCACACAGTAGTTTGCCCCACAGTAGCCCCTGCACACAGTAGTTTGCCCCATAGTAGCCCCTGCACACAGTAGTTTGCCCCATAGTGGCCCCTGCACACAGTAGTTTGCCCCATAGCGGCCCCTGCACACAGTAGTTTGCCCCATAGTAGCCCCTGCACACAGTAGTTTGCCCCATAGTAGCCCCTGCACACAGTAGTTTGCCCCATAGTGGCCCCTGCACACAGTAGTTTGCCCCACAGTAGCCCCTGCACACAGTAGTTTGCCCCATGGTAGCCCCTGCACACAGTAGTTTTCCCCATAGTAGCCCCTGCACACAGTAGTTTGCCCCATAGTAGCCCCTGCACACAGTAGTATTCCCCATAGTGGCCCCTGCACACAGTAGTATTCCCCATAGTGGCCCCTGCACATACTATTATATATCCCATTGTGGACCACCCATGAACGATTATTATACTCTGGGGTCTTTTCAGACCCCAGAGTATAATGATCGGAGACCCAGGGGAGGATAGAAACATAGAAAACACTGCAACTTACCTCTTCCTCGCTCCGGTGCACTCCCGTGCGCTACTTCGGCCATCTTCAATGTCGGACCGGATCTCGCGCGATCCAGGCCGGCGTCGCGACGCATAATGACGTCGGCTGACGTCTGGGACGTCACCAAACAGGCCCGAAGCCTGCGGAGCGGTGAGTTACAGTGTTTTTTATGTTCGCTCACATCCCATGGGTCCCCGATCGTTATACTCCGGGGTCTCAAAAGACCCCGGAGTATAACGATAGCAGTGATTGTGGGGTTCGCGGTAGCGACTGCCACAGGGCTCCGGGCCCCGTAATGTTCCAGGCCCTGTGGCAGTCGTTACCACTGCTACCCCGGTAGTTACGCCCCTGGATGAGGGCTGGCTGCACCGGCAGGGCAGAGGGTGAAGGCGGAGGAGCTGGTCCAGGCACCGAAGCAATAGGCACAGACGTCACGTCCTGGGCGGTCCCGGGTTCTCTCCTCCCACTCCGCCTTCTAGACCTCCTGTGTCCATGCGACCATCGAGACTTGTACGAGTCCCTTGATGAATTAGAGGAACGCAACACAAACAGCTCTCAGTTGGAGCTGCGGGATCACCTCCTACGTCTCTCGGACCGTGAACCACGATGTCTCCGTGACCTGGATCTACTATGGGACCTATGATGTCTGGAGTGGGAATGCCGGGGGCTACGCGTGCGTCTACTGGACCTAAGGGACCCCGTATCAGACTCTGTTCTCCTATAGTAGAGGGCCGAAGAAACTAGAGAACCGCGTGACAGGGAACACTGTGGTGACCCTGAAAGTGCGTGAGTCGTGCCTGGCACATAATCAGGCTCAAAAAACTCCTCATCACTGTCAGGTACAGCACTTTGGGAAGCCCCAGTATCTAAAGGGAAGGACGTGGCAGGGATCTGACTAGACACCCCCGTTGACCCAGCCGCATGTGCAACCGGAGCAGCAGAGGAGCCGGCCGCCTCCACCACCACTGGCCTGGCGGCCATCGGGCTTACCCACCGAGCAGAGGGGGCAACATCTCCTGGGGGGGCTTGACAGCCTGAGGGAGCATAGGCACTGGCCGTGCAGTATGTGGACCTCCTGGCATGCGGGGCCGTGCTGGGGGACAACTGTACCAGCTAGGCCGACACGAGGCCACCGGCGGTGGGACCCTGGCCCGGCACCCCGCTCAATATGAGCAGGGATGCCAGCCAGCCGGTCCACTCCTCCCTAACACGGCTGTACCTGCTCCATAGGAAAAGGGGGCAATGTGACGTGCTGGAGCGATGTGGCCGCGACGCTGGCAGGGATCCGAGAGTAAGTCCCCGCCCAGCGCTGCGGACTAAGTAAAACCTGGAGCTCCGCCCTTGCTCTCCCCGCAACCAACGACCTGTTGATGAGCTGGAGGGAGGGGGGGGCCAAAGGAAAGTCCCCTACCCACGGTCGGTCAAGAGCCGGCCGGCCTATACAACTCGCCAGCTCACATTCTTCAGAGGTTAGCCCATCTCTACTGAAGACCAATGATCAAAAGTTAAAGTCTCCTACCAAAATGAAATGTTAATGAAAAGTACATAAATGTAATTGTGCATAAAAAAAAAAAAAAGGAAAAAAACAAACAAAGGAGGATTGCTACACTCGCTTTATGACGGTCCTCAAAAGGCCGAGTAGGCCACTGGATAATAGTGTTTAGTGAAGTTGAATGTACTGGTGCGGTCATAATGCATCACCTTCAGGAATCCCACATCCGCCCGGAGGGCATGTAAAATTAAACGGCGCTTGGAGTTGGAGCTCAGGCCCTTAACATTCAGCATAACACACCTAACCATGGGGAACTAGGGTGTAGGGCACAGCGAGTGTGGGAGCAATCTCACCCATAGAGGGAGCAGGCATCAGGCGTAGTCGCATGTGGAAGGCTGGAGGTAAGGCAATATCTGCTCTCTAGGCAAAAGCGGGTCTCTGAACCGAAGAATAGTGGGGATAGGGGGAGGAAAGAAAGGAGAGGGAAGACACATACAGCACGAACAGAACAGAAAAGACAAAGCAAATAAACCGTCAAATGACAAAAAGTGAGCAGGACTATATCTCCTGCCAAGTGGGCAGTCATTTAATGCTACAGAGAGCAGGAACAAGGAAATTGACTGGATCCTTAGAGTGGATGCAGAATGAAAGGGAACCCCCATGATGGGGGGGTCATGGACAGGAGCAGGAGAACCCAGCAACAGACTCTAGAACCCACAATGAAGGGGGTGATTCATACTTTGCTCTGCATAGAAGTAAGCTAAACAATACACAGGAACAGTGATCTGGGGACCAATAACAGAGGCAATATAAATCAGCAATATGAAAAAGTTAAAGCTAATGCCTCAGAGGAAAAATGAGTGACATGGGAAAAGAAACAATTCATTTTGCAGAACTATCCAGGTGAGGCTTCCAAGAGGAAAGTTGCAAAGACAGAAGGCGTCTGCGTTTCACGTTTTGCCACGCTGATGGTGGTGGCGGAGCTGGGGGCAACAATTCCCAATCTGTCACATCACGGACCAGAATCTCCAGCAAGTCACAGGTGGGCAAATGAAAGAAGGCATGCAGGTTGGCTGTCCGGCCCGCCTTCCTGGCAATTAAGACGAAGGGAAAGCCCCAAAGATACGGAAGTTGGTGATCTCGGAGGAGTTGAAGAAGAAGTCCAAAGAGGCGCATTTTTTGCAGAGTCAGAAGTGAGAGGTCTTGATACAGCTGCAATTTAACCCCATCAAACTCAAAGTCTTTTAGCCATCTGGCTCTACTCATAACGGTCTCCTTCAGTGTGAAATCATGAACATGGCAGATCATGCCTCTAGGTGCAGATGTGGAGCCTTTTGGGTGAAAGGCACGATGGGCTCTGTCTAACTTAATTCTTTGTGGGTGCAGTTCATGTAGGATAAGGTTAAATATAACCTCCAGGGTGGCATGCAGGTCTTTGTCCCGGTTGGCTTGATGCGGATGTTATTGCGCCGGCCCCTACTGTCATGGTCTTCAAGATAGCGCTGCATTTCTCTCAAGGCCTGAGACTGCACGAGAGTAGTATCATGAAGCTGAGTGTCATAGGTTCTGGTGGTATAGTGGTCATCCTCTAAAGTCTCAACTTGGGATGCAATGCAGTGCAGGTCCCTCTGTACTGTTGAGATCTCAGCTCTGCACGTTTCAGGGGGAGAAGCTTTAGCGCATGGTATGCTGCAGCTAGCAGACAGCCCTGGGAGGAGGGAGGAGCCGCAGCTATGTTTGGCAAGGTCTCATGGCCGGAGGCCACAGGACGGATCAGCACTACTGAGCAGCTTCGCTGTGATGGGGCTGGCACTGACCTGGAGTGCTATGGAAGCAGAAGCATCTCTGGAGCCGCCACAGCAGATGGAGAACTGCTCCGGGAGGGCACCGTCGCTTCACCTATGGGAAGAGATGCCAGGCCTATCCAAAATGGCCATGGCAGAGATGGAGCCCGGGAGTGAGAGGAGGGCTGTTGTGTCAAAAAGCCCTTTATGGTAGTCCAGGAAATTCTGTCAGGCGGTGCTGGGGTGCCAGTGGGCCCATTCTTGACAATCTTCTTTCCCATGGCACAAGAATAGCTGATGGTAGGTCCACAGGTAGCTATGCAGGGCCGAAGCTATAGAGAAGCACATCCTACTCCATGTACTGCTAGGCCATGCCCTCTCAATACATTAGATTTATAGTACAGGTGGTTAAAGATGTGGCAATACTAAATATGTATTGTTTTTTTTTTTGTTTGTTTGTTTTTTTTTTTTACCTAATTCAGCGTTAATTATAGCAGTGCTTGAACAGCACCTTGATCAGTGAAGGAAACCCTTTTTTTCCAATAAGTTTATAGTGCAGATAAACAAAGGTTATAGATGCTATGCTCTAGTTCAAGTTAAAACAAATTTCCAGTGATGACAAAAACTAATGTTACTTTGATATATGCTGAGAAGACAGACACGAAGTATTCAAAATGTAACTCTTTATAAAGGTTAACACTCTTAAAAACCACTGAAATTCAGAAAGAAATGTTCCACCATATCTTCTTTGGAGTTGTTTTTCCAATTGTTTTGAATCTTTTATATACATATTTAGAGAATTTCTAATACTAGTTTTATATCACATATGCCCTCTAATTTCCTTACTTTGAACACTTTACAGACTTTTGAAACAATCTGTGATAAGGTTTTCCACACCATATATTTTGCTCCGCGGGAATGAAATAGTGTTACTAGATTGCTTTCTTTTCCTTCTCCTGGTTTAATTTGCACTGTTGTGGAGGTCTGAAATAGGACCACAGCGTGAAGTCGCTGTTGTCTCAAGGAGTATGAACCCTCATTACACAGATAAAATGCACAATATTTTCCTGACCCGTATGCTGCGCTCCGTATGCCCAAGTTTTTGAATTATGTACAATTATACATCCCACAACGCATTTACTGAGGAGCGTCAATTTTCTCTTCAACTTTGTTTGACCTTGCAACAGTAAGACAGACGCCCTGTCTGCCAGGGAAGCGACATACCTCAAAGTGGATGCTACATCTTAAGGAAGAGACTGAGCAGGTTTAATGCTTGCTCTTTTGTTCCTTACTTTACTTTCTTGCAAGCATTTTCTGTGGAAAAGTAACTGTTCCTAGTTTGTCAGTGTTCCTATGAAAAACTATTTTTAGCTAAACTAGTATTGTAACAATAGTTAAAAGTGATAAATAAGCACAGCCAAATAGGACTGTATATAACTGCTCACAATGATATGCCTTGAAACTTTATGCCATAGTGATTTATGATCCATTTTTATGGGTACTAAAACGCCCACCTGAGTGCTGTGCCACTTTATTTCTGATTGGGTCTACTTGGCTCTCACCATTGTTTCTTTATGCTTGCTATAACTATGGAGGGGGGCCATGGTCAGCCATTTTGGAAAGGTCAACAACATGTCAGTAAATTTTTAATGACTTATTATACAGCATCTATGTGTGTGGGATGGAACTCGGCTGGCTTTTCACAGGTGGGTGCACGATCACCATGGGGACTGAACCATACCCCAAATTGCTTCAGTAAAGTAAAAGATTTGGGACAGCAATATTTTTTGCGTACAAATCAATCTTTATTCCAGTTGATCACATCAAATATGACACTTAGGCATGTACAAGAGTATTATAGCAACATTTTGGGAAACCCCTTAATTAGGCATTGGAGGTCGGACAATGGAAGAAATGGAAGATGATGTGATATGTGGCATTGCGTTGGTAGAGGATAAAAGGTAGGTGTATCTAATGCAGAGCCAGGCGTATTTAGAAAGCTGTCTGATGTATTTAGCAAATGAAGAATAAAATAAATTCAGGGCAATGTGCCCATTACTTTTAAATACAATATAGTGGAATATGTATTTTTCTACACTGCTGACGCCCTGTGTTTGTGAAATGTTTCAGCATAAATGTAATTTTTCATAACCAAATAGAGGTTATTTTCTGAAATAAGAGCAATCGATGCAGACATGATGATTTGCTACAAACAAGGGGCAAATATTATTATGAAAATGTGCCAAAATCTGGCATTCATGCCTTACATGACAAGAGGGTGTAGCGTAGCAGTAAGATGGGTGAAGCCTAGCAGCAACATCATCTACTGAACAATGAGCCAACCTAGGAGATGAAAGGTGGTATAAACTTTGACTAGACAAAGTCAGATTTATCATAAAGCATCAGCCGCTTTGATAAATCTGGAGAATTTTAAAACTTTCTAGTATAAGTGTATGTTTAAACTAGAAAAACAGAGTACATTTTGCAGCATAAATAGGCCATTTTACAAACCTAAATACTCTCAAATACCCCTGGAAACAGCATGCCATTGACGTCAAGAAAAAATGTGCTTTGCCATTGAGACTACGCATATTTTTATGCTGCATATTTAAAATATATCCCATGTTTAGCTTCAAAAGTGCTTGTTCTTTCTTTCAAACTTTTTTGAAGCTGATTTTCCATTGATGTTAATAGAAGGGCTGAAAAATACATATCAAATATGCTTGGTCTTATTTTTGTTGTGTAGCTTGAGCTTATTTCAGTGTTTTACAAGCTGAGTTTTCACAAACTGCACTCCAAATATGATTGATTGCTATTTGCTATTGATTGCTATTTTGCAGACATGTACGCACCTAGAAATTCTACTAAAAAATGAATACCACCTAAAAAAGCTTCGATTGAAGAAAATGATTTCCCTTGAAATCAGGTCTGTATTTTCAGCTACAACTTAAGCTGTGTGAACATAGCCTAAGTATAGATTGTATGTCTGTTAGGCAGTTTTACTAAATCTGCCCTATTAAGTTTTTTCATTTTGGGCAGTGATATATTTCTAAGTGAGTTTCTCAGTGCAGTAGAGTTGTTACATTGTTGTCATACTCTATGACAAAGACCATTTGGTAACAGCAGGAGTGACTTTCCAAAATGGTTGCTATTTTAATAACACATTTTCTCTAGAGGCACAATTTTACTATGCCAGAACATATTTACAACTGCTGAATAATGTGCTAAAAACGGGTCTCGCCACCATTAAGCACACACTAAAAAATTTCATTATTATGCAGAAAATAATTATTGGGCATAGGAGAGGAAATCTACTTTCTTTCTAGATAAAACATGTTTGGTTGGTCACTGAAGAAAGCATTGTAGGAATGTAAATTATTTGTCTTCTTTATAAAGAATGGTGAGAAAATCAACTTCCTTTAAAAATCCTATTGAGGACGAAACACAATGCATTAATAATAGCATCAGTATTAGTCATACTTACAAACAATACAAGTGAAAAGTCCACTATAAAAAACTAAATAAGCTTAAAACTCACATTCATGCATACCATATACAAGAAAGTAATGGACAAAAGCCAAGTTAGCTGTATTCACTGAATACAAAGAACACTAAATATGTATGCTGTCACTCATAGTAATTCACTTTGCACAGTACAGTATGTGAAATACCAACAGGCATCTCATATTATGAGCACTCTATGGCGATATGCAGGGCTCTTTTAGGGAGCAGTAATTTACATGTGAGGGGCTAACAACTGGCTGCTTACATATAACTTACTGTATCTATATTGTAGGGGTTGGGAGCATGATAAACAAATTGAAATATGGTGCTGATGGGGCACTGTAGCTGAGGGCATTGTAACTAATACTAGTTTGGGGCAATAAAGCTGGCATCCACAGAGGGCATTGTCAGGACTCCAGGTTTTGGTGGGTCCTTGGGTGACAGAGTCTCAGCAGGCCTCCTGTCAGTCATGGTAATAGGCCCAAGCAGTTACATCCAGTAGGTGCTGAGATTTATAGAGAACATCATGTCTGCTTTATCTACTGTTTAAAAGAACAACAGACAAGATGGAGGAAAGTTTCAGTCCTTGTTTGTGTCCTTGCAGTGAATGGTGCTGGATGCAAACAGAGGTGCTCTATCTGCTTATGTCATTCTGAAAAACAACAAACTAAAAGTGTGAACCTAGACATACTCATACAGTACTGTAAGCACTGGTTGTATGCAAACACCAATACAGTTACATACAAAACATTAATAGTAGTCTCAATAGGGAGGCTGCCAGAATAGCTGATGTGTGCGGCGTCCATGTGTTGGACAATTCACATACTGATGAACAGGATAGGTCATCAGTATGAAAAATCGTTATGGGGCTGGATAACACCTCTAATTACCCAGAACAAGACTCCAAGAGGGGGGTAGGGTCACTAGCAGGAGGATTCTAAAAAGAGCAGCAGAGGGAGCACCTACATGGGGCATGGGGAGCTGAGAAGTGGGAGCGGGTTCACCAGCAGGGGAGGGGTGCACCAGCAGAGGTCTCTGTGGTGATTGGGGGTCACTTACATGGGGAACTGAGAAGGAGGAAGAGATGCACCAGCAGGGGGCAGGGGGAGCACTTACATGGGGAGCTGAGAAGGGGGAGGGGGTGCACCAGAAGGAGGGGCCTCTGAGGTAATGGTGGGGCACCAGCAGCAGGAGGCACTGTGAGGACTGAGGAGATATACACACGTGGACAAAATTGTTGGTACCCCTCGTTTAATGAAAGAAAAACCCACAATGGTCACAGAAATAACTTGAATCTTACAAAAGTAATAATATATAAAAATTCTATGAAAATGAATAAATGAAAGTCAGACATTGCTTTTCAACCATGCTTCAACAGAATTAAAAAAAAAAAAATAAAACTCATGAAACAGGCCGGGACAGAAATGATGGTACCCCTGAAAATAAAGTGACCAAAGGGACATGTTAAATCAAGGTGAGTCCACTAATTAGCATCACAGGTGTCTACAATCTTGTAATCAGTCAGTAGGCTTGTATATAGGGCTACAGATACTCACTGTGCTGTTTGGTGACATGGTGAGTACCACACTCAACATGGACCAGAGGAAGCGAAGGAAAGAGTTGTCTGAGGAGCTTAGAAAGAAAATTATAGACAAGCATGTTAAAGGTAAAGGTTATAAGACCATCTCCAAGCAGCTTGGTGTTCCTGTGACTACAGTTGCACATATTATTCAGAAATTTAAGATCCATGGGACTGTAGCCAACCTCCCTGGACGTGGCCGCAGGAGGAAAATTGATGACAAATCAAAGAGAAGGATAATATGAATGGTAATAAAAGAGCCCAGAAAAACTTCTAAAGAGATTAAAGTTGAACTTCAAGCTCAAGGAACATCAGTGTCAGATCGCACCATCCGTCGTTGTTTGAGCCAAAATGGGCTTCATGGGAGACGACCAAGAAGAACACTATTGTTGAAAACAAATCATAAAATAGCCAGACTGGAAATTGCTAAACTACATGTTGACAAGCCACAAAGCTTCTGGGAGAATGTCCTATGGACACATGAAACAAAAATCAAAATATTTGGCAAGGCACATCAGCTCTATGATCACAGACGGAAAAATGAAGCATATCTTGAAAAGAACACTGTCCCTACTGAGAAACATGGAGGAGGCTCTGTTATGTTCTGGGGCTGCTTTGCTGCATCTGGCAGAGGGTGTCTTGAATGTGTGCACGGTACAATGAAATCTCAAGACTATCAAGGGATTCTAGAGAGAAATGTGCTGCCCAGTGTCAGAAAGCTTGGTCTCAGTTGGAGGTCATGTGTCTTGCAACAGGATAATGACCCAAAACACACAGCTAAAAACACCCAAGAATGGCTAAGAGGAAAACATTGGACTATTCTGAAGTGGCCTTCTATGAGCCCTGACCTAAATCCTATTGAGCATCTTTGACAGGAGCAGTAACATGCCGTCTGGAAAAGGCACCCTTCAAACCCGAGATAACTGGAGCAGTTTTCTCATGAGGAGTGGCCAAAATACCTGTTGAGAGGTGCAGAAGTCTCATTGACAGTTACAGGAATCATTTGATTGCAGTGATTGCCTCAAAAGGTTGTGCAATAAAATATTAAGTTAAGGGAACCATCATTTCTGTCCAGGCCTGTTTCATGAGATTTCTTTTTTAAAATTTTTTTGTTGAAGCATGGTTGAAAAGCAATATCTGACTTTCCTTTGTTCATTTTCATAGAATTTTTATATATTATTTCTTTTGTCAGATTCAAGTTATTTCTGGTGACCATTGTGGGTTTTTCTTTCATTAAACGAGGGGTACCAACAATTTTGTCCTTGTGTGTAGCACTGGCAGCATAAAATAGTGATGATGTAGTTAATGCCTCACTCCTTGCCTCACAGCCAACACCCTCTTTGCATGCAGGGGGAGGCAGCAGACTCTTTGATGAACAGTCAGTGACAGCCCTCTACCCACACTCCTGACCCTAGGACTGGGGGCTATTCAGATTCCAATTCCTACTATTTACATCTGTGGCTAGCCAGCAGCAGGCTCTCACAGTCACACACTGACACTGTGGATTTGGTGCTCACCAATAACAATTCGCGATAGCATCACTGACATATCATCTCATGTCTTGATCTCATGACATGTCAGCTCTCAGGGAGGGTCAGGGCCAGATACCTGGGGTGGGCGGGGCCTTATAGCCAGGTGGTGGGCCATAGAAGAACAAGAACTGATTTATTTAACCAGGCATCACCTGACAGCCGAGTGGGTTTCCCCCAGAGCTGACACCATCCCTGACAAGCCCTGACAGCCCTTCTGACAAGCACTCATAGTTGTAACTGTTATAATGGTACTAATGCTGTTATAGGCAGAAGGGCATTGTGAAGGAGTAGAGCATTTTGGCAAGTTTACCTTGATTGACAAAAGCAACACGTCCTTCCCTTATCTTATTAGGGCAACCTTGCTTCCATGTGTCCTAATGAAGTATATGGATAAAGTCTAAATAAGAGTCACTCTTTTGCAGTCAGTCCATTATCACTGGGGGTTCCAAGTACTAGACTTGTAGGGAAGCTGTGAAGGGTTTTCAAGACGAGACAACTTCCTTAAAGCCTGGGGTCCCACGTTGTGAAAATGCAGCATTTTGGTTGTGACGGAAATGCCATGGCAAAAACACTGCATTTTACGTTACCTGCAAAGTGGATGGGTTGGATTCTGGCTGATCCCATCCACACATTGCAGAAAAAAATCTGCAGCGAAAATGCTGCGATTTGAAAAACCCTTGCGCTTTTGAAAATCACAGCTTGTGAATTATACCTATGGAAACACTTGCGTATAAAAAGGGCAGAAAGTCTGCAGAGGAAAACTCTGTGAACTTTCTGTGAAAAATACAGTGTTTTTTTTTGTTATTGTAGTGATTCACTTTGTGGGGCTAGTTTCGATATCACCACACTGTCAGAGGGGCCAGCCTCACAGATCAGCGTTTCGCTGTTCGATAAGGAACATCATCCTTCCTCGACAGTACAATTCCATAGCCTTGTACTGTGGGGGCATTTCTCACCACCCAGAGATGACACTAAGCTGCAAGTCAGCACCGATATCTCTGTAACCAGCAAGTCAGCTTTCCAGCAGTATATAATACTGCCAATGTTAGAGGACATGAAATGTACGCTTTAAGGTCTGAGGCTTACAGAGATACAGTAAGTCCCAAAAGACTGAATGTCATAACATAGCGGTGCATCAAAGTCCTTATTGTTCTGTCAGTGTTTCATAAACACAGTTTAGAAAGTTTAAGAGTAAGAGATGCAACAAATGAAATCAGCATCCTCTGCATTTGTCACTTTAGAATTAGTGACTTTCTTTCTGTGTCTATTTCATTTACATTTGTTATAGTGTAACAGTATAACAGTAACTTCATTCCTTAAATCAATTACAGTCCTGAAGAGTTTTCCATAATATAACCTCCAGATGGCACCATTTAACTGAATAGAAGGTGCTGTACTCTAGAAGTAATATGAAACAAAATATGCAGAACTTCACTTGCTTAGAATAAATTATACTCACAAGGTTTGCCAAGTCACAGTTGGTCTTGCAAAGTCTATACGCAAAATTACTATGAATCACTAATTAACACTGTTAATCAAGTTATATAGTCAAAATATTTTTCATTCCCATTAGACTTTAACATGTGCAGAATCAATTATTACCATTCCCAATGTTTATCACATAAGTTAGAAATAGATGTTTAAAATGTATGACAGATTTGGCGGTACCTGGGATATGTGAGAAAACTCTTACAGCTGTCTATAGTCTGCTGATGTGTATGTAGTCTGCTGATAGGAAACAGTAAGTCTTCTGATGCAATGTGGTTTCTGCAGCTCTCTCATACAGGTACCCCACAAGGCCACAATTGTAACATTTTTTGTATGGCACTTTTTTTTTTTGAAAACACAGCATGCTCTGGAAAAAAAAAAAACGTGAAAAAAAGCTAAAAAAACTGCCATAAAACATTAACCCGTTCCCGCCGGAGGAATTTGTTCGATTTTTGTTTTTGACTCCCTATCTTCCAAACCCCATAACTTTGTTATTTTTCCGTTCACAGAGCCATATAAGGTCTTAATGTTTGCGGGACAAATTGTTCTTCATGTTACCTTTTATTATTCTGTACAATGTACTGGGAAGCTGGAAAAAAATTCAGAATGGGGTGGAATTGGAGAAAAAGTGCATTTGTGCGACTTTCTTATGGAGTTTATTTTTACGGCGTTCACTCTGCAGCCAAAATTACATGTCACCTGTATTCTATGTTTCGATACCATTCCGGGGAAAACAAATTTATATAGTTTTATTTACATATTAACCCCTTAAAAATCTAAAACTTTGCTATCAAATTTTTTTTTATAAAAGTCACCATATTCTGACACCCATAACATTTTATATTTCCATGTATGGGGATGCATAGGGCATCTTTGTTTGTGGGCCAGGTGTACTTTTTAGTTATACCGTTTTGGAGAATGTCTGTTGCTTTGATCACTTTTTATTCAAATTTTTATCAGAGGCGAAACAGCGGAAAAAAGGCAGTTTGGCACTTTTGTACAACGTTCATTGTACAGAAAAAATATTTAGTTTGTAGACTAGGCGTTTTCCAACACAGGGATACCTAATGTGTATTTGTTTTATAGTAATTTTAACTTTTATATGTATTCTAGGGAATGGGGGGTGATTTGAACTTTTAATACTTTTAATATTATTAATATTTTTTTTGCTGCACTTATTAGACCCCCTAGGTGCCAGGGGCCTTAATGTCCACAATCAGTGTCTGCTGTATATTACAGCACAGACCCTGCAGCCTTTGATGGCCGATCAGCTACATTTTTACTATTACGGGGGATGTTGGGAAATGGTTAAATTACTGTATAAGACTAAGGCCCCATGTAACAAGCCACAGCAAAAAAAAAAAAAAAAAAACGATGCCGAAAAAACCACAGTGGTAACACATTGCGTTTTTTTCCACAGCATTTTTTACAGAAAGTCCGCAGAGTTTATGCTGCTTTTTTTCTGTAATGTGTGGATGGAATTAGCCAGAATCCCATCCACTTTGCAGGTACTGTAAAATGCTAGCGAAACTTACTTGAACTATGCATCTTGTATAGTTGCCAACATTTTTGGCTGAGAATCTGGGAGAATGCATGAAGCACACCATGGAAATGTTCTGGAGAGGCCACGCCCCTTTTGCAGCATAAAATCGCCTTATGTGTTGCACTATGCCCTCACTTATTTATTTATTTATTATGCTTATTTGTATAGCACCATCATATTCCACAGCACTTTACAGACATTGTCAGTCACTGTCCCATATAGGGCTCACAATCTACATTCCCTATCAGTATGTCTTTGGAGTGTGGGAGGAAACTCACGCAAACACAGGGAGAACATACAAACTCCTTGCAGATGTTGTCCTTGGCAGGATTCGATCCCAGGACTCCAGCGCCGCAAGGCTGTAGTACTAACTACTGAGCCACTGTGCTGCCCACATGGATATGAAATACCCTGGGCATGCCTGTAGCACATAAAGTTCCGACATCATGCATAAAACAACTGAAGTACAGTTCCTGCTTGAACTGTGTTGCCGAACTACTCCAATGAATTGATGAATTATGTTGCTGATCTACCTGTTTGCCTCTCATGTCTCCCTTCATGCCTGCTAAACAGCTTTGCCCCATTTGGAATTGTAGTATGAGACTACGCTGCACATTCCAAATTATACCATAGTTTCTGCATCTTGGTAATCCGCATGTCACTGGATATATGGACAATTGTGTGCTGTGTGTGCTTGAGTTACCTCAAGTGCAGTGGCGTAATGATCACAGTTGCAGGTGGTGCGACTGCGACCGGGCCCGGCGGGGTATGAGGCCCACAGCCAGCTGGAGATGGCCGGGGCCCCGGACCACTATGATAGCGGTCGTGGAAAGCTTAGTTCCCCGACCTCTATACATATTGTTAATGGAAAGGGGCCCCGGCATGTCCAGTAGATGCCAGTCCAGGGGAGGTGACTTAAAATAATAAATACTTATACTCACCTCTCATGGGCTCAGCATCCTTTCCGGGGCTCTTCCGTCAGTTAACTGAGGCCACACTGAGGCCTGTGATTAGGCCCCAGTGGTCACAGGGGGCGCGGTGGCGTAATGACGTCAGTGCGCCCCATGTGACCGCTGAGGACCAATCAGAGGCCTCAGCAGTGATGTCTGAAGAGGGCTGAAGATGCTTAAGACAGCCGGATTGAGGATTCCCAGGAGAGGTGAGATAAGGTGAGTATGAGTTTTTGTTATTTTTAATCACCTTCCCTGGGCCTCTAATTATTATACTCTGGGGTCTGAGGCAACTCCAGTGTATAACAGCACTGGAGCGGAGGGGGTCTGTTGGGAGCATATAATGCTGGGTGGGGGCCACTGTGGAGCATATAATACTGTGTGGGGACCACTGTGGAGCATATAATACTGTGTGGGGGCCACTGTGGTACATGTAATACTGTGTGGGGGCCACTGTGGGCATATAATACTGTGTGGGGACCACTCTGGAGTATATAATATAGTGTGGGGGGCCCACTGTGAAGCATATAATACTGTGTGGCGACCACTGTGGAGCATATAATACTGTGTGGCGACCACTCTGGAGAATATAATACTGAGTGGGGGCCACTGTGAAGCATATAATACTGTGTGGGGACCACTGTGGAGCATATAATACTGTGTGGTGACCACTGTGGAGAATATAATACTGTGTGGGGGCCAATATGAAGCATATAATACTGTGTGGGGGCCACTGTGGAGCATATAATACTGTGTGGGGACCACTGAAGAGCATATTATACTGTGTGGGGGCCACTGTGGAGCATATAATACTGTGTGGGAGCCTCTGTGGAGCATATTATATTGTGTGGGGCCACTGTGGAGCATATATTACTGTGTGGGGGCCTCTATGGAGCATATAATACTCTGTGAGGCCCCTTCACTATTCACATCACACGCCATCTGTTTTAACAGCTGTTCACTATTATTACAGGCTGTAATAACATTGTGTGGTGATTACAAAACTGATGCCGTGCAAGGTAAATAGGGAAGGAGCTACAGTGCTCACAAAAGCAACACAGTAACTTCAAAGAATTGATCAGCAGGGGCCCTGGGTGTTGGACCCCCACTGATCTCTTATATCTCTTAGACTGTTAGGACCCTGCAGATCAGCTGTTTCCCACAGCACGCAGCTCAGTATTGTTTATATGCCAGGCGCTGTGCTGCTCACTCATCATATTTTTGATAATTGCAGTTGTGGGTACTACAGCTGTATCCCTTTCAAGTACCTGAGATGCCGCTGCAGCACCTGAATTTGCTCTAGGAAGGGGTAGGGGGCCCCGGAGAAAAGTTTGCACCAGGGCCCACAAGACTTTAGTTACGCCACTGCTCAAGTACTTATCGTGTTATATGGACTTTGAGAACCTTTTGCACACATGAATAAGGGTACATTCACACAAACAAGTTTCAGCCTTGAAATTCAGTCCATGTATTGTCCGGATTTACCTGCCAGCACCTTATGCTAGGAGAGGGACTCAGTAGTATAGTTATCTATGTTGCTAGGAGTCCCTGTCTCCCTGCAACATTCTGTCCCATATTGTAATAGGTACAGGACAGTATGTTGCTGGGAGGCAGGGACTCCTAGCAGTATAGATAACTATACTGCTAGGAGTCCCTCTCCTGGCATAAGGTGCAGGACAGCTGAAACTCAGTTGTGTGAATGTGCCGTGACTCTACTGTAGTACTTATGTATGCGGCTGCTTTGTATCTGAACGGATATGAGTAAATACCTGGTTTTCCTGTCACTACAAATGTGTGAGAGTGTATTCTCTGGCTGATAATAGTACCACAGCGTTATGGTACACCAGCTATGACTACATTGCAGGGAGAAGATTTAGGGGCCCTTACAGGTGGACAGAGGTTAGCTTGGGTACTCTGACTGTTCTTCGGCTACATAGCCCCACAAGCAGCAAACAACATTACACTGTATGTACTGACACCTTCCTGTCCAGCATCCTCTTTTTCAACAATTTTTGCTACAGTAGCTCTTCTGTGCTATTGGACCAGACAGGCTAACTTTTGCTCCCCATGTGCATCAATAAGCCTGGGACACCCATGATCAGGTTGCAGTTCAATAGCTGTCCTTCCTTAGACACTACATACTGAAAACATCCAACAAGATCTACAGTTCAGATGCTCTGACTCTGACCATCAGAACCTGTCAATAATAAAAATCTTTATATAGCAATAGCATATTCTGCAACACTTTGCAAGTTACTCAGATCCTTATATTTTCCTGGTTTTCCAACTTCCAGCACATGAACATTTAGCACTGACTATTGACTTGCTGCTGAATAAGTCACACAGGTGGCATTGTCAGGCGATAATTAATGTTATCCACTTAATGTTATGGCTGATCGATGCATGCATCGAAAAGAAATGGATTTAGGTGAGAGGAGGAAATTATTAAAACAGACATGTTCTTGATATTGATAGAGCAGTGGAGAATATTATGGTGTGATACATTAGCACAACCTAGTGGTAGAGATGAATTTACATTTAAATTACATTCTCAATGTGGAAACACAGAAAGCCATTCCCAATACAGACAGTATTTAGAGTTCATCCTGAGTAATGCTCAGCCTAATCTGGCAGTGGAAAGCCTAAATATTCTTTTAGAAATATTATTTTGAAAATTATTCTGATAATTTTATAGTTAAACATTTTTTGAGATGTCCACTTTTGCCAATTTGTTAAAGGTCCTATTAAAGGGGTTATCTCAGTGAACTTTTAAGGCATATGGATGTCGTATATATCAGTCCCTTGCTTGAGACCTCCTCCCCTCTGTACGCAGGAATGGAGAATCACTCTATAAAAGGAGCTCCCACTCTGACAAATCTGTTGTATCTGTGCATTACATGGATGGCACTGCAGCTGCAGTAGAAATGTATTCCTAGATGTGGCTTCTCTGGCATCTGGCATCTTTGTGAGCTATTGGCATTAATTGGTTTGTTAAGAAGCTAGGTACCAACAGATTTGTCTGCCACTATATTCCCACAAAGGCTGTCATCATGCTTGAATAACATGTCTATCAGGTTATGCAATACAACCAAAAGTTTTACCAAATCAGTTCAAGTGGATTCCTACTGTTTAACTTGCTACTATTGTTCCTTATTTATAATACTATAAAGCAATGCTGTTTTTACAACAATTACAAAATCTAGAGATGAGTGAATCAGTAAAAATTCTCTTCTTCAGCATGTTGAAGATGGACTTCTATTATGCTATATTTGTTGGAATGTATACAGTGGGTACAGAAAGTATTCAGACCCCTTTAAATTTTTCACGCTTTGTTTCATTGCAGCCATTTGCTAAAAGCAAAAAAGTTCATTTTATTTCTCATTAATGTACACTCAGCACCCCATCTTGACAGAAAACCCCCCAAAAATGTAGATATTTTTGCAAATTTATTAAAAAAGAAAAACTGAAATATCACATGGTCATAAGTATTCAGACCCTTTGCTGTGACACTCATATTTAACTCACATGCTGTCCATTTCCTTTTGATCCTCCTTGAGATGGTTATACTCCTTCTACTCCAACTGTGTTTAATTAAACTGATTGGACTTGATTAGGAAAGGCACACACCTGTCTTTATAAGACCTCACAGCTCACAGTGCATGTCAGAGCAAATGAGAATCATGAGGTCAAAGGAACTGCCCAAGGAGCTAAGAGACAGAATTGTGGCAAGGCACAGATCTGGCCAAGGTTACAAAAGAATTTCTGCAGCACTCAAGGTTCATAAGAGCACAGTGGCCTCCATAATCCTTAAATGGAAGAAATTTGGGAAGACCAGAACTCTTCCTAGACCTGACCGTCCAGCCAAACTGAGCAATAGTGGGAGAAGAGCCTTGGTGAGAGAGGTAAAGAAGAACCCAAAGATCACTGTGGCTGAGCTCCAGAGATGCATTAGGGAGATGGGAGAAAGTTCCACAAAGTCAACTATCACTGCAGCCCTCCACCAGTCGGGGCTTTATGGCAGAGTGGCCCGAAGGAAGCCTCTCCTTAGTGCAAGACATATGAAAGCCTGCATAGAGTTTTCAAAAAAACACATGAAGGACTCCCAGACTATGAGAAATAAGATTCTCTGGTCTGATGAGATGAAGATTGAACTTTTTGGCGTTAATTCTAAGCGGTATGTGTGGAGAAAACCAGGCACTGCTCATCACCTGCCTAATACAATCCCAACAGTGAAACATGGTGGTGGCAGCATCATGCTATGGGGGTGTTTTTCAACTGCAGGGACAGGACGACTGGTTGCACTTGAAGGAAAGATGAATGCGGCCAAGTACAGAAATATCCTGGAAGAAAACCTCTTCCAGAGTGGTCTGGACCTCAGACTGGGCCGAAGGTTCACCTTCCAACAAGACATTGACCCTAAGCACACAGCTAAAATAACAAAGGAGTGGCTTCGGAACAACTCTGTGACCATTCTTGACTGGCCCAGCCAGAGCCCTGACCTCAACCCAATTGAGCATCTCTTGAGAGACCTGAAAATGGCTGTCCACCAACGTTCACCATCCAACCTGACGGAACTGGAGAGGATCTGCAAGGAAGAATGACAGAGGATCCCCAAATCCTAATGTGAAAAACTTGTTGCATAATTCCTAAGAAGACTCATGGCTGTACTAGCTCAAAAGGATGCTTCTACTCAATACTGAGCAAAGGGTCTGAATACTTATGACCATGTGATATTTCAGTTTTTCTTTTTTAATAAATTTGCAAAAATATCTACTTTTCAGTTTTTTTCTGTCAAGATGGGCTGCTGAGTGTACATTAATGAGAAATAAAATGAACTTTTTTTGCTTTTAGCAAATGGCTGCAATGAAACATTTTTTTTTCTGCTGCGTTTCTGCAACAGGAAAAATAGGATGCGTTTCTGCAACATGGGGCCTCAGCTGCGGGAAGGCTGTTTTTTGGTTATTGAGTTTTTGAGTCATTGAAAGGTGTGGATTGAGCAGAAGTATTAGTGCTTCTTTTATATTTCCAATTCCTTTTGTAGCCACACCTGGGTTTGGTTAAAAAAAAATCACGACGAACAGCAAACCACAACTGTTTACTCTAAGGCTGGGGCCCCACGTTGCAAAAACACTGCATTTTATAGCACCTGTAAAGTGGATGGGATTATGGCTAATCCCATCCACAAATTGCAGAAAAAAATTTTTGTAGCAGAAATGCGGCATTTTCAAAAATGCTCATGTTTTTGAAAATCTCAGCATGTCAATTATACCTATGGAAACGCTGGAGTTTTCTGTATAGGCATAAGAGAGGTAGAAAGTCTGCAGTATAAAACTCTGCGGACTTTCTGTGAAAAACATTGTGGAAAAAAAAAGGGATGCGCTTCCACCACAGTCACCAACTTTTTTGCAGCAATTTGCTGCATGGGGCCTTAGACTAGAGTTTTCCCATCTTAGCAAGCTATCCCCTTTAGGGGTGTCTTCTAGTTTCCCACAGTTACAGTTTAAGGCTAAAGCTCCATGTAGTGAAACGCAGAAAAAAGTCATAGCGGAAATGCATCACGTTTCCGCAGCGTTTTTCATTGTATTTTTGCCGAGTTTTCCTCTGTGGACGTTTCTGATGTGGCAAAAATGCTGCGCTCTCACAACGAGGGGTTTTAGCCTAAGCCCCATACAACCATTTTATATAAACAGCGTATCAAATATGATAAAGGCATTGCTAATAAGCATGCAATATAATTTAGTATCAAAATATGCTCTCATATTATTGAAACTAGGAAGCATAGCTTGGTGCACAGTGACAGAAGTCTGGCATCTGTATGCCATGGGCTCAGTTAAGCTATACGTGTGCTGTGCAGCAAGGGTGGGCGTCTGCAATCTGACTTGCCTTCTGCATTTTTAAATTTTTCAGTAAACAACGAGAGAGCGAGAGAAAGAAAGAGGAAATGATCAGCAATATAAAATTACATAATGGCATACTGCTAGAAAATAAGATGACAGTCATCCTTTCATTTTAAAGGTGCACACCAGCATATTCTAATGTGCGGCACTGCTTAGTGCATCTTATATGAAAATAACATACAGTGGGGAAAAAAGTATTTAGTCAGCCACCAATTGTGCAAGTTCTCTCACTTAAAAAGATGAGAGAGGCCTGTAATTGTCATCATAGGTAGACCTCAACTATGAGAGACAAAATGAGAAAACAAATCCAGAAAATCACATTGTCTGAAATTTTTAAAGAATTTATTTGCAAATTATGGTGGAAAATAAGTATTTGGTCAATAACAAAAGTTCATCTCAATACTTTGTTATATATCCTTTGTTGGCAATGACAGAGGTCAAATGTTTTCTGTAAGTCTTCACAAGGTTGGCATACACTGTTGCTGGTATGTTGGCCCATTCCTCCATGCAGATCTCCTCTAGAGCAGTGATGTTTTGGGGCTGTCACTGGGCAACACGGACTTTCAACTCCCTTCAAAGGTTTTCTATGAGGTTGCGATCTGGATACTGGCTAGGTCACTCCAGGACCTTGAAATGCTTCTTACGAAGCCACTCCTTCGTTGCCCTGGTGGTGTGCTTGGGATCATTGTCATGCTGAAAGACCCAGCCACGTTTCATCTTCAATGCCCTTGCTGATGGAAGGAGGTTTGCACTCAAAATCTCACGATGCATGGCCCCATTCATTCTTTCATGTACACAGATTAGTGGTCCCTTTGCAGAGAAACAGCCCCAAAGCATGATGTTTCCACCCCCATGTTTCACAGTAGGTATGGTGTTCTTTGGATGCAACTCAGCATTCACTGTCCTCCAAACACGACGAGTTGTTTCTACCAAACAGTTCTACTTTGGTTTCATCTGACCATATGACATTCTCCCAATACTCTTCTGGAACATCCAAATACTCTCTAGCAAACTTCAGACGGGCCCGGATATGTACTGGCTTAAGCAGGGGGACACGCCTGGCACTGCAGGATCTAAGTCCCTGGCGACGTAGTGTGTTACTGTGGTAACCAGGGGTAACCGGGCTAGCTGGAACGGTGTCACGTGGCAGAGTGGAAGCAGCCCTGGTATTCCTAGTACCTCACATATCTCAATTCTTCTGGAGTACCCTTGTGCAGTGTGCAGGCTAATGACTTCTGACACAAAGTTGAGGTGAAACCAGGAAATAAATCTTTACTGAAACAGTAGTGCAAATAAACAGTTCTCTAGACTTGCAAGTAAAGGCACATGCAGTAAGTCACTTTGGTGATGCAGTCAAAATCACAGCAAGAGATTGTCACAAGCTTGGTCTAGCCACGCTTTCTTAGCTATCTTCTGCAAATAGCAGATTTTGGGGGTTGGTTGCTACGGGCAACAGCAGTGTAAGAAATATACAGTCCAATGTGGGTTACTACGGATAAGAAGTCTTCACGGCTTGGCTCACCGTGGAAAAAGAAGGCTCTACTCACTCTTGGTGGTTGTAGTCCTTTGGAGGTGCCCAGGCTGGCGGAACCACTAAAGGCCTGGAGCTGGCAATGGGGCCCAATGACAATGTTCTCCCCACTGGCTATTGCCACATCTATCAGAACAAGAGTACTTCCTCCGCGTGGACTGGGTGGTAGAGAAAGATGGAGTGAACAAGTCTCTTTTAAAGTAGCACTCCAGCAATGCCGCCCGCAGGATCAGAGGTTAGCTCTTTGGCCAGGCTTGACCTTTGGGTGCGACACTTTCAAATCCCTCAGCCGGTACTACTAGGGATCTTGTAAGCTTGAGCAGAAATGCAGTTTTGCAGTCTAGAATGGAGATTAGGAGTAGTAGTAGCTTGGAGCTCAATCCCAGAGGGGGAGAGCTTTGTAGGTTAGATCTTATCCTGTCTGAGGACAGCTCTAGACTCCCCAGAGGAAGATCCAGCCCCTCCCTCTAGAGGGAGGAGTGGAAACCCAGCAGTTCTCATGGAACTTTCTGGAAGCATCACCGAGATGCTGTGGGCTGGGCTTCCCTGGGCAGCATCATGTGACCAGACCTAGGCTTGTGACATTACAGTTAGAGAAATAGCACACAGGAATATGCATAGAAAGACAGTATTAATAAATGACAGTATATCAGGAACCAGATGTAAACATGAGTATGCATTTTCACAAAGGGATTATGAAGCCTTTGCACAATGTTGTAGAGGGGTGAACACTACATAGTTAGTCCCAGCTTTCTGCAGGTCATTCACTAGGTCCCCCGGTGTGGTTCTGGGATTTTTGCTCATCGTTCTTGTGATCATTTTGACCCCATGGGGTTAGATCTTGCGTGGAGCCCCTGATCGAGAGAAAATTATCAGTGGTCTTGTATGTCTTCCAATTTCTAATTATTGCTCCCACAGTTGATTTCTTCACACCAAGCTGCTTGCCTATTGCAGATTCAGTCTTCCCAGCCTGGTGCAGGTCTACAATTTTGTTTCTGGCATCCTTCCACAGCTCTTTGGTCTTCACCATAGTGGAGTTTGGAGTGTGACAATGTGATTTTCGAGATGTGTTTTCTCATTTTGTCTCTCATAGTTGAGGTCTACCTATGATGTCAATTACAGATCTATCTCATCTTTTTAAGTGGGAGAACTTGCACAATTGGTAGCTGACTAAATGCTTTTTTTTCCCCACTGTACATCTAGAACCTATATGGGACAGTGACAGAGGGACAACATCTGTAAAGCGCTGCAGAATATGATGGCGCTATATAAATAAGCTAAATAAATATTAAATAATAACAAATAAATAAAAACTCTAAAACAGTCTGAAATCTGATTTTAAGCAGTATCCTGTAGTTATATTTTAATAAAAGTACATAATAAAGTTAAAGGGAAACATGGTTGAAACCGAAGATTTCCATGTGAATTGTCATATGTAATCATAGTGTCTGGCATCCATGCTGTCTATTATAGGCTTCAGAATAATAAAATATCAGTCAGAAAGTGCCTGGGCTGCTGCATACCAACAATCTCAGAATGAGTTGAGCGATAAGCAATTTATCTAGCCCTCCCGTATTCTGCTGTTACCACTGTATAGCCTTCTCTGGGCTTCTTATAGATGATGTATAGCTATGGCCAATTAGTTATATTTACTCCTCTCTACAGTAGGTGGAAGTTTACACAATGCCTGTGACTTAGGACAGAGACTGCGGCTTGTTCTAAACCTGTTTCCTTCTGTGAGCCTCATTGCTCTGTGTCTCTCTCCAGCAACCTGCTCACAATTTCAAACAGCTTTAGAAACATGTGAATTGTACAGATATACATTAAAGGTATCATCTAGGAATTTAATTTCTCTGCCAGGAGGCCTGAGAAGTTAAAAAAAAAAAAAAAAAAAAAAAAACCTGTTCCCGGAGCTCTGTTCTTCCCTGCCCAGAGGCTTGTTTTGGTGAAAGTCCTCACCGCACATGACTGCTGAGGCCAATCAGTGGCCACAGGATGTCACCAGTGATGTGCAGGAGTGATGTCCTGTATCCTATCCTGTAGCCGATGAGGCCAGTGATTGGCCTCTGCGGTCACTCGCAGCAAGGACTTCCATCAGAACAAGCTCCCAGTCCAGCAGCGAGGGGGAGACCGGATCGCTGGAGACAGGTGAGCATGGATTTTTTTTTTTTTCACCTTTCCGGGCCTCCTGGCAGAGATCTGTAATTATATGGTCATAAAACATCCAGGGCCAACACATACGTAGTGAATTCTCAAACACCATCTAAAACACCACTAAGTGTCCCCACACAATGTAAAGCACCCCTGGAGGCCTTCCAACCTATAATGCCCCCTCAGTGTCCCCCACACTGTCTAATGCCCTGTCAGTGGCTATCCACACAGTATAATGATCCATAAATGACTACCACACACAATAAAATGTCCTTTCAGTGGCCCCCACACAGTAACATGTTCCCTTAGTGGTCTTCGCATACAGTATATTGCCCTTTAGTGTCTCCCACATAGTATATAAAGAAAAAAAAAAGCTCAGTGTGGTGCAGTTCTCAGGCCTTTTCCTTTGGTCTGTCTATCATGACCTGGCTCAGACACCTGCGCTAGCAATCTGCTCCATCAAGGTGTATCAGGGAGAACAGTGGGCTTGGAGCCACAGCAGATGCTAATACAGTTGACTATGATGGGGGACATTCCAGGCCCTAGAGCAGTGATGGCGAACCTTTTAGAGACCAAGTACCCAAACTGCAACCCAAAGCCCACTAGATTATCGCAAAGTGCCAACACGGCAATTTCACCTTAAATTAACCTGCCTCCCCCATTCCACCCCTTGCTCACACACAGCCTGCACCCCCATTCCCCACTCTTGCACGTAACCTGCAACCTCATTCCCCCCACATCTCTCCTCCACACAGTACACCCTGCACCCAACATCTCTCCCCCCACACTACACCCTGCACCCCACATCTCTCCCCCCACAGCACACCCTGCACCCCACATCTCTCCCCCCACAGTACACCCTGCACCTCACCTCTCCCCCCACATCTCTCCTCCCCACAGTACACCCTGCACCTCACATCTCTCCCCCCACAGTACACCCTGCACCCCACATCTCTCCCACCCCACAGTACACCCTGTACCCCACATCTCTCCCCCCACAGTACACCCTGCACCTCACATCTCTCCCCCCACAGTACACCCTGCACCCCACATATCTCCCACCCCAGAGTACACCCTGCACTCCACATCTCTCCTCCCACAGTACACCCTGCACCTCACATCTCTCCCCCCACAGTACACCCTGCACCTCACATCTCTCCCCCCACACTACACCCTGCACCCCACATCTCTCCCACCCCACAGTACACCCTGCACCCCACATCTCTCTCCTCACAGTACACCCTGCACCCCACATCTCTCCATGTTCCTCCACTGCTCAGGATACAACTTTTCTTCATGTAGAAGGACCTTCTTACAAGTAAAGACACGCCTACCGTGTCATGTGACCTTATGATGTCAGAAGGTCCTTCCAGAGTACAGTATTTAGCGTTATCAATTTAGCATGTACTGTGCAAGCAGCGATCCTGCGGACCAAGGCCTACACTGACAGTTTTCAGCTGTATGTGCATTTGCACATATAGCTGAAAGGAGCGATCGTTCACTAACGGGGAATCCTGGACCGGATTTCCCGTTAGTGAGCGATCATGGCGACTGCGCGCGTGCCAACTGAGAGGGCTCTGCGTGCCCTCTGTGGCACGCGTGCCATAGGTTCGCCATCACGGCCCTAGAGAAATGATTCATCTCCTGAGTGGCTGCCATATTTAAATACTCAACACCTACCTAAATAGTACAGCTGATGTTGGGAAGCGTCCGTTGCTCTCATTCATCACAGGGTAAGAGCAATGGACATTAAAAGACAGATGCAGACACAGCCCCCTCAGTCTGGGGTCTGTCTTCATTTACCCCATATAAAAAACTTTTTCTTCCATTACAAAAATAAACCAACATGAGGGAAGAAAGCGTCCATCATATTGTTTACATTATAGTCAATGTGTTTTTCAAAAATGCATCTGTTTTTTTTATATTAAAGAATCTCCACTGTGGGCAGCATATTAGCCCCTTAACAGGGATGTGCTGCAATCAATCACTGAAACTATATGTCCCTTCTCCAAGTAGTTTGCATTTGCCAGCATTACAGTATGTTCACACTAACATTATTACATAGGATGATAGCAACAGACATTAACAGTAGTGGAGTAACAGACACAGACTCTGTCCCCTCCATGACTATGACTTTAGAACATAAATTGGGCTAAGTGATGCTTCAAACCTGTTGGAGTGGAGTTGTAGATGGGACTTAATGGAACAATCCAGTGGAAACCCCTTGTCTATTGTACTTCTTATTTGTATATTCCACTTTATATACCCCTGCAGTGCAGATTCTCCTCAGTTCCCAAATGGGCACATCTACATTTTTCATTTGACTGGTGAAGCACATTTCTAGGTTTTATACAGCCTGAGATATAACAGTTTGAAGTGACTCCCCCAGCCTCATTTTCCCTGTATCACACATACGTAAAGACGGACAAAACTGTCAAGGTTTGTTTTGTTTCAGTTTTGCGTGGCTGGGGTCCAAGGACAGGTTGGACAAATTCAGGTTGACAAACTCAGGTTGAACAAATTCGGTACAAACCACACTTTATTATTATGCTTACATATATATCGCCATCTTATTCCACTGCGCTTTACAGGCATTGTCAGTCACTGTCCCGTATAGGGTTCACAATCTATATTCCCTATCATTATGTCTTTGGAGTGTAGGACGAAACCGGAGTACCCGGAGGAAACTCACACAAACACGGGGAGAACATACAAACTCCTTCCAGATGTTGTCCTTGGCAGGATTTGAATCCAGGACTCCAGCGCTGCAAGGCTGCAGTGCTAACAACTGATTCACTTTAAAATGGCTTAAAGCATAGTGTAGAACACTGTCAGGGCTCCTAGGAATCTATCTATCCAATTTCTAGCTCTCTACAGCTGGCCAAACAAATTAGATATTAGGCTGTCATCGTTCCTCTGAAATGAACTGTGGTTGGTTGCTTGTACATCCAACTGTTTCAAACCACAAACCTTTCAAGGAGCATTCTTCTACCCCAGAAACTTGGAAAACTAACAGATGAAAGTCATTTAATACTAATAAAGTTCTGGAAAAAGCAAATGACGGATACTTTGTAGGCGTGTTAGTCGTACAAACACATGCCCACAATACAAAAATCTCCCACAGGTCTGTCAGTCTAGCCCATACACAACAGATTACGACAGATGACAGAAAAAAAATCAAATATGGTGAATTTTGGTTCTGTATGGGACAGACTGTTGTAAGTTTATGTACAACCAACCAACAGCAGATATTCTAAAACCTGCCCCTTCAGCAGTCTAAAATCAAGTGTACAAGGCCATCCAAACACAGCTGAAGATGTATGTCTATGGAAAAACAGATGGTAAGCTGTGGATACAAACTCTGAGTTTTACCATACACTGCACTGCCACTTGCTTTTATGCATTTTAACATATAACCCCTAATCGACATCCGCCATAATAGTACGACGGATGTTTGGTATTTATTTATTTAGCTTACTTGTATAGCGCCATCATATTCCGAAACACTTTTACAGACATTGTCAATCACTGTCCCATATAGGGCTCACAATCTACATTCGATATCAGTACTGTATGTCTTTAAATATGGCGGCTGCTCGGGAATATTATACATCAGACACCCGGCGCTAATGCCCGCAATCAGTGCATTAACCCCCTCGGTGCCTCGGTCAAAGCTGACCAAGAAACCACTTTGCCGGTGGCACATAAGCTCCCCCATTTTGACGGGGATCACCAGCACCTGGTGGGCTGGCGTCCCGTTACCATGACATCTGAGATCCTTTTGAGGGCTCACAGGCCTGTCTGTATTTTCTTTATATTGCGGGCCATTCTAAGCAGCCTGCAATAAAAGTAGCGATATTTTGCAGGGGGAGTCTAATAAGTGCAATAAAAAAAAAAAATATAAAAAAAAAACAAAAAGAACTAAAAGTTTAAATCACCCCACTTTCCCTAGAACACATATAAAATTATTTCAGTACTGTGAAACAAATACACATTAGGTATCCCTGTGTCTGAAAACGCCTGGTCTACAAATGTATAAAAAAATCAAAAGTTTTGCCTCTGATAAAAATTTGAATAAATATTGATCAAAGCAATAGACATTCCCCAAAATGGCATAACTAAAAAGTACATCTGGTCCCGCAAAAAAAACACCCTATGCATACGAGTGACAGAATATGGCGAAATTTTTTTTGCAGTTTTAGATTTTTGTTAAGGGGTTTAAAATGTAAATAAAACCATATATATATGGTATCCCCGGAATAATACCGGAATAATACCAAAACATAGAATACAGTTGACATGTCACTTTGGCTGCAGAGTGAATGCCGTAAAAATGAAGCCCGCACTTTTTCTTCAAATCCACCCCATTCTGAATTTTTTTTCCAGCTTCCCAGTACTTTGTACACAATAATAAATGGTAGCATCATGAAGACAAATTTGTCCCACAAACATTAAGACCTTATATGGCTCTGTGAATGGAAAAATAAAAAAGTTATGGGGTTTGGGAAGCGGAGAGTCAAAAGCTCCACTGATCCTGGCACAGTTGGATTTTTTTTATCTTGCCCCCACTATTCCCGAGTAATAAATGCTGTTAGTTTTGGTGTTATGGGGTTTGGAAAGGGGGGAGTCAAACACTAAATATGAAAATTGAAAAATTCCTCTGGTGGGAAGGGATTAAAATGCTCAAAAACTACCCTTTTTTGGGGAAAGATGCTTGCCTGTGTTTTATTTTTAGACACACATGGCAGTTATATTACAAAAAGCAATGTCATCATCTTCTCCACTTTTTTTTCTAACACAGCATGGCCATGTGCACCCTCAGAATTTCAATCTACAGATGTACCCCTAGCTCTACTAGCAGAATGACTACCAGTAGTAGTACCACACCCCCCGCTACTACTACCTTCACCACCACCAATCATGTCTTTCTCCTCTGCTTGCACATAATGCTGACTACTCTCATCCAGCTCATCAAAAAGAGGAGGAAGACTGCTCTGACTAGTAGAAAGAGATTTCTCAACAGGTGCCACATCACTACCAGGAATCTGTGTCAGTGAAGAAGATGAAGGAGACATGGTTGACAGTCCAGAAAGGCCCTACTGTAAATTACAAGTGACAGTATGTGGAATATGATGGTGCTATATACATAAGCTAAATAAATAGAGGAGGAGGAACACACAGAATCCTGGCTCAAGAGCACATCACTCTCCGATACAGTATCCTCCTGTGAGATAAGTGAGTTAAGTAATCAAAAACTTCATCTTCATTCTTAGAAAATATAACAATCCTGTGGCTACTGGCCATCAAGACCAGAAGTAGTGTAGCTTTTGCCACCCACGTTTGTGTTGTTAGCACTTACACATGTGTTTCCTCATCACCCTCCTTTTGCCTGTCCTCTTCCCTATTTGTCTTTTTTACAAATAAGTATTTCAAGAAAAGTCAGCTTTAACTAACAGTTTTTTTTTAAATTTTAGATTAGTGAAGGCTGCAATACTGTATATATCAGCAGCAACAAAAAAAAACACTTAAGAAATAAATATTATTTTCAGATTAACCCTCCATCACACTGTGTATTTGGTGAGCAGAAAAAAAAAACATGAAAAAGAGTTTTTCAGACTAACGCAGGCTAGACTATATATTGGTTGAACACAACAACAAAAAAATGCTTGAATAACAGAGATTGTTTTTATATTATTGCAGGCTGCAATATTGTATAGCAATAGCATTTTTGCATAGAAAATGCGTTTTTGCATAGCAAAAATAAAAAAATATTTTTTTTCAGATTAGCGCAGGCTAGGATGAAACAACAAAAAATGTCTTAACTTTTTTTTCAGATGTGCACAGGTGGAATCTGCGCTTTGCTGTTAGAACAGCAGTTGATATGTATGTAATAAAAAAATAAAACTTGCCCAAAAAAGCTCTTAACAAAAGATTTTTCATTAACAAGTTTGTTTTGTCAGTAAAAAGTATGTTTAAATGGTAAACTGTCCTGTGTGTGTCTGTAATTCTGTATTAGAGCAGGCATGCAGCAGTCTAAATCTCAAATAGCAGCACAGCTGTGCCCTATCTATTGATTTCTATCATTAATCTGTGTAATTGCTTGAATCTGACTAAATTCCCCTATTCCAACTATTGCTTGCAAGCATTTCAGAATTGTGCTCTGTATGATGCAGTGAGATGAATCACGTATCCTTCCCTATCTCCACCATTAGTGCAACTAGCTCGTGATGACACTAGCAGCACCTTATATAGTGTATATGACATCAGAAAGTTGTCCTTCTACCACTGTCTATTGGCTGGGAAGCTGTCAGCTGATGTGAGGTGGCGCTAGAGCGTCACACAGTAGCACATACACACATGTCTATTCTGCATTTCCTGCTTAAATATGTGGCAGCGGCCATTTTAGTTAGTCCTAGAGGAATCACCATTTGTTCTGCTTTGTTAAAAACTGAACAATTTGGAATATTTGGGTCAAATGCAGCTTGTGATGAAATGGTTCGCCCATCTCTACATAGAAGCCTGTACACCATACACAGTGAGAAGCAACGTACAGCTTTCAATAGAGAAACAAGGGAAAGATTTCACAGAAATAAGACAAAATCTGTTAATACCGTATATTCCAAAATGTATCATTGACACAAATTCTGCCAGAAAATCAAAAGTTTAGTTATGCTTTATATATAACTATATACAGTCATATGAAAAAGTTTGGGCACCCCTATTAATCTTAATCATTTTTAGTTCTAAATATTTGGGTGTTTGCAACAGCCATTTCAATTTGATATATCTAATAACTGATGGACACAGTAATATTTCAGGATTGAAATGAGGTTTAATGTACAAACAGAAAATGTGCAATATGCATTAAACCAAAATTTGACCGGTGCAAAAGTATGGGCACCTCAACAGAAAAGTGACATTAATATTTAGTAGATCCTCCTTTTGCAAAAATAACAGCCTCTAGTCGCTTCCTGTAGCTTTTAATCAGTTCCTGGATCCTGGATGAAGGTATTTTTGACCATTCCTCTTTACAAAACAATTCCAGTTCAGTTAAGTTTGATGGTCGCCGAGCATGGACAGCCCGCTTCAAATTATCCCACAGATGTTCAATGATATTCAGGTCTGGGGACTGGGATGGCCATTCCAGAACATTGTAATTGTTCCTCTGCATGAATGCCTGAGTAGATTTGGAGCTGTGTTTTGGATCATTGTCTTGCTGAAATATCCATCCCCGGCATAACTTCAAATTCGTCACTGATTCTTGTACATTATTCTCAGGAATCTGCTGATACTGAGTTGAATCCATGCGACCCTCAACTTTAACAAGATTCCCGGTGCCGGCATTGGTCACACAGCCCCAAAGCATGATGGAACCTCCACCAAATTTTACAGTGGGTAGAAAGTGTTTTTCTTGGAATGCTGTGTTTTTTGACGCCATGCATAACGCCTTTTTGTATGACCAAACAACTCAATCTTTGTTTCATCAGTCCACAGGACCTTCTTCCAAAATGAAGCTGGCTTGTCCAAATGTGCTTTTGCATACCTCAGGCGACTCTGTTTGTGGCGTGCTTTCAGAAACGGCTTCTTTCGCATCACTCTCCCATACAGCTTCTCCTTGTGCAAAATGTGCTTTATTGTTGACTGATGCACAGTGACACCATCTGCAGCAAGATGATGCTGCAGCTCTTTGGAGGTGGTCTGTGGATTGTCCTTGACTGTTCTCACCATTCTTCTTCTCTGCCTTTCTGATATTTTTCTTGGCCTGCCACTTCTGGGCTTAACAAGAACTGTCCCTGTGGTCTTCCATTTCCTTACTATGTTCCTCACAGTGGAAACTGACAGGTTAAATCTCTGAGACAACTTTTTGTATCCTTCCCCTGAACAACTATGTTGAACAATCTTTGTTTTCAGATCATTTGAGAGTTGTTTTGAGGAGCCCATGATGCCACTCTTCAGAGGAGATTCAAATAGGAGAACAACTTGCAATTGGCCACCTTAAATACCTTTTCTCATGATTGGATACACCTGGCTATGAAGTTCAAAACTCAGTGAGGTTACAAAACCAATTTTGTGCTTAGTAAGTCAGTAAAAAGTAGTTAGGAGTATTCAAATCAATAAAATGATAAGGGTACCCAAATTTTTGCACCGGTCAAATTTTGGTTTAATGCATATTGCACATTTTCTGTTAGTACAATAAAACTCATTTCAATCCTGAAATATTACTGTGTCCATCAGTTATTAGATATATCAAATTGAAATGGCTGTTGCAAACACCCAAATATTTAGAACTAAAAATGATTAAGATTAATAGGGGTGCCCAAACTTTTTCATATGACTGTATATATGATTTCTCTGGTAGAGATTATATTTCCTTTATTTCATGCGCAATATAGTACAGAATGACGTAATGTTAGCTCAGACTTGCCATTACACACACTTTCCTGAAAAGGGAACCAGTAAATAGCTTTAAATAAAAGTTCAAAAACCAAGACCTGTTACAAGTGATGACATCTTCCAGCTAAAAACAGTGACATTTTCTTTTCTAAAATGGCCTAGAAAGTCATAATAAGATACTAGAGTAAGGTATGTGACTGATACGCCAAGAGTTTTGTCTGCACATGATCAGCATTCAGATAGCCCTGCAGCCTAAAAGGGATTATAGTTTTGTTGGTATACTTCCTACTTTCTAGTAGTGTCCTCTATTAAGCTGCACTATGCCCACTAGGACAGTGTCTTTATCAAATGAACATTTGCCTGGTTGCCTGTTCTAGTCAATTGGGACATACAGTGAAACCTGCCCAGAATACTACCCCTTTGAGAAGACCCCCCATTTCCTTAAAGAACAATTTTTTTTTTCCAGTGAACAATTTTCCTCCTAATATACTTTATGTAAGTTACACCTTTATGAGTAGATAAGCCCCTTATCCAACCAAAGACCACTTTTCAGCCAAGTATGGTCAAGGTTAGCAGTACAGGATTCCAGGAATAAGAGGGGAGACATACTAGAAATCAGGAATGAGAGAGAGCCATCCTGAAGTTCATGAGAGGAACCATGAAGAGGTCCAAGATTTAAAGGTTATACAGTGCTGGGGACAAAGAATGAAGTGGGAGCCATGCTGTTGACTAGGACTCGGAGGAAAACTCTGCTTGGGACCAGGATTTATAGAGGTACCATACTGGGGACTAAGAATGATGGCGCCATCTTGTGCTAGGAATTATGTAGATCACCTGAAGGCTCCTCCTTTGCATGAAACCACTATCTCTAATGGAATACAAGGGGGTGATACTCAGTTGACTCCAAACTAAGGTGCCCTGTTCTGGGAGAGATGCTCAGTTATTCTCAGATCAAGCTGCTCTGATCCTGGGAATGCTGGGTATTACTGAACTACATGCTTTGTGTTACATGATGAAGTATTGTATTCTAACACGAAACGTGTAGTTCAACAATAAAGTATTTCGTTTTAGTACATTATCGTTAGACTTACTATTCTGATAGTAAGTTCCTGGGATTAGAAGAGGATAATTTGAGTATAACTGAGTATCTCTTCCAGAATGGAGCAGCTTAGTCTGGAGTCTGCTGAACATCATCATCCATGTATTCCATTAGATCCTTTAACCTCTATTCTGCATACTTTTTTATTTGAGAGGACCACCCCTATAAAAGACAATGTTTCTGTGCAAGCTTGGGTGGTTGGCTCATAGATGTTTCACTATATGTCATGTCTTGTAGGCCCAAAATCCCCAGACCTGAAAAGATTGGCATGTCAAGAGATGTAAGCCTCTATTCAGATCTACAATTCAGTCCCACATTTGTCACATAGCAAACACGTAGCACAGCAGATAACAGCTTTTTCCTGTCGAAAAGGATGGAGTCTGTCAGAGGTTCCAGCACAGATGTAACATAGGTCTAGTGAGAAGAAGACTTCGGAGATGCTATGCAATTTAAGGAGCCATGGCCATTTCTGTATGTCAGGTGTACCAAATGGACTCGCACATTGGCTTCACCCAACCACAAAGACACATTTCGAAGAGAATTTGGTACATGAGCTCTTATTGTGGACACATGATCAGGCAGGGACACTACATGCATGAGATGCTAACCTGGTCACAATAAGGAAATCAGGACTGGGTTTCTGATAAGTGGCAAACCATAGAAAGTTCTTGCATTCATGGTCGTATCCATTGGCACCCAATCAAGACAACAGACTATCACCACTAAGATGGTTAGAAAAAAACTTTAAAATCTCAGCAATAAAATGTATTTATTTATATTTGCAGATAGTTTAACTTTTAATTGTCTACACATTTAAATATGGTTATGATCTGCAGAAATCCCCTTTAAAGGCAATAATGATAAGAGGCTTGAATACAGATAAATACATTTGAGAGGCTTCTGTATATAGGCAATGTGACAGTCATCAATGGGTTAACACCTCAGAACACTGTGAGCAACTCTATAGTGAATGAGGCATATGCATCAGTAATAAGCACCTGTAGTACAGGTGCATCTCAATAAATTAGAATATCTTTGAAACGTTCATTCATTTCAGTAATTCAGTAATTCAGTTCATAATCTTCCATGACTGTGTGTCCTACTGAACCAGACTGAGGGACCATTTACAGTGCTGGCCAAAAGTATTGGCACCCCTGCAATTCTGTCAGATAATACTCAATTTCTTCCAGAAAATGATTGCAATCACAAATGCTTTGGTAATAATATCTTCATTTAATTTGTCGTCAATGGAAAACCACAAAAAGAATTGTCAAAAAGCCAAATTGGATATAATTCCACACCAAACATAAAAAAGGGGGTGGACAAAAGTATTGGCACCCTTTGAAAAATCATGTGATGCTTCTCTAATTTGTGTAATTAACAGCACCTGTTACTTCCCTGTGGCACATAACAGGTGGTGGCAATAACTAAATCACACTTGCAGCCAGTTGAAATGGATTAAAGTTGACTCAACCTCTGTCCTGTGTCCTTGTGTGTACCACATTGAGCATGGAGAAAAGAAAGAAGACCAAAGAACTGTCTGAGGACTTGAGAAGCAAAATTGTGAGGAAGCATGAGCAATCTCAAGGCTACAAGTCCATTTCCAAAGACCTGAATTTTCCTGTGTCTACGGTGCGCAGTGTCATCAAGAAGTTTAAAGCCCATGGCACTGTGGCTAACCTCCCTAGATGTGGCTGTAAAAGAAAAATTGACGAGAGATTTCAACGAAAGATTGTGCGGATGGTGGCTAAAGAACCTCGACTAATATCCAAACAAGTTCTAGCTGCCCTGCAGTCCGAGGGTACAACAGTGTCAACCCGTACTATCCGTCGGCATCTGAATGAAAAGGGACTCTATGGTAGGATACCCAGGAAGACCCCACTTCTGACCCAGAGACATAAAAAAGCCAGGCTGGAGTTTGCCAAAACTTACCTGAGAAAGCCAAAAACTTTTTGGAAGAATGTTCTCTGGTCAGATGAGACAAAAGTAGAGCTTTTTGGGAAAAGGCATCAACATAGACTTTACAGGAAGAAATAGAGGCCTTCAAAGAAAAGAACACGGTCCCTACAGTCAAACATGGCGGAGGTTCCCTGATGTTTTGGGGTTGCTTTGCTGCCTCTGGCACTGGACTGCTTGACCGTGTGCATGGCATTATGAAGTCTGAAGACTACCAACAAATTTTGCAGCATAATGTAGGGGCCAGTGTGAGAAAGCTGGGTCTCCCTCAGAGGTCATGGGTCTTCCAGCAGGACAATGACCCAAAACACACTTCAAAAAGCACTAGAAAATGGTATGAGAGAAAGCACTGGAGACTTCTAAAGTGGCCAGCAATGAGTCCAGACCTGAATCCCATAGAACACCTGTGGAGAGATCTCAAAATGGCAGTTTGGAGAAGGCACCCTTCAAATCTCAGGGACCTGGAGAAATTTGCCAAAGAAGAATGGTCTAAAATTCCAGCAGAGCATTGTAAGAAACTCATTGATGGTTACCGGAAGCGGTTGTTCGCAGTTATTTTGTCTAAAGGTTGTGCTACCAAGTATTAGGCTGAGGGTGCCAATACTTTTGTCCGGCCCATTTTTGGAGTTTTGTGTAAAATGATCAATGATTTGACTTTTTTTTCATTCTCTTTTGTGTTTTTTCATTGCAAGCAAAATAAATGAAGATATTATTACCAAAGCATTTGTGATTGCAATCATTTTCTGGAAGAAATTGAGTGTTATCTGACAGAATTGCAGGGGTGCCAATACTTTTGGCCAGCACTGTAAAAGCTTAGGAAACCTTGGCAGGTGACACACTGAATTTACAATACTGAACTTTTTTACAATCTTCTAATTTTCTTAGATTTGGGTTTTCATTACCTGTAATCCATAATCAACATTTACAGAAATAAAACACTTGAAATAGAACACTGTGTGTGTAAAGAATCTAGAAAATATAGGAGGTCACTTTTTTAATTTAATTACTGAAATAAATAAACGTTTCAAAGATATTCTAATTTATTGAGATGCACCTGTAACTATGGCAAATGTGCTGATGTCTTAAATGTTTAAGTCTGTGTCATAAAGGACCCATAATGGAAGATTCTATTATAGAAGAGCATGTGGTCCTATGCAGAGCCATACTCGATGTGTCTAAAGACCTGGAGTTTCACAATGCCATAAACTGTAAGGGAACAAGTGAAAATCCACCTAGCCTGCCAGATCAATCTAATCTACCTAGTCAACCATATCAACTAAATCTTCCTAGCTAACCAGATCAACCAGATAGCAAACAATGGGTTAACAGATGTTGGAGCCAGCTCTCCCTCACATCCAGTGTAAGTGCCATTATCTTTATGTGTAAGGCTTCTGTAAGAGGTCATATTTGGCTGTTTCCATATGGTACACACACGGCAACTGTGTACCTAATTTACTACTGTATAACTGTTTATTTCAATGCTTGTCCAGTATGACTGTCACCATTATCATATCTACAGTGGATTTATATTATGTCTCACTGTAAATAAGGTATAAGGTACAAATTCTGATAAATTATGTTGTTACATGTTGGCATTAACTTTCTAAGCCTAAAAGAAGAGCAATCCTCCAGCCATTGCTCCCCAGAAGTTTCCTCCACAGGGGTTTTTCCTCTCCTAAGTGCTGGAAGGTGACTCTTGGTGAGTGGGGGTATGTCATATTCAGTGTCTGTTTCATAGCTATTGGCCTTTTTCTAAATTTAAGGCACTGAATGATAGTCATGTGATTTAAAATAAAGTTTTGTCTATTTAACAGCCTATTAAAGACTTTGTTGTATATGTTTTGCAATCTTTAATTTGGATGATTTTGCATGGGAGTCAGGATCCATCACATATTACATAATAATGATACCAAATATCTAGAGGGTGTGTTTTTGACTGTGTCCTGGAAAACAGGATGGAACAGAGATGACATTCCTTACTGTACAATTATGTTCTATCACAGGGGTCGGCAACCCCCGACACGCGAGGCATATTTCCCTGGCACGGGCAACGGATTCCTCACCCAGATATGTGCCTGATCCTATTAAAATTTCATTAGCGCTGGGTGAAGATGGATGTGGCAGCACCCGGTGTCTGCACAGTCTATATACAGTAGTGAAGCCGGTAATTGCCGGCTTCACTACTGTACCTGAGTGAATTGCTCAGGATTGGTTAAAGCTATAAAGAAACACTTGGATTTATTTTAAAGATGAGAATTTCATCTTTAAAATGATACCAAGATCACCATGATTGTCCTTACACATCCTGAGCGATTAGCTGGTGAAAACGATGTTCGGCATTGAAATCCCAATGCCGATCTCAATTCCCGACATCGTTTTAACAGTGAATCGCTCTGAATCTGTAATGTCTATGATGGCGATCTTGGTATCTTTTTAAAGATGAGATTCTCATTTTTACAATGAATCCAGTTGCATCTTTGTGGCTCTAACAGATCCTTAGAAATGGGGCTCTAAAAGTGTCCCCCCCTCCTGCCTCAGGCAGCATCTTAGAGCTAAGGAAGGAGGGGGAGGAGGAGCTGCAGACTGCAAAGACAATGATAACTCATCATTGTCTGTGCATAAGCTGCAGATGACCCCAGGGGGGTAACAGGGACTTCTGCCCATGTTATCTCCTCTCCTATCAATCAGAGAGCATACTGTACTTTTGCTCTCTGATTGTCACATACAGGAATAATGTAATACCCCTCTGAGCCTAATCACAGGGGTATTCTTATGTAATACCCCTCTGAACCTAACCAGGAAGTTTATTGGCGCTGTGACCCAGATGTTTACCATCGTCCAGGTCGCAGCGCCAAAAGTGTCGCACCAAACACTTACACAACACATGCACAAAGTCACCAATAAAATTTACATTTTTTCACTGTCCCTGTCCTGTCCATACCTGATCTTTATAGAGTAAATTACGCCGCCCGCCTCTCTAGTGATATCTGTTACACGCTAAAATAATAGCAATAGCAATTATCACTAGCGATGAACGTATAAAACATTTCTGACAAACGGAAGTTCCGTCAGTCAGATAATAAATTTTTACCCATTAAATGTGTATAAAATACTAGTTTTTGGCAGTTTTCAGATACTGTGTGCAGGTGCCACTATGGGGCATAATACCGTGTGCAGGGTCCGCTATGGGGCATAATATCGTGTGCAGGGGTCATCAAACTTACAATTATTGACCGGCACTCCGAGTACCTCAACTTTGATTTCTTTAATCGAAATCGGCACGCCAAACAAAAAAGGTTGCCTACCCCTGTTCTATCATATCCCTGGATTTATATGATGGGGGCAAAGTATCAATAGTTATCCAAAAGACACATGTCAAGGAAGATGGAAAAGTGTGTAAAACACAGCATTTATTTTGTACGCTCCATATTCTTCACTTTATTGACCTCATTTGTGCAGGAATTCTGGAGTATTGTAGTGTGATGAATTGCTAGTGCTCATGCTGGACCGCTGTGCTAAAGAATGGGAGATTTGTCATATTTTTATATAGGGCATTAGTTCAATGGTACAAACTAATGGCACAACTGCACATGGGACACTTGACTTAATAAAAGTTATGTTCTTAACTAGAACACCAAAGGGATAAACACAATGAAACAAATATAACACAGTTTGTGTCACAAGTACAAAACACATACACACAGCTATACAGAAATATAATGAAAAATATTTCACAAAGTGTACAACCATAAAGAATGCCTACCATGATTAGTCAGGTCTATTGACAATTGTTGTAGGTTACCTTCTTAAAGGGGATGTCCAGAATCTGAAGATTATTGATACTGATGACCTATGCATAGGCTAGGATCATCAGTATCAGATCTTTTGAGGTTCAGCACCCAAACACCACACCAATCAGCTGATGTGGTAACTGAAAACCCTGTAAGTTATATGGCCAGAAGCAGTTCCAGGCACCATCAGTACAGTGTACAGACTGGAAGCTGTATACGGTGTACGGCGGTATGTACACTGTAGCAGTCGTGACTGATATGATATTTAGGCTCATACTGTCAATTGGGTGGTCTTGCACTAGAGCAGACAAGGGGATGGGATTCTGAGTTCTAACCTGCCTGCCTCTGATTGGACAGTGACAGAGATCTCTAAATCATACCCTCGGATTGGCGGTAAAATGCCCTCTATAAGTCACAGTATGATGGAAATAGTCACTGTAAGTACAGTGTTAATATTGGTCATTGTATTTGTTTGATTTAGCAACAGTATGGGTGGTGGTAATATTTAGTTGTTATTTGGTAATATTATTCATTTACTGTATAGTGGTATTATTTATTCACTATGGTATTTTCCTGTAGTGTTATTTAGCCATCTGGATCTGCTTCGACCAGTCCCCTTTGTCCAACATTATGTTGCCTGTTTTCCTTTTGTGCTCCCATAATAGTGGACTTGCTTGTGTATCATACAGTAATGGCATTCCATTAATGCCTATGTAAAGAGGTGGTACCAACCTTAGAGTGTGAGTTCACCTTTAATTACTTAGATGCTTATCTGAGCAGCTCGGTGAGGAGGGTTCCTATTCCTTGAGACACTTTATTATATCTTAAGTATAATGGTGTTATGTTTTGCATTGGATAGGTGTTCACCTGTATTGACATGTGCTTTACGTAGTACACTTTACTTGAGCTGTGCATCATCTGCCATTGATGTGCATACAGACGGTTCATTTTATACTTTCTTTGTACTGGGTGATGAAGTCTGTCCTGGAACATTTGTACAGACTGGGCATTGTACTGAATACATAGTACATTGGACATGCTCTGCAGTAGTACCATAGCTTGCCAGAATTTGCCTTTTAGGGTCCTGGGAAATCTGGGTAACATATCAGGTTATATAGTAATAGGGACTGCTTTCTCCTAAATCAGGCAAGAGCTTGCCAGATTTGCCTTTCAGGGTTCTGTAAAAACTACGTAACATAGCATTTGAAGCTGTGATAGGAAAAACTGAATACAATATTTAGATAAACACACCCCATCCCTTTTTATTGTACTTTGCCATATTTGATCCTGGGAAAGCTAGGTAATATTCTGGGTGATACTGTAATTGGGACTGCTAAATAGGGCCTGTTGAATACTCAATATATCCAGCTAATTTCTCTCTCTTTTATCTGTAATCATTACTTAACTTGACAGATATGCATTTTAGGGTCCCAGGAAAGCTGCGTAAAATACCATTGAGTGCTGTAATAGGCATTGCTGAATCAAAATCTAACTACATAACCCTATTTTTATGTTTCCAAGTTATGCCACAATTATCTAGTGTAGCTGATCAAGGGGAATAATCCTACATGGAGTATATGTGTCACCAAGGACTCTTGCCTCGGTGAAGTGATCCAGGTTTTTGCAGGACCACAGACCTGGCGGGAAGGTCGCTCCTATACTCCATTCAGGGGTTTTTCTTGTTACCTGCTACATATTTAAGTTACTGAACAGAGCAAGGGTGTCGTGTGTGTGTTTCTGGGAGTGAGAGACTGGAAGGAGACCCTTTGCTCTGTATGTTCCCCAGGCTGAACAAATATTTTATTTTGGACCTTTTGTTGCCTAAAGTAAGGACTTTGTGTTTGCCACAATTGTTTATTGCCAACCTGCTGAATAAGCTGTTTAAGATTTTCCACTGTTTTGCCTTGCAAAAAATAAATAGAAGCCACTTTTTGTTAAGAAGCCTGGGACGTAATTCATGCCTTGGTGCTGCACTACATCTTATACACACGTGACCAAAATTGTTGATACCCCTCGTTTAATGAAAGAAAAACCCACAATGGTCACAGAAATAACTTGAATCTGACAAAAGTAATTTGCCAAACTACACGTTGACAAGCCACAAAGCTTCTGGGAGAATGTCCTATGGACAGATGAGTCAAAAATCGAAATTTTTGGCAAAGCACATCAACTCTATGTTCACAGATGGAAAAATGAAGCATATCTTGAAAAGAACACTGTCCCTACTGTGAAACATGGAGGAGGCTCTGTTATGTTCTGGGGCTGCTTTGCTGCATCTGGCACAGGGTTTCTTGAATCTGTGCAGGGTACAATGAAATCTCAAGTCTATCAAGGGATTCTAGAGAGAAATGTGCTGCCCAGTGTCAGAAAGCTTGGTCTCAGTTGCAGGTCATGGGTCTTGCAACAGGATAATGACCAAAAAACACACAGCTAAAAACACCCAAGAATGGCTAAGAGGAAAATATTGGACCATTCTGAAGTGGCCTTCTATGAGCCCTGACCTAAATCTTATTGAGCATCTTTGAAAGGAGCTGAAACATGCCGTCTGGAAAAGGCACCCTTCAAACCCGAGACAACTGGAGCAGTTTGCTCATGAAGAGTGGGCTAAAATACCTGTTGAGAGGTGCAGAAGTCTCATTGACAGTTACAGGAATCGTTTGATTACAGTGATTGCCTCAAAAGGTTGTGCAACAAAATATTAAGTTAAGGGAAGTTAAGTTAATGTCTCCATTTTAAAAACTATTCCTAAACCCTTTAAATTATGTCATGGCTCAGATCCTTCTGGTTTTCTGGTACGTGTCATAGACCATGTAAAAATTGGACCTAGAGCAGGCAACTGGAAACAGTTGCTTGCACAAAAGGAGTGTAGGTGGATCTATAGACTTAAAACGGTCCATCCTTTAGGACTTAATGAGAGCATTAGTTTTGCTCCATTTTTATGATACAAAGGGAAAAGGATGGTTTACATTATGGTTTATGTGTGTTCTCTTTTCTTCTTTTTATATAATTTTTTTCGTTGTCTCTAGTTTCTATATTTATTTGCATTTGTTGATTTTGATTTTAATTTGTCTTTTTTCTTTGTTTTTAGATAGTCATGTCATGTGTTTTTTGTCCTCTATTTGTCATATCGTCCACAAATCACGATGGCCTGATTTGTTTCATCGTTTTAAATCTTTGGATTCCTGTTTACACACTTATGGACCCTTGCTGGATCATTGATGTTTCATCTTATGGAATATTTACATCATAAATAATTTAAATTTTTTTTTTTTTATATTGTTATATATTTATATATTTTTATGTGTTGTCTTTTTGCACACGTTATATTGTATTGTATTATAATTATTGCATTATAATTATTCCTATTTTCCACTTTTCACTTGCGCACCGGAACTTTTTCTTTTTTGCACTTTTTTTGGGACCTATTTATATATATTCTGTGATGTGTTTTGTTTTTTATGTGTGTTACGTTGGTCCCTCTTATACCTATTTATTTATTTACTTATATATTTGAACATACAGTGTACTTGTGTGTCTACACTATAAATTAACAAATATAATAATAATTTTTATATATTTATTTATTTATTTATTTTTTTGTTTGAGCATGTATCATTATGCTAATTATATGTTATAGTGCTTCTTCTATTTGATTCAAGAGTGCATTTTTTGTTTTGGGTCTGTATCTATCATGCTCTTTGTTTATACATTTTTTATACTTGGTGTATTTCCATATGGTAATTTTTACAGCTCCGCTGGTAATAATACATCTTTCTGAGCATGCGCGATTATACTATTTTATGATGTGGTGTTTTTTCTTCTGCGCATTACTAGTGTATCGTTGGTTGTTAATAACGTTCTGTGAATGTTTTCACAGAACCCGCGATATTTTCCTATTATCTCATGCATGCGCAATTATATTATACTATTTCTATGATATCGCGCGTCTTTATTTAGTTGCTCGCGCATGTTCAGTATCTTCTAAGATGGCGGCGGTGCTTTATATCATATGTGCTACAGGTACCTTTTTTGCTATCTGGGCTATTTATTCAGGTGTGTTTTGTGGCTCCTTATTGGTAGGGTGGGGTTTAAATACAATTGCACATGTCCTTACAATCATTCCTCTGGACAAAGCCTGTGGCGAAACGCGCGTCGAGGTGTCTGTTACTTAGGTGGGTTTTTTCAGGACATTTTACTTATGCTATATGTGGTTTCCTTAGCACATATTTTATATATTATATCATGATTTATGGTTCATTTCCTTATAGTTCTTAGGTGTATTTTTTACACAAAGATCTTTAACACCCTATTTATTAAGAGACATATATATTTTATATTGTGCTTTTTTTAGTATCTTCCATGTACTTCTGCTATGTGATTTCCTGATTCTCCTGCTTTTGTATATGCTTATTTTTCATTTGGACTTTTCTTGGATTCCCCTGAGGTGTTTGTTACTTAGGTGGGGTTTTTTCAGGACAATTTATTCATGCTATACGTGGTTTCCTTAGCACGTATTTTATATATTATATCATGATTTATGGTTTATTTCCTTATAGTTCTTAGGTGTATTTTTTACACAAAGATCTTTAACACCCTATTTATTAAGAGACATATATATATATGTATATTTTATATTGTGCTTTTTTGGATCTCCCATGTACAGTCATGGCCAAAAGTTTTGAGAATGATACAAATATTAATTTTTACAAAGTCTACTGCTTCAGTTTTTCTAATGGCAATTTGCATATACTCCAGAATGTTATAAAGAGTGATCAGCTTAACAGCAATTACTTGCAAAGTCAATATTTGCCTAGAAAATGAACTTTATCCCCCAAAACACATTTCAACATCATTGCAGCCCTGCCTTAAAAGGACCACCTAACATCGTTTCAGTGATTGCTCCATTAACACAGGTGTGGGTGTTGATGAGGACAGGGCTGGAGATCAATCTGTCATGATTAAGTAAGAATGACACCACTGGACACTTTAAAAGAAGGCTGGTGCTTGCCATCATTGTTTCTCTTCTGTTAACCATGGTTATCTCTAAAGAAACACATGCAGTCATCATTGCACTGCACAAAAATGGCCTAACTGGGAAGAGTATTGCAGCTAGAAAGATTGCACCTCAGTCAACAATCTATCGCATCATCAAGAACTTCAAGGAGAGAGGTTCCATTGGTGCAAAAAAGGCTCCAGGGCGCCCAAGAAAGACCAGCAAGCGGCAGGACCGTCTCTTAAAAGTGTTTCAGCTGCGGGATCGGGCTACCAGCAGTGCAGAGCTTGCTGAGGAATGGCAGCAGGCAGGTGTGAGTGCATCTGCACGCACTGTGAGGCGGAGACTCTTGGAGCAAGGCCTGGTCTCAAGGAGGGCAGCAAAGAAGCCACTTCTCTCCAGAAAAAACATCAGGGACAGACTGATATTCTGCAAAAGGTACAGGGAGTGGACTGCTGAGGACTGGGGTAAAGTCATTTTCTCTGATGAATCCCCTTTTCGATTGTTTGGAACATCTGGAAAACAGCTTATTCGGAGAAGAAGAGGTGAGCGCTACCACCAGTCTTGTCTCATGCCAACTGTAAAGCTTCCTGAAACCATTCATGTGTGGGGTTGCTTCTCAGCCAAGGGAATCGGCTCTCTCACAGTCTTGCCTAAAAACACAGCCATGAATAAAGAATGGTACCAGAATGTCCTCCAAGAGCAACTTCTCCCAACCGTCCAAGAGCAGTTTGGCGCTCAACAATGCCTTTTCCAGCATGATGGAGCACCTTGCCATAAAGCAAAGGTGATAACTAAATGGCTCAGGGAACAAAACATAGAGATTTTGGGTCCATGGCCTGGAAACTCCCCAGATCTTAATCCCATTGAGAACTTGTGGTCAATCATCAAGAGACGGGTGGACAAACAAAAACCAACAAATTCAGACAAAATTAAAGCATTGATTCTGCAAGAATGGACTGCTATCAGTCAGGATTTGGTCCAGAAGTTGATTGAGAGCATGCCAGGGAGAATTGCAGAGGTCCTGAAGAAGAAGGGTCAACACTGCAAATATTGACTTGCTGCATTAACTCATTCTAACTGTCAATATAAGCTTCTGTTACTCATAATATGAATGCAATTCTATTTCTGTATGTGATAAAAACATCTGACAAACACACATAAAAACCAGAGGGCAGCAGATCATGTGAAAATAGAATATTTGTGTCATTCTCAAAACTTTTGGCCATGACTGTACTTCCATTATGTGATTTCCTGACTTTCCTGCTTTTGTGTATGTTTATTTTTCATTTGGTCTCTTCTTGGATTCCCCCATGTGTTTATATGTTGTTGTGTTTATTAATTCCTTAATAAATTATATGATTGTACTTTTACTCATGTGTGAGCATGAATTTGCTTTTTGGTTTATTGCTACTTGTCTCGCACATACTTTGTAATTTAGCTATTTGCCCATTAGTTTTCTGTATTGAATATAGATAGAGGTAAGAATACTTCTATACATATGGCATCTGATGGAACATGGCATGAAAAAAAATTTGTGAGCTATGGAAGTACTGCTCTGTAAAAAAAGGGTGATGTACTACCAAAGGAAAGATTTGGGTACGTTTTTGGAGAATAAAAGATAAGTTGTGTATTCTGTAGTTTTCCTGCAGCGGCTCTGCACCTAAATCAATCCTGATAATGCTGTTCTCTAATATACAGTGAGAAACCTTAATGTGTTAATAAGTTCTCTGTCAGGCACATTGTTAAAAACAAATTTACATATTTTTTTATTCCTGCCGTTCTTTGACTTTTTATGATTTCATTAATTTTATAAATGCTTTTAGGGGAACAGTTAATAATTCCCTAAGTCTGCGGAGTCGTACACTTTTTCTTTGATGGATTGTACTGATATTCCCTTTTTTAAATAATATTAACCACTCATGAATCAAACTAATAGTAATAATTAGTTCTTGCCATCACAAATATGAAGAGATTTTTATTAATTCAATATTTCATTGCTACTCGACAAAGAGGAAGCCAATTTAAAGTAGTTCCCTAAGGAATTTTTCAATCAGATTAAAATTCTTCTGGTTACATAACTATATTTATATTGCTTTATATATTTATTTAATATTGAAGGCTATTATAATATTACTCTTTATAATCTGTGTGATCTGTGTGTCTTAACCCTGCTCCTACATAGAGTTGAAACCAGAAGTTTACATACACTATGTAAAAAGACACATATGCATGTTTTTCTCACTATCTGACATGAAATCAGAATAAACATTTCCCGTTTTTGGTCAATTAGTATTACCAAAATTATTTATATTTGCCAAATTCCAGAATAATGGGAGAGAGAGAATTTTTAAGGCATTTTTATTACTTTCTGCAAAGTCAAAAGTTTACATACATTTCATTAGTATTTGGTACCATTGCCCTTAAACTATATGACTTGGGTCAAACGTTTTGGATATCCTTCCACAAGCTTCTCACAATAGTTGGTAGGAATCTGGGCCCTTTCCTCCTGACAGAACTGGTGTAACTGAGCCATATTTGTAGGTTGCCTTGCTCGCACCTGCCTTTTCAGCTTTGCCCATAAATTTTCAATAGGATTGAGATCAGGGCTTTGTGATGGCCACTCCAAAACATTGACTTTGTTATCCTTAAGCCACTTTGTAACAAGTTTGGTAGTATGCTTTGGGTCATTGTCCATTTGGCCAGACCCATTTGCTCCCAAGCTTTAATTTCCTGGCTGATGTCTTAAGATGTTGCTTCAGTATTGCCACATAATGTTCTTTCCTCATGATGCCATCTATTTTGTGAAGTGCACCAGTACCTCCTGCAGCAAAACAACCCCACAACATGATGCTGCCACCCCCGTGTTTCACAGTTGGGATGCTGTTCTCAGGCTTGAAAGCTTCTCCCTTTTTCCTCCATACGTAACGATGGTCATTATAGCCAAGCCTAAGAACACCATCCCAACCGTGAAACATGGGGACGACAGAATCAGCAGCTTTGTGTTACTTTTTGTTTGTTTTGTTGAGCTGGCAAGGGGAACTATTGTGTCTGCAGACCCAGTCTGTGGCCAAGGTTCTTTTGTCTACTCCAGAGATGAACTGTTGTAGCTTAGAGACACAGCAGGGCTGCATTCTACTAGACCAGACATCCCCCAAGAACTTTGGAGAAGAAAAAGAAGGGGGTGTAGAACTGGAGTCCTTCGGAGGATTAGAAGGAGACATTTCAGACCAGCTCTCCCCTCTATCATTATGGGCAATGTGAGATCTCTTGCAAACAAGATGGTTGAACTGACGGCGCTCACCAGGCATCATCAGGAGTTTCAGGAGTGTAGCATGATGCTGCTTACAGAGACTTGGCTCACTGAAGTTACCCCGGACACCCTTGTCTCCCTGGATGGCTTTAAACTACTTCGGGCGGACAGAACAAGAGAGACCGGTAAGAGGAAAGGAGGAGGGAACTACCACCTACCACCCCTGGGAAGATCGGATCACAACCTAGTACATCTCCGACCTGTATACAAGCCACTTGTATGTAGAGAACCAGCTGTCACCCACACAGTGAGGATATGGTCCAAGGAGAGTGATGAGGCTCTGAGGGACTGTTTTGACACAACTGCATGGGAAGTGCTGCAGGATTCTTATGTGGAATATATAGAAGGACTCACACACTGCATAACGGACTACATTAATTTTTGCGTGGACAACACAGTACCCACAAAAGTGGTGAGGTGCTTCTCTAACAACAAACCATGGATTAATTCTGATATAAAAGCATTACTTAAGGAGAAAAAGATGGCATTCAAGACAAGAGATAAGGAGGGGCTGAGAGAGATACAGAATGAGCTTAGGCATCACATTAGGCAGATAAAAGCCATTTATAAGAAAAATATGGAAAGGCAAATGGAAAGAAAAGACATAAGGGGAGTTTGGGAGGGGCTTAAGTCTATTTCGGGTCATAGACAGTCAGTCTCCAACAAAGTAGCAGATATTAATTGGCTTAATGAACTAAATCTATTCTTCAATAGATTTGACCACATACCAGCTCCTTCCACCCCAGCATGTCCTTTTGTTCCCCCAACCAAAATGACTTTACCCCCCTGTGGCTACTTCCCACCAGACATGTAAATCCAGAAGTCCGTCTTTATCTGACCACAGTCTGACCTTCACAAGTGCCCATGTGAGAAAAGAGCTGAAAAGGATCAAAGCAAGGAAAGCAGCAGGGCCGGATAACATCAGTGCAAGGCTAATTACATATTTGTTTAATTTGAGCCTGAAACTGGAAATAGTCCCTGAAATATGGAAATTTTCCTGTGTTGTACCGGTTCCAAAGAAACCTCACCCTATGGACCTCAACGACTACAGACCTGTAGCATTGACATCCCACTTGATGAAGATCTTAGATAGATTGGTTCTCACAAATCTCCGCCCTCTAGTGAGCCCCACTATGGACCCTCTCCAGTTTGCGTATCGGCCAGGCATTGGGGTGGACGTTGCCATCATACACCTTCTGCACAGGGCTCTTTCTCACCTGGAGAAACCAGGGAACATGGTGAGAATAATGTTCTTTGATTTCTCCAGTGTTTTTAACACCATACAGCTGGGGCTACTGAGAGACAAACTGGGCCTTGCTGGAGTGGACCACCACCTCTCCAACTGGATCCTAGACTACCTCACAAACTGACCTCAGTATGTGAGAGCCCGAGACTGTGTCAGATACCGTGATCTGTAATACGGGGGCACCTCAGGTTACTGTTCTTGCCCCTTTCCTCTTCACACTGTACACTGCAGATTTTAGATGCAACTCATCCAGCTGCTACCTACAGAAGTATTCTGATGACTCTGCAATAGTAGGTCTCATCACAGACGATGATGACAGGGAGTACACAGAACTGAACCAGAATTTTGTGCACTGGTGCCAGAGGAACCACCTGAGGATTAACGCCAGGAAGACCAAGGAGATGGTGGTGGACTTCCGTAAATACGGATACCCTCCTAAACCAGTGGACATCCAGGGGACGGGCATAGAGATTGTCAACACTTATAAGTACCTGGGTGTGCTCCTTAATAACAAGCTGGACTGGGCAGATCACATGGAGGTCCTGTACAGGAAGGACCACAGCAGGCTCTGCCTGCTTAGGAGGCTGAGAGCCTTTGGAGTCCAAGGGGCACTTCTTAGGATTTTTTTCAACTCGGTAGTGGCATCAGCCATCTTTTTCGGAGTGGCCTGCTGAGGGAGCAGTATATCATACAGGGATAGAAATAAACTTGACAAGCTGATTAGGAGGGCCAGCTCTGTCCTCGGGAGCCCACTAGACCCGGTGCAGGCAGTGGGTGACAGAAGGATACTGTCCGTGGTGTGCTCCATGCGGGAGAATAAGTCCCATCCCATGCATGAGACAGTGATAGCGCTGGGCAGTACTGTCAGAGACTGACTACTTCACTCTAAGTGTGAGAAGGAGCGCTATTGGAAGTCTTTCCTCCCCACTGCGGTCAGACTGTACAACCAACTCCGACCTAAGCGGAGATCAGTCCATACAGAAATCTGAAATATCTTTCTGTCTGGGATATTCCCCCCCCCCCCCGCTACTTCTTATCTGTCTGTCTACTATCAATGAAATGCCTGGTTACAAAGTGGCTTAAGGATAACAAAGTCAATGTTTTGGAGTGGCCATCACAAAGCCCTGATCTCAATCCTATTGAAAATTTATGGGCAAAGCTGAAAAGGCAGGTGCGAGCAAGGCGGCCTACAAACATGGCTCAGTTCTGTCAGAAGGAATGGGCCCAAATTCCTACCAACTATTGTGAGAAGCTTGTGGAAGGATATCCAAAATGTTTGACCCAAGTCATAGAGTTTAAGGGCAATGGTACCAAATACTAATGAAATGTATGTAAACTTTTGACTTTGCAGAAAGTCATAAAAATGCCTTAAAAAATTCTCTCTCTCCCATTATTCTGGTATTTGGCAAATATAAATAATTTTGATAATCCTAATTGACCTAAAACAGGAAAGGTTTATTCTGATTTCATGTCAGATAGTGAGAAAAACATGCATAAGTGTCTTTTTATATAGTGTATGTAAACTTCTGGTTTCAACTGTATTTCTCTGTATGGTAATATGGCTATTCATGGAGCTGCAGAATAAAGTGTCTGGCATTGTTTAATGTCCCCATCCAACAGTTGGGAGGTATGGGTCTGTCCATGACATAGTGCAATCAGAAGTAGACAGCTGATGTCACCTGGGTGTGTGTATCTCCACCCACATTAGAAACATGCATTTTCATCCATTAGAGGCGGACATCTCCGCCCATTGGCAGCGTTATCATGGGGGGAGGGAGATAAAGACTTAATTATCATGGGGATCTTAATGCGCATCCCCCAGTCATCATCTGACAATAACCCTTTGCCGTACATAATGGAACAGTAATATTATTATTATTCTATTGTTGCAATACAGTGACATCATCACTCTGCCTCCACTGGCTTCTGATGTCCTTAGTGTGATTCAAACCTCTCATAGGCTGCAGGCCTGCAGTAAATGAATGAGCTGTGCCAGCCAGAGTGGGAGATCCCCCTCTATGATGTTCATATGCCCTAATAACACATATGGAATGGGATTGCATAGTGTGCTCAGAATAAATTAGTACACCCCAACAGATTTGTCAGATTTCCTTTTGGAATCAACATACCAACATGGGATACCATACTGCAATATACTCCCACAAATGTGGACCATTGATTGCAAACAAGATATGTTAATTTGCTCACACAAAAAAAGTAATTTTCCTAACAAATTAATTCAAGACCATGTTGCAAAAATGAGTACACCTCAATGAAAGTCTTAAGAGGAAAGCTAAAGTTTAGTCTAGACAATTCTAATAAACAAGAATTCAACCTAGAGCCTAATTCTTCATTAGCAGGTGTTTAGCAGACAGTTGACTATAAAAGGGCATTACTTAAAGAAAACCCCTTACCATTTCATGCTGACAGGAATGGCACCATGTGGAGGTCAAATGTCTCAAGACCTGAGAGAAAATAATTTATTTTCACAACAAAGGTGAAGGCTACAAGAATATAAGAAAAGCTTTGCATATCAGTCAGAATATTGTAGCAAAATTGATACAAAAATTTAACAATGGTGGAACTGCAACCATCTCACAGAGACATCCCAGCCATCCGCGGAACTTAACACCTAAACAGCAATGTCTTGAAAACTGTATCACGTCGCAAAGGTGAAGAATACAAAGAAAAATGTGGTAGTGTTCTTATGTGGGGCTGCATGAGTGCTGCTGGTGTCGGGGAGCAGCATTTCATTGGTGGTCTCATGAATTCACAAATGTACTGCTGTATATTGAAAGAGAAGATGCTATCATCACTCCGTGCCCTTGGCTGTTGTGCACTTTTCCAACAAAACAGTGAACCAAAACACACATCTAAGGCCACTATTGAATTTCTGAACAAGAACAGGATGAAAGTAATTCATTGGACAAGTATGTCTCCCGATCTGAACCCAATTCAACACTTATGGGAAATTCTGAAGAGGCAAAATGAGCAATAATCTCCATCCAGCATTCAGACTGTAAGGCTAAAGCCCCACATTGCAGAAACGCAGCATTTTTTGTTGCAGATTTTGTTGCAGTTTTTTGAGCCAAAGGGGGCCTCACCCTAAAAGAGGTTATTATTGAATGGAAAAAGCTAGCTGTTGCAATATGTCACTAACTTGTTTATTCCATGTCAAAAAGACTTAGTACTGTCATTAAAAATCATGGAGGTCATGCAAAATACTAAATGTAGCAGTTTTTGATGTGGGGTGTATTAACTTTTTACATCTAATTTGAGTAAAGCTGAAGATTTTATAACCTATGTTATTAACCTTACTTTCATTCTATGGGTTAAACAAAGGTTCTATGAATCTCAGTTTTGTAAAAATTTTGGAAATTGTTCTTGTATTCAGTGAGATATAGTGTTGGGCAAATCAGTTTTGTAATGATCCGGATTTGACCCAAATATTCCAAATTGTTGGTTTTTTAATGAATCCGAACAATTTGGGATTCATCTCGGACAAACTAAAATGGCCACAATGACCAGAGTATAATAGGTGTAGCCCCAAGGGAGGTGAAAAAAAAAAACCATTTAGGCTGAGGCCCCATGTTGTGGAAAAGCAGCTTTTTTTATTATAGATTTTTGAGCCAAAGCGAAAAGTGGCTTCAAAAGGAATGGGAAATATAAAGGAAGCTCTTATACTTCTACGTTCTGCTCAGTCTAGTCCTGGCTTTAGCTAAAAAAAATGCAGCAAAATCTGCAATAAAAAAGCAGCTTTTCCGCAACGTGGGGCCTTAACCTTAGACTCACCTTCCCTCACCTCTTTTGGGCCACCTCATGGTGTCCGGTGATCTGTGTCTTCCTCCTCCAAATGCTCTTCTGTGATGTCATACGTCCGGGGTCACCACTGAGGCCTGTGATTGGGCCTCAGCGGTGACATGGGCACGTCAAGAATAGGTGAGGGAGCTTTTTTTTTTTTTTTTTTTTACACCTTCCTTGGGCCTACAACGACACCATTATATTCTGGGGTCTGAAGAGTATAATAATTTCATGTCTGGTTCTATCCTACCAATTTCAGACCGAACTGGAGAATTGCTTTGTCTAAACACTGTATGAAACAAATCTTCAGAGGTTTGCCCATCCTTAGTGAGATATTGATTAAAGTCTTACCTTCTAATAGAGTGTGTACTCATTTATGTTGAGCACTGTATATGAGACAACCCCTTTGATATGTGGTAGCTATTTGTCACAATTTCACATTCCCTGAAAACTAATATCTTCATATTCATAACAAATGCTGTAACATCTTTATAATACAACCCCCCCATTTAAAAAAAATCTCATCTTCAAATAAATAGTAACATCATTTTCAAATTTTTGTTCTCATTTATTTTTGCACTTTTACAGTGATCATATTAAAGTAATTCTTCAGCTTCAGACCGGAAAGTTTTATCCATTCAACATCAGTTTTAAAAAAAATATATACAGTATTTGGACTTGAATCACATCATTATGCCAAAAATTATCAGTTAATAAGTGAAGTTTATAAAAGGAGGTACTTATATCTTTCATGCATATGTATTTATGGGCTGTATTTTTATTGTGTGAATTCAGACATGGCAGATTTGTTGCAGAAATTTCTGTGACTGCTCTGTTCATGGGAATGGAGGCTTCAAAAATCCTTGTGCTTGCTACTAAAACAACTTAGTTGTGATCAACTGAACTGACTTTTAGTCACAGATATTTCTGCTACAAATCTGCCATATGTGAATATACCCTTAACCCCTTAAGGACATGGCCAACAAAAACTGCTCATTTTTCAAAACTGAGGTGTCACTTTATGTGGCGATAATTTTGAGATACTTTAAGTTACCCAAGTGATTTTGAGAACTTTTTTTTTTTTTTACATATTTACTTCATGGTAAACTTTGATAGATATTTTTGCATTTATTTACAACCCCGATTCCAATGAAGTTGGGGCGTTTTGTAAAACGTATAAATAAATGAAAAGAGAATACGATGATTTGCAAATACTTTTCAACCTATATTCTATAAAATACACTATAAAGATGAAATATTTAATGTTGAAACGGATAAACTTTATTGGTTTTTTGCAAATATTCATTTGTTTTGAATTTGATGCCTGCCACACGTTCCAAAAAAGCTGGGACAGGGGCAACAAAAGACTGGGAAAGTTGAGGAATGCTCAAAAAACACTTGTTTGGAGCAATCCAGAGGTGAACAGGTTAATTGGAAACAGGTGAGTGTCATGATTGGGTATAAAGGGAGCATCCCCGAAAGGCTCAGTCGTTCACAATCAAGGATGGGGCGAGGTTCACCACATTGTGAACAACTGCGTGCGCAAATAGTCCAACAGTTTAAGAACAACATTTCTCAACGTACAATTGCAAGGAATTTAGGGATTTCATCATCTACAGTCCATAATATCATCAAAAGATTCAGAGAATCTGGACAAATCTCTGCAAATAAGCAGCAGGGCCGAAAACCAACATTGAATGCCCAAGACCTTCGTTAACTCAGGCGGCACTGCATTAAAAACCGACATCATTCTGTAATGGATATTACCACATGGGCTCAGGAACACTTCAGAAAACCATTGTCAGTGACAAACACAGTCTGTCACTACATCTACAAGTGCAAGTTAAGACTCTACCATGCAAAGCGAAAGCCATATATCGACACCCAGAAACGCCGCCGGCTTCTCTGGGCTCAAGCTCATCTGAGATGGATTGATGCAAAGTGGAAAAGTGTCCTGTGATCTGACAAGTCCATATTTCACATTGTTTTTGGAAATCATGGATGTCGTGTCCTCCGGGCCAAAGAGCAAATAGACTGTCCGGATTGTTATCAGCATAAAGTTCAAAAGCCAGCATCTCTGATGGTATGGGGGTGTGTTAGTGCCCATGGCATGGTTAACTTGCACATCTTTGAAGGCACCATTAATGCTGAAAGGTACATACAGGTTTTGGAGCAACATATATTGCCATCCAAGCAACGTCTTTATCAGGGATGTCCCTGCTTATTTCAGCAAGACAATGCCAAGCCACATTCTGCACATGTTACAACAGCGTGGCTTGGTAGTAAAAGAGTGTTTATACTAGACTGGTCTGCCTGCAGTCCAGACCTGTCTAACATTGAAAATGTGTGGCGCATTATAAAGCGCAAAATATGACAACGGAGACCCCAGACTGTTGAGCAACTGAAGTTGTACATCAAGCAAGAATGGGAAAGAATTCGAGCTAAAAAGCTTCAACAATTCGTGTCCTCAGTTCCCAAAACCTTATTGAGTGTTGTTAAAAGGAAAGGTGATGTAACACAGTGGTAAACATGACCCTATCCTAGCTTTTTTTGGAACATGTTGCAGGCATCAAATTCAAAATGAGTGAATATTTGCAAAAAACAAAGTTTATTCGTTTGAACATTAAATATCTTGTCTTTGTAGTGTATTCAATTGAATATAGGTTGAAAAGGATTTTCATCGTATTCTGTTTTTATTTATGTTTTACAGAATGTCCCAACTTCATTGGAACTGGGGTTGTTTGCAAAAATAGGAAATTTGGTGGAAATTTTTAAAAATTAGCAATTTTCAAAATCTGTAATCCTCTGCTTTTCTGAAAGATAATATAACAAAAAACCAAGTACAAAAATAACTGAAAAAAATTGTATAATTTATTAACACATAATAAAATGTAAAATATGTAAACATACATTAATGGGACCACAGAAAAATAACAAACAAACCCCTCCTCACAAAAAGCACAAATAATAAATGTATCTAAGTAAGTAGCAACTACATACACCCATATACAGTACAGACCAAAAGTTTGGACACACCTTCTCATTCCAAGAGTTTTCTGTATTTTCACGACTATAAAAATTGTAGATTCACACTGAAGGCATCAAAACTATGAATTAACACATAATAATTTTCCACCATAATTTGCAAATAAATTCTTTAAAAATCAGACAATGTGATTTTCTGGATTTGTTTTCTCATTTTGTCTCTCATAGTTGAGGTATACCTATGATGTCAATTACAGGCCTCTCATCTTTTTAAGTGGGAGAACTTGCACAATTGGTGGATGACTAAATACTTTTTTCCACACTGTATATATCAATACATCATGCAAAGTGCACATATACAAATAGGGCAAGTGTGAATAGCAACTTACATATAGACAATGTTATAAATGTTAATAAAAGCTAGTAAAAACATTATATGTACTCCAAGATGGTGTCAACTAAAAGTACAACTCATCATACAAAGAATAAGCCCCCACTTGGCCATAAATTTAAGAATTTTGAAAGTTGAAGATGGGAAATATGAAAAAAGATGCTGAGTCTTAGACTAGCTGCACATGACCGAGGTTCACCCATGGAACTCGGTCCGTGTTTGCCGAATTTACCAGCTTTAACTTCATGCTGGGAGCGGGACTCTTAGCTATATAGTTACGAGTGACATACTGTCCCATACTGTAATTGGTACAGGTCAGTATGTTGCTGGGAGGCAGGGACTCCTAGCATCAAAGACAACTAGGATGCTAGGAGTTCTGCTTCCAGCATGAAGTTAAAGCTGGTAAATCTGGCTAACACACGGACCGAGTTTCATGGGTGAAACTTGGTCATGTGCAGCCAGCCTTAAAGCCTAAAGTTTGAGAACTATGGGAAAAAAAACAGCATTTGATTTTTTTTATTTTGCAAAAAATAAAAAGTAACATTACTATACAATTAAATGTCATGTACTAAAAATTATTTTAAAAATGTATCAAGAAATGCATAAAAAGGACCTCACAGTAACATTAGCAAAAAAATAAAAAAGGTCTAATTTTGGTATCTAATTTTGGAAACTTTTCACAGGAAAGATCACTACAGGCCATAAAAAAATCAGTCATACTGTATTTCCATGTTTGATCTGAGTGCCATCCATTTTCTATCTGTGTGTCATCTGTTTGTGGATACAAAATACGGAAGCCATTTTTTTTTCAGCATCACCTAACAGTGAATGTGTGAAAAACATATGAAAAAAAGACAGCTGTGTACTTTTTCACAGACGCATTCACTTAAATGGGCAAGACAAGTAGAGAAAAGAGGAAAAAATAATTGAAGCCGCAATTTTCTTCCGTGAAAAAAAAAAAACAGGTGTGAATTCCATTCACTATAATGGGTCAATGTGCTGTCTGTTTCTCTCATGGACAAAAAATCATTAGTAAGAAAGGGCCCTTAAAGAGATTTTTCAGGATTGTGCATTGGTGAACTATCCTGAGTTCACCTGTACCTGTCCTTATGTTTAGTTTGGTCCTGGAGGCGGAACCCCCTTAGATCTCACATTGTTAGCCACTGCTAGACCATCAATGTAGAATCTTGAACATTTTATTAAAGATATGCTGTTCCTTACAATTTCTAACAATATAAACATTTTGCTTATACTGTCAAATTGTAAAATATAACATTGTTTTTATGGTTATATTTTTTTTTATTACTGTACTACCGTTATTCTATAAAATTTCTTTTTCTAATGAGCATCACTGGGTAATACTGTAAGATAGAGCTAGTGGATTGTTTTTTCTTGAATCAGGATCAAATATTAGACTGTGGGCTGAGGTGACTTGAGGCGCTGGCTTTGTTATTGGAGATAACATGATCACATTTAATTCTTTCAGTATTATGTGTGGGAGTTATAATTTGGGAATGGTAAAGATGACTTATACGTTATCAGTCACTAGGATTTGTTTCAAATGGCAATGTAAGCATGAAAATTACATTATATAAACCAAGTTTGAGGATGAATTCAGTATGAACAGGCTCTTGTACCTGACAAAAATTCAGCAGTGGCTTGTTCTTGAGACATTTAGTATTTGAGAGCTGTGTTTTATCATAATCATAGCAGGAGAAGTGGAGTTATAATGAGGGTAGCTGTCCTCTGGCAATAGCAGATCAAATAATCTTTCAAATAACCTTCTGTAGTTTTGAACAAAATCTAAGGAGTATTTACATCAATGCGAAAGCTTAGAAAGAGTAAGATATTAAAATAGATCTTTCACATAAGATAAATCATGAAATTCTGTTTTAAAAATTCTGTTCTACCATCAACATCTAGAGATATATGACTTGAGAAAACCAGGTTAATGTTCCACAGGGGCACTACTTGGAGTAAAGTGCTGCTGATTACTTTGAGTGATACTGCTATTTTTTTTATAATGTTTTGCACTTTCCAAGCCTTTGCTACTGTGTCTTTAAGGGTTAAAATGCCATTCCATTTCTGCTGTGTTATCAGTGTAAACAGGAGTGACATTTTCTCAGTTAGTTTCTGGAAGGTGGGAGGAGCTTAGCTGGCAGCTGAGCAACCCCTTAGCAGTCTGAGCCAGTTGAGTGTATATCTGTTATCTGGAGATGGGTCCAGACCAGAGAACAATTCTGCTCTGCAATTTAGTAGCAGTTAGACCAAAAACTCTGCCCCACAGTAATGGGCCCTAAGAAGCTTGCAGACAAGTAACCTTTACTGCTGTTTAGAAAATCACTACTGCTACTCATTCATAAAACCTGTATTCATAGCCAAAACAAGCCCTGTGGGTGAAATGAGAGACAAAGTTTGTGCCCAGGAAAAGAGAATAGAGGGAACTTGGAGAAGGGGTCGCCCCATATTCACAGTGGAAGAAAGTGTCAATGGACTAGAGTGAGGAGCAGACGCCAAAGAGCACTGTAAGTGGATGCTGCAGCTTTAAATGAATGTGCATCCATGTTGTGAGACTGGAAGATTATTTGATTGCTTAAAAGGGTTTTCCCGCCTCCTTGTTTCAGCAGCTTTGCCTGCTGTCTCTTCTTCTCACTTCCTGTATTCCTTTTCAAACAGTCAAAGCTGCCTCCCCCCAGCTTGCTGAACAGGACACTATGAAGTATCACAATGCTTATTATGATTACTAGAAATCTAATATAAATGATCAAATCAAATAATATGCACATGGTTCTAGAGAAAGGACTCAGTGATATCTGTGTGTTTACATAAAGAGATAACAAATGCTAGGTTCACACCTGCATTCGGCTTTCCGTTCCTTGGGTCCGCTAAAAATATATATAATTTTCCAATATACTTTCTGTATCAATTCCTCATGGTTTTCTAGATCTCTGCTTGCTGTCATTCATTCTGTTAATTCTAGTGGATAAAATTCTGTCCATGGTCATGTGATGAACACACAGGTGCACAGCTTGTTACCAGGCAGATGTCTCATTACTGTGATGTGACTGTAATGAGCTGTGTACCTGTGTGCTCATCACATGACCATGGATCGTAAATCACATGACCACGGTCAGAATTTTATCCACTAGAAGTAAGCAGAATGAATGACAGCAAGCAGAGATCTTGAAAACTTCGATGAATTGAAGCAAAAAGTATATTGGAAAATTGTACAACTTTTTATTATACAAACAATAACATTTGGCCAACCCCTTTTAAGTTTTTTGGGGGGTTTTTTTCACAAATTTCTGCTCCAAAACCATAAGTTGTCATCAGTTTTTACCATGATAGTCCAGGAGGCATGATGGGCTGCCGAGGCTAATAGGGCAGGGGTACTCAACTACTTTAAAGGTTCCACCATCAAGTAAAGGTCTGAGCTGAACAGCAGCTGAACACGTCCAGTATACAGTATTTTTCGGACAAAAAAAAAAGCATCTGACTATAAGACACACCCCAAGTTTAGATAAGTTTATACTGTGGATGACACTGACATGGATTTATACTGCGTGGCGGCACTGACATGGCATTATACTGCATGATAGGGAACTAATGTGGCATTATACTGTGTAGGGGACACTAACATGAAATTATACTGTATAGGGGCACTAATGTGGCATTATACTGGGTGGGGCAACTAACGTGACATTATACTGGTGGGGGGCACTAACGTGGTATTATACTGTGTAAGGGGCACTAACGTGACATTTAACTGTGGGGGCACTAAGGATTATACTGTGAGTGGGGGCATTAAGGAGCATTATACTAAAGAGGACACTAATGGGACTAATTTATACCTCCGGCTTTGCCAGTTTCACTACTAGATAAATGGGGTTTGGGCTGCAGCACCTACAGGAGGATCTACAAAGCCCAAGAGAACAACCCCTGCTCGGGCACAGTAATGAAGCAGACAATTGCCGGATTTACTATTGTACATAGATGGACTGCACAAAATCTTTAGGCAGCACCTGGTGTGTATCCAATGCTGCAGAAAGTTTAAGGGAGCTGAATGGCACCAAAACTGATGCCTCTTGTGGCAGAACTATGGGATCCGTTCTGGTATCAGTTTCCCTCCTGCTTATGTGCACCACGCCAGAGGGAAACTGATTGTAAAAGCATGCATATGTGAATACACCCTTAGGGCCTGCGGGAAGTTTTGGCACAAAAGCCAATATGACTAGTGTGAAGAAATGGACAGCTGCAATCCTGGGCTTATTCTACCTTGTGACTACCATACTGGGACATTGCACAAGTGCAAACAAAAACTGGAAGTGTTGTCCACAGTAACTAGTTTGATTAAAAAATAGAAGTGTGAGCTAGTCACTATCACTCTTCTTCTTTGCAGAATCTGAACAGTCTCTTGCTGGGCACCATATATGGAGTCAGTTTACCACAGCCAAAAGCCTCACATAGCTCAGTTCAAAGCCTTAGGACTGAAGGAATCTTCCAGTCATTTCTAATTGCTTATTTCTCTTACTTATATAGCTCCAACATATTCCACAGCACTTTAAAGACATTGTGGTCACTGTACCTTTTAGTACTCACAAGTTAAATTCCCTATCAGTATGTATTTGGAGTGTGGGAGGAAACCCACACAAGCACAGGGAAAACATACAAACTCCTTGCAGATGTTGTCCTTGGTCAAATTAGAACCTAGGACTCCAGTGTTGCAAAGCCACAGTGCTAACCACTAAGCCAAGTAATTCTAAACCTTCACCCTCCCCCAACCTTGTTTATGGGCCTGGGAACATTAATGAGTACAAAGTCTATCTTGTGAGACTTGGAGTCATGATAGTACACCATGAAAGGAAAAATAGGAGCTGAGGACAATTTCCTGGTGAACCCCAAACAGTTATTTCATTAAGGGAAGCCAGAGCCGCACTTTGTCATCCCTGTAGTGGCCACTACAGGGAGCATATAGCTTCACATGGTGCTGATTCAACCACGTGATACATAACCGGACAAGTCAGACATAGAGGGAACTGCTTTTACTTGAGTGTATTCCACACTGGTTCATAAATATACAGTAGCTTGCAAAAGTATTCATACCCCTTGAACTTTTTCACATTTTGTCACCTTACAACCCCAAGCTTAAATGTATATTATTGACATTTGAAGTGATAGACCAACACAAAGTAGCAGATAATTGTGAAGTGGAATGAAAATGATACATGGTTTCCAAAATTTGAATCAAATAAAAATCTGAAAAGTGTGACGTGCAAAAGTATTCAGCCCCATGTGCTCTGATACCCCTAAATAGAATCCAGGGCAATAAATTGCCTCCAGAAGTCACTTAATTAGTTAATAGAGTCCAGTTGTGTGTAATTTAGTCTCAGTATAAATACACCTGTTCTGTGAAGGCCTCAGTGGTTTGTTAGAGAACACTAGTGAACAACCAGCACCATAAAGACCAAGGAACTCACCAGCTCCAAAGTTGTGGAGAAGTTTAAAGCAGGGTTAGCTTATAAAAACATATCCCAAGCTTTGAGCATCCCAAGGAGCACTGTTCAATCCATCATCCAAAAATGGAAAAAGTATTCTACAACTGCACACCTATCAAAACATGGCCATCCACCTAAACTGACAGATCAAGCAAGGAGAGCACTGGTCAGAGAAGCAGCCAAGAGGCCCATGGTCACTCTGGAGGAGCTGCAGAAATCCACAGCTTAGGTGGGAGAATCTGTCCACAGGACAACTATAAGTCATGCACTCCAGAAATCTGACCTTTATGGAACAGAGGCAAGAAGAAAACCATTGTTGAAAGAAAGACATAAGAAGTGCCGTTTGCCACAAGCCATATAGGGGATACAGCAAACATGTGGAAGAAGGTGCTCTGTTCAGATGAGACCAAAGTTGAACTTTTTGGCCTAAATGCAAAGCGCTATGTGTGGAGGACAAGTAACACTGCTCATCACCCTGAACACACCATCACCACTGTGAAACATGGTGGTGGCAGCATCATGCTGTGGGCAGGCTTTTCTTCAGCAGGGGCAGGGAAGCTGGTGAGAGTTGATGGGAAGATGGATGGAGCTAAATACAGGGCAATCCTGGAAGAAAACATCTTGGACACTGCAAAAGACTTGAGACTGGGAAGGAGATTCACCTTCCAGCAAGACAATGACCCTAAACATACAGGCAGAGCTACAATGGAATGGTTTAGATCAAAGAATATTCATGTGTTAGAATGGACCAGTCACAGTCCAGACCTAAATCCCATTGAGCATTTGTGACAAGACATGAAAATTGCTGTTCACAGACGCTCTTCATCCAATCTGGCTGAGCTTGAGCTATTTTGCAAAGAAGAATGGGCAAAAATCTCAGTCTCTAGATGCGTAAAGCTGGTAGAGATATACCTCAAAAGACTTGTAGCTGTAATTGCAGCGAAAGGTGGCTCTACAAAGTATTAATATGGGGGGCTGAATACTTTTGCACGTCACACTTTTCAGATTTTTATTTGATTAAAATTTTGAAAACCATGTATCATTTTCATTGCACTTCACATTTGGTTGTAGTTGTGCCTGGTACTCAGCTGTAGTACAAAATGTACAAGGAGTGCCAAAGCCCCTTCAGCAAGCTGATCTGTGTGTGTGTGTGTGGGGGGGGGGGGTGGTCAGGGAGTCATAAACCGCCAATCAGCTATTGATGGCTTATCTAAAGAATATAGTCCCAGAAAACACCTTTTAATATCTTTGATAATATTGAATTAGAATCTATTCTTCTAAAAAAAAAATAGCTTGTTAGTGTGAATATGCAGATGCCTCATGAAAATATGATGGCACCATTGACACAGTTTGTTATATGGAGTTTATTATAAATTATTACCCACTACTGATCTTTAGGATTTTCACCTGTTAATGCAAACATAAAAAACATCAAAGACATATGCAGTTAGGTATCATTTTGGATAATGACACTAGTGTTTCTGCAAAAAGATTTGGGTTTCCAGCCTTTCGTCTAGTTCAGCTAGCTGTTGAACCAAATGTTATACACTGTACAAAAGGTAAACGGGCAGTTACCTGTCTTAGCCATACAAAGATGCTATATAATAAACCAAAAGCTCAATTTATTATAAAAGCGAAAGATGTCTCCCATTATAGGCACAGTAAATAAGATAAGTCTGAAAGTAATGTAACAAAGGAGACGCTAATTCATCCAGTGGGAAGTCAGATATATTAATTATATTAGTTATGTATTGTAAAATAGCATTAATAAAGAAATAGCATGGTGGCTCAGTGGTTAGCACTGTAGCCTTGCAGAACTGGAGTCCTAGGTTTGAATTCAGCCAAGGACAACATTTGCAAGGAGTTTGTATGTTCTCCCTGTGCTTGCGTGAGTTTCCTCCCACACTCCATAGACCTACTGATAGGGAATTCAGATTGTGAGCCATACTCTTGGGACATTGTTGACTATATCTGTAAAGCGCTACAGAATATGATGGTGCTATATAAGTAAACAAAATAAATAAAACAAACACCCTAAGAAATGTTAAGCTTTGTCTATCCTTGGCTTAAACATGTATTTAATGCAACCATATATACATGCTTCAATTTGTAAACTTAATCACATGTACACATGTCATCTGTATTTTTCATGTTTTTATAACAGATTAACTCTAAGATGGTCAAAGAATGACAATAATCACACCAGAATATAATAAAAAAATGTAATAAATGAAAAGAGATAATACTTAGCTGTGGATACAAATGATGCAAAAATGGATCACAGGTTGGGGGAGCCCCATTGTATATCGCGCACTGATATATACTCATCATTTGATGACATCCAAAGGTGGCTGGGAACCTACAGCATTCCTGGTCCCAGCTGAAGCTGACTAGCACAATAGAGCTTAGAGTTTTATAGTACCTTTGGGGGGAGAGGCTTCCTAGATGTGTATGTATGGTCAATTTATAACATGACCATTTATCGTACAGGAATTAGAAGGAATGTTTAGTAACTGATAAGTAACAAAATAGTATACAGAAATACAGAGTGATCAGTGATCAGAATAGTATACAGAGTGATGAGAAAAAGAATAGTATACAGAGTGATCAGTAACAGAATAGGATACAGAAATACAAAGTGATCAGTAACAGAATAGTATATAGAAATAAAGAATGACCAGTAACAGAACAGTATACAGAAATACAGAGTGATCAGTGATCAGAATAGTATACAGAAATACAAAGTGTTCAGTAACAGAATAGGATACAGAAATACAAAGTGATCAGTAACAGAATAGTGTTTATAAATACAGAATGATCAGTAACAGAACAGTATACAGAAATACAGAGTGATCAGTGATCAGAATAGTATACAGAAATACAAAGTGTTCAGTAACAGAATAGGATACAGAAATACAAAGTGATCAGTAACAGAATAGTGTATATAAATACAGAATGATCAGTAACAGAACAGTATACAGAAATACAGAGTGATCAGTAACAGAATCATATACAGAAATACAGAGTGATCAGTAACAGAACAGCGTACAGAAATACAGAGTGATCAGTAACAGAATAGTATACAGAAATACAGAGTGCTCAGTAACAGAACAGTATACAGAGTGATCAGTAACAGAATAGTATATAGAAAAACAGAGTGATCAGTAACAGAATAGTATACAGAAATACAGAGTGATCAGTAACAGAACAGTATACAGAGTGATCAGTAACAGAACAGCATACAGAAATACAGAGCGATCAGTAACAGAACAGTATACAGAGCGATCAGTAACAGAATAGTATACAGAAATACAGAGCGATCAGTAACAGAATAGTATACAGAAATACAGAGTGATCAGTAACAGAAATTATCCTATAGCTGAACAGCAAGAAATACATACAGACTGATCAGCAAGACATTAACCCTGTCATATCACATCAATAAGACACTATGATTTTATGGAAAACATTGCCTTTTACACATACAAACATACCCTATAATTTCAATGTGTTTATTCAGATATCAGTGTTTTTTGCCAGATTGTATACATCACACCAATGAAGTTTATAGCTTCATGAAAAAAAATGGATGACATCTATGTGTCATCCATTTTTCACAGACTCAAAGACAAAGAAAATATAGAAGATGAGAGAAAAAAAAAAGTTTATCTGCTTTTCACAGTTGTGAAATGCAGATGAACCATGGACAGCACACGACCCGTGAAAAGCACAGACCTCACTTGTCTATGGATTCGGATGTGTGACTGAGGCCTTACCTTTTAAGCAAATTGTTCTAAAATAAATTTCCTTTTGTCTAAAAACAAGAGACCTTTTAGCAGGGGTATAACAATCTCAAGGCCTGGTGAAGAAATGGCCCTGCCTGTGGTCAGCACAACTTTCAACTGAATATGGTTCATTAGGATGCAAATAGAGTCCCAATCATTGGTGGAACAGAGAGCAAAAAGTTGGAAACAAGAAGAGTTTGGGCAGCACAATAATGTCAGGTAGATGTCAAAAGGCAGAAGCATGGGGAACCAGGGGCTCATTGTAGGGAACAGGATTAGGTAAATTTCTTTTTTTTTTTTTCATTATAATTGGTGCACTAAAGAACTACTGTTAAGAGACACAAATGAGGGCATTACTGCTGTGTGGGGACACAGAGGGGCACTACTACAATATGGAGACACAAAGTAGTCATTGTTACTATATGGGGGCACAGAAAGAACATTGCTACAGCATGCGTACATTTGTACTGCTTGGAGGGCACAAAAGAGGCATTAGTGTTTTGTGGGGGTATAAAACTGGCATCTACCACTATGTAGTCACTGTATTCAGAATGGTACCATACCAGTATGATGGTTTATTTAGTCACTATATGGCAAAAATATGTGGTCATGGTGTAGCAGCATTATTTGGGCCTCAAACAATCGTATTATTGGTAATATTGTCCTTGATATACTTGGCTTTGTTCAAAATGGTGATAACATATATTCCTTCCTAAAGGTGGTGCCAGAGCAAGTTTCCCTTTGCTACCAAGGAGGACTTATTTGCATATACCTTTCCTTGAAAAATAGTGTTAATTCTTATAATTTTGCTGTGTATTTTCACACTGATACATAAAGAATTAACTTAGTTGTGCTGTCTTTAAAGGGAATTTGTCAGCAGTAAATTTAGTATAAGCCTAATTCCAGTACCTTATAGAGTTGTTTCTACAGTTTCCAAATACACCTCTGTTATTCTGATATATAGCCTAATATTCATGTGACTAATCATTTTATTCATATGTAAATGATGGGAATAGTGCTTTGGGGGTGTGTCTTAGTTTGCCATTATTTGCATATTCCTAACATAAAGAGCGTATAAGCTGGGCTGTGGAGTTGTGGAGTCAGAGTAAGGGCCGGTACACATCTGCATTGGGTTTCCATTCAGGGAGTCCGCTTGGGGACCCCTCGAACGGAAACCTATACACATAAAAAAGAGATTTAATTGGGAAACCCACAGACCCCATAGACTATAATGGGGTCCGTGTGGTTTCTGCACGAGGCATGCGGAGAGAAAAGTCCTGAAAGCAGGAAACCGAGCGGAAACCACATGGACCCCATTATAGTCTATGGGGTCCACGGGTTTCTCAGGTAAACCTCTTTTTTATGCGTATAGGTTTCCGTTTGAGGGGTCCCCAAGAGGACTCCCTGAACGGAAACCTGAACGCAGATGTGAACCAGGCCTAAGTATAGCAGCACATGACCATTTTTTAACCCATGAAACTCAGTCCGTGTGTTAGCCAGATTTACCGTCTTGAACTTCATGCTGGGAGCGGGACTCCTATCAATATAGTTACCTATGATGTTAGGAGTCCCTGTCTCCCAGCAACAAACTGTCCCATACCAATTACAGTACGGGACAGTATGTCGCTGGGAGGCAGGGACTCTTAGCATCATAGATAACTAGGTCCCAGCATGAAGTTCAAGCCGGTAAATCTGGCTAAGACACAGACCATGTTTCTCAGGTGAAACATGGTCATGTGCTGCTGCCGTAAGGGCCAGTTTTGGGTGGAGTCATAGTTGGAAAAAGTTACATAATTAATTATTTTAAATTAAATTATATTATTATAGATATTGAATAAATAATTAAATGCATAGGTTCTTACATATTTTACTTTTATTTCTTTATACCGTTTAAATAAATGTTACACCTAATAAAAAAATCAGATGACATTCATATTGTCCAGTATATTTACTGAATATGATAAAATCATAATAAGGTTTAGGATCTCATTTTTAAAGAAACCACTATAAATGTCTACAAATGTCTTTTATACGGAAGTAATGTATTATTAGTCTTACATAAAATGCATCACTTCTTTACATTGCTAGCCAAAACTGCCATAAGTACTGTATTAAGGTGACAATTCAGAAAAGTATATACTGTAGAATGGGATTTGTGATATCTTTATTTAAATTTGACTTTTTTCTTTTTCTTGAACCGTACTATATACTAATAAAGCAATAGCTATGGTAAGTAGTGGTAAGGGCTTCCTACACATTGTTTCTGGATGTAGAAATCCTGTTCCGCTGCAGTAAAACTGAACATTAGTATTTATATTTTACACTATAAAAGCTTCAATACAGCTAAGTTAAAAAAAAAAAAATCATAAGCCAGGCAATTTATACTAAGCACACTAATACCTCAAGCCATGATTAAAAAGTGACTTGGATAACACTTGTAAGAAGACTAAAAAAAAAGCAGCCAAACGATAATAATCACAATTTAAAAAGCATTGATGCAGTTAAATCCTCAAATTGCTGGCCAAGCTGCTAATACCATGTAATTTATACAAATGAGTTAAATCTGTATTCACCAGACCAGAGCTATTACCCTACAGTAAGTATAATGATGTTGTCTGTCTAGTGTAAATTCACATTTTAAAGGTAACAGAGCACTGAATGCACAAATATGGGTGCACTGGAAGAGAGTTATGGCAGCTTTTTATGCTCCAATAATGTGCACAAATCAGAGATTCAGCTGATCATTAGTTTCTAGCTTCTGACTGTGAAGGAAGTGTAAGACGCACGTTACCATATGGCTTTTTTTTGATTTTATCATAAAGTTGAAATGGCAGTCAGAAGTTATAAACTCATGGAGTAAATTCAAGTTGATTCATATGACTTACATTGCAACACCTTTTTTTTCTTTGCATGACCATGGGACTTTATTCTCAATAGGGCAGTTTGCTGATCTTTAGGATATTTAAGATTTTAGCATTTCTAAAGGTTTTTAACTGCAATTTTGAAACACTAAAATAGTGATCTGTGATTCTTTACATATTAAAATGACAATAATTGACTATTAAAGAGGACCTTTCACGTCCTCATGTATATGCTGTTTTACATAACACTAGAAAGCCGACAGCGAGCTGAATTCAGCGCACTGCCGGCTTTCCTGATCTGTGCCCCAGGGCTGGAGATATCAGTGGCGTAAGTTTCACAGTTTACTGTCTGAAAGGCGTTCCTGACAGTCTAGCTGCGCTGTGAGGAACGCCCTTCCTGACTGTTCTCGTTCATAGACTTGTACTGGGGGGGCGTTCCTCACAGCTCAGCGTCATCGCCAACCAGTAGGAAACGCCCCCTCTGACAGTACAGGACTATAGACGAGTACAGAGAGTGGGGGCGTTCCTTAGAGCCCAGCGATGACGCTGTGCTGTGAGGAACGCCCCCCCAGTACAACTCTATGAACGAGAACAGTCAGGGAGGGCGTTCCTCACAGCGCAGCTAGACTGTCAGGAACGCCCTTCTGACAGTAAACCGTGAAACTTACACCGCCGATATCTCCAGCCGTGGGGCACATCCTGGGAAAAGCGGCAGTGAGCTGAATGCAGCGCGATGTCGGCTTTCTAGCGGTATGTAAAACTGCAAGTGCCTGAGGACATGAAAGGTCCTCTTTAACTTTAGTTGAACATTGAGGCATGAAGGGGACCAGGAGGAAAACTAAGGATATATGCCAATCAGAGGCATAGTTAAGGGTTCAGCACAGGGGGGGGCGAACATGTCCAAGTGAGCCCCCAACTTGGACATGTTCGTATACTGATACTATGAGTATACGGTGAGCGTATAGTGGTATATAGCAGCTCTACACAGGGCTCTGCAGACGATTTAGGTGAATACAGGGCAGTAATATTTTGTGACTTACAGGTGACGTCTCTGATTAATTGTTCACATTCCCCGTCTCTTTTATCTGGACGGCCATGACCACTTCTTTCAGTCTCTGTAAAGTTTGCAACACAGACATCTTTGGCTCCTTACTTTTCCAGGCACCTGACCCACATTGTCCTCACCTACAAAAAGCCCCCATCCTGCTGCTACTCCCAATTATAAAATATATAATATACCCCCCATAATGAATAATACCCCAAGTGCATCTTTAAATTAATGACTTCCCTGTGCACCCCTTTAAATAGTTCCCCTTATTAATAATGCCCCAGGTGTTTCCTAATTAAAAAGAAAAAAAAAGGGAAAAAAAAATTATTGGAGTTCCAATACCCAGGACCCCGAGGATCAATTGTTTGAATGAACCGTGGTACCTGTGTAAGCGCCATGACACCTTCTCTGTTTACATAGTGTCATTCTTTTCATAGCGGCCATGTAATGTAACTACAGCCTCGTCTTATGTGACAAGGCTGGAATGACATCACACGGTCACTATAAACAGACAGCGTATGATATAAACAGGCACCATAGCCCCTTCTTACAGCGGATCAGTGGGGAATTACTTATCTCTTATTGATGATTTATTCTGAGGATAGATCATCAATAAAAATGAGCTGGAAAACGCCTTAAGGCTAAGGCCCCACGTGGCGTCCTGCAGCAAAAAACAGCTGTGGGAAAAACCGCGGTCCTTCCTGCAGCACTTTGCACAGAATGTTTGCAGAGGTTTCCTCTGTGGACTTTCTGCTTCTATTATATCTATAGGGAAACTGCTGGCATTTCGATAGGTATAATTGACATGCTGCGATTTCCAAAACGCCGACTGTTTTGGAAATCGCAGAGTATCCGCTGCGTGTATTTTACTGCAAAGTGGAGATGGGATGGGCCCCCATGTGGCGAAAACCCACAGAAAAAAACCGTGGCATTCTAGCAAATCCCATCCACACATTGCTGAAAAATACGTACAGCAGACGCACTGCGATTTCCAAAACCGTTGCGGTTTTGGAAATTGCAGCATGTCAATTACACCTATGGAAACACCGGCGGTCTCCATATACTGTAGGTGTATTGAAAACAGAAAGTCCACAGGGGAAACCTCGGTGGACCTTCTGTGAAAAGCTCTGTGGGAAAAACCACAATGTTACCGCCATGGTTTTTCCTGCAGCGCTTTTTTTGCTGCAGCTCGCTACGTGCTGCAGCTCGCCTTAGTCTTAATAAAGCCCAAGTGCCACTTTCATTAAATTAATTGACCCTCATATTATGCCTCTGATTCCCCCTGACATAAATACTGCACCTCTAATGACCCCTTATATCAATGACCACCCCCTTATGTTCATAATACCTCCTAATATAAATGATACCCCCTAATGGCTCCTTATACAAATAACCTCCCCCTTGTATTAATAATACCCCCCAATAACCCTTATATAAATGACCCCGCCATCGTCATAATGCCCCCTAATGAATTCTCCCTTTATAGTTATATTTCCCCCTCCTAACAACCCCTTATACTATTACTATACCCACAACTGCGCTAAAAAAAAAAAAAAAAAAGTCATACTCACCTACCTGCGATGCTGATGAATGGAGCTGCCGCTTCCTCCCAGTCCAAGCACAGGACATCTGTGTCTGAGCGCAGGTGGCGCGATGTTGTGACGTCATCGCGCCACCTGTGTGAGAAGAAGACATCGGTCTGTGGTCTCAGGGACTTATAAACTGCAAGCCTCATGTAACTTGCGGTTTACAATACTGTGAATTTGCAGGATATGTTTTAACTAGATCGGTGTCTGCAGACATCAATCCAGTTAGAAATAAAGGATGTATTAATGGAGGCCCCAGGGTGGGCCCCATAAAGTCAGTGGGCCCGGGGCAGCCGCCCCCTCTGCCCCCCCCCCCCCGCTAGCTACGCCTCTGATGCCAATGCAATAGATTCCTAAAACATTTCAGCTAAACCATCATCTAATTCAAATGTGATGCAAAAAAGAAACTGGATTAAGGCTAAGGCCCAACATAGTGAAATGCAGCAAAAAATAATGCTGCATTTTTCTCTCTCTCATATTAAATCAATAGGGAAAACGCTCGCAATTCTGCAGCTAAAATTAACATGCTGCGTTTTCCAAAATACAAACCTATTTTTGAAAAAGCAGCCTTTCCACGCCTCTTTTTTCTACAATGTGTGGATCACATTCAGGGTCGGACTGGCCCACTGGGGAATCGGTGAATCCACCGGTGGGCCCCGAGTCCCGACTATTAGTCCTCTTGTCATGGGGGCCCGATCGGGATCCTGACCATCCCAATCGGGCCCCTGACCAGTGGCGTAACGATCGCGGTCGCAGGGGGAGCGACCGCGACCGGACCCGGCAGGGTACGGGGCCCACGGCCAGCTGGAGATGGCTGGGGCCCCGGACCACTATGATAGCGATCGGGGAAAGCCTGGTTCCCCGACCGCTATACATACTGTTATTGGAAAGGGGCCCTGGCATATTGCAGGCCCCTTTCCAATAGATGGCAGGGCAGGGGAGGTGACTGAAAATAATAAATACATATTCTCACCTCTCCTGGGCGCAGCGTCTTCTCCGCCGCTCCTCCGTCATGTGACTGAGGCCTGTGATTAGGCCCCGGCGGTCACATGGGGCGCGACCGCGTAATGACGTCAGTGCGTCCCCACGTGACCTCTGAGGCCCAATCACAGGCCTCAGCAGTGTCGTCGGAAAAGGGCCTGAATACACTGAAGACGGCAGGATGGAGCGAGGATGCCAAGGAAAGGTAAGGCAAGGTGGGTATGAGAGTTTGTTATTTTTAATCACTTCCCCTGGGCCTCCGATTATGATACTCTGGGGTCTGAGGAGACCCCAGAGTATAATAATAGCACTGAAGCAGAGGGGGCTATTGGGCGCATATAATACTGGGTGGGGGCCACTGTGGAAATACTGGGTGGGGGCCACTATGGAGCTTATAATACTGGGTGAGGGCCACTGTGGAGCATATAATACTGGGTGAGGGCCACTATGGAGCTTATAATACTGTGTAGGGGCCACTGTGGAGCTTATAATACTGGGTGGGGGCCACTGTGGTGCTTATAATACTGGGCGGGGGCCACTGTGGAGCTTATAATACAGGGTGGGGGCCACTGTGGAGCTTATAATACTGTGTGGGGGCCACTGTGGAGCTTATAATACTGGGTGGGGGCCACTGTGGAGCTTATAATACTGGGTGAGGGCCACTGTGGAGCTTATAATACTGGGTGGGGGCCACTGTGGAGCTTATAATACTGGGTGAGGGCCACTGTGGAGCTTATAATACTGTGTGGGGGCCACTGTGGAGCTTATAATACTGGGTGGGGGCCACTGTGGAGCTTATAATACTGGGTGAGGGCCACTGTGGAGCTTATAATACTGGGTGGGGGCCACTGTGGCGCTTATACTCCATACAGTGGCTCCTTCATTTTTTTTTTTAATTACGCCGGGGCAGGTGAATAAAAAAAACCAAAAAAAAAACCCACAAACTTTCTTTCCTGTCCCCAGTGTCTCCCAGCACGGTTCGGTCCTGCAGCTCTGTTGTTTTCTTCCAGCGCAAGTTCCCTCTGCACGTGACTACCTGTGACGTCACGTGACCCCTGAGGCCAATCAGGGGCCTAAGGGAAGGGACCTGGAACGTCACAGCCAGTGAGGAATTCCGGCAAAAAGAAGACAGCGGAGCTGCAGGACCTGACCGTGCTGGGAGGACACCGGAGCACCGGAGACAGGTGAGTATGTTTAGCATGTTTTTTTTTTTGGGTGGGGGTAGGGGGGATTCACCTCCCCCAGACTAATTATAAAAAAGAAAAATATTATACTGGACAAGCTCTTTAAAGTGTGGCGCATTAGGGGTGTATATTAAAGAGGTTGTCCAGGCATAATTTGTTATGGTTTATCCTCAGGATAGGCCATAGATACCTGATCTGTAGGGGGCCGACCCCAGACCGATCAGCTGTTCGGAGCCACTTCTGATGCCCGTACTGTACACAATACAGGGCCAGAAGCAGAAAGCTCTGTCCACTGTGTATTAGCTGGGCACATTCACTGCATCTCAGCACTTATTGAAGTCAGCGGGAGCTGAGCTGCAGTGAAGGCGTCGGGCTGCTATACAGCGGATGGAGCTTTCTGTTTCCGGCCCTGTGTTGTGTACAGAACGGGCTCCGAAAGTGGCTGTGAACAGCTGATGGGGCCGTGTGTCAGCCCCTACCGATCAGGTATTTATGGCGTATCCTGAGCATAGGCCATAAAAAAAGATTAACCCTGGACAAACCCTTTAATATGCCCCACATAGTTTAATGTCTCCCCCACAGGATGTTAGCCCCCATCACTGCTTCCACACAATATAATGACCCCATCACTATTCCCCATACAGTATGGGGGACCAGTGAAGAGGCCACTATGTGGGGGGGACCAGTGAAGTGACCATAGAAAAATTTTGCCCAGACAACCCCTTAAAAGAGGTTGTCCATAAACTGGAGCGACCACTGTGTCGGCTGCCAGGGAGGTGTAAAAATAAGAAAATTTTTAAAAAAGCATACTCACCTGTCCCCAGCACCCCGTGTTCCCCTGCCTGTGTCTGTTCGGTCTCATGGCGGCGCCTCATTTCTGGAAATCCTGTACCTAATTGGTCTTAGCGATCACATGAGGTGCAGGACTCCCAGCAAGGAGTCGCTGGCATGAGACTGAATGGACACTGGCAGCGGACAACAGAGTGCCGAGAACAGGTGAGTATGCTTTTTAATTTACTTATTTTTTACTTTACACCTCCCGCCAGCTACATGGGTTGCTCCAATTCCTTCGGGGCAATCGTGGGAGTCAGACGTGTCTGTTTGAGCTCCTAGCTTCAGAGGCTTACGTGGCTTTTGATATTTGGAGACCGTTTATTGTGTGTGGTTTTCGGTCTTTGTGTTACAGACCGTAGCTCCGACTCCCTTCCCCGTGCGGAGGGGAGCCTTATCATGGAGCGTGGAGCTCCTGCCCCCCGGACCTTACAGGCGGGGGGCAGGAGAATGTCTGCCGACACAGCACCAGCAGAGCAGGGCAGGCGGAGGTCGCTGAGGCAGCAAGCCTCAATGAGACTGGCGACCGAGACAACGGCATCGGGAGCAGCAGCAGCGACATTGGCGGCTGCAGCATCAGGAACAGCATCGGGAGCAGCGACGTCCGTGGAGTGGGCGACGCCGGCAGGAGTAGTGGTGGCGACAGGGGTGTCAGCAGTCCCGGCAGGTGGATCCGTGAAAACGGCGACATCAGCCACGGCGGTAACATCAGCGGCAGTGGCGGGTGAAGCCGGTCCGAAGGGGGCTATGGCCGCAGGATATGCGGTTCCCTCTGGAAGGGTCCCTGCAAGCAGTAGAAAAGACACCAGCTTACCGTCATCGCTGCCGCAATCACCCGCAGGATGGGGCATCAGGAAGGCTGGAGAGGAAGTCGCCATTTACAGCCGGAGGATCGAGGCGGTCCTGGAGGAATATGACCGAGCCCGGAGGTCCCTGTTCGCAATGAGTGGGGGAGCTTCAGAGTGCTCGCGCCCGTAGCGACAGGGCCTCAAGGAAGGACCGCCCGGTTTTCAGTAAGCAGGTAAGGAGCCTGAAAAAACAAATAAAGGCCCTGGAAGCCAGGTGCACGGAGATTCTGGAGGGCGCGGGGCCGTTCAGAGAGAAGCTGCTGAACGATGACCGCTTCTTCCGCAAACAGCAGGAGCGGTTGTTGAAGGATGGCCCCGCGTCCTCAGACAGCTTGGGAGAGGACGACTATTGCGAGTCAGACCTGGAGTCAGATGACAGCATGGCGGTACAGTATAGTCGAGTAGCCGTCCCTAGTAGCAGCAGCCTGATACCCACATATACACAGGCATCAGCGCCGGCAGTGAAACTGGAAGTCAGAATGACAAGACAGGAAGTCAGAATGACAGGACAGGAAGTGACGCAATCTCCCACACTCTCAGAGAACCAACCACTGCCCGAGACGGAGGAGGAGGAGGGCGGAGCCTCGGGAGAAGGCGGGGAAGCTGATGAGGCAAATCTGCCAATTGGAGTCCCCGTCCAGAATGGACCAATTAGCATTCAGCTTGTCAGATTTGGACGGGGAGGAGGAGGGAAAAGGAACCAAGACCAGGAAGAAGGTGAAAAGAGAAAAAAAAAGAGAAATAGAGACATTTAAATTTGTCAGATCGTTGCCAGGGGAGCACCGCGCCGGGACTTCGGCCCAGGTTGCGATGCCTCCAGGAGAGAAAAGGGAGGCGCAGGCACCTCGGGTTACGCCAAGTGGCGGGGGTGCCCGGGGTGCCAGCAGTCAAAATGGCGCCTGATAGTATCTTTCAGGTGGCGGCAGACAAGGCGCTCATAGTTGCGGACAAGGGCAAAGGCAAAGAAGCCCCCCCTGCGGAGGGGAGTGGCGTAGGGAAACCCCCCCCTCCCTGGTAGGAGGTTTTAAAATATCGATGGCTTCCCCCAGAGTAAGGTGTAGGAAAGGGGGAGTGGCAGGTGGGCGTGGCTCATCCTCCTCCAGTGCTGATGAAGCCGGTGATGCGGAGGTCACTTCCGGGGCTAAGGGGGCGTGTCCTCCTACAACATCAGGTGTCGGGGTGACTGTGGATGCGGAGGCCGAGGTAAAAGCGGGGAAGCCATCAGCGAGTGGTGCAGCCGGCCCCGCTGTAAGAAGGAAGACTGCAGGTGTGAATGATGGACGAGTGGAGAAGCTAGTTAAGCAGACAGGTAAGGTAAAGGGGAAAGCGGGTGGGACAAAAGGGGTAATTAGTAGTATTCCTGAAGAAGGTGGTGTAGTATGCATGGGGGTCCAAGAGCCTGTAGTCGGGGAGGCTGCGGGAGGAGGGGCTATTACCATTGCTGCTAAAAAAAGTGTTTCTACTGCTGGTAATATTTCTGTTGTGGCCCCTGTTGTTTCTGGTATTTCTGCTGTTGTCCCTGCTGTTGTTTCTGCTGCTGTTCCTGATGCTGTTCCTGATGCTGTCGTTGCTCCTGTTGTTACTCCTGTCACTGCTCCTGATATTGTTGCTCCTGTTGTCCTCTCTGCCGCTGTTCCTTCTGCTGCAGTTGGAGTGACCCGGTCCGCGGCGGCTATGCCAGGGCGGACTGTTGCCGCCTCTGGTGCTCTGGTTGCCGTGGCTGGGCTAAGTAGTTCTGCGGGGGTCCCTGGGAGTGGCGCTGGTACTCCGGCAGCGGAGGTTGCTGCGGCCTCCGGGCCCCCACGCTCCTATGCCAGCGTCGCTTCTGGGGCCCCTGGGGGTGCATCATGTCTTCCACCCGGCTCCAGGGACGGCGATTTGCAACGGCAGCTCCTGGAGGCTTTACGGGCGGGCCAGTCCACAATGACCATAGATGGGCAGTCGAGAGACCTTAGGTTCTGGATCGAGCGTTTTGGCCTAGGGAAGTTCCGAGAGGAAGGAGGTGAGACCAGATGGACTCTCCCTACACCCGGGCGTAGGGGGCCGACACGGAGGAACGTGGCCCGTCTCGTGTGGGGGGGAGCCGGCCCTTGTCCCCAGAGGAGGGGGGTCGTGGAACTCCTACTCGGGATGGGTTTCAGGGCAAGCGACATCTTTGCCCTGATTCATCCTGTCGGCTCCTCGGAGTTTGACATCAGCTTTGTTACCCCGGAGGGCTTAGAAACCTTCTGGGGAAACTATAGGCTGGTGAAGGACGAGCCCGCCTGGCGTGACTTTATGGTGTGGGCGGTGTCACGCCAGGATAACATTAAGAAAGTGACCGTTTTAACTCGTAACGAGTCACTTTCTTATATGGACATCATGACCTGGCTGAACAGGTTTGGGGAGGTCAAGGACTTCCCAAAGAAAAATCTCGACGAGTTCGGGATATGGTCGGGGGCCTGGACCTTCATGGTCAAATTGCGACACGAGGATAACTTGGTGATGCATATCCCGTCCTCAACCTTCCTTGGGAAAGACAGGATCCTTGTCTTCTACCAGGGGCAGCCAAAACTCTGTCACAGGTGCGGTGACCCCTCACACTTGAGCGCCTCCTGCCGTGTGCAGAAGTGCGCCATGTGTGGGGAGGTGGGTCATCTCGCGGCGACCTGTGGCAGGGTGCGTTGCCACCTGTGTGGTGTCCTTGGGCACCCGATCGGGGCATGTCCACGGTCTTTCGCCAACACCACCCTTCGGCAAGCGGGAGCAGTTGAGGAGGCTGTCCCTGCTGCGGAGGGGGTGAGTGGGGGAGGAGAGACTAGTCTGCCAAGGCAAAGGGAGAAGGCCCAGCCACCATCAAGGGCAAGGAGGCGCGAGAGGAGGAGGGAGCAGAGGGAGGGAGTTATGTGCCTTCCTTCTGCCCCTGGCTCTGCTGGGCCGGATCCTGATGCCGAGGCAGCAGTGGGCACGACCCTGGTTGAGGAGATGAGGAGACTGCAGAGGGAGGAAGAGGCTGACCAGTCGTCTTCTTCTCAGTACGTCAGTGCTGGGGAGGGAGAGACGGTCAAGCGGAGAAAGTCACCGAGTAAAGTGAGGGCAAAAACATCTGCCCCCCCCCCCGACGAAGGAACGCAGACTCGACGGCCCTCTAGTGGTAGGTCCCAACCGGTACCAATCCCTCTGTGAGGATGCGTCGGCCTCAGGGGAGGCTTCAGAGGGAGAGGTGGAGCCGTCAGGGGCTGCTGAGTCTCCCTCCGGGAGGGGCCCCCTGCCCTCTGGGGGGGAGGCTGGCTTGGAGGCTGGAGGAGGAGATGATGCACCCAGGGCCGAAGTTGCTACTGTCTCTGCGACCACTGTAACTCCTCAGGGAGAAGTTGCGGGGGAGGTCCATCCCTCCTCTGGCCAAACCGCATCGGGGGAGGTGATGGACCAATCCCAATGTAAGAAGAGGACCCGCAAGACGAGGAGAAGTCGCGGGTCCTCTTCAGACTCATCTAGGGGTGGTGGTGATAGGAGGAAAGGGGGTGGGAAGCTGAAGGTCATTGAGCTCAATTGGTCTTAATGGCAGTCCCCTCTCCACTGACGCTGGCCACCATTAATGTGGCCAGCATTAAGTCTGATACGGCTAGGTTTGCAGCCTTTGATTTTCTTGGCCGGGTTGAAGCTGACATTTTGTTTTTGCAGGAGACCAGGCTCTGTACTCTATCAGAGATAAACAGAGCAAGGAGGGAGTGGCGCAGGGGGCCCTCCTACTGGTCTCTTGCGGCTGAGCCGTATAGTGGAGTGGCGGTGCTTTTTACCGCAGAGGTGAAATGCCAGCGACTGATCGAGCTCGAAATGGGAAGGTGCCTAGTCTTAGACGTCTTCATGAAGGGGCAAAGCCTGCGCCTCATTAACATCTACGGTCCCCAGACAAAGTGGGACCGTAAAAGCCTCTTTATGAAGATTAAGCCTTTTCTTTTTACGGGCAAACGAGTCATCTTTGGTGGGGATTTTAATACCATAACTAGACCCCAAGACCGAGGAGGTACCAGAGATAGACTGCCCTATGATGGCGCCGCGTTAAATAGCATAGTGAGTGAAGCTCGCCTGGAGGATATCCACATCAGGCATTCCCCAGGTCACCGTGGGTTCACCTTTCAGAGAGGTAGTGTTAGGTCTAGGATAGATAGGTTTTTTTTTGAAGGAGAATTCCGTCACCACCCCTGTGTCCGTGGTGGAGGTGGAGTTCTCCGATCACTGTCTAATTTTGTTTTCTTTGAATATTTCAGAGACCCTCCGGAGAGGAAGAGGTTTGTGGAGGCTGAATTCGTCACTCCTTGAGGAGGCAGCTGTAAGACAAGCCTTTGAGGAGTTTCTTCAGGATCAGGTACTATTACTGGGTCTTGAAGGTACTAGGTCAGAGTGGTGGGAGATATTCAAAAAAAGGGTGGCGGGATTTTTCCGCCGGCTCTCAAGCCTCAGGTCACTGGACATGTACCGCATGTACACTGCACTGAGGAAGAGACTTGGACATCTGGTCTCGACCGGAGGTAGCCAGGAGGATATCTCCGGTGTGAAGGCTTTGCTCAAAAGGTGTCAGTACGATAGGCACGCATCTTTGGTTCTTGAGAGGGATTTCGGGAAATACCGCTCGCCCGACCCCTACAGGAACTGTAAGATGTCAGTGACTTGTAAGACAGTAACAGGCCTGATTGACAGTACAGGATCCCTGACAAGATCCAGGTCAGGGATCTTGGAGGTCGTCAGGTCCTTCTACTCGAACCTTTTGGCAAAGAAGGAACTGAATCGGGATCGGATTTTAGGTTTCTTGGCTGAAGCCATTCCTGAGTCAGCAGAAGACCCTTCTCTTGGTGTTTTGATAGAACCTATAAGGGAAGAGGAAGTCGTCAGGGCTATTGAGGGTCTTGCCCTCAAGAAGTCACCTGGCCCAGATGGCTTAACATCTGAGTTCTATCGGACCTTTAAAGGAGCTTTGGCTCCCCTCTTGACTGACGTGCTTAATGAGTGTCTATCCTCGGGCACTCTGCCGAAGTCAATGAGGAGGTCCGCCCTTATAGTTCTGTCAAAGGGTAAGGATCCGAGCCATATTGAGAACTGGCGGCCCATAGCACTTCTCAATACGGACCGAAAGATTCTGGCGAAGGTACTTTTCAACCGGCTGGTACAGTTTGCGCCCCAGCTCCTCTCGCCGGCTCAGCACTGCTCTGTTCCCGGTCGTAGCACCTTAAGTGCGGTCCTGAGTGTCAGGGAGGCTGTGGAGCAGAGTAGGGCAGGTCGGTGGAAGGGGTACTTGCTGTCCCTAGATCAGGCTAAGGCTTTTGACAGGGTGAATCATGAGTATTTGTGGTCAACTCTCTCGAGGTATGGCCTGCCTGGGGGGTTCATTCAGTGGCTGCAGACCTTATACGCTGGGGCAGAGTCTTTCCCACTTGTGAATGGTTGGGTTGGTCGTCCTTTTGAGGTGGGGTCGGGCGTCCGACAGGGATGTCCCTTGAGCCCGCTACTGTATGTGTTCGCCATTGATCCCCTGATTAGGCGGATTAATGGTGGGCCGGTGGCGGGAGTCAGGATGGACCTGGAGGGCACCGGCTCCCCTTTGAGGACAGTAGCCTACGCGGATGATGTCACCGTTCTTGTCTCGTCACGGGAGGAGCTTGAATGGGTGATGTCTGAAGTGGACAGTTACTCGGAGGCTTCCGGATCAGCTGTAAACAGGAATAAGTGTGGAAGCCTCTGGCTGGGAGGGGGAGAGCCTGGTTTTTCTCTCCCGGACACCCTCCCAGAACCCCAGGGGTCTGTAAAGATCTTAGGCATCCATTTTGGCCAGGGTGATTACCCACTCCAAAATTGGGAAGGTAGGCTTAAGGATGTCGCCCAGAGAGTTGATTGCTGGAAGGGTTGGTCTTTGACCCTGAGAGAAAGGGTTCATCTTGCCAAAGCCTTCCTGCTCCCGTTGGTGATCTATCTAGGTAGCGTCTGTGCCTTGCCAGAGTCTTGTTGGAGTAGGATCTGTTGCCTGTTCTTCCAACTGTTATGGGGGAACAGGCTCAACCTAATCAGGAGGGAGGTTACATACCGCACAAGGAGGCTAGGGGGGTTAAATATGGTTAACCCCGTGGTGTTCTTAATGAACACCTTTCTTAAGATCAATTTACCAAACCTCTCCTCCGAGGGGGCTCCTTCGTGGGTAGCCTCCTGCCAGGGGTGGTTTCGGCCCTTCTTCCAGAAATGGGAGTCAGGAGGGCAAGTGAAAGATCTTCGTGCACCCCATGGATATCTCCCGGCCTATGCTTCCCTGGTCCTGAAAGTGATTCGTCGGTGGGGTCTGGGGGCGTGGGAGATCAGGACTCAGTCAAGACGTTTTCTTGACGACAAGGTCCTGTTGACCCGCTTCCAGAAGCCACTGGCGCTCAAAGATTGCCCAGGAGAAACCTTAGAGGGAGGGTTGCGTTTTCTTAACTCCAAAAGGTTTCCTCGGAAGTTTTGGGATCTGACCTGGCGCTGCCTCCTAGGTAAGTTATATGTGAGGGGGAACTTGAAGTACCGGAACTCCGACGAGCGAGGCTGCCCTCGGGAGGAGTGTGGCGACATGCTGGAAAGCATGGAGCACTTCCTGCTTCAGTGCCCCTTCAATATAAGGGTTTGCAAATTGGTGGGGACCTCCACCGGTTGGCTGCGGCTGGCTGGCCTTTCCTACGCCGAGTGGGCCTATGGGGCATTCAAACACCCGGAGGGCAGGGACTGCCAAACACTTTTTGTAGTTAGTGCAGTGGTCAGGTTTCACCTATGGTCAGCACGGTGTTTAGTATCGACGAGAGGCAAAATCCTCCCGGAGGTGGAGGTGGTTAAAAACATCATGGTGGACCTGGTGAGGGTGCGCTCTCGGGAGTACGAGGGGCTGGGCGCAGAAAGGGCTGGTACCCTCTGGAGGGGGTTCACTTTTTCTGTTCCCTGAGGGTTAGATAGGGGATTTAAAGTAGGTTAGTTAGGTTAGGGCCAGATAGGGATAGGTAGGGCAAGGTTTGCACGAGGGGTGGGGTTTATTATTTTCTGATAGGGAGGGACAGGTAGGGACAGGGTAGGGACAGAATGATAGATAGGGATATAGCGGTAGGGCGAGTAGACAGGGATGGGCCTCCTGTGCTCTCTTCCTGGTGGAGGGCTGGCGTGTCACCACATAGGCATTTTTGTTTTGGAAATCAGATGGAAGGGTAAGAGGCTTGAGGATAACCGACCCTAGGCCCATGGGAGGTTCATGGGAGGGAAGGTAATTTAACAGGTTATGTAGGATGGTGGGTTTTTGTTACTTGTCTGGTATTTGTTATTTGTTATTGTTGTCGTTCATATGTTGTGTCCATTTTCCATTTTTCCGTATCCCATATTCATTTTCCATTTCCATTTTTCATATCCATTTCCATATCCCATATTTCATTTTCCATATTTCCATTTGTTTGTTAGTAGTTAAGGGGTTTTTCAGGGGGGTAGGTTGTTTGGGAGGGGGGTTTCTTTTTGGGGGTGGAGGGTTTGGTTTATAAGTTTTCGTGTGCCCGGCCTGGCTCTGGACTACGCGGACATGGGAGGACATGAGGCGGAGAGCCAGGTTGGGTTTCAGGGGCTTGGTGGTGGGTGGTGCCAGCACCAGGACTATGCGGACATGGGAGGACATGGGGCGTGGTGCTGGCCGGGTGTGGTGAGGGGAAAAAAAAAAAAAAAAAAAAATTTTTAGTAAGTTTCAGTTGGGGATTTTGTTAGTGTTATAAGTTTCCGTTATATGTTTCTATTGTATATTGCTCATTTAGATTTTCTTTTGTTAGAGTTTTTGACTGACGGATGACTGGAGAAAGACGGGAGAAGAGTGAAAGGTGGCGTGAAAGGCGGAGTGAAAGGCAGAATGGATGGGGCTGGTTCGCGATTGGTTTTTTTTTTTGTCCCGGTGTTTTCTTGTATTTTATTTGTTGATGGTTTTATGCTATGTTTTAGATTTATGTATTGTCTCTGTTTATAGTTTTTATATTGTATTTTCGTATGTGACAGTGTTTGTGAACTTTTTCTACTTTTCTAATAAAATAGTTCCAATTCCTTCGGGGCAATCGTGGGAGTCAGACGTGTCTGTTTGAGCTCCTAGCTTCAGAGGCTTACGTGGCTTTTGATATTTGGAGACCGTTTATTGTGTGTGGTTTTCGGTCTTTGTGTTACAGACCGTAGCTCCGACTCCCTTCCCCGTGTGGAAGGGAGCCTTATCATGGAGCGTGGAGCTCCTGCCCCCCAGACCTTACAGGCGGGGGGCAGGAGAATGTCTGCCGACACAGCACCAGCAGAGCAGGGCAGGCGGAGGTCGCTGAGGCAGCAAGCCTCAATGAGACTGGCGACCAGGACAACAGCATCGGGAGCAGCAGCAGCGACATTGGCGGCTGCAGCATCGGGAACAGCATCGGGAGCAGCGACGTCCGTGGAGTGGGCGATGCCGGCAGGAGTAGCGGTGGCGACAGGGGTGTCAGCAGTCCCGGCAGGTGGATCCGTGAAAACGGCGACATCAGCCACGGCGGTAACATCAGCGGCAGTGGCGGGTGAAGCCGGTCCGAAGGGGGGCTACGGCCGCAGGATATGCGGTTTCCTCTGGAAGGGTCCCTGCAAGCAGGAGAAAAGACGCCTTACCGTCATCGCTGCCTCAATCACCCGCAGAATGGGGCATCCGGAAAGCTGGACAAGAGGTTGCCATCTACAGCCGGAGGATCGAGGTGGTCCTGGAGGAGTATGACCGGGCCCGGAGGTCCCTGTTCGCTATGGGTGGAGAGCTGCAAAGCGCTCGTGCCCGTAGCGACAGGGCCTCGAGGAAGGACCGCCCGGTTTTCAGCAGGCAAGTAAAGAGCCTCAAAAAGCAGATTAAGACCCTGGAAGCCAGGTGTGCGGAGATCCTGGAGGGCGCGGGGCCGTTCAGAGAGAAGCTGCTGAACGATGACCGCTTCTTCCGCAAACAGCAGGAGCGGTTGTTGAAGGATGGCCCCGCGTCCTCAGACAGCTCGGGAGAGGACGACTATTGCGAGTCAGACCTGGAGTCGGATGACAGCATGGCGGTACAGTATAGTCGGGCAGCCGTCCCTAGCAGCGGCAGCCTGATACCCACGTATACGCAGGCATCAGTGCCGGCAGTGAAGCAGGAAGTCAGAATGACAAGACAGGAAGTCAGAATGACAGGGCAGGAAGTGACGCAATCTCCCACACTCCCAGAGAACCAACCACTGCCCGAGACGGAGGAGGAGGAGGGCGGAGCCTCGGGAGAAGGCGGGGAAGCTGATGAGGCAAATCTACCAATTAGAGTCCCCGTCCAGAATGGACCAATTAGCATTCAGCATGTCAGATCTGGACGGGGAGGAGGCGGGAAAAGGAGCCAAGACCAGGAAGAAGGCAAGGAAGGAAAAAAAAAGAGAGATAGAGACATTTAAATTTGTCAGGTTGTTGCCTGGGGAGCATCGTGCCGGGACCTCAGCCCAGGTTGCGATGCCTCCAGGAGAGAGAAAGGGAGGCGCAGGCACCTCGGGTCACGCCAAGTGGCGGGGTGCCCGGGGTGCCAGCAGTCAAAATGGCGCCTGATAGTACCTTTCAGGTGGCGGCGGACAAGGAGCTCATAGTTGCGGACAAGGGCAAAGGCAAAGAAGCCCCCCCTGCGGAGGGGAGTGGCGTAGGGAAACCTCCCTCCCTGGTGGGAGGTTTTAAAATATCGATGGCTTCCCCCAGAGTAAGGTGTAGGAAAGGGGGAGTGGCAGGTGGGCGTGGCTCATCCTCCTCCAGTGCTGATGAAGCCGGTGATGCGGAGGTCACTTCCGGGGCTAAGGGGGCGTGTCCTCCTACAACATCAGGTGCCGGGGTGACTGTGGATGCGGAGGCCGAGGTAAAAGCGGGGAAGCCATCAGCGAGTGGTGCAGCCGGCCCCGCTGTAAGAAGGAAGACTGCAGGTGTGAATGATGGACGAGTGGAGAAGCTAGTTAAGCAGACAGGTAAGGTAAAGGGGAAAGCGGGTGGGACAAAAGGGGTAATTAGTAGTATTCCTGAAGAAGGTGGTGTAGTATGCATGGGGGTCCAAGAGCCTGTAGTCGGGGAGGCTGCGGGAGGAGGGGCTATTACCATTGCTGCTAAAAAAAGTGTTTCTACTGCTGGTAATATTTCTGTTGTGGCCCCTGTTGTTTCTGGTATTTCTGCTGTTGTCCCTGCTGTTGTCCCTGCTGTTGTTTCTGCTGCTGTTTCTGATGCTGTTCCTGATGCTGTCGTTGCTCCTGTTGTTACTCCTGTCACTGCTCCTGATATTGTTGCTCCTGTTGTCCTCTCTGCCGCTGTTCCTTCTGCTGCAGTTGGAGTGACCCGGTCCGCGGCGGCTATGCCAGGGCGGACTGTTGCCGCCTCTGGTGCTCCGGTTGCCGTGGCTGGGCTAAGTAGTTCTGCGGGGGTCCCTGGGAGTGGCGCTGGTACTCCGGCAGCGGAGGTTGCTGCGGCCTCCGGGCCCCCACGCTCCTATGCCAGCGTCGCTTCTGGGGCCCCTTGGGGGTGCATCATGTCTTCCTCCGGGCTCCAGGGACGGCGATTTGCAACGGCAGCTCCTGGAGGCTTTACGGGCGGGCCAGTCCACAATGACCATAGATGGGCAGTCGAGAGACCTTAGGTTCTGGATCGAGCGTTTTGGCCTAGGGAAGTTCCGAGAGGAAGGAGGTGAGACCAGATGGACTCTCCCTACACCCGGGCGTAGGGGGCCGACACGGAGGAACGTGGCCCGTCTCGTGTGGGGGGAGCCGGCCCTTGTCCCCAGAGGAGGGGGGTCGTGGAACTCCTACTCGGGATGGGTTTCAGGGCAAGCGACATCTTTGCCCTGATTCATCCTGTCGGCTCCTCGGAGTTTGACATCAGCTTTGTTACCCCGGAGGGCTTAGAAACCTTCTGGGGAAACTATAGGCTGGTGAAGGACGAGCCCGCCTGGCGTGACTTTATGGTGTGGGCGGTGTCACGCCAGGATAACATTAAGAAAGTGACCGTTTTAACTCGTAACGAGTCACTTTCTTATATGGACATCATGACCTGGCTGAACAGGTTTGGGGAGGTCAAGGACTTCCCAAAGAAAAATCTCGACGAGTTCGGGATATGGTCGGGGGCCTGGACCTTCATGGTCAAATTGCGACACGAGGATAACTCGGTGATGCATATCCCGTCCTCAACCTTCCTTGGGAAAGACAGGATCCTTGTCTTCTACCAGGGGCAGCCAAAACTCTGTCACAGGTGCGGTGACCCCTCACACTTGAGCGCCTCCTGCCGTGTGCAGAAGTGCGCCATGTGTGGGGAGGTGGGCCATCTCGCGGCGACCTGTGGCAGGGTGCGTTGCCACCTGTGTGGTGTCCTTGGGCACCCGATCGGGGCGTGTCCACGGTCTTTCGCCAACACCACCCTTCGGCAAGCGGGAGCAGTTGAGGAGGCTGTCCCTGCTGCGGAGGGGGTGAGTGGGGGAGGAGAGACTAGTCTGCCAAGGCAAAGGGAGAAGGCCCAGCCACCATCAAGGGCAAGGAGGCGCGAGAGGAGGAGGGAGCAGAGGGAGGGAGTTATGTGCCTTCCTTCTGCCCCTGGCTCTGCTGGGCCGGATCCTGATGCCAAGGCAGCAGTGGGCACGACCCTGGCTGAGGAGATGAGGAGACTGCAGAGGGAGGAAGAGGCTGACCAGTCGTCTTCTTCTCAGTACGTCAGTGCTGGGGAGGGAGAGACGGTCAAGCGGAGAAAGTCACCGAGTAAAGTGAGGGCAAAAACATCTGCCCCCCCCCCCCCGACGAAGGAACGCAGACTCGACGGCCCTCTAGTGGTAGGTCCCAACCGGTACCAATCCCTCTGTGAGGATGCGTCGGCCTCAGGGGAGGCTTCAGAGGGAGAGGTGGAGCCGTCAGGGGCTGCTGAGTCTCCCTCCGGGAGGGGCCCCCTGCCCTCTGGGGGTAGGCTGGCCTGGAGCCTGGAGGAGGAGATGATGCACCCAGGGCCGAAGTTGCTACTGTCTCTGCGACCACTGTAACTCCTCAGGGAGAAGTTGCGGGGGAGGTCCATCCCTCCTCTGGCCAAACCGCACCGGGGGAGGTGATGGACCAATCCCAATGTAAGAAGAGGACCCGCAAGACGAGGAAAAGTCGCGGGTCCTCTTCAGACTCATCTAGGGGTGGTGGTGATAGGAGGAAAGGGGGTGGGAAGCTGAAGGTCATTGAGCTCAATCGGTCTTAATGGCAGTCCCCTCTCCACTGACGCTGGCCACCATTAATGTGGCCAGCATTAAGTCTGATACGGCTAGGTTTGCAGCCTTTGATTTTCTTGGCCGGGTTGAAGCTGACATTTTGTTTTTGCAGGAGACCAGGCTCTGTACTCTATCAGAGATAAACAGAGCAAGGAGGGAGTGGCGCAGGGGGCCCTCCTACTGGTCTCTTGCGGCTGAGCCGTATAGTGGAGTGGCGGTGCTTTTTACCGCAGAGGTGAAATGCCAGCGACTGATCGAGCTCGAAATGGGAAGGTGCCTAGTCTTAGACGTCTTCATGAAGGGGCAAAGCCTGCGCCTCATTAACATCTACGGTCCCCAGACAAAGTGGGACCGTAAAAGCCTCTTTATGAAGATTAAGCCTTTTCTTTTTACGGGCAAACGAGTCATCTTTGGTGGGGATTTTAATACCATAACTAGACCCCAAGACCGAGGAGGTACCAGAGATAGACTGCCCTATGATGGCGCCGCGTTAAATAGCATAGTGAGTGAAGCTCGCCTGGAGGATATCCACATCAGGCATTCCCCAGGTCACCGTGGGTTCACCTTTCAGAGAGGTAGTGTTAGGTCTAGGATAGATAGGTTTTTTTTTGAAGGAGAATTCCGTCACCACCCCTGTGTCCGTGGTGGAGGTGGAGTTCTCCGATCACTGTCTAATTTTGTTTTCTTTGAATATTTCAGAGACCCTCCGGAGAGGAAGAGGTTTGTGGAGGCTGAATTCGTCACTCCTTGAGGAGGCAGCTGTAAGACAAGCCTTTGAGGAGTTTCTTCAGGATCAGGTACTATTACTGGGTCTTGAAGGTACTAGGTCAGAGTGGTGGGAGATATTCAAAAAGAGGGTGGCGGGATTTTTCCGCCGGCTCTCAAGCCTCAGGTCACTGGACATGTACCGCATGTACAGTGCACTGAGGAAGAGACTTGAACATCTGGTCTCGACCGGAGGTAGCCAGGAGGATATCTCCGGTGTGAAGGCTTTGCTTAAAAGGTGTCAGTATGATAGGCACGCATCTTTGGTTCTTGAGAGGGATTTCGGGAAATACCGCTCGCCCGACCCCTACAGGAACTGTAAGATGTCAGTGACTTGTAAGACAGTAACAGGCCTGATTGACAGTACAGGATCCCTGACAAGATCCAGGTCAGGGATCTTGGAGGTCGTCAGGTCCTTCTACTCGAACCTTTTGGCAAAGAAGGAACTGAATCGGGATCGGATTTCAGGTTTCTTGGCTGAAGCCATTCCTGAGTCAGCAGAAGACCCTTCTCTTGGTGTTTTGATAGAACCTATAAGGGAAGAGGAAGTCGTCAGGGCTATTGAGGGTCTTGCCCTCAAGAAGTCACCTGGCCCAGATGGCTTAACATCTGAGTTCTATCGGACCTTTAAAGGAGCTTTGGCTCCCCTCTTGACTGACGTGCTTAATGAGTGTCTATCCTCGGGCACTCTGCCGAAGTCAATGAGGAGGTCCGCCCTTATAGTTCTGTCAAAGGGTAAGGATCCGAGCCATATTGAGAACTGGCGGCCCATAGCACTTCTCAATACGGACCGAAAGATTCTGGCGAAGGTACTTTTCAACCGGCTGGTACAGTTTGCGCCCCGGCTCCTCTCGCCGGCTCAGCACTGCTCTGTTCCCGGTCGTAGCACCTTAAGTGCGGTCCTGAGTGTCAGGGAGGCTGTGGAGCAGAGTAGGGCAGGTCGGTGGAAGGGGTACTTGCTGTCCCTAGATCAGGCTAAGGCTTTTGACAGGGTGAATCATGAGTATTTGTGGTCAACTCTCTCGAGGTATGGCCTGCCTGGGGGGTTCATTCAGTGGCTGCAGACCTTATACGCTGGGGCTGAGTCTTTCCCGCTTGTGAATGGTTGGGTTGGTCGTCCTTTTGAGGTGGGGTCGGGCGTCCGACAGGGATGTCCCTTGAGCCCGCTACTGTATGTGTTCGCCATTGATCCCCTGATTAGACGGATTAATGGTGGGCCGGTGGCGGGAGTCAGGATGGACCTGGAGGGCACCGGCTCCCCTTTGAGGACAGTAGCCTACGCGGATGATGTCACCGTTCTTGTCTCGTCACGGGAGGAGCTTGAATGGGTGATGTCTGAAGTGGACAGTTACTCGGAGGCTTCCGGATCAGCTGTAAACAGGAATAAGTGTGGAAGCCTCTGGCTGGGAGGGGGAGAGCCTGGTTTTTCTCTCCCGGACACCCTCCCAGAACCCCAGGGGTCTGTAAAGATCTTAGGCATCCATTTTGGCCAGGGTGATTACCCACTCCAAAATTGGGAAGGTAGGCTTAAGGATGTCGCCCAGAGAGTTGATTGCTGGAAGGGTTGGTCTTTGACCCTGAGAGAAAGGGTTCACCTTGCCAAAGCCTTCCTGCTCCCATTGGTGATCTATCTAGGTAGCGTCTGTGCCTTGCCAGAGTCTTGTTGGAGTAGGATCTGTTGCCTGTTCTTCCAACTGTTATGGGGGAACAGGCTCAACCTAATCAGGAGGGAGGTTACATACCGCACAAGGAGGCTAGGGGGGTTAAATATGGTTAACCCCGTGGTGTTCTTAATGAACACCTTTCTTAAGATCAATTTACCAAACCTCTCCTCCGAGGGGGCTCCTTCGTGGGTAGCCTCCTGCCAGGGGTGGTTTCGGCCCTTCTTCCAGAAATGGGAGTCAGGAGGGCAAGTGAAAGATCTTCGTGCACCCCATGGATATCTCCCGGCCTATGCTTCCCTGGTCCTGAAAGTGATTCGTCGGTGGGATCTGGGGGCGTGGGAGATCAGGACTCAGTCAAGACGTTTTCTTGACGACAAGGTCCTGTTGACCCGCTTCCAGAAGCCTCTGGCGCTCAAAGATTGCCCAGGAGAAACCTTAGAGGGAGGGTTGCGTTTTCTTAACTCCAAAAGGTTTCCTCGGAAGTTTTGGGATCTGACCTGGCGCTGCCTCCTAGGTAAGTTATATGTGAGGGGGAACTTGAAGTACCGGAACTCCGACGAGCGAGGCTGCCCTCGGGAGGAGTGTGGCGACATGCTGGAAAGCATGGAGCACTTCCTGCTTCAGTGCCCCTTCAATATAAGGGTTTGCAAATTGGTGGGGACCTCCACCGGTTGGCTGCGGCTGGCTGGCCTTTCCTATGCCGAGTGGGCCTATGGGGCATTCAAACACCCGGAGGGCAGGGACTGCCAAACACTTTTTGTAGTTAGTGCAGTGGTCAGGTTTCACCTATGGTCAGCACGGTGTTTAGTATCGACGAGAGGCAAAATCCTCCCGGAGGTAGAGGTGGTTAAAAACATCATGGTGGACCTGGTGAGGGTGCGCTCTCGGGAGTACGATGGTCTGGGCGCAGAAAGGGCTGGTACCCTCTGGAGGGGGGTTCACTTTTTCTGTTCCCTGAGGGTTAGATAAGGGATTTAAAGTAGGTTAGTTAGGTTAGGGCCAGATAGGGATAGGTAGGGCAAGGTTTGCACGAGGGGTGGGGTTTATTATTTTCTGATAGGGAGGGACAGGTAGGGACAGGGTAGGGACAGAATGATAGATAGGGATATAGCGGTAGGGCGAGTAGACAGGGATGGGCCTCCTGTGCTCTCTTCCTGGTGGAGGGCTGGCGTGTCACCACATAGGCATTTTTGTTTTGGAAATCAGATGGAAGGGTAAGAGGCTTGAGGATAACCGACCCTACGCCCAAGGGAGGTTCATGAGAGGGAAGGTAATTTAACAGGTTATGTAGGATGGTGGGTTTTTGTTACTTGTCTGGTATTTGTTATTTGTTGTTGTCGTTCATATGTTGTGTCCATTTTCCCATTTTCCATATCCCATATTCATTTTCCATTTCCATTTTTGATATCCATTTCCATATCCCATATTCCATAATTCCATTTGTTTGTTAGTAGTTAAGGGTTTTTTCAGGGGGGTAGGTTGTTTGGGAGGGGGGATTTCTTTTTGGGGGTGGAGGGTTTGGTTTATAAGTTTTCGTGTGCCCGGCCTGGCTCTGGACTACGCGGACATGGGAGGACATGAGGCGGAGAGCCAGGTTGGGTTTCAGGGGCTTGGTGGTGGGTGGTGCCAGCACCAGGACTATGCGGACATGGGAGGACATGGGGCGTGGTGCTGGCCGGGTGTGGTGAGGGAAAAAAAAAAAAAAATAAATAAATTTTTAGTAAGTTTCAGTTGGGGATTTTGTTAGTGTTATAAGTTTCCGTTATATGTTTCCATTGTATATTGCTCATTTAGATTTTCTTTTGTTAGAGTTTTTGACTGACGGATGACTGGAGAAAGACGGGAGAAGAGTGAAAGGTGGCGTGAAAGGCGGAGTGAAAGGCAGAATGGATGGGGCTGGTTTGCGATTGTTTTATTTTTTTTGTCCCGGTGTTTTCTTGTATTTTATTTGTTGATGGTTTTATGCTATGTTTTAGATTTATGTATTGTCTCTGTTTATAGTTTTTATATTGTATTTTCGTATGTGGCAGTGTTTGTGAACTTTTTCTACTTTTCTAATAAAATAGTTCCAATTCCTTCGACGACCTCTTTAAAGGATTTATCCATCTTCCTAATATTGATGGCCTGTCCTTAGGATAGGCCATCAATATTACATCTACGATGATACAAGAGCCAGGACCTCTGCAGATCAGCTTTTCCAGGACAATGCGGCTACAGGTAAAGGTAACAATTCTAGGAGCCACGCTGTTCACTTGCCATATAAGGTGCAGCAGTAGGTTTAGGTAGTGCAGTGGTGCACATGGTATAGTGGGTGAGCAGCATGGCTCCCGGCATGTTATTACCTTTAGCTGCCCTGTCTCGGTACCGCTGATCTGCAGGGGTTCTGATGGTGGGCCCCTAGAAACAATTCCACTGGTGGGCCCTAGACATCCCAGTCCGACACTGATCACATTAACTTAAATCTCATTTACTTTGCTGCTACTGTAAAATGTAGCGCTTTTTTCCACTGCATATTTGCAGCAACCGAAAACACTGTGTGTCTGCAACATAGGCTAAGGACCCACATTGTTGAAAAGCTGCTTTTATTGTTGCAGATTTTGCTGTGTTTTTTTTGTTTTTTTTTATCCAAACCTAGTATTGGCTATAGAAGGAATGGGAAATATCTAGGAAGCTCTTAGGCTGTGTTCACTTTTTCATTTTCCGCCGCCGGAATTTTCGCCGCGGTCTGCTGCGATGGGATGCCGATGCAGTGCATCAGCATTCCGTCGCGGCATCCCGCTCCTAATTAGGCCCGGATGAATGGGCCTAATCAGGAGGGAGTCTTGAGCCGCAGACACCGCGGGCGGAATCCGCGGCAACTTCGAGCAGGATGCTTCTTTTTTCCACATCCTGCTGCGATCTCTGCCTCCCATTGAAAACAATGGGATGTGGATTCAGAGGAATCTGCTCCAGATTCGGGGGCGGATTCCGCCCTCAAATCCGCGGCAAATTCCTTCATGTGAACACACCCTTATACTTCTCCCTTCTGCTCAATCCATTCCTAGCTTTGGCTCAAAAAACTGCAGCAAAATCTGCAACAAAAATGCAGTGTGGGCCAGGGCCCCATGTTGCAAAAAACGCTGCGTCAAAAAACACTGCGTTTTACAGTACCTGCAAAGTGGATGGGATTCTGGCTAATCCCATTCACACACTGAAACACACTGGTATTTTCCATATAGGTATAATAGGGCAGAAAGTCCACAGAGGAAAACTCTGCAAAATTGTGAAGAAAAACGCTGCGGTAAAAAGTGATGCTTTTCCACCTCATTTTTTTCTGCACCGTTTTTTTGCAGCGATTCACTACGTGAGCCTTAGCCTAAAAGAAGTTTCCTGACCTTTAATACTGATAGCCTATTGGTAGAATAGATCATCAATATTAGAATGGTGAGTGTCCAACTCCCAGCTCCCGTGTCAATCAGCTGCTTAAGAGCTCCTCCTCTTTATCTCCTTTCAGAGACAGTATTTCAATAAGACAGCTGCTTTTGCTGAAGAAGAGTACATTTGAACATAGCTGTAACAGATCACAGAGAAACAGATACAAAATAGGCATCAAATGACCTTTATTATTGGTGAATGGACATGGGATGCAGAAAAAGTTTCAGACTACAGGATGTTTTTCAAGGCCTTAGACTTCTTGCACACAACCATAGTGGTTTTTACTGCCCACAAATACTCATCTGCAATCCGAAAAAACATGTTCACATTGCATCAGTATGTTATTCATGGATCCACAAAAAGACATGTCTGTGTCGCAAATGCGGACAAGAATAGGACATGCTTCATAATTTGTGGTACTTGTATACACCACGGACACACGGCCACAAAAAAAGTGGTCGTATGTATGGGCCCATAGAAATGAATGGGTCTGTACTTTTATCCACAATTGCAGATAAAAAGTATGGTTTTGTGCATGAGGCCTTAGAGTTTTAGCGAACCTAATTCTCTTGATTACACATATCATAAATTTGATTGGCTAACCCGAAAGAGTTGTTACAAATCACACTCATTTACTCTATCGAGATGGCAGAATCTGTACCACAATACAAAAATATAGTACTGGAGAAAGAACCTGGCATTGCCTGGGTATAAAGTGTGGGTGCAAAGGATTCCACCAAAGTGAGGCAGATCACCTGACAGCTGCCACCCCTCTTCAAGAGTTATGACTGAAAACTTTAATATGTGCTGAAAATATGTAATGTGGATGATGTATCTTCAGAGACTCCGCCACAGAAACCACCAAAAGTCAGCGGAGAGAAAAGTCCTGCATGGAGGACTTTTCTCTCTGTTGCTTTCAGTATGAAAATGGCGGACCCCATTATAGTCAATAGGGTCCGCCGGTCTCCACGTGGAATTTCTGACCTGGTGAGAGAGAACGAAAGAGAGCCCAGTGCAGATGTGAACCTAGCATAAAGTGTTGGAAAAGTAAAATGAAGCAGCTGCTCAAAGCAACCAATCTGATGTCAGCTATCATCTGTTGTATCTGCTACTGGCAGAAAAGAATGTAATAACTGTCAAATCCTGAACACTGTGTCAGATTAAGACTGAGGCCCCACATTGCAGAAGCGCAGTATTTTTTTGTTGCAGATTTTACTGTGGTTTTGGAAGCCAAAGACAGGAGTGTATTTAAAAGACGGGAACATTTCTTTAAATTTTCCATCCCTTTTTAATCCACTCGTGACTTTGCCTCAAAAAACTACTGCAAATCTGCAACAAAAAACACTGCATTTCCGCAACGTAGGCCTCAGCCTAAAGCTGATTTTCTACTGGTATAATACATGTTTGTGACAATAATATGGCTACAAATCCTGTGATGTAATGACATGAAGTAACTCTCTATCTATCTGTCTATCTATCTATCTCCTCTGGATATAATCCTCTGATAATGACTGGTAACAGAGAATAATAGTGAGTACGTGCTGCAATCCTCAGATAATGCTGTCAGCGAGGCTATTAAAGAGGACTTTTCACGTCCTCATGTATATGCGTTTTTACATACCGCTAGAAAGCTGACAGTGCCCTTAATTCAGCACACTGCCGGCTTTCTCGGTATGTGCCCTGGGGCTGGAGATATCGGGGGTCTAAATTTCACCATTCACTGTCAGAAGGGCGTTCCTGACAGTCTAGCTGCGCTGTGAGGAACGCTCTCCCTGACAGTATTCCTCCATAGCCCTGTACTGGGGGAAGGGGGACGTTCCTTACTCAGCGTCATCACTGGGTGGTAAGGAACGCCCCCTCTCTCTGCCCTCGTCCATAGTCGAGTACTGTCAGAGGGGGCGTTCCTTACAGCCCAGCGATGACGCTGAGCTGTAAGGAACGCCCCCCAGTACAAGTCTATGGACTAGTACTGTCAGGAACGCCTGACCGTCCCGGATTCAACGGGAGAGTTCCAGATTCCGGGTCCTGTCCCGCTGTCCTGGTCGGCAGGAGGTATGTCCCAGAGGACGCAGATGAGTTGACTACAATGGTGAAGCAGGAGCCATCCACACTCTGTGTGAAGCACATCCCTGTGTGCTCCAGCCCCGGGAGCTGTAGGCATGATGTGATGATGTCACTCACATCGCACCTGCAGCTCCCTAAACACTTCGGGAGAATAGACTTCTACAGAGCAGCCAGGGAAGCTAGGAGAGGTGAGTATCAGTGTTTTTATTATGTTAAACTTTTGGGACAAATGGAGGGGAAACATTAAACTGGTGACAGATGAAAGGGAGACATTAAACAGGGGGCATTACTGAAGTAATGGTATATGTGAGTGAGACGTACGTGTATTAAGTATAAAGTACCTGTGAGGTTCTATTGGCTAATACGAGACACATTAATTCTGTCCTCTGATAATGACTAATAACAGAGAACAATAGATTTGTGAGTGCTGCAATAATCTGATAATGCTGTATTCTGTATATGCGGAATTCTGAAAGCATATGTGGCTACCTATGAAATTGGCATCAGTGAAGAAAGGGTGTACTGCCATTGTTGCATGGACTTCTGAATAAACAAATTGAAATGAATGGGTATATATGATGTCCATGAAAAATGCAGACACCTGAAGTACATGATATGCGGACGTGTGAATAAGTCCTAAATAATAACAGGTTGCCTTCAGGCTGTTGAGGCTTGTTCGCAGTGCTCTACTTAGGTAAGGAGTCATAAGTAACACCGATATCTCTGCAATGGATAAGATACCAACAAAACTTAAAGTGTATACCATCGGTATTGTAATGGTATATAACATGCCCTATCTTCAAGAACATGAAACGTCCTCTTTAAGCAATTGTTGCAAGTAATGTATAATATAATGGCATTTCAAAGAGACATATTTTTAATTTATCGTAGTCTGTGCAAATTATACATAATGAAATTACATGTTTAGTCCCAAGCAATGAATAACTGTTGTGAAGCTGCGCAGGAAGTGTCTGAAAGCAAAGGTTAGAATATAAAATCAATTGAAAAAAAAAAGATTTCCAGCACCAGGATCTTTTTTTTTTTATTTTGATTAGTTTTCACAATTTGTAGGTGTTGCTAGGTTACAGGCTGCTACAATTGACTATGAAAATTTTTGTCTACCATTACTCCTTCATTTTACAGCTTGAGATTATTTGTTCTTGTTCTACCATGAACAAATAAGCACAAACTGTAAAATGAACCGCAACAGCACACAAAAATTTTCATAGACAATACTAAAGACATGTAACCTAGCAACACCTACAAATCACAGTGTGCTGAAAACATGATTCACAGGGTATTTATCACTTTATCACTTTTTTTTAAATGGCAGACATGTAAATATTACCTGTGTAATACAACATAATTCATAGTGAAATTTTAACAAATGTACAACAAATCTTTAATAATGGTCAACTAGAGACCTAGACCTACTGGGTCAGTGACTAAGTTGACTTGGGACTAAACCAGGGAGTAAAATATAAGGGTTTGTGCAGTCTTCACCCTAATGCTAGGGCTACATGGCAACATTTGTTGCGGGACTTAAAATCAAATTAAAGTCATGCAACAAAAAAAACACAACATGCTGTGCTTGTTTTTGTGCGTAGTTGCACAAAAATCCAGCCTTGTCTGACTTTCTGTTGCATGTGGGACTGCTCCCATAGACAGCAAGTGTTGTGCAACTGCAATTGCTGTCTTTACATGACGCGGTATCACTCAGTCCTTCCACCAATCTCCCAACCACTTCACCTGTAAAAATGAGACTTGACACCGTAGCTGGAATGAATTGGCCACAGCAGCCATTTTATTAACAAACATACATATAAACATTGTAAACAATATATAAACCAATCGCCAGTTCCCCACTCTAACTCTTTTGACAAGGAGGTCCTCGGAGCCCACATTCTGGCCTAACCTTTATATTCCGTTAAATTGTTTACCTCCAGCCGTAAGCCCAGCTCGGAGGCACCAAATCACCCCACCAGGGTGAAGGATCTTCAACTTACAAGATCCCCGCTCTCAGGCCAGCTAAAACCGCACATAGCCAAGCTATTCCTTTTGGGGAGTCCAGAGACTTATGAGCTCCCCCCCCAACCAGCCATCCACATCCTTTGTCTCCAACTCCGAGGACCCCCCGCCAACAACATCAAGTCTTGACACCTTAAGACTTGGCGTCCCTCCACACCCCTAGAGCTGTTTCGATCCCTTCCTGAATGGCTAGGCACCACAAATCTGTACCAACGGCATTAAGATGCACCCCATCTCTCCGCCAAAAACCCCCTTCACCAGCCTCCAGCTCCCTGTGCCTAACTGCCACACAGCCGTTGCGTTTGAAAAACCGCGCCACCGCCCTGTTTACCTTAATCCTAGCTCTGTTGATACTTTCCACACACCTGGCCCCTCTCCAAGTATGCTGATACACCACATCTGACCACACTGTCACTAACCCTGGAGCCAGCGCCCACAAACGCAACATATCAAACTTGATATCTCTGATGAGCTCCCTAAACGGCCTGGACCCCAAATCATTCCCTCCAACGTGTAATACCAAGACATCCGGTGACCTATCCAGTCTCGAGAACCTGTGGAACTCGGGCAAAACCCTGGACCAAGACATCCCTCGGAATCCCAGCCACCTAACCACTACACACTCCCTCGGAAACCCCAGTTGCCGACCTTCTGGGCGGACGGCGGCCCGCAGCACCCCCCAGAACACGTAGGAGTGACCCAGGATCCACACCAGTTCCCGCACTCCTTCACCTAAAAGAAAACAGACACAAATAACAATGAGAACCATGCCCCCCCTCCCACTTGGGTAACCTCCCCTTTTCCTTCCCCCAAACCTGCTTGCCTGCCTTACAACCATGCCGGCCTAACATATGACCTGAACCGAACGGATTCCCACCGCCCAATGCGTTGCACCACCTCATCGCCCAGACCCCTGCGCGCCGCCTCTGTCGCCGCTCCGATGCGGAAGGAGTGCCCTCCGAAATCCCCCGGCTGACGGCCGCACTCCCTTAAACACTTCTTAAACACTGCCAGGAATTGAAACCGAGACAGGAACGTCCCATCCCCGTGCCGCAACAACGGCTCCCCTGCCACTCGCATTTCAGGTAAAAACGCCCCCAAGCACCTGACCGGGCACATCTCTACTCCCGGGACCGCAAACAACACTACCTTTGTCCCCTTACCCGTCTGGTCAGTCTTTGACCGCCGAATTCTGAACTCCACCCTATCCTCGTAAAGGTCTACATCCTCCGCTAACAACCCTCCCACCCACCGAACCGACGGGCTCACCAACTCTCCCAGTCTGAGCGCCCCAAAGAATGCCAACGAGAATGCCAATTGAAACAAACGAACCTCGGCCGGTGAGCGACACACCTGCTCCACCGAACGCCCCAATTCCTGCAACAACTGGAATGACACCGGCCTCCGTTGATCTCTAGACGACCATCCTCGCCGCCACCCCTTGAGCGCCTGCCTCACTATGAAGGCCTTTGTCACATCCAACAGTCCCCGAGCCCGAAAACCAAAAGCCAATCCTGCTATCAGTCTATTTACCCGAGATACCGACCAACCTTCCTCCTTACACTGACCCACCAATAGAAAAAGCAACACATCCTGACCCCTCACCTGAGATTCAAACAAGGCTTTCCATTCCTCCCACCGTTCCCAAGCCGCCTCATAGGCCACCCATGTGCCCTCAGCCAGAGAAGAGTGAATCAAACCACATGCCGCCCGAACGGCAGCTCCCAAAGATCCGCAGGCCACGCGTCCCCCTCCATTTCCGCCTCTGGCGCCAGTTGACGAAAACGCTCCCACTGCAGACGAGACAACGCGTCAGCAATACCGTTATCAATGCCCGGGACGTGCTCCGCCACAACCCAGGCATTCAATGATAAACATAATAACACTAAACGCTGCAATAAACAAACTACCGGCGGTGAGGATGCTGTCAGTCTGTTAATAGCCTGCACCACCCCCATATTATCACAAAACAGGCGCACCTTCTTATTCTCAAACCGGTGCCCCCACGTGGCCAAAGCCACCACTATGGGGAATAACTCCAATAATGCTAAGTTCCTACCCCATCCCTCGGCTCTCCACGAATCCGGCCAGGAACCCACACACCAGCGTCCCTGACAATACGCCCCAAAACCTACACTCCCCGATGCATCGGTAAACAGCTCCATCCCCCTGGAATCCACCACTTCTTCTATTACCAGCGACCGGCCATTGTATTTGGCCAAGAACGCATCCCATACTGCCAGATCGTCCCGAAGCTCCCTCCCCAGGCGCACGTAATGATGGGGTACCGTAACCCCAGCAGTCGCCGCCGCCAATTTCCTACAAAAAAACCTCCCCATGGGTAAAATCCGGCACGCGAAATTCAATTTTCCCAACAGGGATTGCAACTCCCTCAAGGTCAACTTCTTCCGCCGCTTAGCCCCCTGAACCTCCAAATGAAGCTGCCCTAACTTGTCCGGAGGCAAACGGCATTCCATTGCCTCGGTGTCGATCAATATCCCTAAAAATGTCAAGGCCGTGGCCAGCCCCTCCGTCTTTTCCGCTGCCAAAGGGATCCCATACCGCCTCGCTACGCCCTCTAATGTGCGGAGCAAGACCGAACACGCCCTCGACCCCGCCGGCCCTATACATAAAAAATCATCCAAGTAGTGAATGACTGATGACCATCCCGCCTCCCTACGGACCACCCATTCCACAAACGTACTAAACGTTTCAAAATAGGCGCAAGAAATAGAACAACCCATGGGCAAACACCGGTCCACAAAATAATTCCCTTCCCAGTAACAACCTAATAAATGTAAACTATCTGGGTGGACCGGTAACAGCCGAAAGGCGGATTCCACATCCGCCTTCGCTAATAACGCCCCCGTCCACATTCCCTGACCCACTTAACCGCCGCATCAAATGAAGTGTAGACCACTGCACATAGGCTAGGGTCAATACCATCATTCACCGACGTTCCCTTGGGGAACGACAAGTGGTGAATGAGCCTAAATTTTCCAGGATCCTTTTTTGGGACTACCCCCAGTGGTGATACCCGCAAATTGGGAATAGGAACCTCCCTAAACGGACCTGCCATACGCCCTAACGAGACCTCTTTCCCCAACTTATCCGCTACCACCCGAGGATGCTGGTACACTGACCTCAAATTCCTTCTGGACACCCCCAACCCCCCTTCAACAAACGGAATCCTAAACCCAACCGAAAAACCTTCTAACAACAATCGTGCCGCCTCAGCCTCTGGGTACTCACTTAGCTGAGGACGCACCGCGTCCAGCACTACCGGAGTCTGCCCCTTTTCCAGCACCGTCCCCCCCCCTTGGATTTTCCCCCTTTAAAACAACGCGACGCCCCGTGACTCCCTCCACAGGAGGAGCATTCGTGCTTAAATTTGCACTTTGCCCCAAACTTGCACGAACCCTCATTAAAGGCAAAACAGAGTCCCTTCTGCGATGCAGCCGAGCGCCCCGACGTATCAAGACTCCCGGCTCCCACCTGAAAGGACTGCCCTGACCGAACTGGAGCTGTCACCCGTAACCACAGCCCTATATCTTTGTGGTCCCAGCGTATGCTGGGCCGCACCGCTTTACGTTGACGAAATTGCTCGTCATACCGTAACCACGCCTGACCCCCATAAACTCTATATGCCTCCCCTATGGCGTCCATGTAGCAAAAAAGCGCGGAACAATTCTCCGGCGCCTTTTCACCAATGACGCTCGCTAAAATTGCAAACGCTTGCAACCAATTCGCGAATGTACGGGGGATCAACCTGTACCGCCTCTTCTCCTCCTCCTCCTTCTTAGACTCATCCTTTTTGGCCCTGTCCAGATTAAACCTTTCTAGCGGGAGTAAGGAAAAATTTCCACATACTCCCCTTTCCAAATCCTATCCCTCACTTCCTGCTTCAAATGGGCCCCCAGCGGCCCCTCAAAACATACATATACCTCGCCCTTGGCTGAATCATCCAACCTCGGCGCTTCCTCCCCTTTTTCCTTCCCAGGCGCCTCAGCCGCCTTCTCCGCCCCCTGACCTATACTAGTCGCGGCCCCCCCGGCCTCAACTACCGTGGACACCGCTGACAACCCAACCCCACTACCCATCGACCCCCCAATACCACCCCCGGCCCCCACACTACCCCCCACCTGCGAAACCCATGCCGACACCGGGGACGGTGTCAGCGGAGCTTGCCAACCCCTAACCACCTGCCCTAATAAACTCAATACCTCCATAAACCCCCTGCTCACCTCCCCCGGGTGACTCACCACACCCTGGGGCGGCAGCAAGGGAGACAAGATGGACGTACACTCACCTGACTGCCTGGGTGCTGTGGGTCCCGCAGTCGCCAGGCCTGTATCCGGACGCATCGAAATCCCGCCGCCGTCTGCGTGGTTCAAATCCGGGAACACTAATGCTGAAGACACACGTGGTGCAGGCCCTCACCCCCCCCCCTGGAGGAGGAGGCCGACGAAGCAGGTGACTGTGCCGCCTCCCACACGCTGCCGACAAGGCCCGAAGAACCCGGCCCGGCGTCTGCCAACCGCTGAGGGCCTGCCGACAGCAGCCCCGTCTCCCGAGGTAGCGCTTCTTGCCGAGCAGCCTCCAAGGTATCGATACCCCCTTGAGAGGCCGCCGATCCCGCTCCTGCCACCCGGTCGCCGTCCTGGAAAGGCGGGGGCGCAGCCTGCCGCCCCCGCTGCGAGCCCCGCCGCCCGCCTGGATTCCTCCCTCCCCCGGGACTGTCTGGCGGCAGCGGACCTGCCGGCATCCCGGGTCGGAGGGTCCCTGGAGGGGCTCCTTCTGCGGCGCTGGGCTCGCGGGGCCTCATCGGGACTAAGGCGCGCCGGAGGCCTGGTCCTCCGCGGCCGTCTTCGATCTTCAGGAGGAGACACCCCGGGCAACTCCTCCGGCCCCTGCAACGTGCGCTGCAGCTGTGCCTGCAGCCACTCCGCTCCCTGGACCTCCGCAGAAGCCCGCAGCTGATAGATCAGACCCTCGATTTCCGACATCGCGCTGGAGATGCGTAGTTGCACAAAAATCCAGCCTTGTCTGACTTTCTGTTGCATGTGGGACTGCTCCCATAGACAGCAAGTGTTGTGCAACTGCAATTGCTGTCTTTACATGACGCGGTATCACTCAGTCCTTCCACCAATCTCCCAACCACTTCACCTGTAAAAATGAGACTTGACACCGTAGTTGGAATGAATTGGCCACAGCAGCCATTTTATTAACAAACATACATATAAACATTGTAAACAATATATAAACCAATCGCCAGTTCCCCACTCTAACTCTTTTGACAAGGAGGTCCTCGGAGCCCACATTCTGGCCTAACCTTTATATTCCGTTAAATTGTTTACCTCCAGCCGTAAGCCCAGCTCGGAGGCACCAAATCACCCCACCAGGGTGAAGGATCTTCAACTTACAAGATCCCCGCTCTCAGGCCAGCTAAAACCGCACATAGCCAAGCTATTCCTTTTGGGGAGTCCAGAGCCTTATGAGCTCCCCCCCCAACCAGCCATCCACATCCTTTGTCTCCAACTCCGAGGACCCCCCGCCAACAACATCAAGTCTTGACACCTTAAGACTTGGCGTCCCTCCACACCCCTAGAGCTGTTTCGATCCCTTCCTGAATGGCTAGGCACCACAAATCTGTACCAACGGCATTAAGATGCACCCCATCTCTCCGCCAAAAACCCCCTTCACCAGCCTCCAGCTCCCTGTGCCTAACTGCCACACAGCCGTTGCGTTTGAAAAACCGCGCCACCGCCCTGTTTACCTTAATCCTAGCTCTGTTGATACTTTCCACACACCTGGCCCCTCTCCAAGTATGCCGATACACCACATCTGACCACACTGTCACTAACCCTGGAGCCAGCGCCCACAAACGCAACATATCAAACTTGATATCTCTGATGAGCTCCGTAAACGGCCTGGACCCCAAATCATTCCCTCCAACGTGTAATACCAAGACATCCGGTGACCTATCCAGTCTCGAGAACCTGTGGAACTCGGGCAAAACCCTGGACCAAGACAACCCTCGGAATCCCAGCCACCTAACCACTACACACTCCCTCGGAAACCCCAGTTGCCGACCTTCCGGGCGGACGGCGGCCCGCAGCGCCCCCCAGAACACGTAGGAGTGACCCAGGATCCACACCAGTTCCCGCACTCCTTCACCTAAAAGAAAACAGACACAAATAACAATGAGAACCATGCCCCCCTCCCACTTGGGTAACCTCCCCTTTTCCTTCCCCCAAACCTGCTTGCCTGCCTTACAACCATGCCGGCCTAACATATGACCTGAACCGAACGGATTCCCACCGCCCAATGCGTTGCACCACCTCATCGCCCAGACCCCTGCGCGCCGCCTCTGTCGCCGCTCCGATGCGGAAGGAGTGCCCTCCGAAATCCCCCGGCTGACGGCCGCACTCCCTTAAACACTTCTTAAACACTGCCAGGAATTGAAACCGAGACAGGAACGTCCCATCCCCGTGCCGCAACAACGGCTCCCCTGCCACTCGCATTTCAGGTAAAAACGCCCCCAAGCACCTGACCGGGCACATCTCTACTCCCGGGACCGCAAACAACACTACCTTTGTCCCCTTACCCGTCTGGTCAGTCTTTGACCGCCGAATTCTGAACTCCACCCTATCCTCGTAAAGGTCTACATCCTCCGCTAACAACCCTCCCACCCACCGAACCGACGGGCTCACCAACTCTCCCAGTCTGAGCGCCCCAAAGAATGCCAACGAGAATGCCAATTGAAACAAACGAACCTCGGCCGGTGAGCGACACACCTGCTCCACCGAACGCCCCAATTCCTGCAACAACTGGAATGACACCGGCCTCCGTTGATCTCTAGACGACCATCCTCGCCGCCACCCCTTGAGCGCCTGCCTCACTATGAAGGCCTTTGTCACATCCAACAGTCCCCGAGCCCGAAAACCAAAAGCCAATCCTGCTATCAGTCTATTTACCCGAGATACCGACCAACCTTCCTCCTTACACTGACCCACCAATAGAAAAAGCAACACATCCTGACCCCTCACCTGAGATTCAAACAAGGCTTTCCATTCCTCCCACCGTTCCCAAGCCGCCTCATAGGCCACCCATGTGCCCTCAGCCAGAGAAGAGTGAATCAAACCACATGCCGCCCGAACGGCAGCTCCCAAAGATCCGCAGGCCACGCGTCCCCCTCCATTTCCGCCTCTGGCGCCAGTTGACGAAAACGCTCCCACTGCAGACGAGACAACGCGTCAGCAATACCGTTATCAATGCCCGGGACGTGCTCCGCCACAACCCAGGCATTCAATGATAAACATAATAACACTAAACGCTGCAATAAACAAACTACCGGCGGTGAGGATGCTGTCAGTCTGTTAATAGCCTGCACCACCCCCATATTATCACAAAACAGGCGCACCTTCTTATTCTCAAACCGGTGCCCCCACGTGGCCAAAGCCACCACTATGGGGAATAACTCCAATAATGCTAAGTTCCTACCCCATCCCTCGGCTCTCCACGAATCCGGCCAGGAACCCACACACCAGCGTCCCTGACAATACGCCCCAAAACCTACACTCCCCGATGCATCGGTAAACAGCTCCATCCCCCTGGAATCCACCACTTCTTCTATTACCAGCGACCGGCCATTGTATTTGGCCAAGAACGCATCCCATACTGCCAGATCGTCCCGAAGCTCCCTCCCCAGGCGCACGTAATGATGGGGTACCGTAACCCCAGCAGTCGCCGCCGCCAATTTCCTACAAAAAAACCACCCCATGGGTAAAATCCGGCACGCGAAATTCAATTTTCCCAACAGGGATTGCAACTCCCTCAAGGTCAACTTCTTCCGCCGCTTAGCCCCCTGAACCTCCAAACGAAGCTGCCCTAACTTGTCCGGAGGCAAACGGCATTCCATTGCCTCGGTGTCGATCAATATCCCTAAAAATGTCAAGGCCGTGGCCAGCCCCTCCGTCTTTTCCGCTGCCAAAGGGATCCCATACCGCCTCGCTACGCCCTCTAACGTGCGGAGCAAGACCGAACACGCCCTCGACCCCACCGGCCCTATACATAAAAAATCATCCAAGTAGTGAATGACTGATGACCATCCCGCCTCCCTACGGACCACCCATTCCACAAACGTACTAAACGTTTCAAAATAGGCGCAAGAAATAGAACAACCCATGGGCAAACACCGGTCCACAAAATAATTCCCTTCCCAGTAACAACCTAATAAATGTAAACTATCTGGGTGGACCGGTAACAGCCGAAAGGCGGATTCCACATCCGCCTTCGCTAATAACGCCCCCGTCCGCATTCCCTGACCCACTTAACCGCCGCATCAAATGAAGTGTAGACCACTGCACATAGGCTAGGGTCAATACCATCATTCACCGACGTTCCCTTGGGGAACGACAAGTGGTGAATGAGCCTAAATTTTCCAGGATCCTTTTTTGGGACTACCCCCAGTGGTGATACCCGCAAATTGGGAATAGGAACCTCCCTAAACGGACCTGCCATACGCCCTAACGAGACCTCTTTCCCCAACTTATCCGCTACCACCCGAGGATGCTGGTACGCTGACCTCAAATTCCTTCTGGACACCCCCAACCCCCCTTCAACAAACGGAATCCTAAACCCAACCGAAAAACCTTCTAACAACAATCGTGCCGCCTCAGCCTCTGGGTACTCACTTAGCTGAGGACGCACCGCGTCCAGCACTACCGGAGTCTGCCCCTTTTCCAGCACCGTCCCACCCCTTGGATTTTCCCCCTTTAAAACAACGCGACGCCCCGTGACTCCCTCCACAGGAGGAGCATTCGTGCTTAAATTTGCACTTTGCCCCAAACTTGCACGAACCCTCATTAAAGGCAAAACAGAGTCCCTTCTGCGATGCAGCCGAGCGCCCCGACATATCAAGACTCCCGGCTCCCACCTGAAAGGACTGCCCTGACCGAACTGGAGCTGTCACCCGTAACCACAGCCCTATATCTTTGTGGTCCCAGCGTATGCTGGGCCGCACCGCTTTACGTTGACGAAATTGCTCGTCATACCGTAACCACGCCTGACCCCCATAAACTCTATATGCCTCCCCTATGGCGTCCATGTAGCAAAAAAGCGCGGAACAATTCTCCGGCGCCTTTTCACCAATGACGCTCGCTAAAATTGCAAACGCTTGCAACCAATTCGCGAATGTACGGGGGATCAACCTGTACCGCCTCTTCTCCTCCTCCTCCTTCTTAGACTCATCCTTTTTGGCCCTGTCCAGATTAAACCTTTCTAGCGGGAGTAAGGAAAAAATTTCCACATACTCCCCTTTCCAAATCCTATCCCTCACTTCCTGCTTCAAATGGGCCCCCAGCGGCCCCTCGAAACATACATATACCTCGCCCTTGGCTGAATCATCCAACCTCGGCGCTTCCTCCCCTTTTTCCTTCCCAGGCGCCTCAGCTGCCTTCTCCGCCCCCTGACCTATACTAGTCGCGGCCCCCCCGGCCTCAACTACCGTGGACACCGCTGACAACCCAACCCCACTACCCATCGACCCCCCAATACCACCCCCCGGCCCCCACACTACCCCCCACCTGCGAAACCCATGCCGACACCGGGGACGGTGTCAGCGGAGCTTGCCAACCCCTAACCACCTGCCCTAATAAACTCAATACCTCCATAAACCCCCTGCTCACCTCCCCCGGGTGACTCACCACACCCTGGGGCGGCAGCAAGGGAGACAAGATGGACGTACACTCACCTGACTGCCTGGGTGCTGTGGGTCCCGCAGTCGCCAGGCCTGTATCCGGACGCATCGAAATCCCGCCGCCGTCTGCGTGGTTCAAATCCGGGAACACTAATGCTGAAGACACACGTGGTGCAGGCCCTCACCCCCCCCCCTGGAGGAGGAGGCCGACGAAGCAGGTGACTGTGCCGCCTCCCACACGCTGCCGACAAGGCCCGAAGAACCCGGCCCGGCGTCTGCCAACCGCTGAGGGCCTGCCGACAGCAGCCCCGTCTCCCGAGGTAGCGCTTCTTGCCGAGCAGCCTCCAAGGTATCGATACCCCCTTGAGAGGCCGCCGATCCCGCTCCTGCCACCCGGTCGCCGTCCTGGAAAGGCGGGGGCGCAGCCTGCCGCCCCCGCTGCGAGCCCCGCCGCCCGCCTGGATTCCTCCCTCCCCGGGACTGCCTGGCGGCAGCGGACCTACCGGCATCCCGGGTCGGAGGGGTCCCTGGAGGGGCTCCTTCTGCGGCGCTGGGCTCGCGGGGCCTCATCGGGACTAAGGCGCGCCGGTGGCCTGGTCCTCCGCGGCCGTCTTCGATCTTCAGGAGGAGACACCCCGGGCGACTCCTCCAGCCCCTGCAACGTGCGCTGCAGCTGTGCCTGCAGCCACTCCGCTCCCTGGACCTCCGCAGAAGCCCGCAGCTGATAGATCAGACCCTCGATTGCCGACATCGCGCTGGAGATTCCACAAAGGTAACGTGCGGAGATCTACTGTCCCACTCTTCTCCCCACGCGACTGCTTCATTTTCGCGGGCTTCTCCTTTTAAACCCCCGCGGTTCACCACCCCTAGCACCCCCCTACCCTACTTCTCCTCTGCTCTGCCAATGGCTGCAGTCTGCTCGGGCCCACGTCATGTGAGGCCTTCCCCTAGCCTGCGTCCTCAGTCCGGCCTCTTCTGTCTGTGTTGTAATTTTTCATACTGTCCATATTCTTATTTTTTTAATTCATGTTTATTTGTGCAAGTGTAGACAGTTAATTTGTATATTTAAAAAACAAACAAGCAATCGCAGACATACATAGTTACATAGTAGATGAGGTTGGATGAAGACATCAGTCCATCAAGTCCAACCTATAACCCTTCAGTCCCCTACAGTGTTGATCCAGAGGAAGGCAAAAAAAACCATCAGGCTTATGCCAATTGCCTCATTTCATGGGAAAAAATTCCTTCCCGACTCCAATCTGGCAATCAGTATAAAACCCTGGATCAATGTGCCCTTAAAATCTAGAAACCATAACCCATAATGTTATTCTGTTCGAGAAAGGCATCCAGGCCCTCTTTGAACTTGTTCAATGAATCCACCATCACCACTTCCTGGGGCAGAGAGTTCCATAGCCTCTCTGTTCTTACAGTAAAGAATCCTCTTCTATGTTGCTAGTGAAACTTTCTCTGCTCAAGTCGTAGAGGATGTCCCCTTTCGTAGAGGACGTCTGCAAAATCACATGTGCGACATTGCATCTCATTAAAGTTGCACAACTTTATTAGCAGAAGTCACAGTAGTAAGACAGAGGGCAGGGACAGTGGTCAGATGGAGGAATGGCTAAGGCTGGCAGAGGTCAGGGTGGGCACTACACAATGCAAGAGTTCAAGAACACAAACTTGATTGTAAGGCTAAGGCCCCATGTTGCCGAAAGGCAGCATTTTTTGTTACATATTTTGTTGCCTTTTTTTGTGCCAAAATCAGGAATGGTTTGAAAAGGAAAGGAAAATATAATGGAAGCGCTTAGACGTTTCCCTTCTGTTAAATCCACTCCTGTCTTTGGCTCAAAAAAGGCAACAAAATCTGAAAGAAAAAAATGCAGCGTTTTCACAAAATGGCCTTATCCTAAGAAGCAGCAACAAACACACCATAGCAGACAAAGTATCCAAGTAGATCTTATTGCTAGAGAGATATGGTAAAGATCCTTACGAGCATGGGGCATATGGGCATATTCCAAAGGGCTATTAGCATGCAAAAGCAGTTTAAGAGATTAGGAGCTGGTGTATGCACATGATCCACAGACAGAGTGGCTTGATGCAGAAGCAGATTGGAGCACACTAGAAAACCAGAACAATGAGCTGTCGTAATGTTTCAGTTGTGTCCACCTGTGTGCAGCACTAAAATATATGAATACACATAGCAGTAAATACATGAAAGGAATAACTGACATATACCAACACAAAAAAATCAACTTATTAACTTACTTTTAAGTTAATACTTTTCACAATAGGTTGTCCTTAGTTTACAAGGGTTTTCTAAAAATATGCAAAACCATTCAGTCCGTTTCTTGGCCGTCTTATGAAATATACCATTGTGACAAACTGCATTCATGAATCTAAGTGCTCTAAATGCTGCGAGAAAATGATATATTGTCACAGTTTGATTCAAATCAACTTTGAGTGTTTTCTTTGTCAAGAGCGAAAATTTTAGAGGAAGAAAAGTGAGATGCACTGAGTTTAATCATGTGCACCTGCATGAAGAAAGGAACTAATTAACTGTAATATCACTTCACTATGTCATGGCAAATGTTTGTAGGCGCTCTCTGCTCAGTATAATGTATAAAAGCCCAATGTTATATTATCAGTACAAATAGAAATGTCTGCATCAGGGTTCTAACTAGTAACCATGGGACCCTATGGCAAAACTAGTAATGGGGCCGCTCTCTACCATGACCACCTTGAGCAGCAAGTTCAGAACTGTAAAAGTATATGATTATTTTGGTCTCCTTTACACACCGGGATAATATATACAGTGATTTTATAGAACAGATAATGAACACAGTGAAGTTACATTACAGGGATAAAAAACACAGCGATGTCACAGTACAGGGAAAATGCATATAGTGGTGTCACAGTACTGGATAATAAACACAGTGAAGTCACTGTATAGGGATAATATACACCATGACGTCAGACACAACAAGACCACTGTGTATATTGAGCTTTCACAGCAGATGCAGAAAGTAATTTCTAATATCACATGCAGGCAGTGGCTGCTACGGGGTCCGCAACTTTAAGGGGCCTGGTGGGCCCCTGCTCCTACTTTTTTTAAATAGGCCATTACCTGCGGAAGTAACCCCAGCAGAAATCAGGCCCTATTAACTTACCGATCTCCTCTCCTGCTCACGGCTGCCTCCGCTTCCCCTTCTGGTGGGCCCCGTGCATACCATATCATGTTGCTGATGCTAAACAGCGGTAAGTACGGTTGAGGGCCCAAGGCAAGAGTATTTGTTGGGCAAACCCTGTGAGATACGTCTCGAGAGGTTCACCTGACGGTTTAGTTCGGACTGGACATATCCAAACTGAAGCTGCTATTATTATACTCTACGGTCTCTTCAGACCCCAGAGTATAATAATCGGAGGCCCAGGGAAGGTGACAAACATAAAAAACAGTGTTACTCACCTCTCCTCTGCGCTGGCGCGACTGCTGTCTACGGGCCTCTACGTCACGTGGGTCAGGCTGGCGTTACAATGCATAATGACCCTGGAATAACCCACGTCTGTGCTGTGGCCTGTGGCCTGGTCCATCATATTAGGGCTTGCTGCACTGCCACACATGTTGCCACCAGGGGCTCACCGCTAATGAGGCGAAGTGAGGCGGCTGCCTCAGGCGGCATTATCTGTCGCTGTCCGCAGGGCGGCATTTTTACTATTTATTTAAGGTAAACCAGTCCAGGACAGGCCACTTTAAAAAAAAACAAAGCTGAGCGAGGCCTGTCCTGGGCTGGTTTACGAGATCTCCGCATCTAAGCGCAGGTGGTGATACAATGACGTCATTGCGCCTCCTACGCTGAGATGCAGACGTCGCGGACAAGAAAAGGAGGCGGCGGCGGCGGCTCCATCAAGGCATCACAGGTAGGTGAGGAGAACTTTTTTTTTTATATATATATAAATAGGCCGTAACCTGCTGGAGTATCCCCAGCAGGTAACAGCCTATTTATTTACCTGCCCCGCTTCTGCTCGAGGCTGCCTCCGCTTCCCCTTCTGCTATGGGACGCAGAAGGGGAAGTGGATGCCGCTGTGAACAGCCTCTGGCATCGGTGAGTGAGGCTGCGGGCCTCAAATACTACTATTATTATACTCTGGGGTCTTTTCAGACCCCAGAGTATAACGGAGACCAAGGGGAGGTGATAAACATAAAAATCATTGTTACTCACCTATCCTGCGATCCGATGTTACTCCGAGCAGGCTTGGGCCCTATGGTGATGTCATCAGGTTGCGTTGTCGGCCTGATCACGTGACGTGTGTGTGCTATTAAACAGGGCCGAAAGCTGCAGGGAGTGCACCGGTGTCCTGGATAGGTAAGTAACACTGGTTTTTATGTTTGTCACCTCCCCTGGGTCTCTGATCATTATACTCTGGGGTCTGAAAAGTGCAGGGGCCACTATGGAGCATAATACCATGTGCAGGGGCCACTAGGGAGCATAATACCGTGTGCTGGGGCCACTATGGAGCATAATACCATGTGCAGGGGCTGCTGTGAGGCATAATACAGTGTGCAGGGGCCACTATGGAGCATAATACTGTGTGCAGGGGCCGCTGCGAGGCATAATACAGTGTGCAGGGGCCTCTGCGGGCCGTAATACTGTGTGCAGGGGCTGCTGTGGAACATTATGGTGTGTGTAAATGGGGCGCTATAAGCAGGGGCTATGGCGCCTGTTTATATCACACGCTGTCTGTTTATAGTGAACATGTGATATAATTACAGCCTTGTCACATAGACGTGTATAGGACAAGGCTGTAGTTACATTACATGGCCGCTATGAGATGAATGACACTATGTAAACAGAGAAGTGGTCATGGCACTTACACAGGTACCACAGTTCATTCAAACAGCTGATCAGTAGGGGTCCTGGGTTTTTGAGCCCCACTGATTATTTTATTAATGACCTGGAAAACCTTTTAATTAGTTAACACCTGGGGCATTATTAATAAGGGGCACTATTTATACAGGGTACACACGAACATTATTAATATAAAGATGCACTTGGGAGTATTATTCATTATGGGGGGTTATATCATATATTTTATAATTGGGTTAGCAGCAGGATGGGTGTGCAGGTGAGGACAATGTGGGTTGGATGCCTGAAAAAGTGAGGAGCCAAAGATGTCTGTGTTGCAAACTTTACAGAGACAAGTCACAGCTGGAAGAAGTGGTCATGTTATCCATCATGTTCTGAACCTTCTTTGTGTTTTATCCAATAGTTATGTGTTTTTGGCCTCCCATTTGGTTTGTTAATGTGCTGGATCATGTGAAAATTTTGAAGGATAGGTTGCCCCACCTTCTGTCTTCTCCAAATTGTGGTGGAGGAGAATGTAGCAACTCAATTGTGGTGGAGGAGAATGTAGCAACCCAGGGCTACTGTGTGTGTCCGGGATATATCTTTCCAGGTTCTGAACAAGGAGCTGCACTCATTAACACTCGGTGTGGGAGAATTTGCCTGGGAGCTGATCCCAAGAATAGAGAAATTCCAGTTACAGAGATTGGAAAAGTAAAAGAAGATGCTGATGCAATGGAGAGGTACCAAGAAAGTGACATAAGATAGTGAGACAACATAGAGGTTAAGAGACCACGGGTTAATAGATGGAGCATGTACGTGGCAGAAGGTGTCAGAGGAAGTGCAGGAAGGAGGGTGTAGAGAGACAGAAGTAGGTAATAAGTACTATTATCAGTGCTTTGATAGTGAGAATAATAGGGAAAAAGAGGAAAGTGATTCTAAGGAGAAGGAGTTGAAGAAAGTGATTCAGAGAAAGTGATTCAGAAAGAGCAACGAAAAGTAGTAAAATCTCCTAAGTACCCAGAGAAAACACCAGCAAACAGCAGTCTAGAAGGTTGGACCTGCAGAGATTGCGGTCAACAAAACCCTGATTGGAGAAAATTCTGTGCAGTATGTGGAGTTCCCCAACCACACCTGCATCCTCCAAGAGCTGGTCTTTATCCTGTGGTAACATGGACGACCTGTCCGTGGTCCCTCAAGTGGACAAGGGTTGATTTAAGTCAATTGAGAACACATAAAGGATTTGGTGCCAATGTTTGTTTTGTATGCAGGTGGAAGCGCTTCAGCATCATCTTTGGTTTAAATAGATGGTTAACCAGCCGGCCGAACCTGCCTGCCTTAGATGTAGACAGCAAAATCTGTTTCATTTTGTTACTTTGTTATGAACCGTGCCCCAATCGTCCCCCATTGTAGAAAGATTGTCATGAAGACTTAGAAAATGAATAACGTGTCCCATATATAACCTTATTGAATATTCTATTGAATATATATTGAATATACTAACCTTATTGTTTGTAATTCTGGAGTGTGTAGAAGTAGTAGAGAGGCAAAAAGAAAAAGAAAAAAAAACTCCACACACACAAGCCACTGGCCCTTTAAAAACTATGTATTGCAGGTTCTGCTGAATTTTGTAGTTCTACAGTGGGAGAAGTGGAGGTTTAACAGCGCAGCGGTGCATGGGCTGCTGCTTGCATGATAAGAGAACTTGATTTTGTCCTTGAGAGTCAGAACACAAAGTAATTTAATACATGAAGATTGTTTATAACAAGGTTAAGAAAAAATGTGGAAGACCAAGAACCATTGTTAATGCAGATTTTGAGTTTTGGTAATATAGGATTATAATATGAATTCATTCTTGTAAGTGTCCCAGGTCCAGTTTAAATATATTCCAGTGGCTGGACAAATTCAGACTACAGTGTGCCTTACTTATTGTTCTGACTCAATAGCTTGGCTGCAAGTGTGAGGTTGTGAGAGTGTCCTGTAGTCTCTATGCTAACCAGCAATTTACACCAAGATATCTATCAGATAGTGTTCAACTCAACTGAGGAGGCGTAGATAAGATTCCAGATGCTTTAATCCAAGTAAATCTTGTAGAACCTCATACAGCAGTAGGTGAAAAATGATGAAATACCAGGAGCTGAGCAGACATGTTGCTTACAAAGAAGAGAAACTAAACTGAGGGGGAGAGAGGAGGAGCTACAGCATCACAGCTAAGGATACAGAGAGAGAAAAGGGACAAACTACAAAGACAAACAATATCACAGATACATGTCAGTGAATTAAACCAAGTCCTGGGACATGACACTTATGCCTCCTCATGTCACTTTTGCACGTTGCACGTCACTAAAAATCCCTTTTCACCTGTTACCAATAGGTTAAGGGGGGAGAAAGGCACAAGTATTTTCTGCTGACAATATGTTTTTATGCCATAAGAAAACTTTGATGAACCTATTGCTAACGCTGATTTTGCTAACCTTGATTTTGAGTTCTTTTATAGATGGCTCTCGATTTGGGAAGGATGGTAAATTCTACAGTCATGGCCAAAAGTTTTGAGAATGACACAAATATTATATTTTCACATGATCTGCTGCCCTCTGGTTTTTATGTGTGTTTGTCAGATGTTTTTATCACATACAGAAATATAATTGCATTCATATTATGAGTAACAGAAGCTTATATTGACAGTTAGAATGAGTTAATGCAGCAAGTCAATATTTGCAGTGTTGACCCTTCTTCTTCAGGACCTCTGCAATTCTCCCTGGCATGCTCTCAATCAACTTCTGGACCAAATCCTGACTGATAGCAGTCCATTCTTGCAGAATCAATGCTTTAATTTTGTCAGAATTTGTTGGTTTTTGTTTGTCCACCCGTCTCTTGATGATTGACCACAAGTTCTCAATGGGATTAAGATCTGGGGAGTTTCCAGGCCATGGACCCAAAATCTCTATGTTTTGTTCCCTGAGCCATTTAGTTATCACCTTTGCTTTATGGCAAGGTGCTCCATCATGCTGGAAAAGGCATTGTTGAGCGCCAAACTGCTCTTGGACGGTTGGGAGAAGTTGCTCTTGGAGGACATTCTGGTACCATTCTTTATTCATGGCTGTGTTTTTAGGCAAGACTGTGAGAGAGCCGATTCCCTTGGCTGAGAAGCAATCCCACACATGAATGGTTTCAGGATGCTTTACAGTTGGCATGAGACAAGACTGGTGGTAGGGCTCACCTCTTCTTCTCCGAATAAGCTGTTTTCCAGATGTTCCAAACAATCGAAAAGGGGATTCATCAGAGAAAATGACTTTACCCCAGTCCTCAGCAGTCCACTCCCTGTACCTTTTGCAGAATATCAGTCTGTCCCTGATGTTTTTTCTGGAGAGAAGTGGCTTCTTTGCTGCCCTCCTTGAGACCAGGCCTTGCTCCAAGAGTCTCCGCCTCACAGTGCGTGCAGATGCACTCACACCTGCCTGCTGCCATTCCTCAGCAAGCTCTGCACTGCTGGTAGCCCGATCCCGCAGCTGAAACACTTTTAAGAGACGGTCCTTGCTGGTCTTTCTTGGGCGCCCTGGAGCCTTTTTTGCACCAATGGAACCTCTCTCCTTGAAGTTCTTGATGATGCGATAGATTGTTGACTGAGGTGCAATCTTTCTAGCTGCAATACTCTTCCCAGTTAGGCCATTTTTGTGCAGTGCAATGATGACTGCACGTGTTTCTTTAGAGATAACCATTGTTAACAGAAGAGAAACAATGATGGCAAGCACCAACCTCCTTTTAAAGTGTCCAGTGGTGTCATTCTTACTTAATCATGACAGATTGATCTCCAGCCCTGTCCTCATCAACACCCACACCTGTGTTAATAGAGCAATCACTGAAACGATGTTAGGTGGTCCTTTTAAGGCAGGGCTGCAATGATGTTGAAATGTGTTTTGGGGGATAAAGTTCATTTTCTAGGCAAATATTGACTTTGCAAGTAATTGCTGTTAAGCTGATCACTCTTTATAACATTCTGGAGTATATGCAAATTGCCATTAGAAAAACTGAAGCAGTAGACTTTGTAAAAATTAATATTTGTATCATTGTCAAAACTTTTGGCCATGACTGTACACCATTATTCTATGCCATGGTCCCTAAACACGAGGTGAAATAAGCAGAATCCCCCTAAAAGCACTCACTGAAACAGTGTAAAATGGCTGAGGGTAAGCCTGATGGGCTTTCGGTTTAGCACAGGACTATCGTCCAATCTGTGCGTTTAATGTTAAGCCTAAAAGGATGTCCAGGCAAGTCAGTAGGTTTTGTAGGACTTGCTGCTACCCGAACAGGTGGGCATAATCAAAGTCAAGGCACACACCAAGGCTGATACAAAAGAAAGTAGAGGTAACATGTGGGCAGATACTGCCACCAAACTAGCTGCAGAAAAGCCTAGGGAACATGCCTCAGCACAGGAGGTCACCATACTGGACCAAAACTCTCAGCTCTCTTTTCAGGTTCTAAAAATACTGCAGGACCAAAATGGCCCAGAAGAAAAGAAGATTTGGAAACTGCAAGGAGGAAGAAAAAAGGTGAACAAGTCCTGATGGGCAGTGGTAAGAGAGTATGTTACCGAGAGCATTGTTCCCAAGGATGGCGCAAGCAGCCTGAAGTGCATCACTCAGAAGTAGCCATGCGTGACCTGGTGAGCAGATGATGGGTAGCTGCAGGATTTAGCATCACTGCAGTCAGATACGTGTAAGCCTGCATAACATGTGTCAAACACAATGTAGGCCAGAAGGTGAAAGGTTTCTTAGAAACACACCCCGAAGTCCTTGTACCTGTTTCAGAGATTGCGGGTTAACTATATACAGTTACCAAAGATGGGAAGGTACATGCTTGTGTGTATTGATCTCTCTTCAGGATAACCTGAGGCATTTCTGGTGCAGAAAGCCACCGCAAAAGGAACTGCAGATAAACTACTGAAAGAAGTAGTGTGCAGGTATGGGATCCCCGAGACCATCAAAGAGATCATGGAACTCACTATACAGGACAGGTAACGAGAGAAATAATGGAGGCTGTGAGGGTACAGCAAGTGGTCCTTACCTATACCATCCCCAGAGAAGTGGAGAATATTGTCACTTGTATTTGTTTTTCTGTAAGGGACACTCCTGACAGAACAATTGGCCTCAGCCCCTAGAGTATTTGGATTGTATTTTTCACAATTGTTCCAGATGTAGTATGGTGTGCAGACTGACTATGTGATTGATTGCCAAAAACATTTGACTAATGTACACTCTTGAGTTTCCTCTTTCCTTCCAGATCCTGAGTTAGTGGAAGGATATAAGATGAACCTATAAGCTACAACCCAAAGATTGGATGGAGATAAAGAGACACGTGAGAAGGGCCTCGATGCAACGGTCCCTTCCAGGTCCTGGTGACAACCAGTACAGCTGTGAAACTACAAGGAAAACCTTGTTGTCATGGTGGTGTCCCCACTGGATGATGTTCTTAAAGACAAATGGGACAATAAACTGTTAAAGGATATGATATGGATCCTGAGAAGAAAACCTAAAGACTATTGGACTGATGGATTTGCACCCATAATCCTGTTATGCTTCTATGCAATGTACAGACTGATCATATGTATTGTAGAGAAATGTACTGCCTGTAAGAAAGAGACATAAGTGAATATGACCAGCACTGCAGACGTGTATATCCCACTCAATGTGTGCAGGAAGTCAGAATGTTGTGATGTTTGACACAATAGTATGTCCACATGACCTGGAATCTGGTGAAGAAGGTTAAAAAGTCCAGCAGTTCAGGAAACTGAAAGTACAGGCATTGAGCCATCCTGTTGTGTTAAAATCACAAACAGGTGGGATTATGTTATAGAAATTAAGTGTCTGTCTCTTTAACTTCTCATTAGCTTGCTGTTCTTAAAAAATTATAGAAATGCATTTAGTAGAAGAAGCTTACAGCCTTCGATGATAAGGATATCCACTGAGAGCAAGGCCAGACACCCAGTCTAGGGCAGCATGTCCTAGTGGACTTACTTGTTTATAAACTTTCTGTGAGCCGTCCTTCGAGAAGGCTGGAGATTAACCCTACTTACGCAAACAGCCCCCAGCACGTAGCTGCGCAGTTTCTCCCCTCAGATGTGCAATGGTCCCAGCCATTCTTTGCATTATGCAGCTCATAGTACTAATATACTTTGATTATTGAGATGAGTGGGGGGGGGGTGTCAAGACCCTCCTCCCTCCAATGGTCAATCAGGTTAACCAGTTTTCATGCATGCTCTGTTATAATTCATAATTATTTACTGTTCTCTATAAAAGCTTATGCTATGTTTTTAATAAACACAACTTGCTTAACACCGACTGAGCGTGTCAGGCTGGTTCTTTCTCTGTGAGCTCACAGTATATATATACCAATATGGATTATAAATAATTTGGCACCACTTGACAATCAGGATTTTGAACCCAGTTTGGGTTTCGATAACAGTGGTCCAAAGGGAAGAGAAGGGAAATGTGAACGATTAGTTAGAGACGTCGCCTGTAAGTCACAAAATGTTACTGCCCTGTATTCACCTAAATGATAGAGGATAAATATCTGAGTGATGGGGGTTTGTCTGCTGAGACCCCCACTGAGCCTGAGAATTGGGTTTTTTCCCCCCACTGGGTGGGAATTCAGCCTGACCACAGCCAGGCTGAATATAGGTGTGTCACTTGGTGGATGGATGAACCCGCGTGGCTCTCATTCACTTCAATGGGAGTGCCAAAGATACCCGAAGTCCAGTACTCACCTGCCTGCGGCGCTCCTATTATAGAGAACGTGGGATCGTCCATCCACCAAGCAGAAGATGTGTGAAGTTACTTTCATTGTTAATACCATGTTGTTGATCTGATACTGAAGTAATGCAGTAAGAAGAATTCTTAAAAACTGTTTCATAACTTTGTGTATTGTGCGACGATAACAGCATGTGAAGCTAGTAGCATGTAAACTCAATTTTTTTTTGGGGGGGGGGGCATCTTTTTATAGTCTGCCTCAGGCAGCAAAGAGGCTAGGTTCACGACTGGTTGCCACTACCACTGCCACCACTCAGCCAGACATGTGCTGTAGCCTTGTCCATCATATTCCACTATACCACACTCCAAGTGGCTGACAGCCACAAATTTGTCTCCCAAATAACAATAAGCACTAAAAAAACATTGTTTTTTGCAATATAATCGCCAAGTGTGTCTAAGAAACCACGGGAAAGCACTTTTCCCTAATAAATAAAATGTTATGATTGTCTTAAATGTTACAATGCATAGAGCCGAGTGTCAGTGCAGTGTATGGTATCCACTGATCATTCATCTTTCCATAGACATACGTTTCAGTTTCACTTTGGAATAACTTTGGCTGTGTTTACCTTAGAGAAATAGAAGTTGGATGGATAGATTCTACACTACGTGTTAAGCCAATTTAATGTGTGGTTCATACCGAACTTGTTCAACACGAAACAAATCTTGGTCCTGAGCCACACGAAGCCAATGTGAACCGAGAGCAAGGCAGGTGGTTTGGACTCCGCAACCAGAAATGAACGCACACGCAGTAGTTCAAGAAAAAAATATATATTTACTATAAGTTAATAAAGGTCAGTTAAAGGTAAAATGACAGGGCTAAAGACAAGCAAAATATACAATATAGCATGAACAATTTCAAGGCAAATTCTGCAATGGTTTCTACTTTTACTCTGTCCACTTCTGCAGTATGGACACTGAATGAACAATATACTCAAAACTATCCCTAACTGACCCTGACTTCACATTTGGGTGCACCCCCTTTTCCCCAGTGGTCCAGGTGGACCGCTTACAGTCCGTAGAAGCGCGCGGTGGGGCCCAAAGTCGGTCCTTTCTTTTATAGTGAAGCGTCCTCTCCTCACGGTTATCAGGATCTTGGGAGAAATGAAGTCCTCTTTAACAGACAGGGAAACCAACTGAATGCAATGTAATCCAACAGCAGATTCCACTCAGCACACTGACAGTCCTGCCGAATCCATACACTGAGCTGGGATGTAAGCCGGGATTTAGCAGGTGCCGTCCAGTACATCAACAGCACTGCGAGTCTCTATCTGTGGTATCCATATACACAGTCACAATGTCAGTCTCACTGATCAGCCACTGAGCACAGTTCCTTTCACGTGGACTCACTAGTCCTGTTGTCTCTTTACACTCTGTTTGTCTCTGGACCAAGATACAGCTTAGCTGTACAGAAAAATCTCCACACCAGTTCAATACAACACTTGCCAAGATGGCTGCTGCTCTCTGTCTCGTCACTTCCTGCTTCTCTGCTCACACTCTGTCTGCAGAACAGGCAGGCTGACATAAAAGGGGGGGGGGGGTCTCACTCCAGCATCATGTCACAATTACAATGGCTGCTGTCTTAAAGGAACAGAATCACAGAAATACATTCAACATTAACAGTTTATACAGACAAATGAAGCTTAAGACAACATTGGCTGTCTCTTACATATTCCCCCCCACTTTAAGATTGGCAGTCCCTGCCTATGACTGTATATCCAGAGGGTTGTACTTTTATGCACAGGGTGGTAGTATACCGATGTATGGCAGGCCAAACAAACTCATCCTGCGCATACCGAACAGGGGGAATACCAGCATTTGGCCTAGTGGTCCGTCTGAGGACCGGTGGTATATTATGGGGTGCTGCAGCTATGGGCTGAGAAGGACCAGCGGATTCCGCACCAGAGGGGGCACAGGCCGGAGATACAGTAGTCACAGGTGGAACATCCCCAGGAGCAGGGATCGGCCAACAATCATCCTCCTCGTCGGAGGCCCATTCCGCACCTCCATTCTCTGACTGTGGGAGCTCATTCACATTGGCAGGCCCATCGTGATTTGTCCCTTCAGAATGACACAGGCGCAACATATTTCGGTGAAGTACTCGAACACAATCAGTTCCTTCTTTCTGGACCTGGTACACTGGCCCATTCGCATACTTGCGGCCAACAACACGATACGGCAAAGCCTCCCATCTGCTTTCCAATTTCCCTTGGGGTTTCTTGACACGAACTAGCACCAGGTCGCCTGGTTGCAATGGTGCTTCTTGCACTGGGGTCTTATCAGGATGGGGATGTTCTTGCAGGCGCTGCCGCACCAATCGATGGATCGTCTCAAGTCTCTGCCGATGCGCCCGCACCCAAGAGGTTGGATCCCTCGGAGGGAACCCATCCACATCATTCAACTGTAATTCTCCTATACTTCGCCCAGACCGCCCAAAGAGAAGTGTATAAGGAGAGTACCCCGTTGTAGAATGGACCTGATTGTTGTAGGCCCACACCATTTCAGACAAGAACTGAGGCCACTGTAACTTCTTGTCTTCCTCCAGAGTCCGCAGCATCTGTAGCAGAGTTCTGTTGAATCTTTCACAGGCCCCATTTCCCTGAGGGTGGTATGGAGTCGTGTGCGACTTCTTTATCCCGTAGATACATTGAACTTCTTTCATTACGTGTCCCTCAAAGCAGGCGCCCTGGTCGGAGTGGATGCGTTGGGGGCACCCATATACTCGAATGAAATCTTGGCACAGAGCACGAGCTGCTGACTCAGCTGTCTGGTCCTTGGTGGCGGTTACCACCGCAAATTTGGTGAAGTGATCCACCATTACGAGGCAATACTGGTGTCCGCTATTGGATGGGCCCACCATTAGATAGTCTATCATGACGATTTCTAAAGGTTCCTGGGTCACGATGGTTTGCAGGGGAGCTCTCTGTTCTATTGCCTTATGGATCTCACAAGTTCGACAGCTGCGGCATACTTCTTCGACCATTTGACGAAGACCAGGGCAGTAAATCAGTCGCTGTAACCAACGAAAGGTCTTCTCATGACCAAAATGTCCATTCTTATTATGAGCCTCAAGTGCCAAGGAGCGAGCCAGTTCACTAGGCACCACAATTTGGTATCGAATGTCGATCTCAGAAGGTAAATAGACCTTTCGGCATAGCACTCCATTTTTCATCTCCAACTTTTCCCACTGACTCAAAACAGATAATATCTCACGTGTCAGTCGTTCTCTTTCCTCTCTACAGGGCTTCTGGCCTTTCTCAACACACTTGATCATCTGCGCCAGCCCCTCATGGGTCTGTTGTATCTGTGCCCATTCCTGTCGTGAGGGACCAAAGAAAGGAGCCATTTCAGTCCCCTCCATCTCAAACTGATTAGTGGCGGTCAAGGCCTGTGAAAATCTGCTGAAATCGGGCACCTCCACATGCTCCAACTCATGATCCACGTCTTCTGTGGGGGTCTGGGCAGTTACCCTAGAAAGTCCATCAGCATTCTGGTTCTCTGTCTTGGACCGATACTTAATGCGGTAATTGAATGTAGACATTCGGGCTATCCACCTCTGCTCTAACGCCCCGAGCTTGGCATTTTCCAGGTGAGCTAGTGGGTTGTTGTCAGTCAGTACTAAAACTTCAGCACCGGTCAAATATTCAGAGAATTTCTCGGTCATGGCCCATACCAGTGCCAACAGCTCCAATTTAAATGAACTATAATTCTCGGGGTTTCTTTCAGAATCTCTCAAAGACCGGCTGCCGTACGCTATGACCCTCTCCTGGCCATCCTGAAGCTGGGAAAGCACTGCTCCAAGACCATACAGGCTTGCATCTGTATATAGCTGGAACGGCAAGTGGTAATCAGCATATGCCAAGATTGGGGCTGTTGTCAGTGCATCCTTCAATGCCTGGAAGGCTTGTTCCTGTTCAGGTCCCCACTTCACGGACCGGTTCTTTGGACCACCGGATGTGCCTCGTAGGAGAGCATTAAGTGGTGCTGCTACCTTGGCGAAATCCTTAATAAACCGTCGATAGTAACCGGCTACTCCAAGGAACGCCCTCACTTCTCGCAGGGTAGTCGGTATCGGCCAATCTTGAACAGCCGCTATCTTGTCTCTTGATGGTCTCACCCCTTCTCCTGATACGCGGTGACCCAAGTAATCAATTTCAGATTGGAACAACCGACATTTACTGGGTTTCAATTTGAGCCCATGTTCCCGCAATCTTCGAAATACTTGCCCCAACTGGTGGAGATGGTCTTCAAAGGTCGCAGAATACACTATAATGTCATCCAAGTAGATGAGAGTGAACTCAAAGTTGAAATCACCGAGACATTTCTCCATCAACCGCTGAAACGTTCCGGGTGCATTTGTCAACCCGAAGGGCATCCGGTTAAATTCGTATAGTCCCATGGGCAAGATGAATGCCGTCTTCTCCTTGTCTTTTGTGGCCATCGGCACCTGCCAATACCCACTAGCCAGATCTAGTGAGGAGAAGTACCGGGCTCTCCCTAGCACTGAGAGGGACTCCTCAATCCGTGGCAAGGGGTAGGAATCTCGTACGGTGCAAGCGTTTAACTTCCGATAGTCTACGCAAAATCGGATGGACCCATCTTTTTTTCTTACTAACACCACAGGAGCCGCCCAGGGACTCTGGCTTTCTTGGATGATCCCACCCTGTAGCATCTTAGCTAACAGTTCTTTCACTTCCTGATACAACTGTGGAGGAATTTGTCGGTAGCGCTCTCTAATTGGAGGGGTGTCTCCTGTGGGAATCTCATGGTAGATCCCTGTGGTACATCCAAAATCTTCAGCATACCGTGCAAAGGTGGCTTGGTTCTCCCACAACAGCTCATCTACCTTCTGCACCCATTCCAGAGAACATGAACTTACATCCATCTTCATCTGTTCTCGAATTGCACAGCCATTCCATTCAGAGGTGGGTTCCTCATCTTCTCCCATGGACACAGTTACGGTCCACTCATCCCTTTCAGTCGGCTTCAGCTGCATTGGAGTTACTTTCCTTACTTCCTCCGGAGTCACATAGATGTTAGCCAGCAGCCTCCCTGGGGTCAGGTCCACACTCTGGTCCTGAGTGTTTACACATCGAAGTGGTACTCTTCCATTGCGAACTATTGCCAAGGAACGGGCCACTAGCGGATCAACACCTCCTTCGGCTGCCTGCAGTGGTTCTACCAACACAGCTATGCCCTCTAGTTTCCGACAGGTGCCTACGGGCATGGACACTATTGTCTCCCGACTGGGTGGCAGTGTAACTTTTGTATGCAAAGGAACTGAAATTCGAGCCAGAGGACGCTGTGCATCTGAACTTTTCTGTAAGCCACATGTCCGGATCAGCCGCTGGAAAGCTGTTTGAGTAGGCCGATGGGTGGTGGTTTCTTTCCAATAACCGTGACCTTTCTTTTCAAAGAGGATCTGATCTAATTCTTTTAACACATTCATCCCCAAAATGACAGGGACCTTTACTTCATGTGACTCCTGTACCACCACAATGCCTTTCCTACCTAGATCTTGGCCACATACCCGGACATTCATCCAGGCCACTCCCACGACCGGAACTGGTAACTGGTTAGCTGCGACCACTCGTACGAATGTATGGGGATCATATTTCACATGTTGCCGGAAGTACCGTTCATAACAGTCTCTACTCAAGGTCGTTACTTGGGAACCCGTGTCAATCATCCCGGTAACCGGAATACCCTCAATTTCCACCTGTATGACAGGACTTGCAGCGATCAGGTCATCATCAGGGCATTCTCCCCACATAGTCTCCTTGTCAGTCTCCCCTACTACACGCCCTTCAGCAGCAGGGGACTTCAGTTTAACGGCGGTCTCTCATAAGTTTGTCGCTGCTCTGGACATCTAGCAGCAACGTGGCCCATCCGTCCACACTCCCAGCAGCGTATCCCCCGTCGTTCTGGCCATCTGTTTGGGCCCCTTCGGTAAGCCCCTTCGATTTCTCCTGAGCACTGCACTAAATGATTTGGACCCCTTCGGTAGGTCCTATCCTCACCCCTCCAGCGGGGTGGTGGGTGATTCTGACTTGCTGGGTGTGGATGGCTCACCCTTTCATCTCCAGTCTTCTGGAAGTCTGCAATTTTCATAGACTGCTCATCACAACGAGTGTGCAAGTGTTCCATTTGTTCTTGCAGTTTCTGCATTACTGTGAGAATTTCTTTAACCGTCCCTTTTTCTACTGTCTCTGAGCCAGAACTAGCCCCCTGTGACAAAGTAACTCCAACTGCGGTCTGCGGCCTCGGGACCATACTATTGGCACGGGAGATGGCCTCTACCTGTACATCATGGAATTTAGCATCAGTCTCTCGTCGTATAAAATCCTGCATAGTCACAGTTAAACTGCCGTCACGTATCCCCAGGACAAACTGGTCACGGAGAGTCCGATCAGAGTTACAGAAGGCTGGCGAGCCCCCTCTTTCCTTCCTTTGAATATCTCGGAGCAGTTCTTGTAGGGCATTTGCATATTGGGGAAGGCTTTCATTCTCCTGTTGTACCCTCTGGAAGAACCGAGCCTGCAGAGACCCCAGCAATGCAGTTTCTCCATAAATGGTTTCTAGAATCTGGACTACTTGCTCAAATGTCTGCCTTTGTTCAAATGGCTCAGTATCACCGTGGTCTTAGCATCCCCTTGTAATGTCAATATTGCTAGCTCTACTAGTACTTCTGGTGCGGTCTGGTACATTCGCTGTATCATTCGTATCTGTTCCACCCACATACTCACTGACATATTATTGCCATCAAATTTAGCTAACTGACTCATTATAGCCCCTGCTGGCATTCTTCCTCCAGCACCATTCTCCCGAACGGGTGCGTCACCGTCCATTCTGGTAAGCGGATCCTGCCGACTACGCCAATTTGTGAACCGAGAGCAAGGCAGGTGGTTTGGACTCCGCAACCAGAAATGAACGCACACGCAGTAGTTCAAGAAAAAAATATATATTTACTATAAGTTAATAAAGGCTAGTTAAAGGTAAAATGACAGGGCTAAAGACAAGCAAAATATACAATATAGCATGAACAATTTCAAGGCAAATTCTGCAATGGTTTCTACTTTTACTCTGTCCACTTCTGCAGTATGGACACTGAATGAACAATATACTCAAAACTATCCCTAACTGACCCTGACTTCACATTTGGGTGCACCCCCTTTTCCCCAGTGGTCCAGGTGGACCGCTTACAGTCCGTAGAAGCGCGCGGTGGGGCCCAAAGTCGGTCCTTTCTTTTATAGTGAAGCGTCCTCTCCTCACGGTTATCAGGATCTTGGGAGAAATGAAGTCCTCTTTAACAGACAGGGAAACCAACTGAATGCAATGTAATCCAACAGCAGATTCCACTCAGCACACTGACAGTCCTGCCGAATCCATACACTGAGCTGGGATGTAAGCCGGGATTTAGCAGGTGCCGTCCAGTACATCAACAGCACTGCGAGTCTCTATCTGTGGTATCCATATACACAGTCACAATGTCAGTCTCACTGATCAGCCACTGAGCACAGTTCCTTTCACGTGGACTCACTAGTCCTGTTGTCTCTTTACACTCTGTTTGTCTCTGGACCAAGATACAGCTTAGCTGTACAGAAAAATCTCCACACCAGTTCAATACAACACTTGCCAAGATGGCTGCTGCTCTCTGTCTCGTCACTTCCTGCTTCTCTGCTCACACTCTGTCTGCAGAACAGGCAGGCTGACATAAAAAGGGGGGGGGGTCTCACTCCAGCATCATGTCACAATTACAATGGCTGCTGTCTTAAAGGAACAGAATCACAGAAATACATTCAACATTAACAGTTTATACAGACAAATGAAGCTTAAGACAACATTGGCTGTCTCTTACACCAAAACTAAACAAATCTTTCGAGGTTAACCCATCTACCACATTCCTTAAGGGGAAATTTTAATTTTCCTCATAATTAAAACTGTTGTATTAACTATACAAGCAACCCCACAAAAATCTTTATTTTCTGGCCCGTTAGAAAGGTACATAATGAATAGAGAAACTGACTTCCTGTCCACACATGAGACACTGTATAAGCTGGAAAGTCCTATTGCTGGTCATATGACAAAGATGAGGAACAGATAACTCACAAAGACAGTCACCATAAGAAGATTACCACAATTTACATGCCACGTTTTTGTGAGAGTGTTTTATGTTAAAAGGTTTTCAGTGGGGAAAAAAAAGTATTTAGTCAGCCACCAATTGTGCAAGTTCTCCCACTTAAAAAGATGTAATTGACATCATAGGTAGACCTCAACTATGAGAGACAAAATGAGAAAACAAATCCAGAAAATCACATTGTCTGATTTTTTAAAGTATTTATTTGCAAATTATGGTGGAAAATAAGTATTTGGTCATCTACAAACAAGCAAGATTTCTGGCTCTCACAGACCTGTAACTTCTTCTTTAAGAGGCTCCTCTGTCCTCCACTCATTACCTGTAGTAATGGCACCTGTTTGACATTGTTATCAGTATAAAAGACACCTGTCCACAACCTCAAACAGTCACACTCCAAACTCCACTATGGTGAAGACCAAAGAGCTGTGGAAGGACACCAGAAACAAAATTGTAGACCGGCACCAGGCTGGGAAGACTGAATCTGCAATAGGCAAACAGCTTGGTGTGAAGAAATCAACTGTGGGAGCAATAATTAGTAAATAGAAGACATACAAGACCACTGATAATTTCCCTCGATCAGGGGCTCCATGCAAGATCTCACTTGTGGGGTCAAAATGATCACAAGAACGGTGAGCAAAAATCCCAGAACCACACGGGGGAACCTAGTGAATGACCTGCAGAAAGCTGGGACTAACGTAACAAAGGCTACCGTCAGTAACACACTACACCGCCAGGGACTCAGATCCTGCAGTGGCAGACGTGTCCCCCAGCTTAAGCCAGTACATATCCAGTCTCGTCTACAGTATAGTTTGCTAGAGAGCATTTGGATGTTCCAGAAGAGTATTGCGAGAATGCCATATGGTCAGATGAAACCAAAGAAGAACTGTTTGGTAGAAACACAACTCGTCGTGTTTGGAGGAGAGTGAATGCTGAGTTGCATCCAAAGAACACCATACCTACTATGAAGCATGGGGGTGGCAACATCATGCTTTGGGGCTGTTTCTCTGCAAAGGGACCAGGACGATTGATCCGTGTACATGAAAGAGTAAATGGGGCCATGTATCGTGAGATTTTGAGTGCAAACCTCCTTCCATCAGCAAGGGCATTGAAGAGGAAACGTGACTGGGTCTTTCAGCATGACAATGATCCCAAGCACACCGCCAGGGCAACGAAGGAGTGGCTTTTGTAAGAAGCATTTCAAGGTCCTGGAGTGGCCTAGCCAGGCTCCAGATCTCAACCACATAGAAAACCTTTGGAGAGGGTTGAAAGTCTGTTTTGCCCAGCGACAGCCCCAAAACATCACTGCTCTAGAGGAGATCTGCATGGAGGAATGAGCCAACATACCAGCAACAGTGTGTGCCAACCTTGTGAAGACTTACAGAAAATGTTTGACCTCTGTCATTGCCAACAAAGAATATATAACAAAGTATTGAGATGAAGTTTTGTCATTGACCAAATACTTATTTTCCCCCATAATTTGCAAATAAATTCTTAAAAAATCAGACAATGTGATTTTCTGGATTTGTTTTCTCATTTTGTCTCTCATAGTTGAGGTCTACCTATGATGACAATTACAGGCCTCTCTCATCTTTTTAAGTGGGAGAACTTGCACAATTGGTGGCTGACTAAACACTTTTTTTCCCCACTGTAAACAAATCAATGTATAATGAAAAGTCCAACAAAATTCTTCACTGTTTTCATGACAATGTTGCCAGTGAATGGCATTTCTTGTTTAAATTCAGAAGCAAACCTAATCCTTCTGTAAACTGACGAGTTGACAGTTTTAACCAGTCTAGTTAAGGCCGTGTTTAGACAGTGCTTTTTAACCTCTTTAATTACCAACGACGTACCTGTAGAGGTTGTATGAAGAGGAGTCAGGAGCTAAGCCCTCATCATACAAGGCAGGCATTGGATATAATACAGCCAACACCATCATTACAATTTTGGAATGATCATTGATGGCAGCGATCACTTGACAAAATAACTGGAGCTTGTTGATGGCTCCTAGACCTATCATTTCTATGGTAACATTACACGCAGCCAGAATTGTGTAATAGAAGACCAACAATTGCCTGCGGCCTGCAGATTCACTGTTCCATGGGAGGAAAGTACTCCTAGCATCATTGTGATGCAAGTAGTCCCACCTCCTCACTGGAAATCCGATTGATGTACAGACCAGATTTTCCGGTCCAGATTGCATTGTGTGCATAGGCCATATGAGCCAAACACAGCAGAACTCAGAGTGACAAATTGTAGCAAACCACAGCAGAAAAACCACGTCTCATCTGAGAACAGGGCTAGGTATTTAAAGGTATTCTGTCTCTGAACATAAGCCAAAATGTTCCCATTTGCTTGTCTGTTATATATTGACTAAGCTATATATACATGAAACTCCTTTCACTTTTATTACCAGAAATGACCCATGAATGAACTGTAGCAGAGAGGGGCAATTCGTTCTGAGACCGGTACAACCTGAATATTCCAAATTGTTTGGTTTTTAATGAAACTGAATACTTTGTGATTCATCTCAGAAGAACTAAAATGGTCACAATGCACAGTGAAAATGCAGAAGAGATACGTGTGTGATGTCCTGGCATCACCTGACAGACAGCGTTTCAGTAATAACCAGTGGTAGGTGGACACCTTACACTGCTCATGTCACATACAGTATATAAGATGCTGTGGGCAGGAACGCAAGGTATTATAATGAAAGTGAAGCTACAGGTAGGATGTGTTATTCATCACTGCATGATCCGAAACAGTTACTCAATTTTCTTCTGTAATACACAGCAGCAATACTTGCAATAGAGCTGCAACTGTGCTTAGTGAGCCTGATTGCTGAAGAAGAGACACTGGACAATTAACTCTTTCATTACCAATAATCTAATTTTGTCTGTTTTACATTAGAGCAGTTTGATCTGTGACCGTTCACAGAGTGTTACATTGTTTTTACTGACAAAGTTAGTCCTGTTAGTGAAAAATTATTTGTTAAGGGTTATTTTTTTTGTTATTTAATTTTTCAATATGATTTCTGTATCAATTCTTCACATTTTTCTAGATCTCTGCTTGCTGTCACTCGTGATGGACAGTCCATGGTAATATTATAGACACACAAGTGCACAGCTCATTACATTCACGGCACAGTAATCAGACATCTTTCCGGTAACAAGCCATGCACCTGTGTGTCCATAACATAACTTTATATCACATAACCATGAACTGATTTTTGACTTTTCATTGCTTTGCTATTTTTCTTGAAACATTGTTTTGTAAAAAAAAAAAAAAAAAAATTATTGCTAATCACTATTAAATTCACCCCTTCAAAGTCACATTAAATGGCAAAAACCCTCCCGAAAAGGTAACTTTTTTTTCATTTTGCAGAATTTGAATTTATGGCTCAAATAAATATAACTCTGGTGTCTTATGTGCAATGTTAACCAGTAACATTTTATCTTTCTCGCCATTCCTGCTTTCATAACTTTTTATATTTTATTCCAATGTAGCTTTACGAGACCATGTATTTTGTGGGTACACAAGACTTTTCAATCAGTTTTTATTACTTTTTGTTTTGGGGAGATGAGATGATCAGAAAACATCGATTCTGGCATCTGAATTTTAGGGTGTATGACGTTTATCATGTAGAATAAATAACATAATTTTATTTTAGGGGTTGTTACGGATGTAGTGATACCAATTTGTGGGGGGGTCATTAGCAAGGGGGAAAAAAATCTATTTTTACTTTTTTTTTTTCTGTAAAACGACTTAGGTACTGCGCTCAGCATTGACCGCAGCATATAAGGGTTTAAGGGCCAAGTATGCTTTCTGATTGATAAGGCAGGGAGTTATGTCATGATTAAAATCCCATGACATTCCCTCCCCTGGAGTTATCTGAAGTGATAGGTACAGGAGTATAATAGAATTATCTTATTCTCTCCCTGTACTGTCAGCTGCATGTGTTCTGCACACTGGTTAAAGTGAAAGTTGAAAGCATTTGGAACTCTAGTTTAACCAGTGATATCTCAAAATCTAGATGGACTACAGACATGATTCTTGGATTTAAAACAAGACCAAGATTGCAGCTCTAGCCATATGGCTCTGGAGTTTGAGCTGTTTAAAGTGACAGTGTCCCTGAACGATTCCTGCTTGGGAAGAACTATAATGCACTTTGCTCAAACCCCAAGCAGAGCTTGCTCAAAGTTGTGGGGTGATTAAAGAAACTTGCCACTAAGTGATAAGTCACCTTTCATTTGAATATCTTTGAATAAACACTAAAAGCACTACAGCTTTAAGCACATCTTTGAGTGTTGAGGCCTGTGATTGGTCACATGGGGCACGCTGACATTATGACATCAGCACGCCCCATGTAACCGCTGAGGCCCAATCACAGGCTTCAGCGGTGACCACATGGTCACATGAAGTCAGCCACAGGCCAAAAATGTCCAGAAGATGACGCCAGGAAATGTGAGTATAAATGTTTGCTATTTTTACTCACCTTCCCTGGGCAGGCTTGTATTGGAAAGGGTCCTGACGGCACATGACACATGATGTGAGGCCCCTTTTCATTAGTGATGTGGCCAGGCCTGAACCTGACTCAGTCAGTCCAACACTGAACTCCAGTATTGGAATTTTTTTTGTACACTACCAAATTAGAAATCCATGGCAAAGTGCAAGATCAGCAAGCACAAAATTAGCCAAGAGGCCAGGGCTGGCTTCAGCTCCCGGCTTACCTGGGCAAGTGGTGGGGGCTCACTCAGCAGTGGCATAATGGTGCGGTGTACAGGGCCCATGGCCAGCTGGAAATGACTAGGGCCTGGACCACCATGATAGTGGTTGGGGAGAGCGTGGTTCCCCGACCACTATACATACTGCTAATGGAAAGGGGCCTGGCAATTGCCGAGCCCCTTTCCAATAGATGCCAGCCCAGGGGAGGTTACTAAAAATAAAAAAATACTTATACTCACCTCTCCTGGGCTCAGCATCCTCTCTGGAGTTCTTCCTGCCAGTGACTGAGGTCACCAGTGTAATGACGTCATATGATACTGTGTGGGGGCCACTGTGGAACATATGATACTGTGTGGGGGCCACTGCAATTGGAGCAAATTGTCTTGCTGGATCTTGCCGCAGATTCATTCCAGTAGGTCTCCCTCAGCAAAAAACACCCATTTTCGATAGTTTTTTTGCTGCAGTGTGCATGAGTTACTCCAAAAGGGTCCCACTGGGGATCTGTCGCCCAAGGGCCCACATAAACCTGGAGTTTTACCTGCAAGGGGTGTGCAGGCACACATGTAGGAACTATGTCTCTCCATAAGTGAAATGGCATCACCAGCTCATTTAGCAAAATAAAATTGGCAGTGGCACCAAGTGAGCAGGACTGTTCTATTCTTTCTCCCCATGATCTTCTTTGTAGAGAGGCTACATCCATATCTAGCATCATCGTCGTTATTTTTGCCATCTCCATCTCTTCACTCGCACCTGGCCAAATTACTGGCGGTGCAGTCACTGCCATGTTACTTAGTGGAATCAACTGTGTTTCGCCAACTAAAGGCATGTGTACAGTCTTGTTGGAGATTACCTAGCTGCCATTATTTCTCTAGGAAAGCTGTTCCTGCTTGATATCACCATGTGGTCTTCTCCTTGTAAATGTCCATTTGGGGAAAGGTGCACACCACCGTCAACAAGTGGAGCAGCAATTATGGGCAGGGACAATACATAGCTTTCCTGGCCCAATGGGTCATTGTTTTGCGCGTCAGCGGCCACAGTGTAGAAATGAAGCCCATCATTTCATTGCTGTAAGTTGAGGAACACATTGAGTGGCACTGTGGCATATGCTAGAGCGTCAGTTTGAGCAGCAGTATATCATACCTCCCAACTTTCAAATTTAGCTCCACCCACTTCTATGTTGACTCCGCCCATTGTCATCTATTTTTCCATGTGCCCCCACACAGTATAATGCTCCTACAGTCACCCTAACATTATATGCCCCCACATTATAATGGTCCCCTCCAATTTCCCCACAGTGCTAAGTCCCTCTCCTCGTGCCCCAGTTTAAACTGCCAGAAACTAGAGGGGGACATTAAACTAGGGCAGCTGGAGGGTGACATTAAACTATGGGGCAGCTGGCGATTGACATTAAACAGTGGGGGTAGTTAGAGGGGGACATTAAACTGGGGGCAGCTAGAGGCAGCTACCCCCCCACTGTTTAATGTCCTCCTCCAGTTAACCCCAGTTTAATGTCGCCCTCCATCTGCCCCCTCAGTTTAATGTACCCCCTCCATCTGCCCCCAGTTTAATGTCCCCCTTCATCTGCCACCAGCTTCATGTCCCCCTTCACCTGCCACCATCTTAATGTCCCCCCTTCATCTGCCACCAATTTAATGTCCCCCTTCATCTGACCCCAGTTTAATTGCCCTCTCCATCTACCACCAATTTAATGTCCCCCTTTATCTGCCACCAGCTTAATGTCCCCCTTTATTTTCCACCAGTTTAATTGCCCCCTTAATCTGCCTTCAGTTTAATTGCCCCTTCATCTGCGTTCAGTTTAACTGCCCCCTACATCTGCGTTCAGTTTAACTGCCCCCTACATCTACCCCCAGTTCCTCCCTCTTGCTCACACATGCTCTCTTCTCTCCTACTTATCTTCGATCACTCTCTGTTCCCATCTTTCTGTGTAACATCACAGTGTGTCCCGCAGTATCCAGAATAGCTCCGCTCACACAAGAGTCTGATCACATGTTCATGATGTCATCAAAGGTCCTTTAGCCATTACGATTTAGCATCTACCATTTAGCCTTTACCCTACCCTAATAAAGTTTGTTAACAGCAAAACACTTCAGGGGCATAGCGGTACAAACTGTAAGCTATGCGGGACCACGGGACAGCAGTGTAAAATCGGGACTGTCCTGCCAGATGCAGGACGGTTGGGAGCTATGGTATATGATGGATGCATGCAACTTACCACAGACACAATGGTGTAGACTGTGAGAAGAAGAAAATGAATAACATCTACTTTATAATCACTTTTGGAAGATGGTCAAACTTGATAGTGATAGTGTGCCACAAATTTTTCTTAAAATTCTGTAAATTTTCACTCTGCCAACACAATGCTGATATGACATTTGCTCCCATTCAGGGATAATCGACAGGATAAGTGCTGTTCTAAAGGACATAGAAAATCTTTTTGGTGTTCATTTCTTTATCACTTCACTTTTCAAGTGGCAGGCACACTTGTCAGCGTGCCACAAATTTTTATTCAAATTCTGTAGTTATCAGTGTCACTTGGCACTGCCACACTCTTGGCATAATAACAAGAAAATATAACAAACAACACCACCATTGCTTCTTCCAATACTAACGCAATGTTGGTGTGGTATTCTGCTCCCATAAAGGGAATTTTTTTTTTTTTAAATCCAATTCATCACTTTTCAACTAGGCACAGCTACAAATTTGTTTCCCTTACGTCCCACAGCAGCACAATATGGGGTATTCCTGCTCCTGTGTGCTGGTAGGACAGGCGGAACTTTTAATTAGCTCAAATTATGCATGTTACCCTATAAGAGGGCAAAGAGACCTCCCCCCTTGTGTTTTTTTCTGTCCTGTGTGGTGGGACAGGTGTTTTTTTTTTCCTCCCATGTTTTGTTTTTCCCCTAAAGTTTGTTAACTTTCTTTGGGGAGTCATCTTTCTCTTCTGTGGAAAAGAAGGGGGGTTTTATTTAAGCAATTTTTTTGTGCTAGCCAAGCTTTCAACCTTCGCTCTGAAAAGGTTGATTTCAGTACTTCATGCAGTGGTAGTTGCATGCCGCATGTTCAAAGGCCAGTATGCAGGCCATTTGTGCAGCCGTGTGGTGGAGCATTGCCATTTCACTTACCTTTTTTTTTTTGGCCTAGCCAAGCTTGCAACCTTTGCTTTGAAAAGGTTGATTTCGGTAGTACATGCAGCGGTAGTTGCATGCTGCATGTTTAAAGTCCTGTAGTGCAGGCCACTTGTGCGGCCTTGATGTGGGGCATTACCATATCACTTACCTTACAAGCTCCGCAGCTGCCAGAAGTGACGTCAGTCACTTTGTTCCTCCAGAACCTTTGTTTGTGTTCTGGTTTTCCGGGGGCTGAATTCTCGGTCGGACTTTTTGCGGCTTGGTTTCCCTTCTTTTGTAAGTTTATATTTGCTGAGCCTCTTTTCTGGCATTGGTCTGTATATTTTTAGCTTAAAGGGGTATTCCCATGGACATAAACATTTTAAAATTTGTCGATAATTAAAAGTTAAACATTTTTGCAAATATAAGTAATTAAACATTTTGCAGAATTTTAAAGATTTTTTTTCTAAATATCTTGTGGTCACAGTCTTGTTGTCTTGATTGGTTGCCAATGGATACGACCATGACTGCAAGAACTTTCTAAGGTTAGAAAATCAGCTATGATATCCTTATTGTGGCCGGGATATCTTCTGATACATGTAGTGTCCCTGCCTGATAACCCAGCTACAATAAGAAAATCATGGCTGGGTTTTTGACTAGTCCCAGACCATAGAAAGTTTCTACATTTGTGGTCGTATCCATTGGCAACCAATCAAGGCACTACTAAGATAGTTAGAGAAAATCTTTAAAACACTGCAGAATTTTTAACTACTTATATTTGCAAAAATGTTTAACTTTTAATTACCTACAAATATAGATATGATTATGTTCATGGGAATACCCCTTTAATTGTCTGTACAAGGAATTAAGCTTTGCAAAATTTGCGGGGGAAGGTTTCTTATGAGCACTTGCTCATTCCTCCTCCCATCCTATAGAAGCCTTCATCTCAGTGCAGGACATGGCTTGTCTCTTAGTGAGGAAGGCCTCAGTACTCCACTTGGATTACTGTTCATGCTGTTAGAGCTCTGGGCAGTATGGTGGCTCAGTGGTTAGCACTACAGCCTTGCGGTGCTAGAGGCCTGGGTTCAAAGCCTGCAAGGAGTTTAAAAAAAAAAAAAATCTAGTTTGTATGCAGTGTGAAACACTGTGAAGCTATTGAAGATTTCCAGGTGATTGATTGAAATGCTTGGAAGATGAAGACCAACAGACCTCTCTTTCATCCTGAGAAGATAAATAGGCTGCTGAAGTCCATCTGGTCTAGGGACCATAATGTTGACGGGGATGCCTCCTGTTCCGCCTCTAGGGGGCCTAGGGCCTTCCAAGTGGAACGAGTCAGTGGAAAGACTCATGCTTGCGGAATGGAATCATCCGGAAAGAGCTCCCATATATTCCAGAAGATTTAGAACCTTGTTCTCTATTCTGGAGGCTCAGTGGGATCAGTGGAGCCTCCCACCTAAAGTGGACACGGCACTGCTGAAGTTGTCCTGTGCTACGGTGGTCCCAGTGGATGATGGTTCTAACCTCCAGGACCCCATGGATAGACACATAGAGAGTACCCTTAATAAAGTTTATTCTCTGGCCTCCGGTCAGACTTCCACGGCTATTGCCTCTAATGAAGTCTCAAGCAAATTACGTGCTGACATTGACTCTGGAGTCTCCAGAGATGATCTCCTAGATTTTTTTAGTTCGGTTTCCTTGTCGGCAGATTATTTAGCCGAAGCCTCCCAACATCATTTAAGGCTGGCGGTCAAATCTTTGGCCCTTTCTATGTCAGCTAGAAGGCCGTTATGGTTAAAACCCTGGAGAGTGGATAATGCCTCCAAGTTCAACCTTTGTTCTCTACCCTTTGAGCCGGGTAATCTTTGGCAGAAGCCTGGATGAGATTATGGAAGACCTTAAAAGGGTAAGATTCTGCTTCAGGCCTTTAGAGGCAGCTCAAGACCTTCCGGCCGGGGTAGAGGTTACTAGCCTCAACCCAGACCTCAGTTCCAAAGAAGTCCTAGAGAACAGCCTAGGGGTTCTGGACAAAGGGTCCCCAAGGATGAGGACAAAAAGAAGCCTAGCTTGACATCGGCTTCCTTCTTCCTGTGGCCGAGACTCCTGTCAGAGGTCGGTTTTTTCACTTTTACACTGTCTGGCAGAAAAAAAAATTCAGGACCCTTGGGTCTTGCAGATTGTTCAGCGAGGTTATGCAATCGAGTTTCTTCAGCCGCCTCAGGATCGATTCGTCATAACCTGCTCCCTGCGGCTCAGTAGGATATATTGGAATGATCCATTCACGATTACATCCGCAAGGGGGCTTTGGAAGAGTTCCCCCCTTGGAGGAAGGATTCGGTGTCTCCCCAATTTTTTGGTGCCAGAACCATCAGGAAGCTGAAGAATGATTATAGACTTAAGATTTCTGAATCGCTTCATAAAGAAAAAAAAACATTTTCTTATGGAGACTGTAAAATCCATTACATCCTTTTTCAACAGGTCGAAGTTTTCGTCACCTTAGATCTAAGGATGCCTATCTGCATGTCCCAATATATCCTCTGCACAGGAAGCATCTTCAGTTTGCAGCCCTGCCCTTGGCATCACTTCAGCTCCTCATACCTTCACCAAAGTTGTGGCTCCTATAGCCTCCTCTTTCAGGCTTCAGGGCCTTTTTGTAATGCCATACCTGGACGACTGGCTAATAAAAGCCCAGTCAGAATCTGTTTTGCTCCAGCAGTTACTGATAGCCATTCCCTTCTCCAGAGTTTGGGTTGGCTAATAAATTAGGAGAAGTCAGATGTAGTTCCCTCTACCCGCAGGAAGTTCCTGGGGTATCTGTTGGACTCAGACCGCATGGAGATTTCCTTAACACCTGCAAGGAAAGATTGATCAAAGCGGTCTGGTTTCTCTTCAGGACACGCCTGGTATCCATCAGAACATCCATGAGAGGCCTAGGCCTGATGTCATCCTCAGCCATTGCAGTCCCTTGGGCTTTATGGCATTTGTGTCCTCTTCAGATGGATGTACTAAAAGCCTGGAACCGTACTCCTCTCGGTCTTGACAAGAAGATCAAGCTATCTCCCAGTACCCATCTTTCCCTCAGATGGATACACCTGAAAGACAGAATGTCCACAGTCCAACCTCGTTGCACCCTGTTGACTACCGATGCATCCCTCTTGGGATGGGGAACCCATCTGTACGAGAAGACCGTACAAGGAGTTTGGAGCAGTCTAGAAGAAAAAAATCTTCCAATTGGTAGGAGCTCAGAGCTGTGTACCTGGCACTACTTCATTTTTCTCCTCTCTTCGGAGGTAGACCTCAAGGTTTGGTCAGACAGCATGATGACCGTAATGTACCTGAACAGACAGGGAGGCACCAGGTCATTGTCTCTCCTCAGAGAGACCGATCTGATTTTTTTACCTGGGCAGAAAAAAATCTGACCCACTTATCCGCAGTTCACATCAAAGGTTAATTTATGCTAATTAAAAGTTCTGCCTGTCCTACCAGCACACAGGGGCAGGAATACCCCATATTGTGCTGCTGATGGGACTAAGGGAAAACAGATTAACATCATAATCAACGATTCCCAAATAACAAGTCATCAAAACAGGCTAATTTTTTAATAAAAGCATTGCTTTTTGCAATATAGCACTATGTGTATAAAGAAACACTATATGGTAATTTGTGGAGCGTTTCAAATGTTAAAATACATAAAAGCAAGTGTCAGCGCAATGTATGGTTAAACTAGGAGTTCGTATCCTCTGCTTACATCCATTTTTCCATAGACATACATGTCACTTTTACTTTGACATAATTTTGGCTGTGTTTGCCTTATCAAGCCAGAAATTAGATAGATAGGGGCCCTGACAGTGTCATACACCATGATCTAAGCCAATTTAAGCTATAGTTCGTACCAAACTTATTTAACTCGAAACAAATCTTTGGACAAAACCCGAAACAAAACAAATCTTCAGAGGTTCACCCATCTTTTGACTCAGGGAGGAGGAATATAGTCCACTCCATTTTCACTTACCCTTTTTCCATCTCTTCACTCCAGCTTAACTTCTTCTTACAATAAAGACCAGGACACCTACTGGATTTAAAACTGGCCTGTTCAGGCCGATTTATTAACACCAATAATTTACATAAATAACATATCAACAACCGCCATAAAACGGGCGGTGTAATACATAGATACTGTACACAAGAATGTAACAACAACAACCATTTAAAGTGCAACATAATCCAGATAACATGGACAAGAGGCACCGCCCCCAACCTACCCAGGTGCAAGACTCCACCTCGGGTAGACCTTTCTCCTTTAAAATTGACCCCCAGGCCTGTTCCCCCAAAGGGACCGTAGCCCAACTAGGGTACTTCCCAGGCCTAGATATTTACCACCAGGATCCCGATACCACAGATGAGGTCCTATAAATACCGCAAAGCCTCTCACCCTCCACTAACCCCCGACCTCCTCCGAAGGTGACAAGCACAAACCCCCCCCCCCCCCAGTAAACAACAAGGGCGGGAGACAGGGACACTTCACACTGCTAATTGTCCCAGACTAACCTCAGCCTCACCCCTGCACCTTTCTTAACACCTTCTTCTCCACCCCTCATTTTCCAGCTCTAACTCCTTTTTTAGTTAACCCTTCTATTCCCTAATCCTCCCCCCTGTCATGCCGGCCCTGTCCCCAAGTGTCTAGGGTCTTCTCTTGACCCGGGGAGGAGGAATATAGTCCACTCCATTTTCAGTTACCCTTTTTCCATCTCTTCACCCCAACTTAACTTCTTCTTTCAATAAAGACCAGGACACCTACTGGATTTAAAACTGGCCTGTTCAGGCCGATTTATTAACACCAATAATTTACACAAATAACATATCAACAACTGCCATAAAACAGGCGGTGTAATACATAAATACTATACACAAGAATGTAACAACAACAACCATTTAAAGTGCAACATAATCCAGATAACATGGACAAGAGGCACCGCCCACAACCTACCCAGGCGTAAGACTCCACCTCGGGTAGACCTTTCTCCTTTAAAATTGACCCCCAGGCCTGTTCCCCCAAAGGGACCGTAGCCCAACTAGGGTACTTTCCAGGCCTAGATATTCACCACCAGGATCCCCATACCACAGATGAGGTCCTACAAATACCGCAAAGCCTCTCACCCTCCACTAACCCCTGGCCACAGACTCTCGAACTTGAACTCCTTATGCCCGAGAGTCCCACCACACAGACAGAGCACTCTGTACCCCATCCATCGTCCTCAACAGCACCAGAGTCCACTGCACCCCCAGGACCAACACACAGAAAATCATCCAAGTAATGGATGACTGACGGTAAACCCGACACATCCCTGACCACCCACTCCAAGAAAGAGCTACAGGCCTCGAAGTAAGGAGATGGAGCACCCCATTGGCAAGCAGCAGTCAACAAAGAACTGCTCCTCCTACATGCAACCCAACAAGTGGAAACACTCGGGGTGAACAGGCAATATCTATGTCCGGATATCTATTTAGGAAAGGGCGCATTGCTGCAACCCTCACCGGCGTCCTCCCTCTTCTCAACAACGTCGCCCCCTTTACCTTTTCCATGCTTAAAGCACTTATTGAACCTGTGACTGCCCCCACAGCTGGAGCACTCATGTTTGTAGCGGCAGGAAGTACCGAACTTACACCGCCCTTTCGTTGTATTGCCAGCAATATCCCTTCCGCTGAGATGCCAAGGATCCAGCTCCTGAGCCAGAAACTCCGGCGCCTCCTCTAAAGGACGTGCTAGTCAGAGCCAACATCAGCCGTATCCACAAGGAGATGTCCTTGTGGTCCCACCTCAGGCCCGGGCGCACCCCCTTCCTCTGCCTGAACTGCTCGTCGTAACGGAGCCAGGCAATACCCCCATACACCTGTGAAGCCTTACCCACTGCGTCCATGTACCCAAAAAGGGCCAAGCAATGCTCCTTCTCACCAATAACGCTCGCCAAGATGGCAAACGCTTGAAGCCAATTAGCGAAAGTCCGAGGAATCAAGCGATAGCGATGCTTCTCCTCATCCTCCTTTTTACTGTCGCTAGGCTTAACCTTGCCTAAATTAAATTTTTCAAGAGGGAGCAAGGAAAATATCTCCACGTACTCCCCCTTCCAAATCCTGTTGCGGATCTCTTGCTTCAAATGGGCGCCAAGAGGGCCCTCAAAGCACACATAGACTTCGCCCTTGGCCCGATCATTGAGCCGCACTATATCAACCGCCTTCTCTTTCTCTTTAGGCTTAGCCCCCGGATCTGCCACTGCACTAGCCGTATCAGAGCCCGCCTCCTGAGTGGGCTCAGCACCCTCTGTATCACCCCCCAGCAACCCAAGCCAGACTCCCAGTCACCGCACCTACTACCACGCCAGACCCAGCTGCCGAACGACCGTCCGCGCCCACCCAGACTGCCGGCCCAGACCGCTCGCCCACCAGCTGACGCAACAACCCCAACAACTGCGGCAACACAGAATCTGACCCCCCTTGCCCAGATCGGACACCGCACGCCCCCACAGACCCTGTAACATCCCCCCGACCCCACGGGTCCTAACCCTCCACCTGCAGAGTACCCCCCGGGGGAAAGAGGAAAAGACCCCAGGCCCTCACCTGGCTGCATCATGGGTGGTCCCTGATCAGCCGCCGGCCAGCACCCAGATGCTCGTCCTCCTGGTCCTCTTCGACGAATTCTCTGTCTTCAACGCTGGAGCCTCCAGCGCCCTCCACAGCACACCGCCCGACAGCTCCCTGTGAGCTGCCCAGTCTTCTCCCAGCCGGGGAAGCTCTGACTCCATCTTTGGCCTGCCTCTCCCGGCCTAGGCCAGAAGACCCGCCTCCAGAAGACCCGGCCGCACCGGAAATGCCGGCCGCAACAATGCCAGCTCCCTCTGTGGCTGCGCCGATGACAAGGCCGGGGAGCACGCCCGGAGGGCGGTCCCCACCCGATGACGTCATGTGCCGGGCGTGCCCCCGGCAGGAGCACGGGAAGCCACCACTCTGCTCCAGCGAAGAGAAGGGGAGGGAGGAGGCGAGGAGACCAGCCCTCTCTCCGGATGACTGCAGCTCCTGGGAGGATTCCTCCCGGCTGCCGGGTGAGCCACAGCAGGGGATGCCGAGGCGCCCGGAGCCGGAGGGTCCCGCCTGGGGCTCCTGGAGCGCTGCCTCATCGCCAGCCCCCATGTTGGGGAATAGTGCTCCGGCGGCCGAGACCGCCAAGCATGCGGAGAAGAAGCCAGGGGAGAAGGACCCTGGCCTGGGGGCTCACGGACAGCTGCAAGGAGCTGCTCCTTCAACACCCGGCCTCCATGCACAGCTGTCCCAACCGCACCAGGGACATCAGAGCATTCAAGTCTGACATGGTAAGTAGTCGTTGCTCTGTCGGGTGCTCCACTTCACACTGCTAACTGTCCCAGACTGACCTCAGCCTCACCCCTGCACCTTTCTTACCACCTCTGTCTCCACCCCCCCATTTTCCCCGCTCTAACTCCTTTCTTAGTTAACCCTTCCATTCCCTAATCCTCCCCCGTGTCATGTCGGCCCTGTCCCCAAGTGTCTAGGGCCTTCTCTAAACTGTAGCCTATGAATTTAGCACACACAGATGCACAGGCAAGAAATCATACAATCATACTTAATCATTTCTGCATATAATTTTTGCATCTATGATATGAAAACATATTTTATCAGTGAATAAGGTCAGAATAACTTTTTGGTGTTGGCTGGGTAATAGCAGAAATGTATGCAGGTATGATGATTTACCAGTTTCCTCACCCCGTTGTTAGTACAAGGGCCTCTAGTAGTTACATCAAGGTGATCATGCAGGTACTGGCACTGTGCCCCAGCAATCACTGACAAGAGGACAGCTGTAATTTTTTTCTGCAACCTTCTCAATGCCACGATCAAGTCTGATCACAGTACTAAACAGGCAGAAAAAGACCTACTTGTAGCTGTAATTGCTTGAGACCCCCATACATAAAGGTCCCATCTCTTGTAGAATCCTTAGGCTGGTTTCATATGGCCGAGTTCAGGCCAGGAAACTCAACTGTGAAGCTACAGAGTGGACAGGTAACACACCCAAACCCCCCCCATTCAAGAAAAAGGAGCGGGGGGGGCAGGTAACACACACAAACACCCCTAATAAAAAAAAAAGGGCGCCCCCGCCACCCCCCCCATCCACTGCCCAGCCACTCCTATTACTTGAGTAGCAGCAGTCAGTATGCACTATTAGCCAGATTTATCAGCCTGGATGCAGCTCGGTTGAACTTAACAATCCAGTTCGGCTGAGCCAGGTTTAAGACAATAAATCTGGCCAATACGTGCAATATGTGCATTATGCTAATATTACAGCCTATCAATAAAAAAACAATCAGACGAGCGACGATACTTCACAAAACCTTTTAAATGCCTTGAATAGATTGTCCACCTTTTCAAAACTGATGGCCTACCCTTAAGAATCGTGCTTTGGGGATGACACTACCTAATGTGGCATCCCAGAGCTGGCTATGGCTGGGCTGAGGGTGATCTCTGTGCATTGTATTATTTCCTGTTGCTTCATAGCCTGTGTCACATAGCAGGGGGTACCTGATGTCTCACACAACACAGTGCCACCTAGTGAGCCTCACACATGCATTACACCTCCCATAGGATTGAATAGTAACCAAATGTTCAATGGGAGGACATCGCCTGGGAAAAGGGGAGGAGTCAGCTGATCACTGGGTCCCCATGGTAACACCCCTGCAGGAAGGTCCTGCGTGTGAGGAGTTAGAAGTGTGGAGTGTTAGGAGGAGGAGGTGAGGAGATAAGTGTGATGTCCTGTGAAGAAAGCAGTGAGTTTAGTGCAGGAATCTCAAGTCCTAGACAGGCCCAGGAAGGTTGGAGAGCTGACATACTCCAGCTATTCAGAAGATCCTGTCCCCTGTCTGCCTAGCCATCGCCCTGAAGGAAGTCAAGCATCATCATCTTGTCAGCATGAGACTGTGGAGAGAACATTCTGGAACACGTGCTCCATAGCCAGTATCACAGGATCCAGGGGCCAAGGCCAGACCTGTGGAATATCCTGCCACCCTGACTATTGCACCCCAAAACTCTGAGCTATCAGGACCACATAACGTGAGTGGGGAATATTATGTACTAGTATCATGGTGGGCATCCTCCTATGAGCCAAATAGGAGCCCAGATGCACCTCAGGGCTGTAACACTGAAGTATAAGGGGCTAGGAACACCTTTCATCAAGTCTACCCTGCACCCCAGGACTTTGCTGTGTCACCAGGCGTACCCCGTTGTTTTGTATTGAAGAAACTGTTTAAGCATTTGTGCCGCCACACCCATGGAAGTAAAAGTTCAACTTTACAACCGTTTTGGGGGTGGGCCCGGGCCCGGCAAGGCGGGGGGGCCCAAAAAACCCCGGGGGGGGCGGGGGGGGGGGGGCGGGGGGGGGGGAAAAAAAACAAAAAAAAATTTGTGCAGCCCCCTCATCACCGGTACCAGTGGTGGTAACGTGGGACAGCACCAGCGCTGCGCCCTCGTGCCCAGAGACCGTGACAAGTCTGCGCTGTTTGCACCCCCGCAATCCCAACTGCAGCGTTACCTTTCATCTGGTCACCGCACTAACAATATGGACCTCTGGCCTAGATAAATCGCCACTATTGTAACATGGCAATGTCCTATTCAAGTCTATGGGGCACCACTGCAGTATCCACAACGTCTGCTATTAAGAATATGGTGAGTGGGCAGCATAACACTCTGCATGTATACAATGCCAGGAGCTGCATGTTGAAGGAAACAGCTGGGTCTTTATTGTTAGAGGCTATCTGGTAAGGGTAAGTCCATTGTTTACATTTATGAAGCAAATGGGGTACATTAACCCCCTTACTGATTAGGAGGAGCACAGCTCATTCAACTGCAAAGGCCAATACAGTTTTGGACATCTCCAGCTAGTCCACAGTTTAAATGCATGGTGAGCTGCTATTTAGATGTGTCTTCCTGAAACTTCTGTCTCTTATTTTTAGAAGGGTTGTCAGAATTTCAGAGTGATTGTTAGGGGGTTAAAATGAATAGTTGTTATGTGCTACATTATTTAAATGTAACTAATAGGACTCTTGTTTCCAGATATAATGTTACTAAATGTAACATAGGCTGATATATTTATGGCGTAAAATGTTTTGCAATCTTTCTATAAGATTATGACACATCATGATAGTGGTGGTTTATCTAGGCCGTGAATGCTCAAACGTTTCTGTTTTGAGGGCTACATTATTACATGGTGCCATTCCCAAGGCCTGCAATAAAATGTAATAAGGTACTCCCATCAGATATTGATATTGATGGCATACGCCATAAATAAATTCACTGACTAATCAAAGATAGACCATCTCCTTACCTATCAAACAATTCAAGGACATAAGAAATTTGGAGATCAAAATGCTTAAAACTTCACTTTTAATAATATCAACTAAAAATGAATAACCCAACCCAATCAGGGCAAATACTATTAAAATCCACTAATGCCATCCAAACAAAGCAGATCAAAGAGATTCCTCTGCACTATCTGTGCAATAACCATAGAGCCATAGAACATTTATTGACCCTATAACAAAGTCTAATTCACCTAGACTAAGCAATCTTATAATTGTTGATAAAATAGATCTATGGAACCTAACTCAACTGCCTGAAAAATATTGCAGCCATGCTACAGGTTGAATCAAATTGCAAAGATGTTGTATGAAATAATACATAGAAACCAGTACTCCTCCTATATCCTGAGACTACTGGCCTATTGCCACGCCAACAGAACTCAGAGGGACTAGGTTTTCCAAATAAAGGCAAATCAGATTCAACACTGCAACTGACTTATATAACTAGCTCCTAAATGTTTGAATAAACTGACCAACGCGTTTCCTCAACAAGATTCATCAGGGGCAAATGCCAAATAATACATTTCTTTGTAAGCAGTTACAACTGCTATTCCAAGATGTTTTAGCAGAGTTTAATGGCGTGACCGCTCTGATAATGGCCATTATCTGCTTTGTTTGGATGGCATTAGTGGATTTTAATAGTATTTGCCCTGATTGGGTTGGGTTATTCATTTTTAGTTGATATTATTAAAAGTGAAGTTTTAAGCATTTTGATCTCCAAATTTCTTATGTCCGTGAATCGTACGCCATAAATAGCTGATGATATTTCTAGAACTTCCACACATCCAGACAATGGGGTTCTCCGGCTATATGATTTGCATTCCAGAGAAAAGGAATAATGTGTAGCAAGAGTGTAACAGACATTAATACCCAATCCTTTTTTCCTCTCTGTAGTACCAAAAAGAGAGAAACCCTAAATATAAGATCCCAGGCTGCACCCCTTATCTAGGATGTTAATGTATACTGCCAGCTTGAAATGGATGCCCAAACTGTCCAGTGGCATTCTCTTTGTGCCCTGCTATGGAATTTTATGAACATCAACTGAACTTTAATGATCTTATTTACTGATATTTGTTACAAATTTGTACATGAATATGGTGATTTATGATTATTTTTACTTATATTTGTTAAAGCATTTCTGAAAGTCTAAACACAAATGTGTGTTTTGTTTTTTTTTTTTTTTTTATGACGAAATGATACTACAACCTTGAGATATTATTTTTAGCTAAAACCATTTTTTGTAAATTTTTCACATTTTGGATTAGGCCTATGAAATATAAGCAGTAAGGAAGCTTCTAGTCTTTTTGCTAACTGAGGTGTAAAGTGAGAAAGCGGAAATATAGTAGGAATTTGCTACTAATGCATGAAATAGTTAAGGTTCATTTAAGGACGAACTCATAACCTATACAAATTGTATTTGGCTCCTGTTTAGATATGGCATTTTTTCAGAATTATATTTACTTGTAGTTTTATGGCACATTCCCTTGTGTAGGAACCTTTAATTAAATAATAAAGATTTTCTTGGCAGAAAATACAAATGTTGTATATGTATTATTAGTTGCAGTTTATCCTCATTGGCCAACGAGGCTGCACGCCATTTATTTCAGTAGGACTGCTGTAGATAGCTGTAGTGCTGTAGTATGGATATGTCTGGCAGTCCCATTGAAATGAATGGAGCAAAGACATGCCTGTCCAACTCAAACTTCATTCCGAACAGGGAGCAAAATACCCTTCCTTATTCTTGTGATCAGCGGTTGGGGTCCCTATGGCTGGGGGATAAGTTACTGAAAAATACTTTAACTGGTAGAAATTAAAAAATAGAATATTATAGCAACACTACAAAATGCTATTAATAAAACCTCATAGTTAATAGAGATGGGTGAACTTCTTAAGATTAGTTTTGGGTTTGGGTGGTTCAGTCCCAAGATTCATTTCAGATCGAGTAAATACAGTACGAACCACACCTTAAATTGTCTTAAAACATATTTTCCTGAGAGCGTTCTACTCTATCTATGTAATTTCTAGCTCTCTATGACAAACACAGCCGAAGTTATGTCAAAGTGAAGTGACATGTATGTCTATGGAAAAATGAATGGCAGTAGATACAATGCCGAGTTTAACCAGACACTGTGCTGACATTTGCTTTGACACATTTAACACGCTCCAAAAATGATCCTTTTTTGGGGGGGAAAGGTGCTTGCCCGTGGTTAGACACACATGGTGGTTATATTGCAAAAATCAATGGTTTGGTAGAAAAATTAGCCCATTTTGATGGCTTGTAGGTGCTACAGGGGCTTATTATTATTTTATGAGACAAATTTGTGGCTGTGAGCCACTTGAAAAGTGATGAAGAATTGGCTTTTTGAAAAAAAAAGGCACCAAAAATGATACCATGATGGGAGCAGATGTGAAAACAAAATTTTTAGATATTTTTTAATACCAACACTGTGGCAGTAGCACCAATAGTCAGTGGCGGAACAGCCATAGCAGCTGCTACAGGACCCCTTAGGGGGCCTAGTGGGCCCCTGCTGCTATATTTATTTATCTTTTTAACCCCTTAAGGACACAGCCCAAAAGTGCGTTAAGGACCAGGCCTTGTTTTTCAAAACTGACATTTGTCAATTTATGTGGCAAGAACTTTGAGACGCTTTAAATTACACAAGTGATATTGAGAATGTTTTCTCGTGACACATTGTACTTCATGTTAGTGGTAAACACTAATCAATATTTTTGTATTTATTTATAAAAAAATAGGATATTTGATGGAAATTTGGAAAAAAATCTCAATTTTCAAAATGTGAAATTCTCTGCTTTTCAGACAGTCATAGCACCCAAATACATTAATAAATATTATCTACCATATCTCTGCTTTATATTGGCATCATCTTTTAATCATCCTTTAATTTATTTTGGATGTTAGAAGGTTTACAAGTGTAACAGCGATTTTTCATATTTACAAGAAAATTTCCCAAACTAATTTTTTAGGGACTACTTCAGTTCTGAAGGGGATTATAAAGGCCTATATATTAGAAACCTCCCATAAATCATCCCATTTTCAAAACTGCACCCCTGAAATAATTCAAAACAGCATTTGGGAAGTTTGTTAACCCTTTAAGCATTTCACAAGAATTAAAACGATATCGAGGTAAAATTTAGACATTTCATTTTTTTCCACTAATCCCTTCATTTAGCCCTAAATTTAACACATTCACAATGGGTTAAAGGAGAAAATGCATCTCACAGTTTATTATACAATTTCTCCAGAGTACAGAAATACCCCACATATGGGTGTAAAATGATGTTTGGGCATTCGGCAGTAAACAGAAGGGAAGTAGCGACACTGGACATTTGAAAAGCAGCTTTTGCTGGAATAGTTTTCAGGTGCCATGTCTCATTTGCAAAACCCCTAGAGTACCAAAACAATGGAACCCCCTAAAAGTGACCCCATTTTGGAAACTACACCCCTCACAGAATTCATCAAGGGGTATAGTGAGCATTTGACCCCACAGCTGTTTCACAGATTTTACTAACATTGGGATGTACAGTATAAATGAAAAATTACTAAAACATCACTTTATCCCCAAAGTTTTCATTTTCACAAGGAGTTAAAGGAGAAAAAGGACCCCATAGTTTGTTAAACAATTTCTCCTTAACACAGCAATACCCCATATGTGGTCGTAAACTGTTGAATGGGTACATGGTGGGGCTCGGAATGGAAAGAGCGCTATTTGGCTTTTGTAGGGCAGATTTTGCTGGAATAGTTTTCAGGTACCATGTTGCATTTGCAGAGCCTCCAAAGTACCAATACAATGGAAACCCCTAAAAATGACCCCATTTTGGAAACCACACCCCTCACAGAACATGTCAAGGGGTATAGTGAGCATTTTGACCCTGCAGCTGTTTCACAGATTTTATTAACATTGGAACAATAAACCATCAATTTAGCTCCAAATTTTTCATTTTCACAAGAGGACAAAGGAGAAAAAGCTCCCCAAAGTTCATTACACAATTTCTCCTGAACACAGAAATGCCCCATATGTGGTTGTAATCTGCTGTTTGGGTACATGGTGGAGCTCAGAATGGATAGAGCGCTATTTAGCTTTTGGAGGGCAGATTTTGCTGGAATAGTTTTCGGGTGCCATGTCGCATTTGCAGAGCTCCTAAAGTACCAATACGATGGAAACTCCCAAAAGTGACCCCATTTTGGAAACTACACCCCTCATAGAATTTATCTAGGGGTATGGTGAACATTTTGACCTCACAGCTGTTTCACAGATTTTATTAACATTGGGACGTAAAAATGAAAAATTACTTTTTTTTTCGAATAAACCGTCCATTTAGCGACATATTTTTTATTTTTTCAACTGATTACAGAAGAAAAAGCACCCACAGTTTGTTACACAATTTCTTCTGAACACAGAAATGTCCCATATGTGGTTGTAATCTGCTGTATGGGAACATGGTGAGGTTCAGAATGGAAAGAGCGCTTTTCAAGGGCAGCTGTGGCTGGAATAGTTTTCAGGTGCCATGTCGCATTTGCAGAGCCCCTAAAGTACCAATACAATGGAAACCCCTCAAAAGTGACCCCATTTTAGAAACTACACCCCTCAAGGAATGTATCAAGGAGTATTATCATTTTGAGCCTAAAATGCTTCCCAAAAATTAATGTACAAAGTGAGAATTGAAGTTTTTGAAGAAATATCCAATTTCAGAATAAGTTGCAGCCACTTTGTGGCATCAGAGACATGAACTCCTAAAACTATTAAGTGGGCTATCCCGGGGGGAAAAAAAATATATATGTGGGTGTAAACTGCTGCTTGGGCACACAGCAGGGCTCAGAAGGGAAGCAGCACTGTGTTTTTTTAGCTTTTGTAGTATAGATTTAGAGGGACTTTCTGGACACCATGTTGTTTTTACAGAGCCCTGGAGGTGCCAGTAAACTGGAACTCCCCAAGAAGTGACCCCATTTTGTAGGGGCAATTTTAGGATCTCTGCAAATGTGACATGGCGTCCAAAAATTAACAATCTAAATCTGCGCTCGAAAAGTACATAGTGCTCCTTGACATCTGCACCCTGCTGTGTGCCCAAATTTCAGTTTATGCCCACATGTATGACACTGGTGTACCCAGGATAATGTACTTAGCAACACCATATGTGGGTATAAACTGCTGTTTTGGAACAGCCGGTCACAGAAGGGAAGGAGCGCTATTTTGGCTTTTAGAGCACAGTTTGGTTTTTGGACACCATGTCACTTTTGCAGAGCTCAAGAATTGCCAGTAAAGTGGAATCCGCAGACATGTGACCCCATTTTGGAAACTAAACCCTTCAAGGGATTTATCAAGTGGTGTAGCGAGCATTATTAACCCTTAAGTGTTGCATTCTTTTAATTTCCAGAAATGAATGCGCAGGAGAGAGGATCATGAATAGGGTCGCGGCAAGAGTATTTATTGGGTGAACCTTATGAGATTCATTTCACAAGGTTCACCTGGCAGTTTCCTTCGGAACACATCCAAAACACAACTGCTATTATTATACTCTGGGGTCTCTTCAGACCCCAGAGTATAATGAGCGGAGGCCCAGATGAGGTGATCAAACATAAACAGTGTTACTTCTCCGCGGCTCCGGAGCCAGTCTTTGGGCCTCTTCTATGACGGCACAGACTGCTGAGGTCTGTAATTGGGCCTCAGTGGTCACGCGGGTCACGACGCATAATGACGCCAGCGTAACCCACATGACCACTAAGGCCCAATTAAAGGCCTCAGTGGGCTGTGACCTTATTGAAGAAGCCTGAAGACCAGCGCTGCTGCCCAGAAGAGGTGAATAACACTGTATTTTATTTTGTTTGTTCACCTTCCCTGGGCCTCTGCTCATTACACTCTAGGGTCTGAAGAGACTCCAGAGTATAGTAATAGTTCATGGGTGGTGAACCCCAAACATTTCAGGTTCTGCCGAACCCGAAATTTTTTCAATATTTTCAATGAATACTGTAGGGGCTTCTGTGGAACATTATACTGTGTGGAGGCCACTATGGGACATTATACTGTATGGGTGCAACTGTGGGATATTATACTGTATGAAAGCCACTATGGGACATTATACTGTGTGGACAGGCCTTAGTGGGACATTACAGTGTGCAAGTTTACCATGTGGGGGCCAGTAACTGGGACACCAAGAAAGGGGGTGCTATGTCATGAGGTGGTGGTCGGGATTCAAGTCAAAAGTCTGCTATGGGGCCTAGTCTTTGCTAGTTAGGCCCCTGCCAACAGAGTGCTATAGTGAAAGTGATGGTGGACAAGGCCGCAGGACCTGTGATAGCTGTGGCAACAATTGTGGCAGTGCAGCAGGGTGTATATGATGAACCAGGCCGCAGGACATGTCTAGCTGAGTGATGGAAGTGGTGGTAGCTGGGCAACATTTGGGGTAGTGCAGCAAGGCATAATATGATGGACCAGGCCACAGGACATGCCTGACTGAGTGGTGATATATAGGAGTAGAAGGGCATAATATGATGATGGTAGATAAGTAGGAGTAGAAGCCAGCATTAGCAGACGTAAAGTAAATGGCAGACGATGATAAAGGTAGACGGTGACACCACTATTCCGAGGCATCAACCAGAGGTGTTTGAAAATCCTCACAGATCCATGCCTGATTCATTTTCATAAAAATATTTTTTCCACGCTACCTATGGACAGTTTTGTCCTTTTAGGTGTTACGCCACCGACAGCACTGAGCACCCTCTTGGCCATAACAATTGAGGCCAGACAAGATAAAACTCCCATGGCAAACTGGGCCAACTCTTTCCACTGCTCAAACCTACCCATTCCCCAGACTGACCTATCCAACGAAAGGTCCACATTCTCCAACACATGGAGATATAAAGCAGGGACAGCTTTCCAAGAAAAATAATGCTATCAGTTGGCGAAAGGCAGTGGAATCCATTCAAACACATTCTTTTATGTATGACTGACATTGGCATGGAAGAGGAGGAGAAGAAACCGAAATAGTTGGTGCTGATGGTGATAACGAAAACCATGTGCTAGTTCTATATGTATAAGTGGTCTGCCTACCAGGAAGATCACAGGCAGGAGTAGGAGGACAGTCTTGCTCACTTTCCCTGCCAGTGCCACTGTCAAATCTATTTTTCCAAATAAGAGAGTGTCATTCCGACATTTGTTCCTGAATAGCCGCTACTAGCTTTTGCTTGCAGATCTTGCACATCATCATGGATTTATCATTTGGCAATGTACCAAAATATTCCCACAGATGACTATGTGTAGTTGTTGCTGCCAGCAGCAGCGGAAACATGTCTGCCACTACCAAAACCAGTGCAACATCATGCACCCTGTGAGGTTCCCCTAGGTCTGTCTGGGCAGGCTTTTTGGATGTTGGGCCTGGTTGGAATGTTTTTATCACCACTGCCACCACCCTCTTCATCTGATGTCACCTTGTCACCCTGTCACCCTGTTGCCAGGACTTATCCACAAGAGAATCATCATCGGCAACATCATCATCATCATCATCTTAGTTGCTTTTTTCTAACACATGATCATGGCCATGAACACCCTCAGAATTTCCACCTCCAGATATCTCCCTAGCTCACCTACCAGAATAACTACCAGTAGTAATAATACCATACCCCCTGCCTATACTCCCTCCACCACCAACAGTCATCATGTCTTCCTCCTATGCTTGCACACAATGCTGACTGGTGTCATCCAGCTCATGAAAAAGATGAGGACAACTGCTTTGACTAGGAGAAATAGATTTCTCAGCAGGTGCCACATCACTACCAGGGATGTGTATCAGTGAACGTTAAGTAGACACGGTTGACAATCCAGAAAGGCCCTGCGGTAAATTACATCTTATGAGGAGGAGGAGGAACACAGAGAAGCCTAACTCAAGATCACATCACTATCAGATGCAATATCCTCCTGTGATTAAAATGAGCCAGCTAAATAATCAAAAACTTCGTCTCCATTCTCAGGAAGTACAACAATCCTGCAGCTACTGGTGGTGCCACTAAAACCAGGAGCACTGTTGCTCTTGCCACCAACATTCTTATTGTTGTACATGAGTTTTTCCTCCTCCCCGTCCTTTTGTCTGCCCCCTGCCCTGTTTTTTTCCAGTCATTTTTTTACTGCACACAGACAGTCCTTAATTATTAACAAAAAAATAAACTATGAAATAACAGAGATTCTTTAACGGAGGTGTGTAATGTATAACTAGAATTGTATATACGTACTTGCTTAAAATATTTTGTTCAGATTAAAAACAATGCTCCTTTACACTGTGTATGGGTCAGACACCAGACCAGAGCAGAAAAAAAAAACCCATGAAATTCCAAAATGGTTTTTTTTTTTTTAATTAGTGCAGGCTAGACTGTATATTGGGTGAACAAGCCAAATAAATCGCTGAAATAACACAATGTGCATAGAGATTAAATTGCTCTATTTGAAGTATTGTCAGACAATGTTAGATTATTGGCAATGAAAAGGTTAGCTGTCTGTGTAAGCACTGAAGTAGCACAGATTCCAGTCACTCACTGTCTATGAAGTGAACCTATCCTATCTATGTCTATTCAATTCTAGCACTAATTTGCTAGTGTAATGATTGCTTGATTCTCCTAAGTCCTCCTATAACTATTGCTGGAAATCCTGAATTTTCTGAACTGTGCTACCTATAGCCTAACTATGATGCAGTGAGATGGATCACAGATCAGTTTGCATGTCCACCATTACAGCAATTGAAGCTGATTAAGTGTCCAAGCTTTTGTACTTCATAGAACATCAGCACTATAAGGTCCAACTACCACTGTCTGTTAGCTGAGAGGCTGTCAGATTTTGCTACCAAGTCACAGATATGTGTCACTGCGCATTGTCTGCTCTGTATTTCCTAGTAAAACATATGGCAGCGGACGTTTTCTCATAGTGCGTCCAAAGCGAATTACCATTTGGTTTTGTTAAAAACTGAACAATTTGGAATATTTGGGATGAACCCGACTTGTTGCGAACTGATTTGCCCATCTCTAATAGTTAATATTTATAAAGGTGTATTTTGACTTATGACGACTGATATGTAACATTTCTAAGTAAGCAGTGATTACATGAAGACAGATGAAAGCATATTGAATGTACTATAAATTCAGATGTTGGAAAGTTTCATCCAGTTCAATAGAAAGCCCCTGTGTATTGTTCAGTTCTTCCTGAATAACCAAAGATATGGGCATGCCATTGTTCCAACCAGTGCATCTGTATTGTATTTTTGGGCAGTCTGTCTTGGGCATTTCCTGAATTCATGTATGTGTTCTTTTGGACTAGAAAAGACAGAAAGTTCCACCAAGCTGGAAAACTAGGTCCATAAATAACTTTGGCAATATTAGTGTCTCATTTATGATTCATTTATAGCCCAATGTACAAATGTACAAAAGAATTTAACTGGAATGTATTCAAGAAATAAATGTTAATTATATATTTAGGAAAAACTGTGTTATGTCTTAATATATCCCAATAGTTTTGTAATATATCTGTTACCGTTAAAGTGCAGAAATCAGTTAATCTGCAGATTAACTAGGTAATGTGCACATTAACTAGGGCGATCCGTTAAAGTGCAGAAAATTTCTTTCATTTCTGACATTACCTAGGTAATCTGCACATTACCTAGTTAATGTGCACATTACCTACTAGGCACTCGTTAAAGTGCAGATAACATGTTTTGCCAGAACAGCTGAAAAAAAAGGATCGGGGACAGTATAGAGAAAGGTTGAAGACGGTTTGCTTTCAAAACCCATTCAACTTGAATGGGTTTTGAAAGCAAACAGGCGGGTGTCCGAAAAAAAAAAAAAAATCCGGCTTCTTCGCAGCGTAGAGGGTGTAAGCGGGCGCACACACACCCGCCCGTTTGCTTTCAAAACCCATTCAAGTTGACGCTGCTGGCAAAAGGAGGGAGAAGAGGGGGACGGAGTAGGGACAGCAGGACTACGAGGTAAACAAACTTCCGAACTTTAACGACCCGCAAGCCGTGAATGTGCACATAACCTTGGTAAAGTGCAGAAAACTCCTGATTCCGCACTTTAACGGAGCAAATCAGTTAATCTGCAGATTACCTAGTTAATGTGCACATTCACTGATTTCGCACTTTAACGCTAACATATATATATTAGTATTATTTTTTATTTTATTTTTTTAAAGCTCTGCATTGTATTTCACCTTTTACAGCACTCCAGAGCTGATTTTCTGCCTATAATTGGGGACTGGAAGTCTACATAGACACTTGTCTATAGATTTGGTTGCACAATCATTCCAGTTCCTATTCCCACACTACTCCCATATTTACATTCTAGATGACATCACTACTTTAAGATTTAGGCTAAGTCAACATCTGTCCAATTATGGTTTATCAATCTGGTAGAGCACCTCAACAAAATTAGTTACCTTGAGTTGATATAGATCAGGGGTCTCAAACATGTGGCCCATGGGCCACATATAGCTCTTGAGGCTATCATCTGCGGCTTGAGGGACACTGGAGTTCCCAAGACATCATTGGGGCAGCAGAGCACAGGCCAATTGAGGAGAGCACCAGTACTCCTTATTGACATTGTGGTGGAACTCAGGGTATCGGAGTGGAGGTGTCTCTTTCCCTCACTGCTGAATTACTGGTGGTAGGTGAGTATGGGCAGGAGAATTTTTAGTTTTAAGTTGTAAACCTTAATAAAAACAACTGTTTAAAAAAAAAAAATACACAGTATACAAAGGCAACAAGATGCCTTTAATTCCAAGTCCTGCAAAGTACATTACAAGTGTCTGAAACCTACAGCAGATTGCTAATGAATAACTTTGACTAATTGGAGCCGAAAACTCATTGACTCCAATAAACATAATGAATATTGATGCAAGGGGATAATGAAAGGTGCTAATATTATACAATCTGTAAGACAGACACTTTTAATTATGAATGAGGTTGGCAGATAACCCATCTCCTATGCAAATGTAAGTTGCCTGCAAGCAACAATTTGATCATTGGTACGTCGTTACAGATGTGATTAAGTGAATTTCTGCTAATGCAACTACAAAAACAATAATAGAAAATGCTAATTGTTTTGGTTGCTAAGCAACCATGAAACATTGTAGTCGAAAACCAAAAGCTCCACATGCTAGGACAGATGTTTATATTTAGAAAGGCTATAGGTTTGACTGGGGTAATTGTTATAGCATAATCATCAGTTACAATCTCACATTTTTTTTAGAAACAAGCTATTATTTTTGTGGATTTACAGTATGCATACCTCCCAACCGTCCCGGATTCAGCGGGACATTCTCGGATTCCGGGTCCTGTGCTGGTCAGGTTCAAAGATAATGGGACATTAAACAGAGGGTCAGGAGGGGCGTGGCTAGCGCGCGACATGGACGGTCGCATGTGAGCGGAGCTCCGGCTAGAGCCGCTCATCCATCCTGAAATCCATCCTTGCTTACCGGTGCCCGGGTTCGCTGTCCGCTGGAACGCACTTCTGAGGCCCTCCTCCTGGTTCCAGAGCTCCCGTTCTGCCGGTGTCCTTTTCCGTTGGGTAGTAGTTGGTGATCGCTACACGTGGCCGGCGGCCATACACTCCCACCGCCGCTGCCGGAGCCGCTCTGTCCCGCGCTGCTGTGGCCTGGAGCTGGGGTGGAGCTGCTGTTCTGGAGCTGCGCTCGTGGGCCGGCCTGGGCTGTGCAGGCACCGCTGGGGCCGCTGGTCCTGCTGGCACCCGGACGGCGGTCTCCCCTCTCTCCACGTGGCGGGCGGCCATTTTAACCCTGACCGGTTTGGCCATCTGCTGATGAGGGGGCGCTCAGTCTGGCGAGCTGAGCCTATCTCTGACGGTTCCTTCTATGGTTCCCTGCCTGGAAGTTTGGGAGCCGGCATTCCTCTCTCCTGCTTGCTGCTGGGCACGATAGGACCATCCCCTGGCTCCTCTGGGCAGTAGTGCAAGGCAATATCTGTGGCAGCCATCAACTGTCTCTGACCAATTGAAGGTGTGTGCCTCTGTACGATTTATCGTCCTGCTGACTGCTTCTCTGGAAGGCTTTACTTATAATCCAGTGACGGTTGCTGTATGTGCTACTGGACTGTTGAGTTACCATCTGTCCTCCTCTAGTTCCTCCTGGCAATCTATCTACTCCATCACTTCGCTACTGGCCTTCTTGGAGGCCTTACTTATAATCCAGTGACTGTTGCTATCGGCACTATTGGATCGCTGAGTTGCCATCCGTTCCCTCTTAGTTCCTCCTGGCAATCTATTTATTTCATTACTCTGCTGACGGCTCTCTCTTGGAGACATTGCTTATAATCCAGAGTCTGTTGCCATCGATACTATTGGACTGTTGAGTTACTGTCTGTCCTCGGCTGGCTTATTGGCCCTGGTGGCCTGACATAGAGGCTCCTACTGTGCAACTGCTATTAGCCAGAGACCTTGTCTATAATCCTCTGGGGCCGGCCTGGTCTTGCTACAATCACACCTCCTCCTCTGCCAACATATCCACCCATACGGAACGCAGGAAGAGCGGCCGCCGACTCTCTAAAATGAGTCGCCCGCAATCAACCTCTGTCTCTGATCGCCTGAGGGGGTTCTCCAGGGCAGCATCCTCTTCTACATCACCATCGCTTGAGGTAGCCTCTCCTGCCCTTCCAGAGGAGGACCCCGAGCCCACTTTAAAGCAAGTTACTGGACAGCTACTGGAGGCGATCCATGCCGGCACTTCCTCGCTGACCGGGAAAATTGAGGAGGTAAAAATCGACCTGGGCCTGCTCCGTCAGGACTTTCAGACCTTGTGAGGCAGGGTGTGTGAGGTGGAGGATCGGGTCTCTCAGGTAGAGGACACTGTTAATCCACTTCCTGCCAAACTCCAGGAGCTGGAGAGAGCTGCAAGTTTGTGGACCCAGCGTGCGGATGACTTGGAGAATAGATTGCGACGAAACAACCTCCGTATCCTGGGCCTGCCGGAGCGGGCGGAGGGTGAAGATCCTCGGGCATTTGTGGAGGGGTGGCTGAAAAATGTCCTGCCGGAGGCTCACTTCTCACCAATATTTGCTGTGGAACGGGCCCATAGGGTTCCGGCTAAACCGCCGCCTCAGGGCACACCTCCTCGACCCTTGTTGGCCCGTCTGATTAACAGCACGGATCGGGATACGGCGTTGCGGGCTTCGCGCCAGGCCGGCGAGCTTAAGTACAACGGAGCAGCAGTGGCCATGTTTCCAGATTTCTCGGCGGCTCTCCAGAAGACCCGAGCATCCTTCGTGGCCGTTAAGAGGCGGTTGAGAGAAAAGGCTATACAATACTCCATGATTTACCCAGCACGTCTTCGGGTCGTCCATGACGGCAGGTCCCTTTTCTTTACTTCACCGAGGGATGTGGAGGACTGGCTATCTCTTCTTCCTCGATCTCCGAGACGATGATCCTGACGGCGTGTGGTGAGAGGTCCGATCGGACCATACATAAGGACTTATGTATTACGGGATGCTCTTGTTTATTGCATAAGTAGTTTTATGAAAAGTGCGGTTCTGTTATTATAGTATCCTGTAGTCTTATAGTTACCTGGGCTGGCGACCCCCGGGGCGCCGGTGTATCTCATTTACTCATGTGAACCTGGCTCTGTTGAATAGTATATCTCCTAGCCTAGTGATTATCCATACCTTTAAGACAGTGCCCCGTATACCAACCACTGTGGGTGCACTTCTTCCCCCGTTAATTGTAGCCACGGTTAATTTAACAAATATTGTTTGTTTATGCCAGTAATATGTCTCACACCCTTTAGGGGTGTAATGGTTCATTTCGTTTGTATATGGTTCTTAGGTTGCTGCACACCACTTTGTGTTTCACTCAGCCACGCGCTACACACTCATAGGCGGGTCACTTTTGGGGTCCTGAATTGCCATGATTACATTACATTCTTAGACGACCATGGCGTCCTTTAGTGTACTGTCTTGGAATGTGAGGGGCCTGGGTAGCCCACGAAAGAGGTCGTTGGTTTTCTCTCAGATTAGGAGGGCTGATCCACACCTCATAAGCCTTCAGGAAACTCATTTGGTTCCAGACAATTCCAGGCGACTTCAGAAGCCATGGGTTCAGTGGGCGGCTCACTCTACACACACTTCCTATTCCAGGGGGGTGTCCATCTTGGTGCATCGTAGACTCAGGTGGGAGCCAGGCCTCATTGTAAGGGACCCCGAGGGACGATACGTTTTTGTCCAGGCCTGGGTTGACTCTGTCCTGTATGTTATCCTGGGTGTGTACTTGCCACCGGCGTCTGATCTTGCTGTGCTCCAGCAGGCTGCGCAGTTTGCGACCCGATTCCCTGGAGCTATTGCATTATGTTTGGGTGACTTTAACAAAGTTATGGATATTGCATTGGATCGGTTCTCCGCGGAGCCAGGTTCCCCCCTCTCTGCCTCGCCCTACTACAATGGCCGGAGTGATCCGTGAATTGGGGTGGTTGGATTTGTGGCGGGTCCGGTTTCCGGAGGCCCGCACCTTTTCCTGTCACTCTGCCAACAGACATACTCTGTCCAGGATTGACCATGCTTTTGGAAATACTAAAGCATATTCTTTGTTGCAGACCATATCCTATTTACCCAGGGCAGTGTCTGATCACTCCCCGTTGTTGGTCCAATTAAATAGTAGTACGGCTGCTAAGCCACGACAGGGTTGGCGAATCCACCCATTTTGGTTGAAACTATTTGTACCACATGATCGAATACCTGATCAACTTCAGACGTTTTTGACCATTAATTCCCCAAACACTTCTCCGCTCCTCTTATGGGAAACTATGAAGGCATATCTTAGGGGTTGTATTAAGTCCTCCATTTCCTTTGTAAAGAGGGAATCCTCGCTGTTGGAGACCACTTTGGCGACCCAGTGTGCCTCGCTCAAAGCCGCATACGTGGCTAATCCAACTGATGAGGCTAGGTCTCAATGGTTGCAGACGGGTAGACAATATCTGCATATACTGCATGACAAGGCACGTAGGTCTCTGTTTTTTAGCAAACAGAAGTTTTACGAACTCGGCAACCAGTCGAGCAGCTTTCTAGCTCAACTGATACATCAAAACACAGCCTCACCTGCAATACTACGAGTACATTCAGAGACGGGGGAGGTACTGTCCAATAGCTTGGCCATTAGTGACAGATTTTATAGGTATTACAGTGAGTTATACCTCTCCAAGCTTAGAGTCACTGACAGAGAGCTTGCCACCTATTTGGGCTTGATCCCCCTTCCTACATTGTCAGAAGACCAACGTGAATTTTTAGATTCCCCTTTTACGCTAGAGGAGCTATCGGGAGCCCTGGCAGATATGGCAAGGGGCAAATCGCCGGGTCCGGACGGCATCCCGGTGGAGGTTTATGCCCAGTATGGGGGCCTGCTTCTCCCGTTGTTGCTTGACTGTTATAACGCTGCCTTTGTGGGTCGCAGTCTCCCGGAGTCCTTTTATGACGCCACCATTATCCTGTTACTTAAGCCTGACAAGGATCTGCTGGACTGTGGCTCATATAGGCCTATATCACTGCTTAATATAGATTATAAACTCCTTACTAAAATGTTGGCGAAAAGGCTAAATTCTGTTGTTCTCGACCTTGTCCATCCGGATCAGACAGGCTTTATGCCTGGAAAATCCACATCGGATAATCTTAGAAGGGCTCAGGTGATAACTCAGATTAGGGCATCATCCTCACATGACTGGGCGATGGCTTCTTTAGATGCAACAAAGGCGTTAGACTCTGTCGAGTGGCCTTTTCTATTGCAGGTGTTGCGAGGATACGGATTTGGAGAGGGGTTTGTTACCTGCATTTCCCTTCTATACTGTTCCCCTAGAGCGGCGCTGTCCATTAATTGCGCGTTGTCTTCCTACTTTCCTTTGGGTAGGGGTACAAGACAAGGATGTCCATTGTCACCGCTACTGTTTGCTCTGGCGGTGGAACCCTTGGCAATACTGCTTCGGAATGACCCCATATATAAAGGCATAGTGATAGGCACCCGGGAGGAGAGAACAGCACTCTATACCGATGACTTACTCCTGTTTATGAGCGACCCCTCCCGGTCCCTGCCCAGAGCCATGGCTATAATTGACGAATTTGGTAATTATTCTGGCCTACGGACCAATTGGACTAAGTCCTCATACATGCATATTGGCCGTGCGTCAAGTGTAGCTGAGGGGAATGTGGTATGTGGATTGACTACAGTCTCAACCTGTAAATATCTGGGCATCTTTATATCTAGGGACCATAGGTGTTTTTTGGAACAGAACATCTTTCCGCTCATCTCGCACTTTAGGGTTAAGTTTAATCTTTGGGCTACACTGCCTTTGTCGGTGGCTGGTAGAATCAACCTAGTTAAAATGATAGTACTACCCAAATGTCTATATGCTATAAGCCATTCTGCTGTGTCCGTGCCCCTTAGATTTTTTAAACAAATGGACTCCCTCATTATCGCCTTTATATGGGGAAACTCTAGATCTAAGCTTAGGTTGTCATCTCTACAACGACCAAAGCAGCTCGGGGGTACATCACTCCCTGATCTGTTTCTTTACTACCTGGCAGGACAGCTCCGTTTTATTAGGAAGTGGCTCTCATCTGATCCCCTACCGAGGTCCGAGGCACATCTGGCTCACCACCTGGGTCTGCATAATCTGTGGCCGGTGTTGGAACACCCGGCCTTGTTTAGGGGGAAATTGTTGCCCATCCATGCCCTGGCGGGACAGGTCTGGCGTCAGGCGAAAAAGGTGTCCGCTTATTCTGATATACCTGCGGAGACCCCGCTTTGGCACAACCCTGGTCTGCCGACGTTATTTGCCCTGCCTGGCGCCCGGGCCTGGTCGCAGTATGGCGTGTCCTCTCTTAGTGACCTGTACATACAAGGGGTTTTTAAAACGTTTGACTCGCTAAGCTCCTCCTATGGCATCCCTAGAACGCAGTTCTTTAGATATCTACAGATTAGACATGCACTTTCTTCTCAGTTCCCGGATCGATTGGACAATATATCTGAGTATCCGCTTATCGGCATACTTCGCTCACAGGGCCCTGGGGGTTTGATATCTACTTTATATGCACATCTGATACAGGCCAAGGTGTCCACTTTGGACGCCCCGGCCTTGACGCGATGGAGCATAAATATCCCAACTCTCACAGATGAGATGTTTCAAGATATCCTTGAATCTCCTCAACATGTGTCACCTTCAGCTAACAACAAACTGATTCAAACATATATTCTACACCAATGTTACTTGACACCTTCCCGTCTATACAAAATGGGACGTCTGCCCAACCCCGGATGCCTTAGGTGTCTTTGTCCACAGGCAGACTTTTGGCATATGATTTGGGAATGTCCGATCATACAATGTTTTTGGAAAGGGGTCGTGGATCTCCTGGCGGAAGTTCTGGCTAAACCTATACCATTAACCCCAGAGATATGCCTTTTCGGCGTATTAGATGAAGAAATATGGCAACACCATGTTAGAATCCTTTTGAGGGAGTCTTTATTTTATGCTAGGAAAGCTATCGCACTGCGATGGATGGCTCCGAAACCCCCATCAGTATCTCAGTGGAAGAAACTTGTTAATACTGTTCTTCCTTATAACCAGATTGTGTATAAAGGGAGAGGGTGCCCTCAGAAATTCCATAAGGTGTGGGGAACATGGTGCAATTCTCCGGTAACCCAATATACGGCTCCCTCATTGCGCTCTGCCATTAATTTACTCATGCCGTGAGGGGTGCGAGACACCGGGAGTATCCACGACCTCTCATTTTGGAGTGTATCCTTGTTGTTATACTTGACTTATTGACTGCATGTTTTGTACATGATAACTGATGTATACAGTATTACGCATGTCCTGATTATATTCTTTCTGTACCGAGTCTACGTTATATGGTCCGGATGGGACGAGGGCCTGGCGAGGTGGGATGTGGTGCGTTGAGTGAATTTACATTGAAATTCTCGTTTTTTGGTGCGCAACATGTTATGTATTTGTTTTGATTCCTTTTCTTGTGTCTGATACGCAATTTTCAATAAAACGAGTTTAAAAAAAAAAAAACAGAGGGTCAGATAAGGGGGACAATAAACTTTGGTGGCAGATGAGGGGGGCATTAAACTGGGGGGGTAGATGAGGGGGACATTAAACTGGGTGGTCAGATGAGGGGGACAGTAAACTGGGAGCACCTGGAAGATGACATTATAATGTGGGGGTTACTATAGGGGCATTATACTGTGTGGGGGTAGAAGAAAAATGGATCGGAATGGGAGGAGTCAAAGTAGAAGTGGGTGGGGCTAAATTTGCCACGGCATCCCTCTATCTGTTCTTTGAAAGTTGTTAGGTATGCAGTATTTTTCCTTTCAACTTCCATGAATCATGTAGCCGTGCTGAAGGCTGAAGGCTCATATCTGCAATACTGAAAGCTAGTAAAAGGGTTTTCCCAGGAAAGACATTAAAGCCATATCCATAGTCTATACCATAAATGTCTGATAGAAGCAGGTCCCACTTGTAGGACCCACTCCTATCTCTAAAATGAGTCTCCCCAGCCTCCATGCCCTTCTACTTACCTAGCCCTGACCTTGTCAGGCTGTATGGAAACAGTGAATGGAAGTTACGGAAAGGACATAGGTCATTGTCTCATTCTCAGTAACAACTAAAGCCAGACTGCTTCAACTGCTGACCCTCCGAGACTCCTCCTGGCACCTCCGCAAGGTTTCACACGGCTTCCTACTACTCCACACTTGAGTCCTATGACTGTTAGAGCCTCCTCCTGCTCCTGACAATTCTACTACGAGGTACCTCCAGACTACTCTCCTGCCTCCCTCCTTCCTCCATTGTGGACCCTCCTAGCCTGTCTTGTGCACCTGCTGTTGCCAGCCTCCGTCCTCCTGCTCACTTCTACAGTCCTCCCTGAGCCTGGACATTGTATGCTGCAATTACCCCAACACTGATATTGTTCTGTTGTTGACTGTTTTGGACGGAGACATACCTGAACCCCTGTTTGGATCAAAGCTCTGTTACCTGATAAAGCTGCGGTATGCCTCTATTTACCGTGTTGCCCATGTTTGCCACTACGCATACTTCCAGCTTGTCCACCATGTCCAGTTAATGTCTCAGCTACCAGCAAAAGGCTTTCCAGTTTGCACCATAGGCCTGTCATTGCACTGTCTACAACTCATCTACCAGCTTTGCTTCTGAGATGGCTACATGCTCTCATAAACTGAAAACCTGCAAACTTAGGGAGGACTCTGCTGCCTGGCACACTATTCCCAACGGGATCTGCAGGATGGGGCTTTCCCCACGGTAGCACTACCTCTCTCGCTACTTCGTATCAAGAACAAATTGCAGACGCTGGGGCAACCAACTATGACTCCGCCACCCTCTTCGCCGAAATCAAACAACTATTTTCCACTGAACTCGCCAAGGCAGTAGCTGATTTTACTAAACAGATACAGGACCTTGGCTCCAGGGTATCGGAGGTGCAGTATAGGATGGATGAGGTGGTGGATGCTCTGGAGGAAGATAAGACTAACCTTGACGAGTATGCCCAAAAATTTGAAGCAATTGACATGAAATTGGAGAACTTGGAAAACAGATCCCGGAGGGATAACATCCGTATTAGAAGCATTCCTGAATCAGTGACCATCCTATGCGAAACAATCATGACTTTGTACACCACTTTTCTCCCATAGGTTGACCCTACTCTGCTCCGCATGGATCGGATACACAGAGCGCTAGGTCAACCTAAGAACCTGAATGTTCCCAGGGATATTATTCTCAAGCTGCACTATCCGTAACTTTGTGATCAAATACTGTCGGAAGTTCGTAACCAGCCTCTCCCAGGCATCTGTTCAACTCTTCGCTGACCTGGCTGAAGCTACCCTGTATCGGCGTAGGGTCATGTGCCCGGTTAGTCTCACCCTTCAGAAAGCCCAGATATGCTTCCAATGGGGCTTCCCCTTTCATATTGTGTGTACCCTCAACACTAAGGACTACATCATTTGATCCTTGAAGGGGGGTCTCGACATCCTGCAGCGTGAAGGACTCCAGGTGGAAAACCCAGAACCGATTGATTCACTACCACAGAGATCTCTATGTGCTTGCCACCCAAAACACAAGCAGCAGTTGAGCCTTCCTCGACCGCCACGTCATACTGGGGCTCCTGGGCCCATTTGATAAGTATCTGGACACTTGACTTTTATTTACAGGATTCTCAGTAAGGACGTTGCCTATTGCTTATAGTGTTATTTCTGTAGCCTCAGGGTTTAGGCCTTAGTTTTGACTTATTGCTAAGTTGCCTCTCATGGCCTTAGTTTCCTCATTGTGCCTTCCATGGTCACTATGCTGGTACTTTTGTCAATGCTTTTGTACTGCTGTGCCCAGACTTGTTAACTACTCCCTCTAAATGTCTATGGTATTCAACGTTTTTCCTCATATCATGTTGGGGGCTGGCTGTGGTGGTGGTCCCCATGTTCCCCCTATGTCTTGTGCGTTATAGGGTCTGTCACACTTCATTCCTCCCCAATGTACACCCTTGTTCAAAGTTTGTTGGTATTGTTCTATGCTGTTAACATCCTTTTCCATCCACAGCACCTCTCATTATTGTCTTATGCCTTTGGTCGCTCCAGTCCCCTGCCTTACACGTCCCAAAGTAATCTGACCTGTGTGGTCCTTTCTAACTGCAAGTTGTTCAGCATTCCATTATGTTTCACCTATGTGTAAGATTGTCTGACATAATGTGAGCATTATACTGGGAGGTCCTCTGGGGGGCATATTCTATTGCGTGGGGCCACTCTGGAGCATTATACTAGGGGGGCCCTCTGGGGAGCATATTTTTACTGTTTGGGGCCACTATGGAGTATTATATTCTATGCAGGGCCACCCAGTGGCGTAACTAGGAATGGCTGGGCCCCAAGGCGAACATTTGACATGGGGCCCGCCCCCCAAGCCGCCGCCCCCAACCCCCCAAAACCGCCGCCCCCAACCCCCCCACACACAAACCGCATTCCTGCGCACACTATTATGCCCCATAGTGGCCCCTGCACACGGTATTATGTCCCATAGTGGCCCCTGCACACGGTATTATGCCCCATAGTGGCCCCTGGACACGGTATTATGCAGCATAGTGGCCCCTGCACACAATATTATGCCCCATAGTGGCCCCTGCACACAGTAGTTTGCCCCATAGTGGCCCCAGCACACAGTAGTTTGCCCCATAGTGGCCCCTGCACACAGTAGTTTGCCCCATAGTGGCCCCTGCACACAGTAGTTTGCCCCATAGTGGCCCCTGCACACAGTAGTTTGCCCCATAGTGGCCCCTGCACACAGTAGTTTGCCCCATAGTGGCGTCTGCACGCAGTAGTTTGCCCCATAGTAGCCCCTGCACACAGTAGTTTGCCCCATAGTAGCCCCTGCACACAGTAGTTTGCCCCATAGTGGCCCCTGCACACAGTAGTTTGCCCCATAGTAGCCCCTGCACACAGTAGTTTGCCCCATAGTGGCCCCTGCACACAGTAGTTTGCCCCATAGTGGCCCCTGCACACAATATTATGCCCCATAGTGAACCACCCATGAACGATTATTATACTCTGGGGTCTTTTCAGACCCCAGAGTATAATGATCGGAGACCCAGGGGAGGAGAGAAACATAGAAAACACTGCAACTTACCTCTTCCTCGCTCCGATGCACTCCCGTGCGCTACTTCGGCCATCTTCAATGTCGAACCGGATCTCGCGCGATCCAGGCCGGCGTCGCGACGCATAATGACGTCGGCTGACGTCTGGGACGTCACCAAACAGGCCCGAAGCCTGCGGAGCGGCGGATAGGTGAGTTACAGTGTTTTTTATGTTCGCTCACCTCCCCTGGGCCCCCGATCGTTATACTCTGGGGTCTCAAAAGACCCCGGAGTATAACGATAGCATTGATTGTGGGGTTCGCGGTAGCGACTGCCACAGGGCTCCGGGCCCCGTAATGTTCCGGGCCCTGTGGCAGCCGCTACCACTGCTACCCCGGTAGTTACGCCCCTGGGGCCACCGGTTTTTGAGAATAATGTAGTTTTATATAACGCAAGCTTGTGTTATTACTAGAGATGGGCAGACCTCTCAGGTGGCTCCGGTGGCTTGGGTCCAAAATTTGTTTTGAGTTAAACAAGTTCGGTACGAACCACATCTTAAAATGGCTCAAAACATAGTGTAGAACACTCTCAGCGCTACTAGAAACCTATCTATCCAATTTCTAGCTCTCTAAAGCAAACATAGCCAAAGTTATGTCAAAGTTAAAGTGTCATTATTATAATTTGGAGCCTCCTCGTGGTGTTCGGTGGTCTTTCTCCGCTTCTTTGGTGATGTCATGCACCCAGGCTCAGCACTGAGATCTAATTACATGGTAACGCCAAGCATCATGACATTCACCATGCTCATATGACTACTGGTGGTCCAATCACAGGCCTCAGTGGTGACTTAGGGTACACAATGTCACCAGGAGAGCGCTAGAAACCACGAGGAGGCCCAAAAGAGGCAAAGGAAGATGAGTATGAATGTTTTATTATTTTTGTCACCTCCCTTGGGCCTCCACCTATTATACGCTGGGGTCGGAAGAGACTCCCAAATGTAATACCATGGCCATTTTAGTTCACCTAAGATGAATCTCCATTTGTTCGGTTTGTAAAAAAAACTAACTATTTGAAATGAATGAATCAAACCTGACTCGGTACGAGTCGGTTTACCCATCTCTAGTTATTACTTTGGTCTGCATACAGACCTCTCATGAACCTCTCATGAACCTGTATATTGCAGGGAAAATGGTTTAAACCTTACACTTTGATTACCCTTATTTGGCTTTAAGGCTGTGTTACTGGTGTGTTGATGTATTAGAACCTTCTTAGTTTCTGCCTTCTCTGCATTCTCTCCATCCCTTGTTCTACATTTCCCCTCCCTTCCCACCTTTGCCTTTATATTTCAGTTTTGATTTAATTAATTCTAAGCATCATTGATAGTAAAGGTTCTTAATCTGTCGGTGTCTCTGGTTGTCATAAAAACCGACTAGTATAATACAATGGCATTTCAGGGCAGAAATGTGGTAAGAGAGGGACCGCTCATCTCTATGCTAAACTCCGTAGTTGCTATTTACCACAGCATGCAAGGAGTTAAATGGCAAGGATTGGCGTTAAATCCAATCCTGGCTATTGTAGTGAGATGTTTTGAGTCCAAAGTTTATTAGGTGAATCAAATATACAATGTCCAAAAAGAAGAAAAAAAACTTGCAAGCATGTAGATTTCAATGATCAAATTGTAAATTTTAACACAATCAAAATTAAGCATGACAAAGGGCCTACAGGTACAACAATGAGGTCCAAGGTAATTGGTAACCAATATGGAAGCTTTCTTTGCCAGAGAAGGCCTGAAGCCTCAAAGAAGCAGTACCAAAATAATACCACAAAAGAAGATAATTTTATGTACAGTGGGGAAAAAAAGTATTTAGTCAACCACCAATTGTGCAAGTTCTCCCACTTAAAAAGATGAGAGATGCCTGTAATTGACATCATAGGTAGACCTCAACTATGAGAGACAAAATTGGAAAACAAATCCAGGAAATCACATTGTCTGATTTTTAAAGAATTTATTTGCAAATTATGGTGCAAATTATTTGCAATTGGTGGCTGACTAAATACTTTTTTCCCCACTGTATAACTGTTTGACAAGACATATTGAATGAACAAGGACACAAAACAAACACAATGCATGTTGAGAAAAGGCACCCTGTAGAACGAACTCCCTATCATATCAGCCATATGGAAATGTCAATACCCTCTTTATAGGTTGTTCAACTATACAGCACAGTGTGATAAACATCAGCCCATCCCTGTTCATCCTCCACAATTCTCTCTATGCATTGCAGGAATTTAACCTCTGCTACCAACTCAGACATGTATTTCCAATGTCTGGGTATAACTGATCTGACTGCACTAAAAAATGCTTTGTTCCCATTTTTGGGGGTGATTAAGGTCCCATTCCCTCTGGTATCCTTACAGCCCAGACTGTTCATGGGTATACAAGAATCTCTATACGAGAGTGGGTTGTAAGGGTTGTAGTCACTACACTGGCTGCTTATTCAATACAGAATACAATATAAAATTATCACTCTCAACCACAAGGCTCTCCATAATGCTGCACCTCCCTACATTTCCTCCCTCATCTCTGTCTATCACCCATCCTGTGCTCTCCATTCACCCAATGACTAACATCCTCTATTATCAGAACCTCCTACTCCCGTATCCAAGACTTCTCCTGAGTTGCACCACTTCTCTGGAATGTTCTACCCTGGACAATGAGATTAACTCCCAATTTCTACAGCTTTGAGCGCAAACTAAAGACACATCTTTTCAGACAGGCCTATTACAATTCCTAATGTAAACCCTTCCACAGTTAGAATCCCTAAATCGAACCCTCCTCTGGTTATGCTCCCGCATTACCCCACAGGATATGATGCCGTATCAGACTGTAACTTTATATGTCCAGGCACCATCTGCACATAAAAGGACATTGACTGGTGACGGCTCATACAGCTTTTTTATGTGTAATGAAATTAACCTCTATCACAAAAATATGTTTAGACTACTGTATAAGAAATGCTACCTCCTATGTCACCCCTGCTAACTCTTGTGTCACCTTTTACCTCATATATTGTAAGCGCTTGCAAGCAGGGCCCTCAGTCCCATTGTGTGAATTGACTATTTCTCTGTAATGTATTATTTTGTCTGTACTTGAACCCTACATTTTGTAAAGTCCTGCGAAATATGATGGTGCTATATAAATAAAATGTGTTATTATTATTGTAAGAACATCAATTGAAAAAGCATGGGCGACCTTCAGGGGGCCTGTTGAGTTTAGGAAGGAGCATAGCTAAAGATAGGCAAACCAAGGAATACTTTCCTGGGTAAGCATCCTGGAGAACAGCAAGAGATGGAAAGGTCTTGTCTGCAGTTAGTAGCAGTGCCAGGTACATCCTATCACCAGTTGACCATGCTAGAAAAACATGCTAGAAAAATGTATGTGTTCAATGCAGATTAAAAAACAGGTTTGCCAAATGCAGGGTCATGAGCCCCAAGTGAATGGATATAGAAGTGACAGAAGCCGCTTTGTCCCAAGTAGTCACAGCATGTAAAGTTAGAAAACAATATAAGAATATAATTTATTGTGATCGTGCCATGGCAGGTAAACCAAGCAATAGGAGTTAAGTCCTCTTCCAGCTGAACTCACTGTTTGGCTTCCCTGGACCAAAGACAAACCACTACTTTCATGCACATCAATGCTTGATAGTATTTGTGAAAATCAGGGAGTCATGTAATTTTGTTATCTGTCTATTCTATTCTCCTCACTATGAAACACACTCACTGACACCAATCCACTAATCTGTATTTAATCTGCAATCTGTGTTTTAGTATCTCTCATTTTCTGTTTTATGGCTATAGTATGTCTCTCATAATAGGCTGTGCTAGAGGGAGCGCTGCCTGTTGGGTCTCCACCCAAGGTCACACGAACCTTCCCATTTGTCTGATTTGTAAAGTGGAGATTGCTGCGGAAGGTGCTAATGAATTGCGGGCATTGCTTTATATAATGCCCCCCTTCACAAATCCCCACCATGCCCTGTACTTTTTTCAGTGTAGGATGGTTCCCACGTGGCGAGGTTGTGGGAGCTGTCCAGTTCCTATGACAGCTGAGAACCTTATGAAACTATTGAGGCTGGTCTATGGCTGTCCTCAATAGCTATGTAGCAAATTTCCTATAGACTGCAATCTAAGATCTAAGGTTTTATGTTCCCTAGGAGGGCTAATAGAACAGTTAAAAAATTTAAAAAAACAAAGATTTTAAAAATATTTATATTTATTTATTTATATTTTATATTAATTTTATTTTTTAAAAGTTAAAAATCTCCATAATCATACCAGTCCATAGAATATAGGTAATATGTCATTTTGGCTGCACAGTGAAAATCTGAGCCTGAACGAAAGTTGCAAAAACAAAGTTTTTCTCTAATTTCACCTCATTCTGAATTTTTTTCCAGCTTCCCAGTATATAATATGGAATATTAAATGGTACCATTACAATTTGTCCCACAAATTGTCCCACAAAAATTAAGCCCTCCTCTGCGAATGGAAAAATACAAAAATGCCTTTTGGAAGGAGGGAAGTTAAAAAACGAAAATCGAAAAACAGCCACAGCAGGAGGGGATTGAAGGGGATTTCCCACAAACATAACCGTATTTAGAATTGTAAACAATTAAAAGTTAAACATTTTTGAGAATATACATAATTAAACATTTTGCAGAGTTTTGTCTAATCATCTTATGCTAGGTTCACACTTGTGCTCGGGTTGCGTTCTTCGGGTTCTTTCTGTGAAGAGCACTGCGGGAAAAATCGTGATGCGTTGCTGTCATGGTTTTTCCCACAGTGCTTTTTTACTGTGGCCCGCTACGTGGGGCCTTAGCCTAAAAATAGTTTTATTACTCTTTTCCTTTGCCTTCCTTCCACTGACAAAACCAACCAGGTTATCCGTTACTAGAGTGGAGACCACCTAATAGCAATAATCTTAGCATAGAATTCCACATATATGTTGATCAAAGAGATTGGTCTAAAGTTGAAGCATAAGCTGTGATCTTTCCCCAGTGTTGGCAGGACAAAAATGACTTTTTCAGAAAATTTCAGCAGGATGTTGAGCTGGCACCTACTAGTGATGGTTCAGACACAACTCAAGTAATAGTATATCAGTTCACGGTAATCTATTTTTTAAGGCATTTTCCCCACAAACATGTTTCAGTGAAATGTTATCTGTGAGTCTATAGTAAAATATGAAGTGGTGTACAGTCATTTTTTTCTGGGGTTTCTATGGCCTTTTCTGATCAATGACATTTATTTTCAAAATACAGCATCATCTAGATATTTTCTGTCTATCTATCTATCTATCTATCTATCTATCTATCTATCTTAATCATCTATCTATGAAGAATGAAAAAAGCTTGTAAAAATGTAATGTTCAGTCTCTTATTACTATTAGTGTTACTAAAGCCCAGTATGTCCCATTTATGAAACTCTTCTCTCTTAATATAGGCATCAAAGTATCTTTTGTTCATCTGATCACTTCATTCTAGCACAGCGACTATTTCGTTTTCAGAAGGTGTGATGCCATTGCCATTGAACAACTCTTTTCTTCCCCCTGTTTTGGTTAATGTGTCTCTCTATGCTGTTTTTCTCTATATGCCAGAGCTGTGTATATCACTTTGATACTTCCCACAGAGGCATTTTTGGCTTCACAACCTTACTTTTTTTAAGCTTCCCACTGAGTCCTGTTTTTCTGCACTGGAGTCACAGCGGCTGCTGGAAAAACCTTTCAAATGAATCTGATCCTCTTGTTAGACCTGTGGTCCAGGCTGCTGTGATCAGTACTTAGGGCACCATTTAGAAAACAGCTCATTGCAGATTGATGGATGTTATGGTACAGAATATACATTTTTTCCTTAAATAAATCACTGATTCTTAAGAGGACCTGATGTAATTTAAGAGCAAGACTGTTTTGAATACAGGACATGAGTCACAGATCATCTCTATAAATGAGTCATTGGAAGAAGGAGGTAGAACAGTAAAACATAAGAAAAGTCCCTTTTTTTACATAATTGCTCATCCATGAAGTCATTTTTTATTTATTTGAATAACTGAAAGTCCTTAAACTTATTTTTATTTCAATTAATAAATAGATGTTTATGTCTGTAAATATATGTAGGTTTATATGGAGAAATGCTGTAGATAGAGAGGTAGATGGATAATTTGTGTCAAAATACATTATCCAGGCAGTCATGCTGAAAAAGAGAGAAACGAAAGTTGACAAAAGACATAGAGAGTGGATCAGAGTGTGGAGGGGAGGTTGTAGAGGATACACCATGATAAAGTGAAAGTATCAGAGAAATAGTTTTAATATTTTTTTGCTATTTTAGGAAATTTTGCAAACTGCCAGCAAAGCTTCTTGTGACTCATCTCACCCTTGGTCCTTTGCATATTTTGATACTATTTTAATAAAGGGGTTCTCCAAGATTTATTACTGGTATTATTTTTCTAACTTGCATCAATACCTCTGGGCACCATGCTGTTGGATGAGTGGTCCTGTATGTATGTAGCAGCAGATCTTTAACCCGTGATGTAAAGGCAAGAATTGGAGGCGCTACTGCAATATAGTGGCTGCTGCAGTGTCAATAGATTATGGGGCCCAAACCTTACGCTGGTATTTCTATGGATTTTAGAAACTGTTTTGCTATTTTGCAGTGCTTCTATCGCTGTATGAGCATAATATCACAAAATGGCATAATTGTATATCTCTATAAAATTGATAGCATAGGAAAGTACAGTAAGAATCCACACACTTGAATAGGTTCTGTATTACAGCTCAATGCCACTCGAAAGTTTTATTATAACCCAAATATATAGTACACACACTCTCTCAGCCACAATAAGAGGATGATGGAGCAAGTGGAAAGACACAGATCAGGTTAAACAGCATCTGCCAGATATATTCCACAGTTCCTAATATCCTACATGATGTGGTCAATGATACTGGATTTTTTATGTTGAGCAGTAGATATTACAAACTGCCAAAAGTTTTACTGTATGAATTTGTAATATGGCTGTGTTTAAAAGCTCTAAAATACATTGCATGTATATATGTATATTGTGTCTACAACATATATTTCTAAGTAACATAACGTAACTTAAGCATATATGTAGTGTTGCACATATATACATGTGTGTTAGTATTTGTGTATGCATTTTATACATTTGTAGAATTGGATAAGGTTTGTACATCCATGTGTATATACAAATGTTTATTGATAAGGAGCACCTGAGTTGACCCAATATCCTTAATGTTCCTTAATCCGCATTCTTCCCTAATGCTCTGTAATGTCCCCTTGTGCCCCATACCTTTACGTGCAGCCTCTGTAATTTGCCTGTGTCATACGTAAATTTGCTGAAATGAATCAGCAGAGCATACTTTATCTGAGATGACTCAGGCTTCATTCAATTGTTTCTCCTTAACCATGTCCCCATTCCTTTGAATGACGATTCATCCTTCCCGTTATTGCTGCAAATCTCGCGCAGCAAATCTTGTGCTTGTGTTGTTATTGCTGACTGATGTCCTTCTCACTCTTTGTGTAAGTGGAAATTGTTGTTCACCTGATGTGGTCCAGGCACAAGTGTGGGTTCACAAAACTCAGGTGCATCACTCAGAATAGAGGGTTAGAGTGCTCTGTTAGAGATGTGAAAAGCTAGAATTTTACCTTTAGGTCTCCACCCCCCCCCCCCCCCCCCACTTTTGTTGAAAAAACTTGACATAACCAATTTTTCTTTACAGACGGCAACAGTAGACTGGCATGATAATGGCACCACTGGAAAACACAGGTGAGACCCTCTGAGTTCCTGCTTTCAGTTTGGGGGGTGACAGGTTCCCTTTAAGAAGGTTCTCTGATTTGTTCTTTCTACACTCCCCTGACAAGCATTCACATTATAAATAGCTTACTTTTTGAATTCTGCCATTATTTTTCTGCTCCCAGGCCTGGTCATGTGGTGCTCTTCCTCAGCAATTCCTCCAGAAGCAATAATTTTCCATTGAAGTCTGTATGCCAGTACCCTGTTGTTGGGACATCCTCAATGACTTCAGGTTTGGGGGATGGCTTCTGTTAGGGATTTAGCTTGTCAGTAATTACTGTTTCACTCATTTCTGCTATTTCCCACATTTACAGATAACTGTATATGTATACAGTTAGGTCCATATATATATTTGGACACTAACACACATTTAGTTTTTTTACCTGTTTACTAAAACATATTCAAATTATAGTTATATAATGGACATGGACATAAAGTCCAGACTTTCAGCTTTCATTTCAGGGTATCCACATTAAAATTGGATGAAGGGTTTAGGAGTTTCAGCTCCTTCATATGTGCCACCCTGTTTTTAATGTAACCGAAAGTAATTGGACAATTGACTCAAAGGCTGTTTCATGGGCAGGTGTGGGCAATTCCTTCATTATGTCATTCTCAATTAAGTAGATAAGTCCTGGAGTTGATTTGAGGTGTGGTGCTTGCATTTGGAAGATTTTGCTGTAAAGAAAACATGCGGTCAAAGGAGCTCTCCATGCAGGTGAAACCAGCCATCCTTAAGCTGCGAAAACAGAAAAAATCCATCCGAGAAATTGCTACAATACTAGGAGTGGCAAAATCTACAGTTTGGTATATCCTGAGAAAGAAAGAAAGCATTGGTGAACTCATCAATGCAAATAGACCTGGACGCCCACAGAAGACAACAGGTGAAGAGAAACCCCTTCACAACAGCCAACCAAGTGAACAACACTCTCCAGGATGTAGGCGTATCAATATCCAAATCTACCATAAAGAGAAGACTGCATGAAAGTAAATACTGAGGGTTCACTGCATGGTGCAAGCCACTCATAAGCCTCAAGAATAAGAAGGCTAGATTGGACTTTGCTAAAAAAACATCTAAAAAAGCCAGCACAGTTCTGGAAGAACATTTTTTGGGCAGATGAAACCAAGATCAACCTCTACCAGAATGATGGAAAGAAAAAAAGCATGGCGAAGGCGTGGTACAGCTCATGATCGAAAGCATACCACATCACCTGTACAACACGGCAGAGGCAGTGTGATGGCAAAGAAGTGGAATATTCTTGAATGGCCAAGTCAGTCACCTGATCTCAACCCAATTGAACATGCATTTCACTTGTTAAAGACTAAACTTCAGACAGAAAGGCCCACAAACAAACAACAACTGAAAAGCGCTGCAGTAAAGGCCTGGCAGAGCATTAAAAAGGAGGAAACACAGCGGTGTCTGGTGATGTCCATGAGTTCAAGACTTCAAGCAGTCATTTCCAACAAAGGGTTTTCAACCAAGTATTAGAAATTAGCATTTTATTTACAATAAAATACACTTACTTTTGAGCCCCTGAAATGAAGGGATTGTGTGTAATAAATGCTTTAGTTCCTCACATTTTTATGCAATCATTTTGTTCAACCCACTGAATTAAAGCTGAAAGTCTGAACTTCAACATTGTGGTAATGTACAGAACCAAAATTAGAAAAATGTTGTCTCTGTCCAAATATTTATGGACCTAACTGTATATTCCACATTACCAATATTTGATTCCTAAATCATGAAGCATTCCAATCTTTTCTGTTCTACCCTAAAATAATAAAAATGCCCCATTTTAAAGTTAATTGACATAAATCCAGTCTGTAAAACATCTATATTTATGTATGATAAAAAAAAAATCTTCAAAACAGATAAATATATGGAAAATCAATAGGATGATTGGTGAGGGTCTGAATCACAATTTAACATTCACAATTTGTATAAAAGAGGTAATTTCCCATGAAACTGGATATGCTGTGCAGTGTGGTGTACAAATAAAATGATAAACCAACTAGATTCCTCCCTACAATAATCTTGTCATGGCAACCAGGGCTCTATTGAAGGCTCCAATCTTAATACTTTAATAAAGAAGTACAAACAATTGAGCAGGTCCTTTAGTGAAATGTAGATGTATTTAAAGATAAAATAAAGACTAAACAGAATTGGTATAGCTGCTTCTGTAAATATCTAAAACTATTAAAATATTGTGTTATTTATCCTTCACTGAGAACAACAAAATAAAAAATACTGTAAAAAATAATGTACTTTATTCAAACAAAGCTGAACAGGATGACATTGGGGAAGCCAATGCCTCAAGATGACACCATTTCACACACAAGTCCTTCCTCAAGTACATTATTCAGACTGGTGAGTGCTGGCTGTGAAGGATCTCTCCTTTCCAAGAAGCTTGGCACACCTGCGACCACCTTCTTTTCCTTCCACTCACACACCATGAGCGGATCGAGTCATAGGATAATACGAAACGAGCTTTTTAAATGTTATATATTTATTAACCCAAGTGGGTCAGTACTAAGCATTAACATATACAGAAATATATATCAGTTACCAAGAAAAATACAGATAAAAGTAAAAGTACGGTACAGAAAATAAAATAGGAAATAAGAGATAGAAAAAATACCGGCACAGGCTTGTAGTCCGTTTCTCTAGGCCACAGCAGGTTCTTGGGCCTAGGGTGATTTCCTCAGTAGGTTACAGAAACATGACTTTCCTACATGCCAGCCAGGCTCCCAAGACAAAGGACTTTGCCTCCATTGTAGTATAAAGGAGTGTCCAGCCACACCTCCCCCCAAGGCACTGCCTAGCTAGAAGAAGATGTGTGTCTGGGGTTCAGCTGGGGGGTTCGCTTGCCCCTCCCTCCCCCATGGCATTCCTGAAAGTAGGTAGGAGTGATATGAGCAAGTGAAAATACATTTCCAGAAAGATATATAACTGAAGGTCTGTTATCACACTGTCTTACTTTCTTCTTCTGTGATACTGCTATCCTCTGTTTGTTCGTTGGGCTGATCGCCGCCACAGCTGTGAAGATAGACGCTGGACCCCTCCTGTTCCTGTGACTATAGTCTGTGGCATAGAAAGAGGCCATGTGCTTCAGATGAGCGGTGCTGACAGTGTCTTTTGTTCTTTTGATGGAATAAAAAATACACACTAGTATAGCATATATATGGGGAAAATTCCATTTTGCATCATCTGCTACGTCTTCCTATTTGGAAAGCACTTCTGGGGTAAAAATGATCACTAAAATGACCATTTCCAAAATGAAGTAATTTCTTTGAACTCTCCACTGCACTGGCACCTTAGGGGCTCTGCAAATGCGGCACGGCACATGAAAATGATTCAGCCCTCTAAAACTCTAATGGAGCTCCTTGCCTTCTGTGGCTTCCTGTGTGCGTGCAAACAACAGTTTTCATCCACATGTGGGGTATTTCTGTACTTGGGAGAAATAGCATAAAAATTGTGGAGCTCATTTTCTCCTTTAACCCTTTGTGAAAATCAAACATTTTGGGCAATTTTATTGGGCAAAAAAGTTATTTTTCATTTTCACATCCCAAAGTTAAAAAAAAAATCAGTGAAACACCTGTAGTGTTAAAAGCTCACTTTACCCCTTCGTAAATTCCTTGAGGGGCGTAGTTTCCAAAATGGGGCTGATTTTGAGGGATTTCCATTTTATTGGTACTTTAGGAGCTCTGCAAATGCAACATGGCACCTGAAAACTATTCCAGCAAAATCTGCCATCCAAAAGCCAAATAGCGCTCTTTTCCTTTGAAGCCTCATTATGTTCCCTTATAGCAGTTTATGAGCGCATATGGGATATTGCCATATTCAAGAGAAATTGTGTAACAAAAATTAGATCACTTTTGGGGGTTTTCGATTATACAGGTACTTTAGGGGCCCTGTCTATGAGACATGGCACCCAAAAATATAGGGAAATTACATAATAAATTGTGGGATGCATTTTCTTCTTTTACCCCTTATGATTGTATAAATTTTAGGGCTGAATAAAAGAATTATTGAAAAAAACTTAAATTTCACCTCCATTTTGTTTGAGGTCCTGTGAAACACTTAAAGGGTTAACAAACTTCCTAAATGCTGTTTTGAATTAATTAAGGGGTGCAGTTTTGAAAATGGGATGATTTATGGGGGCGTTTCTAATTTTCTTGTAAATTTGGAAAATTGCTGTTAGACTTGTAAGTCTCTAATGTCCAAACTAAATTCAAGGAATTTAAAGTATAAAGAATAAAGCAGAGATAGAAGTAATTAATAGTTATTAACTCATTTGGTGGGTATGACTATCTTTATGAAGATCATTCCACATTTTCCAATTTTTCCAAACTTTCTATTTTTTTCAAAAATAAATGCAAAATATATTGACGAATGTTTACCAGTATAATGAAGCACAATGTGTCTCAAAATCACTTGTGTACGTGAAAATGTTCCAGAATTAATACTATATAAAGGGACACATTTCAGTTTTGAAAAATGAGACTTTGTCATAATGTCCAGAATTGGCTGTTACGGGAAAGGGTTAAAAAACAGAATATTAGTCAGATTTGTTATATATGTTTGAATATAGTCTAAAGCTAAGGCCCCACATTGTGAAAAAGCAACTTTAGGCTAAGGCCCCAAGTAGCATGCCACAGCCAAAAAGAGCTGCGGGAAAAACCATAGCGGAAATGCATTGCAGTTTCCCACAGCGCTTTTCACAGAAAGTCCGCAGTGTTTTCCTATAGGGAAACCACCAGTATTTCCATAGGTATAACTGACATGCTGTGATTTACAACAAAGAAAGCATTTCTGCTACAGAATTTATTTGGAATTTGTTGATGGGATTAGCCAGAATCCTATCCATGAATCCCATCCACTTTGCAGGCACTGTATAAAGGCCAAATCGAGACTTTTTTGGGGTCTCGGCCTTATTGTAGATTTTTCTGTGGTTTTTTGAGCCAAAGCCAGGAGTGGATTGTGCAGGAGGGAGATGTATAGGTGCTTCATTTATATTTTCCCATTCCTTCTGTAACTTGTGGTTGGCAAAAACACTGCAAAATCTGCACCAAAAAAAAAAAAAAATCAGTTTTTCCACTTTCACACTTTGTTTGCAGTGTCTGTTAGTGGGATTTCCCAACATATATTTTCAAAAGATGCCTCCAATATTTACTACTGTGTAGACATACAATGTAATCTATTTCCTATAGGCCTCCATGATTGAAAAACGTATACCATGGAGAATAAGTTTTGAACTGCATGCCTGCACTGTATGGAGTAGCGCAGCAATGACTGTACTGTAAAAAAAAGACATTTAAACTTTAAAAGTTGGGGCAGTATAGCTAAGCAGTAGACATTTTAAATCCTTTTTGTTATGTCTTACGTATTAAAAAAAATGATAAAAAAATTTTGAATATGTGTGAGAGGTTTTGTTTTGCAAAATATTAGCTATGATTTTTATTGGTATTATTAGGATATGTATGAGTTTTTGATCACTTTTTATTCCAGCTTTGGGGTAGTGAGGTGAAAAAAATGCAATTTCAGTGCCTGATATGTAAGGCCCAGCTTGTGGCACTGCAAAAAGTCAGCTCTCCAGTTATTATACTCTGTTTCCTGATTCTGGAAATATCCTACTTGCGGTCCGAAATCTTTTGCCTGGAAATACGACAGGGCCCAGAAGTGAGAGAGCACCGTGTGCATTTGAGGCCTAAATTGGTCATTTACATTGGTGTGCAATTGCAGAGGCTCTGAGGTAAAATTGACCCCCAAAATATAACCTCATTTTAGAAACTACACCCATTAAGAAATTGTTAAAGGGATAAGTCATGTACAGACTGTCCTAACACGTGACGTGGGTGCGACTGCAAGGAGTCAATTCACTTCACTCAGTCTTGCACTCACAGTTCACTCATGCTGAAAAATTTGCATAAATCACACCCCAACACAGTCCATGCACCCCACATACATTCTTTCACCACCTACTCCCCAACAGATGGCAAAATACACTTTTAAAGGCAATGGATCCATAGCGCATACAGAGACTGATATTAAAGTGAACGCTTTAATACAAAAAGGTACAGTTCTTATAAAAAGAGACAAAAACAAAATAACATAAACAAACAGTTATAAAATAAAAAGGGAGAAAAAAAAACTGAAAAATCCTTATGAGTTACAGCTCTTCTGACCCCATGGAGCTTATAAGAATATAAGATGGCTACCATCCAGCTTGACTGACTCCATGTGTATGACAAAGTTACTTTGGTCAACCAGGTTTAAAATTTTGGGATCTGCCTCAGGTTTTAGAGCTGCCCTTTTGGTTTTGATTAACAAGGGAGCAAGCCCCCCGAATAATAATTGTTCCTGTAGTTTAATTCACCCCATGTATGGGATGGGGATTGAAAATGTTTATTGGTCAACCTGGGAAAGCATAAGTAACATGTTACCTTTATTCTATGGGTACCGACCCATAGAATAAAGATAAGATGTTACTTATGCTGTACAGTGAACAGCAAAAATGTAAAATTTTGGAAAGCAATGTCAGAATTTATGTTTTTTAGCCCCCCAGAATGAGTTCATGAAAATTAGTCAATAAGTTATAAGCACCCCAAAATGTGTTCACCTTTCAGATTAAATAATATTTTAATTTTATTGTATGAGTTGTTACAGATGCAACGATACCAAATATGCCAACATATCTAATTTGAGCAAAATCTGAAGGGGAGAGATAAGTGGCAGGCTGGTGGTCACTTATCAGTTAACTATTAACCATTAATGGACATCGGCACCTCCAGACACGCAGCAGTGGGGCCAGTGCTCTCCATTATGCCTGCTTAGCTAGCTCCTGAGCAGGTGCCATGTACATGATGTAATAGTACGTCATGTTGGAGAAACTGCTTGGCAAACATGATATACCATTATCATGTGTCAGGAAGGGGGTAAATAATCCACAGCAGAAATCTAAGGCTAAAACTGGGATTTCTGTTGCAATGTGCGATTGGACCTGCACATGGATTAGTCTGATTGTAATTTAATTGAGCTAATTTGCAGCTTTATCATGGCATATCCACAGCGATAATGAACATGCTGTATATTCTGCACAGGATTAGGCTAAGGTCACAAGAATCAAAAGACAATTATAGCATCAGTGCAGGAACGACAGGTTATTTTCCAGGTCAGTAATAGTTAATTTGTTGTTTCATTCCATTCCCTGCTTTCAGGCTATTTCAAATCCTGAACAACCCCTTTAAAAACAGATAATAGTATGAGGAATTTATGTAATTTATGAACAATTAGTGTTGCGTTTGTGGTTCTTCTCTGTGGGGCAAATTGCTTTAGAAAATTCACTGTTTACTCCTTTCCTATTGACATAATCATACGAGTGGAAAGACCTCTACTTCCACAAATTCAGCACTCTCGCTTCATGTAACCTGTGAACATTCCAAAGTCATTGGCTGCATGCCCACTCCGAAACTGAGAACATCAAAGATGACAAGGAATACAATAAGGCACTTGAGTGTTTAATCCTATTGCTCATAATGATATTCACTTTCTTAACTCTTACAGCCTTCTTATACTGAAGTAATAAGCACTTGGGTATTATAAAATCAAAGAACCTCCTGTAGCAGATATTGCAAGAAATATTTATAACGTAGATTGCTGATAAGAAATACTAGACTTTTATGTACTATAAAAAATAAAGTAAAGCATTGTTGATGTATCTTTAAAATTATATATGACATTTCAAAATAAATTTTTTTCTGATTTCATAAATTTTCTCCCTATCATTTATGTCTGATCTGTTTCACCACTTTGTTCACTTACATGCTTATATAGCTCCCAGGGTGCATCTGTTCCTGAAAATTGCCTTCACTAGTCCAACAGATTGAGCTGAGCTTGACTTTTTTCTACCACAATGTATTGTACCATTGATTGATAACTCCTCGAGATACCATCCCTAGTCTACATTTTAGATCTACAAGTCCCCTGCTTTCTGACTATGAGACTATTTTGGCAGGGCTAGCTTTCTTCCAATATCTTACTGTATTTAAAACTATATATCAATCCGCTCAGTTTCTCCTGTTCACAGGTTCCATTCAAGCTATGTTTTTATTTGTTTTATTTTACAATGAAGTCATTAGCAAAAATATCGGTATAAAGCCTCATATACAGTATTTCATCCTACAGAAGGTATTGTCTAAATGAAGTAAAACTATAATTACAGTATTCTAGAGGTTTTCTATTTCAACTGAAAAGAAGACAGCTCTCCAACTCAGATCTATCTTAGGTATTATTCCATAATTAAGTAAATGTTCAATTCTAGTAGAAATGAGGCTTGAAAGGGTTAAAGAGAATCTTAGCGTCTCCCCTACCATTAGCAATCTATGAGTAAAACTGGCAATACATGTTGGTATGTAGCTTATGATTTTAATTGAACGCATCCTGTGGCAATGTTTGTCAGAAATGTGGTTAGCATAGATTATTGTAAGATGAAAGCGCACATTTGTTTATTTTAAGTGACTTACTATAGATGCATGCAGGCAGCATTCCTGGCCAGTGAATGGAGTGTGGTGATTCATGTTTAATGTGGGTGAGAGGTCATTGAAAGTAAATGTATGAAATAACATTTAACCAGACTGTAAATAGTATCTTCCCAAATGTATTCACTTCTGCATGTTTATTTAGGTAGTCTCATTTTTCTTCTTCTGTCTTTATAGTAGGTCATTTGCATGGAGAAGAGCACCATGCTTTAATGGGAAGCCACGATATATAGATACAGTGGGGAAAAAAAAGTATTTAGTCAGCCACCAATTGTGCAAGTTCTCCCACTTAAAAAGATGAGGCCAGCCTGTAATTGTCATCATAGGTAGACCTCAACTATGAGAGACAAAATGAGAACACAAATCCAGAAAATCACATTGTCTGATTTTGAAAGAATTTATTTGCAAATTATGGTGGAAAATAAGTATTTGGTCAATAACAAAAGTTCATCTCAATACTTTATTATATATCCTTTGTTGGCAATGACAGAGGTCAAACGTTTTCTGTAAGTCTTCACAAGGTTGGCACACACTGTTGCTGGTATGTTGGCCCATTCCTCCATGCAGATCTCCTCTAGAGCAGTGATGTTTTGGGGCTGTGGCTGTGCAACACGGACTTTCAACTCCCTCCAAAGGTTTTCTATGGGGTTGAGATCTGGAGACTGGCTAGGCCACTCCAGGACCTTGAAATGCTTCTTACGAAGCCACTCCTTCGTTGCCCTGGCGGTGTGCTTGGGATCATTGTCATGGTGAAAGACCCAGCCACGTTTCATCTTCAATGCCCTTGCTGATGGAAGGAGGTTTGCACTCAAAATCTCATGATACATGGCCCCATTCATTCTTTCATGTACACGGATCAGTCACCCTGGTCCCTTTGCAGAGAAACAGCCCCAAAGCATGATGTTGCCACCCCCATGCTTCACAGTAGGTATGGTGTTCTTTGGATGCAACTCAGCATTCACTCTCCTCCAAACACGACGAGTTGTGTTTCTACCAAACAGTTCTACTTTGGTTTCATCTGACCATATGACATTCTCCCAATACTCTTCTGGACCATCCAAATGCTCTCTAGCAAACTTCAGACGGGTCCGGATATGTATTGGCTTAAGCAGGGGGACATATCTGGCACTGCAGGATCTGTGTCCTTGGCGGCATAGTGTGTTCCTGTTCATTCTTCAGGCAGATTCTTCCTGAGGCTAAGTTCACATCTGCCCTGCTGGAGACTCTGCAGAAACCGCCAAAAATCGGTGAACATAAAAATCCTGCACAGAGGACTTTTCTCTCTGCCAGATTCAGTATGAAAATGGAGGACACCCAGCGGACGCCATTATAGTCATTGGGATTCACCAGTGTCTGCACTGTTTTAGCAGTCTGGCTCTCCATCGTTTGGGTCCCCTGGCCTGAGATTATTGAATTGAATGGGAGGCAAATTTTGAAGCTGTTTTTTTTGAAGCAAATGTTTGGAGCAGATTTTCAGAACCAGCACCAAAATCTGCTTCAAATTCCTGAAGCAGAAATTTTCTGCCTGACAATTAAGCATCAAACCCTTACAATTAGGTTTAAATAGCACAATAATTTCATAGTACAGTTCATTTTGGTTAAGCATTATCAGTTATGCAATAATTGTTAAGTTGACATCAACTGCATATGGCATTAGCACATTGTCATGCTGAATATTTACAGCTATATATTTACTTGGTAATAAGTACATAGCAATAGCACTGTTAGTGTAAAGTACATGTTGCCAAGGGTTTAAAGAAGAACAAGAGGCAATATGAAAATAATAATTTTCCATATGGTAGCAATGCAGCTTTATGCTTTTGTGTTTTTATCCCTGATGTACTGTAGTAGTGGGACATCTCTCTGCAGAACCAATGTTGTCAAATGTAAAGGGTAAAAACATTTTATTAATGTAAATTTAATTATAACCTAACTATAAAAGTCTATGGTAATTTTTGCATTTTTATCACACTGCTGACACTCACTCCTGCATCAACTCAACAAAAACTTGACCATAAATACATCCCAGCATCACAACCATACAGGTTGCTTTAAAAAATATGTGTCAGAAAACTAAATGTATGTGAATCCCTGTGCAACTGCGAGCCCCATAAACATTTCACTAGCACTGTCCATTGCACATTTAAGCTGTACACTTGAAGCTCACTTGGACACGGTGTACACTTTCCTATTTATTTACATAGTTGTCATATGAAAATAATTTCCTCCATGTGATTAATGGTATAGAAAAACTGTCCAAGAACTGGCTTCTTCGACAGCTATGATTCAAGCAGTAAAAATGCCAATTCACAGTGAGTCACATTTCCAGATGGAAATGAGCACACTTCCTCCAAAGGCTCTTGTACCTTATATTCCATTTTATCAGGAAAGGGCTGAATAGTATTCACATTTCTCTGTGGTCGGAAGGGAGATGCATCCTTTTTAGGGAGGAAAGAACTACTATGAGTCAAGGATGACAATATTAAAATTAGTACCAGCCATATAAATATTTTTGTATTTTTTTTAAATGTTCTCTATATATAATATTAAGTATATACAGTATACATACAGTGTGTATATTGTTATTGACAGGGTGCTTTATTTAATACCCATCAGCTGCAATATTTCAGTTCACAACTAGGAGCTTTTCTCAAGTCTGGGGGGGGGGGGGTGGCAGTGGTTGCACCCCTGTGGTGTACACCCTCTGTTAACTGGTGCTACAGAATTTTCTTTTACATTCATACATACAGATATATACAGTGACTTGCAAAAGTATTCGTACCCCTTGAACTTTTTCACATTTTGGCACCTTACAACCATAAACTTAAAAGCATTTTATTGAGATTTTATGTAATAGACCAACACAAAGTAGCAGATAATTGTAAAATGGAACAAAAATGATACATGATTTTCAACATTTTAATAAAAAAAAATCTGAAAAGTGTGATGTGCAAAAGTATCCAGCCCCCTGTACTCTGATACCTCTAAATGAAATCTAGTACAATCAGTCTTCAGAAGTCACTTAATTAGTTAATAGAGTCCAGCTGTGTGTAATTTAGTCTCAGTATGAATACACCTGTTCTGTGAAGACCTCAGTGGTTTGTAAGAGAACACTAGTGAACAAACAGCATCATGAAGACCAAGGGACTCTCCAGACAGGTCAGAGATAAAGTTGTGGAGAAGTTTAAAGCATGGTTAGGTTATAAAAACATATCCCATGCTTTGATCATCACAAGGAGCACTGTTTAATCCATCATCTAAAAATGGAAAAAGTATTCAACAACTGCAAACCTACCAAAACATGTCTGTCCACCTAAACTAAGAGATGCAGCAAGGAGAGAACTGGTCAGAGAAGCAGCCAAGAGGCCCATGGTCACTCTGTAGGAGCTGCAGAAATATACAGCTCAGGCGGGAGAATCTGTCCACAGGACAACTATAAGTTGTGCACTCTACAAATCTGGTCTTTATGGAAGAGTGGCAAGAAGAAAACCATTGTTGAAAGAAAGACATAAGAAGTACTGTTTTCAGTTTGCCACAAGCCATATAGGGGACACAACAAACATGTGGAAGAAGGTGCTCTGGTCAGAGGAGACCAAAGTTGAACTTTTTGGCCTAAATCCAAAGTGCTATTTATGGCGGAAAAGTAACATTGCTCATCACCCTGAACACACCATCCCCACTGTGAAACATGGTGGGGACAGCATCATGCTGTTGGGATGCTTTTCTTCAGCAGGGACAGGGAAACTGGTCAGAGTTGATGGGAAGATGGAGCTAAATACAGGGCAATCCTGGAAGAAAACCTGTTGGAAGCTGTAGAAGTCTTGGGACTGGGAAGGTGATTCACCTTCCAGCAAGACAATGAGCCTAAACATACAGCCAGAGCTACAGTGGAATGGTTTAGATCAAATAATATTCATGTGTTAGAATGACCCAAAGTCCAGACCTAAATCCCATTGAGCAAAACATGAAAATTGCTGTTCACAGACGTTCTCCATCCAATCTGGCTGAGCTTGAGCTATTTTGCAAAGAAAAATGGGCAAAAATATCAGTCTCTGGATATGCAAAGCTAGTAGAGACATACCCCAAAAGACTTGCAGCTGTAATTGCAGCGAAAGGTGGCTCTACAAAGTATTGATATAGGGGGGCTGAATACTTTTGCACGTCACACTTCAGATTTTTATTTGATTAAAATTTTGAAAACCATGTATCATTTTCATTCCACTTCACAATTATCTGCTACTTTGTGTTGGTCTTTCACTTAAAATCTCAATAAAATACATTCAAGTTTGTGGTTGTAAGGTGACAAAATGTGAAAAACTTCAAGGGGTATGAATACTTTTGCAAACATAGATTGTGGTCCCCAATAGGGACAATCTCTGTACAGTGCTGTAAAATATGTGCTAGATATAAATATGTAAAATAATATTTCAAACACAAGATTTTGAACATTTCCTCCAAAAGCAAAGCAGTCATTTTAATCAGCACAATCTTGTTATTACCATATGTCTTGTTTCCTCCTGTTGATGACATGACTGTATAAAATAATACAGATGTATCAGTCTATAACTTGCTGCTGTTGCAGTATCTGTTAATTGTAAGTTGTGCATCAAGTTAAAGTTTGCTATATCTGTAACAGCTGTATTAAAGGGGTTGTCTGGGCTTAGGCTATTTATGGCCTATCCTGAGGCTACGCCATGAATACCTGATCGTTGGGGAAGGGGGCGAGAGTTGGTCCTCAGACCGATTAGTTCTACAGAGCTATACAGGGCCAGAAGCAGAAAGCTCTGTCCCTTGTATAGCGGGCACGCACCATCACTGCAGCTCAGCGCCCACTGACTTCTATGAGCGCTGAGCTGCAGTGATGGCCCCGTCCACTATATAGGGGACAGAGCTTTCTACTTCCGTACCTGTATATACAGTTGATCGGTCTGGGGCCAGCTCTCGGCCCCCCAACAATCAGGTATTTATGGCATTTTTTTTTTCTGCTGAATTTCCGCAGCAGCCAAAAACTCTGCTTTTCCGCAACATGTGGCCTTAGCCTCACTCAGCATTTTAGTTTACTTTGCTTTCAGCTAAAGAGCTGGAGGCTAGAGTGTAAAGGCAAGAGTTGAGTGTGAACTTTGGTTTTCTAGCAGCCATATAATATTGCTGATGTTCCAGTTTCATATCATAGGAGGAAAAGACTTATTTAGCGCTGAGAAAGTGATAAATAAAAGATATGACTACTTAGATTAATGCACAGTTTAAGATAAAGAAAACAGTGAAGTGCATAAGTCAATATTACTGTCTCTTCACCTCAGATGACTGCATTTTCAGAGTTTATTTTGGTGTTATGCAGTTAATAATGGATTTCAGTGAAAATACTGCATTTGGCAAAGGAAGAATGCATTTTTTGGGGTTAAGCTAGGACATCATTTAACTTAGTGTTGCAGTATGCTCTATTTTGCTACTTGAAGAAATTTTGCTAATATTCATAAAATCAAACACTTAGTTTGAGGCAAACAAATCACCCCAGCAAGGTGGTAGTAGCTATAAAATCAGTGTGTACAGGTGCCTATACATGACCAGGGTATTGCCAAGTCGCCCGCTCTTCTCTGTTTTCTTTACCTAAAATAAATTCTCGACACCGATGTTGGATTAAATTGGCCACAGCAGCCAGTTTATTAAATAAAATAATTTAACCATTTAAATGCCACAACAAATATTCCCCAAAACACAGTAAATAACCCGACCCGACGACGGAGGACCTCGAGGCCCCAAAACCCAAAATGTTAACCCCATACTTCCTGAGCACCAGCTGTTACCCCTAGCCGTTCCACACCAGCTCAGGGGCACCTATTTAAATAAATCTGCTCGGTGCTCTATTTCCTAAGGCCATAAAGCCCTTAATACCCTTTAACCCTACCGGAGCCATCCAGCCACAGTCCAAATGGTCTGGGGAGTCCAGCCCCTACCGCGGGGCCCTCCCCACCACGACCATTTCCGATATCCCAGCCTCGAGGACCCCCACCGCCACAACGCCCACCGATGACCTCCTTATCGGCGGGCGTCCCGCCACACCCCTAGAGCCGTCTCAATGCCCTGCTGCAATCCCAGGCACCACATGTCAATACCCACGGCGTTCAAATGAACCCCCGTCCCTTCTCCAAAATGCACCCTTCCCAGATTCCAATTGACTATGGCGCACTGAGACTGCTCCATTCCGTGCCATAAACCTCCCAATTGCCCTATTCACCTTAATACGGGCTTTGTTCACACGTTCCACCGACCGGGCCGCCCTCCACACTTTCCTTGGCACAATATCCGACCATACTGTTACCAATCCCGGAAACATCGCCCAGAGCCCCAATAAGTCGAATTTGATATCGTTAATCAGCTCCCGAAAAGGGCGGACCCCCAAATCGTTACCTCCAACATGCAGTACCAGTATGTCTGGAGGTCTATCCAGCCTCACGAAGCGATGAAACTCCGCGAGCACCCTGCCCCACACCATCCCCCTTAAGCCTAACCAGCGCAACCGCACCTCCCCTCGCGCAAAACCCAACTGCCTACCGTCTGGTCGCACCGCCGCCCGCACTGCGCCCCAGAACACAAAGGAATGGCCCATAAACCAAACCAAGCACGGCTCAGCACCTGTAAAACATCAAAAGCAACATAATAATAACAGGCCCCAGGCACTAACACACCCGCTCGAACAAAAACCCCCTCTTCCTAACCCACCTACCTGTGGACCTCCCCCGATACAAAATGTGTTTTTGTTCAGACCAGCCCCCCCAAACGGACATATGACCTAAAACGCACTGATTCCCATCGGCCGATGCGCTGAATTACGTCCTCCCCCAAACCCCTCCGGGCCGCCTCCGTAGCTGCCCCAATACGGAAGGAGTGACCACTAAAATACTCCTCCCCCAAACCCAGATAACACAAACATCGCCGAAAAACTCCCAAGAATTGAAACCTGGACAAAAACGACCCATCCTCATGGACCAGGAGGGGGCCTGTCGCCCGACCCCTGTCCGAACAATAAGACCTCAAGCAACTAACAGGACACATCAAACACCCTGGCACCGCAAACAGCCGCACCGCACACCCCCGGCCTTCCTGGTCCGTCTTCGAACGCCTTAACCTAAACTCCACCCTGTCCTCGTACAGGCTCACATCCTCCCAAAACACACCCCCCGGACGAGTCCGGGATCCACTCACCAATTCCCCCAACCGCAAGGCTCCAAAAAAGGCGAGCGAAAATGCCGCCCTGAACAGCAAGACCTCCCACGGGCTCGCCCCCACCGTCCCCAAAGCGGAGCCCAAGCCCAGCAGTATGGAAAAGGACACCGGTCTGCGCGTGTCCTTCGCCGCCTTGAAACGGCGCCAACCTTATACCGCCTGCCGCACCAGAAATGACTTCGTAAAGTCCGGCATCCCCCTACTCTTAAACCCGAAGGTTAAACCCGCTAAACACGTATTCAACCTAGAAACTGTCCACCCCGTCTCCTTACAATGCCCCACGAACAATAATAACGGCATCTCGAAATCCTCTGTCTCCACCCCCAAAGAACCCAACCACTGCTCCCACTGTTCCCAGGCTTTCGTATAGGCCGCCCATGTACCGTCCACCAAAGATGCCCGAATCAAACACTCTGCCGCCCGACCGGCACGGTCCACAACTCCGTCGGCCACCGCGTGCCGTTCTCGTCTGCCTCCGGCACCAACCTCCTGAAACGATCCCACTGCAAACGAGAGAGGGCGTCAGCCACATCATTCTGCACCCCTGGGACATGGACCGCTACAATCCAAACATTCAACCTCAAACATTCCAACACCAATCGCTGCAAACCCGAACCACCGGCGGCGACGCAGCGGACAACCGATTTATCGCCTGCACCACCCCCAAGTTGTCGCAATGAAAGCGAATCTTCTTATTACGGAAAATTTCCCCCCACACTACCACCGACACCAGAATAGGAAATAATTCTAACAAAGCCAGGTTCCTGACCAGCCCCCCCGAAACCCACTCGTCCGGCCAAGAACCTACGCACCAACTACCCTTAAAATATGCCCCAAACCTTACGCTCCCGGCCGCGTCCGTAAAAAGATCCCATTCCCCTGCTACCACTCCCTCCTCCATCCACAGTGACCGCCCATTATATTGTTCTAAAACGAATCCCAAACCCGCAAATCTTCTCTCAACTCCCACCCCAACCGGATAAAATGCGCGGGAACGGACACACCAGCCGTTGCCGCTGCCAACCGTCGAGAAAACACCCTCCCCATTGGTATAATCCGGCACTCGAAGTTCAATTTGCCTAAAAGAGACTGCAATTCCCTTAATCGCAGCTTTTTTAGCCGACATGCCCTCTGAACCTCCGTCCGCAACCCACATAACTTATCCTCTGGAAGACGACACTCCATACGGACCGTGTCAATGGTAATACCCAAAAAACTGAGAACCGTCGCCGGACCCTCAGTTTTTTCACGCACTAGTGGCACCCCAAAATCTGCCGCCACCCCTTCCACCGAATGCAGCAAGACCGAGCAAACGGAGGAATCCCCCGGACCAATGCAAAGAAAGTCATCCAAGTAGTGAATGACCGAGGCCCACCCAGAAACGTCCCGGATGACCCATTCCAAAAACGAACTAAACTTTTCGAAATAGGAACACGACAATGAACAGCCCATTGGCAAGCAACAGTCGACAAAAAACCCGCCCCCCCAAAAACAACCCAACAAGTGCTGACTATCTGGATGCACCGGCAGCAGCCTAAATGCCGCCTCGATGTCAGTCTTCGCCAACAACGCCCCCCGGCCAAAACGCCGGACCCAGAAAATCGCCGCATCAAATGAAGTATACTCCACCGAACACAACTCGGGGTCGATCCCGTCATTAACAGACGCCCCCTTTGGGAATGACAGATGGTGAATAAGCCGAAACTTATTCGGCTCCTTCTTTGGGACCACCCCTAAAGGAGATACCCGCAAGTTCGGCAAGGGAGGCTCCGGAAACGGTCCCGCCATGCGCCCCAGGTCCACCTCCTTCCTCAGCTTTTCTGAGACCACCTCCGGATGCTCCCATGCCGACCTCAAATTCCTAACCACCCCTGAAACCGCCGCCTCAACAAACGGTATCCGAAAACCCGACTCGAACCCCTCCGACAACAAGGCCGCCGCCTCCCTATCTGGGTACCTATTTAGAAATGGCGCCATCCTTTCCAGCCGCACCGGAGTCGCCCCCCTTCCCAGCCCCATCTGAACCCTTCTGCTTGGAGCGGAAGCACCGGTTGGCTTCATGGGTGCCCCCACAAGAGGAGCACTCATGCTTAAACTTACACTTGGAGCCGAACTTACACCCCCCTTCATTAAATGAGAAACAGAGTCCCTTCTGTGCGGCGACCGAGCGCCCCGAAGACTCGGGGCCCCCGGTCCCCCCTGGAAAGGACAGTCCCGCCCTCGCTTGCGCCATAATCCTCAGTCATAACCCAATGTCTTTATGGTCCCAGCGAATGCTGGACCGAACCGCTTTCCGCTGACGAAATTGTTCGTCATACCGGAGCCATGCCTGCCCCCCATACATCCTATGCGCCTCCCCTATTGCGTCCAAATAACAGAAAAGCGCCGAACAATTTTCCGGCGCCTTCTCCCCTATGACACTTGCCATTATGCCGAACGCTTGCAGCCAATTAGCAAACGTCCGAGGAATAAGGCGGTACCACCTCTTCTCCTCCTCCTCCTTCTTTTCTTCCTTCCTAGGCTTGTCCAAATTAAAGCGCTCCAAAGGCAAAAGCGAAAATATATCAACATATTCGCCTTTCCAAATGCGCTCCCTCACCTCCTGCTTCAAGTGAGCCCCTAAAGGCCCCTCAAAGCAGACATATACTTCCCCCTTCGCCGCATCGTCTAACCGCGGCGCATCCCCTTTGTCCTCACTCTGCGTTTGCACCGACACAGACACCCCCGACGCAGAGGAAGCCCCCCCTAGCGATACCGCCGGCGAACTTCCCGCCCCCCCGCCGCTACCCGCTCCCTGCACCATTTCCGCCAACACCCCCATAAAGGCTAACATACCCCTGCTTAGCTCCTCGCGGTTCCCCCTCTAAACCCCTCCCCCCTGAAACCGCTAACAAGGGCCCTGTTACAGTAGATGAACGCTCACCTGGGCGCCTGGGTGCTGTGAACCCAGCGGCCGCTGAATCCTGGTCCTGTCGTCCTGTAGCCGTCTCACTGGGGCCCTCCTCGCCGCTATCCACGTCGGTCCTCCTGGACAAGGCCTCCGCGACGCTCCGCCCCCCAGCGCCCGCGCTGTGGGCGCCATCTTGGGCTGATGTTGCGCTAGGCCCAGCCTGCTGCTCTGACGCTGAAGTTGCCAGCCCCGCTTCTCCCCCGCGCACATGGGCTGCACCGGAGATCCTCCTGCGCACCACAGGCCGAGCCGGAGTCACCGCCGCCGCCGGAAGGCCCACCGATTCCAATCCCGACTCCAACGAGGTCAGTGATGCAGGAGGGGCGACTCCCCTCCCCCGCTGCGGGTCCCGCCGTCGCCGCGGATTCCTCCCGGCCCGGGACTGCCGCTCAGCAGCGCGCCGAGCGGTGCCCTGGACCGGAGGGTCCCGTGAGGGGCTCCTAATTCGGCGCCGGACCCGAGGGGTCTCCTCGGGGCTGAGGCGCACCGGAGGCCTGGTCCTCCGCGGCCGTCTTTCAGAAGGAGAGGGGCGGCTAGCCGACTCTCCAGACCCCTCTATCAATCCCTGCAGCTGGGATTGCAGCCATTGCGGCCCCCTACGATCCGCTTCAGCCCTGAGCTGGGCCAGCATAACTTCAACCTCAGACATCCTGGGCAAGCAAGAAAACCGCAGAGGTGTGTTGGCTTCACTCACTCCCTGCTTTCTCTAAAGTGGCGGGAATCTTCCCGCCTTCACTTTAAATACTCCCTCCCCCAACCCCTCCTTTCCCAGTTCCCTCCCCTACGCTTCCTCTAAATGGCCAACTTAACCCTTTCCTGTACCCTCAGCTTATGCTCCTGGCTAAACTCCTGTCATGCAGGCCTCCCCTTCCATCCTTCGTCCTCGGTCCGGCCTCACTTATTAGATAAAACTCAGTTACAGATTCTGATTCGTGAGAGATTGGATGGTGAGGGTTTCCTGATTCTCTGTGACAGCAGCTTATCCCACATTCACACAACTGAGTTTCAGCCGTGAAACTCGGTCCATGTGTTGGCTGGATTTACTGGCCTGAACAGTATGTCAGGAGAGGGACTCCTAGCATTATATGATGCTCGGAGTCTCTGCCTCCCAGAAATATACTGTCCCATACTATAATCAATATTGTGTGAATGTGGGGTTAGAGTGCATTAAAAAAAAGAAAATACGTGGTACTCACCTCACTTCTTCTGATCCAAAGCTTACCAGGTCCCTGCTGGTCATTACTACCATGAACTGCATATGCACATAGGAAATTGATGCTCAGCCAATCACTGATCCTGAGCAGACTGTTACTCTGTATCAAGATGGGATCAAGAAGTAGAGACTAGCAGGGACATGGTAAGTGTCAGAATAAGAACAGCAGATGGTAAGGGTACATTATGTTGATTTTAAAACATAATGTATATCAAAATGTTTATTGTACAATAATTCCCCTAAAAAAATTATTTACATTTCCTGTGGATATCCCCGGTACATAATTGTATTATTATTATTATTATTATTATTATTATTATTATTATTATTATTATTATTAATAATAATAATAATAATAAACATGTAAAAATGCGTTATAAGAAAAGGATTAGGTTTTGTGCTCAAAAATGTATAATGGTTTTTGCTGATTTATGTGCCAGGGCACTGACTACACCAACAGGCTGTGCAAAAAAAGTATAACCCTATTTCCCCCTTACACTGACCTACCCAAGGAGAGGGCAGTCGGAAACCTGTTGTTTGAGTGCTTGTACAGATGAGGAAACACACTCACTTTTGCAGGGTTTGTTGTTGTTCAGTCACACAGTAGTTAACAGCAGTTGCTCAGTTGCAGCAAGGATCAATGATAGTATTCAACTTGGAAGGAAATTCTCTGATCACTCGGGAACCTTTCTCAGCAATCCCACAGTTGTTGCTCAGCTCTCAGAGGTTTGTGATCAGCTCATATGGCTCAGACACACACTAGGATTGCTACTCTTTCCTTCAGATACAATCAGGGCTCATTCCTGGAATTGCACTACACAGGCGAGTAATTGCAATAGTTGCAACAAAATCCCAGACCAAATAGGAAAACATTAATGCCTACATGACTACAAGGTGTCAAGCCATAATATGTGAAGGCCATACTTCAGGTGGAGCGAAAAGGACACTACCCACAAGGCGTCAGGCCATAAAGTACGAAGGCCAGGCCTAAGGTGGAGCGAAATGGACACTGCCCAATTCTATGCAGAATTAATAGGCACAACTGGACTCCTTCCATATGGTTAAGTACCAGACTGAAGTTTTTTTTTTTCTATTTTATGTGAAAGGCTACTGTATTTTTTCACAGGGAGAATTTCTGTATTTATGGGGAAACAAATTTTTGACGGAAGAAAGTAAAATACACGATCTATTCTGCAGTACCTGATCTGGCCACTACACCCTCTCCATTCTCTGTGTTAAAAACAGCTGACTGGTGTACTGGATGTCAGACCCCCACTAATCTGAAATTGATGACCTTAGGATAGGTCATTAATATTTTTAACCTGGAAAATCCCTTTAGGTTTGCTGCAGTTTTTGGAGTTCAAGCCAGGAGTGGATAGAGCAGAAGGGAGAAGTATAAGTATTTCCTTTAACTCTTCTATTTCTTTTGTAGCCATCTGTGGCATCCCAGAGCTGGCTATGGCTGGGCTGAGGGTGATCTCTGTGCATTGTATTATTTCCTGTTGCTTCATAGCCTGTGTGACATAGTAGGGGGTCCTGAGTCTCACACAACACAGCGCCACCTAGTGAGCCTCACACATGCATTACACCTCCCATAGGATTGAATAGTAACCAAATGTCCAATGGGAGGACATCGCCTGGGAAAAGGGGAGGAGTCAGCTGATCACTGGGTCCCCACTGGTAACACCCCTGCAGGAAGGTCCTGCATGTGAGGAGTTAGAAGTGTGGAGTGTTAGGAGGAGGAGGTGAGGAGATAAGTGTGATGTCCTGTGAAGAAAGCAGTGAGTTTAGTGCAGGAATCTCAAGTCCTAGACAGGCCCAGGAAGGTTGGAGAGCTGACATACTCCAGCTATTCAGAAGATCCTGTCCCCTGTCTGCCTAGCCATCGCCCTGAAGGAAGTCAAGCATCATTATCTTGTCAGCCTGAGACTGTGGAGAGAACATTCTGGAACACGTGCTCCATAGCAAGTATCACAGGATCCAGGGGCCAAGGCCAGACCTGTGGAATATCCTGCCACCCTGACTATTGCACCCCGAAACTCTGAGCTATCAGGACCACATAACGTGAGTGGGGAATATTATGTACTAGTAGCATGGTGGGCATCCTCCTATGAGCCAAATAGGAGCCCAGACGCACCTTAGGGCTGTAACACTGAAGTATAAGGGGCTAGGAACACCTTTCATCAAGTCTGCCCTGCACCCTAGGACTTTGCTGTGTCACCAGGCGTACCCCGTTGTTTTGTATTGAAGAAACTGTTTAAGCATTTGTGCCGCCACACCCATGGAAGTAAAAGTTCAACTTTACAACCGTTTCTGTGTCTGACTCTGCACCGACAACATCAGGGCGCCCCAAACACCACCAGTCGGCACAGTATAGGGGAAGCGCCCCGGGGGAACAATCACCACCAACATTTGTGCAGCCCCCTCATCACCAGTACCAGTGGTGGTAACGTGGGACAGCACCAGCGCTGCGCCCTCGTGCCCAGAGACCGTGACAAGTCTGCGCTGTTTGCACCCCGCAATCCCAACTGCAGCGTTACCTTCCATCTGGTCACCGCAAGAAAAACTGGCGTCACGAACAGGATTCGGGTGTGTGCCATTTTGAGAAAGTCGCCACGAAAAGTGCGCCAAATTGTCTCCAGAGCATCGGTCTTTATTGTGGACTTTGCTAAGATCAAGTTTATTCCCTGAGAGTGCTTGCCACAAAGAGGGGGAGCCCTATACCCCTGAAGTAAGCCCTAAAGACTGTCCTCTCAGTGTGTTACAGCCCTGGAAGAGTTAAAACACCCAGGACTTGTTTGCTGCGCCACATCGCTGTGTAAGAACGCCCACAAAGGGTTAACTGTACCTTGCAAAAGTGCGGGAGATTTTTAGCACTGCCCATGAGGCCAGGAGACCCATCTGCCGCCATCTTAGGAGAGCCCAGAATGCTGAGCGCAATGCTCCAGCGCACCCATACAAGAAAGTGAAAGCTGAACGTGCCAGCGCCATTTCTGACTCTCCGGTGCCGCATCACCGTCCCTGCTGTGCACCGCTGATCTCTGGTCCACGCTGCAGTTGCTGTCAGTGAGTACTGTGCCTCCCTGTCCTTGTCTTCAGTCCTCCCTCGGCCCCAGCGAGTGTTTTCCGTGTACCGTGTCCGTGGGGAGTGCCACCATTAAAGAGGGGGAGCACGCCGTCAGCCTGCATCACAGTGACTCTGTTAATAGCTACAGCATTCTTAAAGGGACAGCATTCCAAGTTGTAGTCTCCATTCCCTGCCAGCAAGCAGTTGAGTTTCTTAAAGAGACGGCGACCTAATTCCAGTCATACCTGCAAACAACATGACTGAGCAAAGTGACATTGTGCCATCTGTTTCTAGTGATCCAGCAGTGCCCATGGCGAGCAGCCTACCATTCTCCATGCCATTTTACCCTGGCGCACCATGGCTGCCGCGCTACAAAGGGGAGGCGCATACCCTCAGGGACTTTCGTGAGAAGATGCTGTCTCTCTTCCAGTTCTATCCTCTGAATACAGAACAGCAGATACAGATCCTGCTGGGCCAGCTTGAGGGTGCTGCAGCTAGGGAGGTCAAATCCTGGCCTGCCTCTGACAAAAGAACCCCTGGGCAAATTCTGGACAAACTCCAGGTGAACTTTGACGTGCGATCTGTCTCCGAGGTAAAGATGGGCTTCTTTTCCAGACGACAACTACCTGGTGAGACCCTGCGGGACTATGCTTTATCCCTCCAAGAGGCGTTCAGAGCTGTGGTGCAAGTGGATCCACGTGAGAATGTGGACTCTGATAAAATCTTGCTTGACCGCTTCATAGAAGGGGCGGGTACCACATTGCTCCAGAGTCAGTTGCGAATGCTTGCTGCACAACATCCCAGCATCACGTTTGCTGACTTCAAGGCCCTTGCCATCCAGGTCTTGAGACAGGAGCAGCCCCAGCCGAGCCCAGTCATCTGTGCTCCCTCACCTGGACCCTCAACAAGCATTGCTCCAATTGTCCTGCCACTACCTCTGGGTACCTCACCTGCTGCCCAAACTGCGCAGACTACAACAGCAGACTCCAGAGATGACCTTCTGGCCCGAGTGGATCATCTGACCCGTGCCATGGAACAGATCACCGTCCGTCTAGATCGTCTGACCCAGCCGTCTTCATCGTCCAGTGATCCTTTGCGAAGTCTCAACATCTCACCTGAGTCGCCGCCCAGACGTCCATCTTCAGTGAAACCTCCGCCGAGTGAGAGGCCATACTGTAGCTATTGCCATAGATATGGACACACCAGGCCTCAGTGTTTTCAGTTAAACGGGCCACCCCCGAGGCAGCGGGCCGCGCCCTCGGAAGGAAAGAAGAAGGGCCCAGGTGAATCTACAGTGCCATTGTCACGCTTCGTCTCAGCCTGCCCACACATCACAATCCGGGTGAACGGCGTCCCTCTGACAGCGTTGGTGGACACTGGATCTCAGGTAACAACCCTGCGCAAGCAGGTGTTCCTTGAACATTGGGACTTAGGTGTGTTGAATAGAACACCTGACACATGGATAAATCTGTGTGCCAGCAATGGACAGCCCATACCACAGCAGGGTTATTGGGAACCCACTATCCAGATTGGGGACTTGAAACTGCCTAGACAGGGTGTAATTGTCACTGATGTAGAGGATGATAGGTTTGCAGTTGTAATATTAGGCATGAATGTTTTACGCCATTGCTTTGCAGAAGTGTTGGATGCCTTGCATGCCTCTCTCCTTACAGCTTCTCCCAGTGACCAGCAGACCATTCAGCGGGCCATTCGTGTACTCAATGCCCAGCACAAGTTCGCCAACAAACAAGGTGAAATTGGTCGAGTCCGGATCCAAGATACCCGTCCAGTAACCCTACAGCCTGGAACAGAAACTATGGTGTGGTGCCGTGCCCGTCCGGGCATAGAAAATCAGGACTACGAGGCCTTGCTACAACCCATACAGGTAGATGGCCAACCACTTGTCATGGCTGCCCGCAGCCTTGTCACAGTTTCCAATGGACGTGTTCCTGTCCGCTTAGTCAACTTGGGCGATGCTCCCGTGAACCTCCACAAGTTCCACTCTGTGGCCCTGCTACACCGGTTAGCACCAGAAGACATTCTCTCTGGTGATTCTACCGCCACACAGCGTTCCACCCAAGCTGCTGAGAACATTCAGAATGGAGCCACGAAGTCCTGGTGGGATGAATTGAACGTGGGAGACGCCAATACCCCTATAGAGCACATCAATGGGGTTCGCAATGTGGCCAAGCGTTACCAACAGGCATTCAGCAAACACCCATTGGACTTTGGTAAGACCACGACCATACAACATCGCATTCTGACTGGCGACCACCATCCAATCAAGGAGCGTCACCGTCCAATACCACCAGCGATGTACCAACCGGTGAAAAAGTTGATCCAAGAGATGCGAGATGCTGATGTCATCCGGGAGAGTAACAGCCCCTGGGCAGCCCCGCTAGTCCTTGTCAAGAAGAAAGACGGAACCCTACGATTTTGTGTGGACTATCGTAAACTCAACAACGTCACGCACAAAGACGCATACCCATTGCCGCGGATTGAGGAATCTCTAACGGCTTTGGGATCAGCTACCTGTTTCTCGACCCTGGACTTAACCAGTGGATACTGGCAAGTCCCTATGGCGCCTGAAGATCGTGAAAAGACTGCGTTTACAACCCCGATGGGACTCTTTGAATTCAATAGTATGCCATTTGGGCTATGTAATGCCCCAGCCACATTCCAACGGCTTATGGAGAGGTGCCTCGGCCATGAGAATTTCCAGAGTGTGCTACTGTACCTGGACGATGTTATTGTATTCTCCCGGACATACCAAGAACACCTTCGTCACCTGTCCGAGGTATTCAAGGTACTTATACAGCACGGCCTAAAGGTGAAGCCCTCCAAGTGCTACCTGTTGAAACCCCAAGTTCACTACCTTGGGCATGTCGTGAGCGCACAAGGCGTCCAACCTGATCCTGAAAAGATCACTGCAGTCCAGAACTGGCGAAGACCAACTACCGTCAAAGAAGTCCGAAGCTTCCTTGGATTCGCAGGTTACTACCGGCGTTTCATACCACACTTCGCCCAAGTAGCCGAGCCTCTGAACGAGTTGTTGCGCGGTTGTCCCAGAGAAAACTGCAACCGAAAGCTTCCGGTAGACTGGACAGCACGTCAAGAGGAAGCCTTTCAAGCGCTTAAAGCACTTCTGACGCAACCACCAATTCTAGCCTATCCCGACTACAGTCAGCCATTCCGCTTGTACACAGATGCAAGTCACCAAGGTTTGGGTGCAGTGTTGTCCCAGGTTCAGGACAACAAAGAGTGAGTCATCGCCTACGCCAGCAGGAGTCTGAGAGGTGCGGAGAAGAACGACCAGAACTATAGTTCTTTCAAACTCGAACTTCTGGCGCTTGTCTGGGCCGTGACAGAGAAGTTTAAAGACTACCTGGCTGCCACACCCTTTACCGTGTACACAGATAACAATCCGTTGGCGCATCTGGACACTGCTCGACTGGGAGCCCTTGAACAACGGTGGGCCTCAAGACTCGCGAATTACAAGTTCTCTGTCAAGTATCGCAGTGGCAAGTCCAACGCTAACGCTGATGCACTCTCAAGGTTGCCTGTGGGAGAAGAACCACCCCGAGAAGACATCTGGGAAGAGGTGGAGATGCCACCATTCTACAACAAGTTTGCCCAACAGGTTGCTATTGGTGTCCCTGTAGAAGGAGAATCTCTGGCGAAAACAGCTGCCGAATCCCTCCAGGAGCCATCTCTGTGGAAAACGTTCCAAGAAGAGAGCAGAGTTTTAGGAGAATTGTCAGATTTCCTGCTTACAGGAAGAATACCAACCCGTGTAAAGAGAGGTCTTCATGACGTGGAATTAAAACGCCTTTGGCGACAGAGGAAGCGCCTGTTTGTCCAACGAGGCCTTCTACATAGAAACACTCTTGATCCTGTCACAGGTGAAAGGCTTCATCAGATCCTCGTACCAAGAAGAGACGCACAGATGATACTTGAGGCGTATCATGACAGATCCGGTCACTTCGGGGTACAAAAGACCGAAGCTACCATCCGTCGTCGCTTCTATTGGGTTGGGATGAGGAGTGACATTGAGAGTTGGTGCCGAGAGTGTCCCGCCTGTAGTATCACCAAGGAAGGTCGAAGAGATCAGAAGGCCCCTCTACATCCAATTAAGACTCAAAAGCCGTGTGAAATTGTTGCTCTGGACCATGTGAAGTTGGGTCCCACACGTTCCGGCTACAGCTACGCTCTGACAATGGTGGATCATTACTCCAAGTTCCTTGTCATCGTGCCTGTCAGAGATCTTACAGCAAGAACTATGGCTGAGACCTTCTACGCAGAGTTTGTCCGCCATTACGGTTGTCCTGAGCATATCCTCACCGACCGTGGATCGGCGTTTGAATCCCAATTGTTCCGTGAGCTGTGTCAGTTCCAAGACTGCAAGAAGTTGCGAACCACAGCGTATCACCCTCAAGGGAATGGTATGTGCGAGAAGGCAAATCAAGTGATCATCGGCATGCTAAGAACAGCCGCAGTTACACCTGGTGTTGAGTGGCCTGAGCGTATCAAGGACTTGGCCTATATTTACAACAACACACCCCAAACATCTACGGGATACGCACCATTTTATCTAATGTTTGGAAGACAAGGTCAACTTCCTTCAGACTTAACCCTTGGTGTGAAGGTCCCTGACACCATCAATCCACTACCCATAACAGACTGGGTTGTTGAACACCGCCGACGTATGGAGGAAGCTAAAGAGATAGTTGAAACGCGCATGGATGAGGTTCGTAGGAGACAACAGGAGGATTACAACCATCACGCCCATGCAGCGCCCCTGAAAGTTGGCGACCGTGTATGGTTAAGGAATAACCATCGGAATGGGAATTTGGATCCATTCTGGGAGAAAGAACCATACAGTGTCATCTCCATACCATATCCTGAATCCGACGTGTATGAGATCTCTAAACCTGGGAGACAGCCCCAAGTAGTACACCGAAACCGTCTGAAGCTGTGCCTTAAAGAAGGACTACCCACAGAGGTGCCCCCAGCTGAGACAACGAGTACAGAGATCTTGTCACCTTCTGAAGCGAAAGAGAGACCCCCAACGTTAACTGAGCTTATGTGGGCGCCTAAACTACTACCATTTAGCTGTTATCCACCAATTGCTCTAGTGCAAGAGAACCCTTCGACAGATGATTTAATTGATTTCAGTGACTCTGTTCCTGATTCAAATCTCGTTCCACTTAGGCGTTCTGAGCGTACCACAAAAGGCATACCTCCAACACGCTATAGTGATGCCATGGCTGTCCTTGGGTAAAAGAGGTTAACTGTCTCTGCTTCTGTATATATGTTATTCCTGCTCTGATTACATTAATGTTTTTCCTGTGTGTATATACAGTATATATATAATATCTTGCCATGTAATATAGTATTTACATTTATATGCAACAATCCAAGCCATAGTGCCTGGCTCACCGAGCCAAGGAAGTTCTGTTACCCCATTGCGGTATGGACATTGGTGCTAGAGTGCCTACTCTTCCTTACAGAAAGGACTGTTTATTGTTTCTCAGAGAGACTCTCATGATAATGGACACTCACAAAATTTGTGCCAGAGAGCCTCTGGACCCATTTGCACTACTGTTGTTTCTATATGGACTGTCTGATGGTACCGCCAAAAGGTTCCATAAGTCTGAGTTTAATTATCTCTCCGTTACCCTTCAGACTTCTCATGGACATTCCAGGACTATGCCGGGAGGTCTTACCTCAAGTTTCTAAGTATTATATTTTTCTAAACTGTTAGTGACATTTGCACTTTATTCGTATTTATTAACGTTATGTTACATTTCTCACCTTCACCCCAGCCCGTCGCCGAGGTCGGCTCAGTGAAAGAGGGGGAGTATGTGGCATCCCAGAGCTGGCTATGGCTGGGCTGAGGGTGATCTCTGTGCATTGTATTATTTCCTGTTGCTTCATAGCCTGTGTGACATAGCAGGGGGTCCTGAGTCTCACACAACACAGCGCCACCTAGTGAGCCTCACACATGCATTACACCTCCCATAGGATTGAATAGTAACCAAATGTCCAATGGGAGGACATCGCCTGGGAAAAGGGGAGGAGTCAGCTGATCACTGGGTCCCCATGGTAACACCCCTGCAGGAAGGTCCTGGATGTGAGGAGTTAGAAGTGTGGAGTGTTAGGAGGAGGAGGTGAGGAGATAAGTGTGATGTCCTGTGAAGAAAGCAGTGAGTTTAGTGCAGGAATCTCAAGTCCTAGACAGGCCCAGGAAGGTTGGAGAGCTGACATACTCCAGCTATTCAGAAGATCCTGTCCCCTGTCTGCCTAGCCATCGCCCTGAAGGAAGTCAAGCATCATTATCTTGTCAGCCTGAGACTGTGGAGAGAACATTCTGGAACACGTGCTCCATAGCAAGTATCACAGGATCCAGGGGCCAAGGCCAGACCTGTGGAATATCCTGCCACCCTGACTATTGCACCCCGAAACTCTGAGCTATCAGGACCACATAACGTGAGTGGGGAATATTATGTACTAGTAGCATGGTGGGCATCCTCCTATGAGCCAAATAGGAGCCCAGACGCACCTTAGGGCTGTAACACTGAAGTATAAGGGGCTAGGAACACCTTTCATCAAGTCTGCCCTGCACCCTAGGACTTTGCTGTGTCACCAGGCGTACCCTGTTGTTTTGTATTGAAGAAACTGTTTAAGCATTTGTGCCGCCACACCCATGGAAGTAAAAGTTCAACTTTACAACCGTTTCTGTGTCTGACTCTGCACCGACAACATCAGGGCGCCCCAAACACCACCAGTCGGCACAGTATAGGGGAAGCGCCCCGGGGGAACAATCACCACCAACATTTGTGCAGCCCCCTCATCACCGGTACCAGTGGTGGTAACGTGGGACAGCACCAGCGCTGCGCCCTCGTGCCCAGAGACCGTGACAAGTCTGCACTGTTTGCACCCCGCAATCCCAACTGCAGCGTTACCTTCCATCTGGTCACCGCACCATCCCTTAGTTAGGCTCTAAAATACGGAGTGAAATCTGCAGAAAAAAGCAGCTTTTCTACAACATGGGGCCTTAGCCTTAGGCTGGGCTTATATGGCGCTTTATTTGTTCAAGAATTGCATGCAATTTTTAATAGCAGTGATGCCTAGCACCAGGGCCAGTGTCAGCAAATGCCAAACCCATTCAGCCCCTTACTGCTTCACAGGTTTTAAAAGAGTACATGTCAGTTTAATTTTCTACTCACCGCTCAGCTTCCAGTTTTCAGCTGCAGTAAGGCTGAGTTCACATCTGTGTTCGATGACCGTTCAGGGATTTCGTTCCCCACTCTGCTTGAAAAATGCGGAGAGAAGTCCTGCAAGCAAAAACCGCAGTGTTTTACAGTCCCTGCAAAGCGAATCTAGTCAATCCCATTCACACATTGCAAAAAAATATGCGCAGCGGAAATGTTGCAGTTTAGGAAAACGCATTCTTGTTTCCCTATAGGTATAATTGAAACAGAAAGTTCACAGAGGAATGCATGTCACCTGGTGGCTAAAAAAATAAAAAATTTTGGCTTACTGGTGGTTAGTGTACAGGGGGATGCAGAGTAACATGTGCTAGGCATTACAGCAATTAAAAAAACGTAAGTAAAAAAGCGCCGTGTTAACCCAGCCTCAAAGAACTGATGTCCACTTGCTGCCTAATATAACGCTAACCTGTGACAGATGCCATTGTAACAGAATAATCATCTCTATTCACTTCATGTACCAGTGTGTTTTAGGCTGGGTTCACATCTGCGCTTGCATTATGTTCGGGGATTCCGTTCCCCTCTCCACATGAAAAATGCGGAGAGAAAAGTGCTGCAAGCAGGATTTTTCTCTCCGCATTTTTCCACCCTTTTGGGGCGGAAACCGAGCGGAAACCACACGGACCCCATTATAGTCTATGGGGTCCGCGGGTTTCCTAAGGTAACCACTTTTTTATGCGGATTACATTTCCGTTCGGGGGGTTCCCAAGTGGAACCAAACCCGAACGCAGATGTGAACCTAGGCATATACATGTTATAAAACTGTATGCAAATAGTCTGACAATCTAAGGCTGGATTCACATCTGTGCCTGAGTCTCCGATTGAGACTTGATCGTATAGACCGCAAAAATTGGCAGAGAAAAAGTCCTGCACGAAAGACTTTTTTTGTCCACTGCTTTCAGTTTCTAAACAGTGGACACCCAACCCCAATGTGGTCTGCCAAGCTCCATGTGTAACCGCTGTTGTAGAGGTCTGGCTCTCTGTCGGAGACTACAGCGCTAGTGTGAATCTAGCTTTAGTTCCAATAATATGAGACTGTACATACCCACAAATCATTCAGATATCTCTGGCTTTCATTAACCTGCAAAGTAATTTAAAAAAAAAAAATGTAAAAAAAGCTAACTTAATCTGAACAATTTATTTTTATGTTTTACAGAACATTATAAAATGTACTGCTTCACTTTGTTTACTGTAAAAAAAAGCTATTTTATAGTTCACCTCTAAGCTAGATGTTGCCATGACAGTGAATTTCAGAATCAATCAGTTGCACATGTAGTGGGGCTGAGATTGTCATTTTGCATAAGTTATCATCCTATCATGAGGCCTGTAGTTTTCCATAAGACTGCATGAAATGCGACTCACTTTACTGTCCTTTTATCTGAGGATAGGTAGTCAATAGTAGGCAATAGAAATAATCCTTTAGAGGGAGTATTCACTGGGGGTCCGCACTCTAGCTTCAGGACAACAGTTGGGAAAAACCTGATTCTCGTATTACCCCTCAGGTATCAGAGATCGGCGCTCATCTCTGCTGCCTGGAGCGTTCAGTACAGTGACCTCCTCAGGTTGCAGAGAAGAGTACCGATCTCACTGCCAGAGATGTATAGCAGAGATATCTGTCAGGGGAATCAGGTTTTTCCCTACCGCTACCATGGTGCTGCGGGGCCCTGGGCCATTTCCAGCTGAATGCAGGCCCCCTACCCCACTGGGCAATTGTAACGCCACTGTATATGGCCATTAAATGGCTTAGTAGTGATTTCATGCCAGTCGGGAAGGAACAGAAAGTAGAGAGGAGAGGAAGCACTTTTTTTTTTTTTTTTTTTACCCATTGTCTCTCTTTTCTACAAAATAACTAGACAACTCTTTTAGGCTGAGGCCCCACATTGCGGAAACTTAACTTTTTTTGTTGCAGATTTTGCAGTGTTTTTTTGAGCCAACATCATGCAAACACCTTGTTTTTGGGGGATTCCTCAAACAAAATAAATTGTCCAAAGCAAGCAGACCTTTTGATAAAATACAGTAGTAGAAAAGTATTTGACTATAGAAAAATGATATCATTCAGGATAGTCACTGTGAAAAAGTGTGACTTTACGTTTATAAAGTAGAACTTCTAGACTGTTCTGATAACACTTATATTGTGATAACATTCTTCCTTATAATTATAATTAAAGGAATTTTACTGCAAATTTTATGACAGTCTTTGAAGATTTCCCACAGGATACCTCGACTGATGATGTGGTAACACAGAAAGGGAGAGTCAAGGCCAAACTGTAACTTCACTAAAGACAGAAGCATGGCATGAATTATAATTACTATTGTGAACTTTTGATGGTCAAAGTGTAAATCTGATCATACAAGGAAATGTTGGTATAAACTATTTATACACATATACGCATACATATATATGGACATACAAAGTAGAAATAGTTTATATAGTATATATAACAATTTAGATATGTGTATAGTATATATAGTTCATCAAAACATATTTGTGAAATATATATATTCATGTAATGTATATACACAGTACCTTTCAGCATTGCAGATGTAATATTACAATATTGACCTATAGTAAGCTCAGAAACATGATGACATGATGTTTATGTATGATACCAACTTTAATCATAATGTGCAGATGTGTGTGGACAAATGTTGTATAGGTAAATCAATTTATCAAAATTCCTTTCCGTAAAACAACCTCAACTGATATATTCGCAGACAGGTTTCAGTATAGTTTTGGTGCATTTGTTTCATAGTTTTGTAAAAGCTACAGGGAAATGCAGCTTTGTAAGTGATTGTAAGTAAAAATTGGACATTAGTATCAGAACAAAAACTCATAACAAAAACTCTTCAAAACCAGCACATGAGAATCCTGCTGTACCTATCCCAATTTTCAGAGAACGGAAAAAGAGGGGAAAAATCTGCGGTGCAGTAGGTGGGGAATATTATGTGTAAGGCTAAGGGCCCATATTTTAAATTCTTTATTTATATTTTTAAATGTACAACAGAAAGACAGTGACAGTGATACATAATGGTAAGGGCCAGTTCACATCTGCATTCGGTTTCCTTTTGGGGAGTCCGCTTGGCGAAACATGCGGAGAGGAAAGTGCTGCTTGCAGCACTTTTCTCTCTGCTTGCTTCGTGCGGAAACCCGAGCGGAAACCACACAGACGCCATTATAGTCTATGGAGTCTGCAGGTTTCCTTAGGTAAACCGCTTTTCTATGTGTATAGGTTTCCGTTTGGTGGTCCCCAAGCCGACTCCCCGAACGGAAACCGAATGCAGATGTGAATCTGCGCTAACACCAACCCAGGGTGTATCAAAAAGTACAAACAGATACATAGATAAGCAAAATAAAATGTATACAAGTACAACCTTCAATAAGCCGTCAAAATGCACTAATACTTGAATGGTAGAATTGTAGATAAGAAACAGAGGGGTTAGAGGGGAAGGAGTTAAGTGTACAGAAGTGCAATAGTGTAATAGGATGGATGATGGGGGGTGGATGATGTGATAGGTTTGGGTAAGGGTAAGTAGAGGGGAAGGGGGGGATCCAGTGGGGAAGACTAGGCCAGTACCAGATTGTGTGAAGCACAAAAGCCATCACGCCTGTTGAGTGGATTTTCATTGTGTTTTTTTTTTTTGTCTTCTGTAATATGATATCACGCTGCAGCTGTTTAACTAATTGCAGAAGTTTGGGTAAAAAGAGTCCTGGAAGTCACAGAGCCCTGATCTCAGCATTGAGTATGTCTGGTACTATAAGAGGAAAAGGATTTGAGCAAGCCTACATCCACAGAAGATCTGTGGTTAGTTCTCCAAAATGTGTGGAACAACCTTCCTGCCAATCTCCTTCAAAAACTGTCTGAACAAAGAATTGATAATGTTTTGAAGGCAATGCGTGGACACATGCAATATTGAATTCATTTAGATTTCTCTTTTGGTCATTCACTATGCATTTTAATTGACAAAAATAAACTATTAACACTTCTATTTTTTAAAGCATTTTTACTTTGCAGCATTTTTTTCACACCTGTCAAAAACTTTTACACAGCACTATATATGTAGCTCAATAAGTGAGATGAGAAGTCTTTCTACAATGATCCCACTCTGGGGAAGGCAGGCTGAATCAAGGGCCTGGTGAGCCACAACCAAGAGTTCTGGTTTTGAGGTGCTAGGCGGTAGGCCTATAAACAAAAACTTGCGATTTGTCTGGGACAAACTAAAATTGCCAGCGCATGTAATACGCAATAACAATACAGATGAGAAGGAGGATCACATGGTCTCTGTGATCTAGGCAGACTTCTGGCATCCCCTGACAGCTTCTCAGCCAATCATAAGTGTAAGGTGGAGAGATTATAGTGCTGATGTCACATCAGAATATAGGATGACGCTGAGGGAGACAGAGCCATTTTGTGATGTTCAGTCTAGGGCACAGATGTGTCATCACTGCATGATCCAAAGCAATTGCTGCCAATACATTGCTAGTTGAAAGAAAACACCAACTTTGCAATAGGTGGTGGTGGCAGTGGTGGAACTGGCAGACATGTTTCCAATGCTGCTGCATGCAGTCATCTCCCGTATAGGAATTTTTTTTGTACATTACCAAATGAAAAATCCATGGCAAGATCTGCCCACAGAAAATTAGCCATGGCTATGCAGAAACTAGGTCTCATCACATATAATCAGCATGTAGGTATGGAACGGACATCCTGTATATATATTTTTTAATTCATATGGACAACGATTAGTATTTATATATAAATGCACTTTTCATTTTGTCATTATATTATGTGACGTAAGGGATACTCGTTGATTATATTGTTAATCTGTTTTCCCTTAGTCCTAACAGCAGCACAATATGGGGTATTTCTCCCCCTGTGTGTTGTTTAGGACAGGTGGAACTTTTAATTAGCACAAAAATGTGCTTGCTAACCTGCCCTATAAGAGGGCACGAGAGACCTCCCTCACCTGTGTAAATTATAAAGTAAAAGAAACAAGATTTTAGGGAGGGAAGCCTTGTGCTGCTGTTAGGACTAAGGGAAAACAGATTAACAATATAATAAACGATTCCCTTACGTCCTACAGCAGCACAATATGGGGATATAGCAAGTAATTCCCCTAGGGAGGGTTTCCTCGCCTTACAACCTCAAGAACTGTCTGGCCAAAGGCAGTCGCCTCGGAACTGCGGACATCCAAACGATAGTGTTTGACGAAGGTCAGCTGGGATGACCAAGAAGCAGCCGCACAAATTTGATCCAGTGGAAGCGAGCGATTCTCAGCCCAAGAAGTCGACACAGCCCTGGTCGAATGGGCTGTACAAAAAACTGGAGGAAGCAACTGGAGGAAGCAACTGGAGGAGCAATGAAAGAAATTTTGATTGCCTCCTTAATCCATCTGGACAAGGAGGATCTGGAAGCTTTAAGACCTCTGTCTTTACCATACATATTGATTAGGAGATTTTCAGCTCTCCTCAAAGATTGTGTCCGCAATAAGTAAATTCGCAGACACCTCACCACATCCAAAGTATGAAGTTTTAACTCCTCTTCTGAGGATGGATCCGGAAGGAAAACAGGCAAAGAAATCAATTGATTATAGTTATTACGTGAAGGAACCTTAGGGATAAAGCCAGGCAAAAACCTAAGATGGACCCTATCTGAAAAAAATACAATATAAGGTTCTTTGGAGGAGAGCGCCTGTAGCTCTCCTACCCTTTTGGCAGATGTGATGGCTAACAAAAAAGTAGTTTTAAAGGCTAAAAATTTTAGCTCCGTAGCTTCCAGAGGTTCAAAAGGAGGACCACAAAGGCCTGAAAGGACCGTCGCAAGGTCCCATTGGGGAATAGGAGAAGATACCGCAGGTTTCAGCCTCGCCGCTCCTTTAAGGAATCTTGCAACCAGGGAATTCTAGGACAACCGTCTGTTTAAGTGGGCGGATAAAGCTGATACCTGTACCTTTAAAGTAGCAGGGGCAAGGCCCCTGTCCAAGCCATCCTGAAGAAAATCCAAAACATCAGAAGTCAAAGGATTAGAAATATCAACGCCTCTTTTGGAGCACCACTCCAAAAAAAATCTTAGCCGTCCTCTGGTAATTCCTTTTGGTGGATTGAGCTCTAGCACAGGAAAGCGTCTTCAGGACGGCTTCTGACAGTCCTCTATACATTCGTAGGGACTGGTCAACCTCCAGGCTGTCAGGTTGAATCTCCTCAGATCCTGGCACTTCAGTGATCCTTGGGAAACCAGGTTCTGGGTGGGGGAAGCCTCCAATATATCCCTCGACTCATCACCATGAGCTGGGAAAACCAAGCTCTTTTTGGCCAGAATGGAATGATGGCTATTACAGAGGCTTGGTCCTGTCTTATTTTTATCAATACTCTGGGTATCATAGGAATTGGAGGGAAAATGTATGACAGCCTGGACCTCCAAGGGATGGACAGGGCATCCACCGCCAAGGGATTGTCCTCCTGGTACAGGGAACAGAACGTCTCCACCTTGGCATTGAGTCGGGTTGCCATGAGGTCTATCTCCGGTAGACCGTATTTCAGGGTAATCTGATGAAACACTTCTGGATTGAGTGACCATTCTCCTGATACGGCACGACCCCCGACTCAACCGATCCGCTACTGAGTTCAGGGAGCCCTTGATGTGAACCGTGGATAGATGGGTCAGATTTTTCTCTGCCAAGGAAAAAATCAGATCTGCCTCCCTGAGGAGGGATGATGATCTGGTGCCTCCCTGTCTGTTCACATATAATACCGTCGTCATGTTGTCCGAGCGAATCTTGACTGCTCTTCCCTTGAGAAGAGGAGAGAAATGGAGTAAGGCACAGTACACAGCTCTGAGCTCCTTCCAGTTGGACGACGTCCTTCCTTCTGGAGCGCTCCAGACTCCCTTTATGGAGTTTCCGTCCAGATGGGCTCCCCATCCCGTAAGGGATGCATCTGTAGTCAACAGGGTCCAACGAGGTTGGACCGTGGACCTTCCGTCCTTGAGGTGCAACCACCATCTGAGAGAAAGACGGGTCCTGGGGGAGAGTCGAATCCTCCTGTTGAGACCGTGCAGAGAGCGATCCCAAATTCCTAGGATTTCCATCTGAAGAGGACGTAGATGCCATAAGGCCCAAGGAACTGCCATGATGGAAGATGACATCAGACCTAGGATTTTCATCAAAGTTCTGACGGACGCTCTCGGCCTCCTGAAAAGTTGCCGAACCGCTGTAATTAATTTCTCTTTCCTTGCAGTCGCCAAGGAGATTTCCAGCCGGTCTGAATCTAGGAAGTAACCAAGAAACTTCCTTTTGGTTGAGGGGACGACTTCTGACTTCTCCCAATTTATGAGCCATCCCAGGCTTTGAAGCAGGGATATGGCAATCTGTAAATGCTGGAGCAGAACAGACACTGACTGGGCTTTTATCAGCCAGTCATCTAGATAAGGGACCACAAAGAGTCCCTGAAGCCTGAGGGCGGCTACTATGGGAGCTACCACCTTGGTAAAGGTGTGGGGAGCCGAGGAGATCCCGAAAGGGAGGGCCGAGAACTGATAATGCTTCCTGTGGCCGGAAACTATAACCGCAATCCTTAGGAACTTCCTGTGCGGAGGGTAAATTGGCACGTGCAAATAAGCGTCCTTCAGATCTAGGGTGACAAAGACGTCGCCCTGGAGAAGAAAAGAAGAAACTGAGCTTATGGTTTCCATGCGGAACCGTTTTTTTCTGATGAAACGGTTTAGATACCTCAGATCTATAATCATCCTCCATCTGTCTGCTGGCTTTGGAACTAGAAAAACGGGGGAATAAACCCCCAAACCTTCTTCTAGAGAAGGAACTTCTTCTAGAGCTCCTTTGCGGATATACTCTTGAATGGAGCGTTCCAAAATACCTTGCTGAGACGAGGGAAGACGGCGAGTTAAGACGAACCGATCTCGGGGAGGACAGAGAAATTCGATTGCATAACCTCGCTGAATTAACTGTAAGACCCAAGGGTCCTGAATTTTTTCCCGCCAAGCGCTGAGAAAAAGGGAGAGACGACCCCCGACAGGAATTTCGGCCACAGGAAGACAGCTTCTCATGTCAGAAACTGGGCTTCCTTCTATCTTCGGTTTTGGGAAATCTCCACCCAGAGCCTCTAGAATAATACCTAGAGCCCCTCCGGGACTGCTGACCACGTCGAGGTGAAAAACCTCTGCCGCGGCCAGGGTCAAATCTGCCCCTAAAAGACTGAGGCAAAGTCTTGCCTTTTTTATCAGCCAAGCCTTCTAAAATTTCATCCAGGCTACTGCCAAAGACTCTTCCTGGCTCAAATGGTAGGGCACAAAGGTTATACTTGGAGATAAAATCAGCTCTCCAAGGTTTTAACCATAAGGGTCTCCTCGCCGCCGTGGAAAGCGCCAAGGACTTTGACGCCAGCCTTAATTGATAATGGGAGGCCTCAGCTAGGAATTCTGCCGCCAAAGAAGTCGAAGTTAAGAAGGAAAGTAACTCGTCTCTGGAGACACCAGAATCGATGTCCCTCTCAAGCTGGAGCAAATCAGCCCGTAGTTTGGCTGAAACTTCACATGACGCAACAGCGACAGAGGTCTGAGCAGAGGCCGCTGAGTAGGCCTTCTTGAGAGTACTCTCCGCTATATCCACCTTAGGGGGAGGACCCCACTGATCCAGTTGAGACTCTGCGATGGGGAACAAGGCCTTAAACCTACCAGTAGTTATAAAGGGTTTCTCCGGAAATTTCCACTCTGAAGACATTAACTTTCTTAAGGTCTCGTCCACTTGGTAGACCCTAGGCCCTCTATAGTTGGACGTGGAGGCTTCCCCCATCAACATCATGGTCTTTAGACCGGATGGACTTCAGCAGCCTATTGACATTCTCGAGTGGGAAGAGAGGTCTGCTGGTATCTTCAGCGGAGTCATCAGAAGACAAAGTTTCATCCACAACCTGAAAATCTTCGTCCGAGACCCGCAAGAGGGGATGTTTTTCAAGACGTGGTCTCTTGGCGATCTGGGAGATAGAATTCCGGATCTCCTTGAGAGAGTCCTCCATGTATTCTTTCACCCATGTCACAACCTCACGTATGGATGGCTCCTCAGAAGGGGGGGCCACGACACTGGTGACAGCGGGTGAATTCATAGCCGTCAGGCAAGGGAGTCTTACAATCTAAACAGGTTAAATGTTTACGCTTGGAGGATTTCTTCCTCCTAAAATCTCCATCACCAGAGCTGGAAGCAGAAGAAGACATCTAAAAAGACCAAAAAGTCACAGACAATAACAATACCAATATTACAAACTGCAACCAGAACCAGAAAGAGAGGGGTACCTTAAGGAGGTCGGTCGTCGCAAAAAATGTAGCAACAGCACACGTAATAGTCAAATAGGGTAATCTCTGAATCACAGAGGAGAATTCTACTCCTTAGCAATAGGAGAGCCAGAAAATCACAGCCCAACCGAAATGGACTATGGGACATTTTAAAGGCAACCATAAGTGGAGGCGGAGCCAAACACAAAACTAATCCACAATGAAAAAATTCATAGGAAATCATGCAGAGCAAGGCCAGCGATATGAATCGAACATTCATATAATATATGAACAAGAATGAATAAATATTACTTACCCTCCTGAGATTTATAGCACCAAAACGGGTCAAATGCCATAATGAAACATAGAGGAGCAAAAGCCTAAGTCAGAGGCTCAAACAACAAGCAGCAAAAATCAATTCTATATTTTGCCTTTAAATTTTAAATTTCCAAACTTACCGCACTTTTTCCGAGAACCGGAAGTAGGTGCGAAGGAGTCCGGCGAAATCCGCCCGCACGGGAACCCGGACACAGAGAAGGGTTCCGGCCGTCGCAAAGTCCGACGTACCCTCCGGGTAGGCCGAAGCCTACCGCCGGCCGAAGAATTACCGACAGAAGCGCTGAGAAGAAGGAACACAGGCCGGCAACAGAAGGAAACGACCTCCTCAAGGTAAGGAAAAACCCCTTAACTCTAGAGAGGTCACAAGAGACCTCCTCCACCTGTCCCACACAGGACAGAAAAAAACACACAGGTGAGGGAGGTCTCTCGTGCCCTCTAATAGGGCAGGTTAGCAAGCACATTTTTGTGCTAATTAAAAGTTCCACCTGTCCTAAACAACACACAGGGAGAGAAATACCCCATATTGTGCTGCTGTAGGACGTAAGGGAACTATTATTTATACACATGGGTCTTTCCAGCTAATGCCATTTTCACATCTGCACCATTTGGGAATTTTCTTGACCTATGCACTTTTTCATTTTGTAATTTTATTATGTGACATTAGGGATATCTATTATTTATGCACATAGGTATATGAATTTACTTGTACATTGTTGTTTGTGCTTCCTGAATCTTACTATGGATTCTGCTCTGGCTGGTCGGTCACCTGTTGTATGGTTTTAAATGTTTAGAGTCATTTTTTGCATGTTATTTATGCTAATAAAGATAAATGCTATTCTATTAATGAGGTGTGCTCCTTTTGCTGCAATTGCTTGTCTTTTTGGGTCATATATGCATTTTTTTGCAGTGGCTGCACTCTTTTTTTCTAGTTTTGTCTGTGTGCCCACTCAAATTTTTTATGTTTATTATGTGGGGAAACATGCACACCACCATCATCAACATGTGGAGCAGCAATTATGGGACCATGGATTTCATGGTTAATGTTTTGAACAGTAGTGGCCAATGTCCAGAAATGCAGAAAGGTCAGATGCTAATGCCGACACCACCCAGGGGGTCAGGGAAGAACCTAGCCTCTTTGTTGCATAAGGCGGAATATAGAAAGGCTCCCCCCCCAAAAAATGAAAAATTGAGTTTACATGCTACTACTACTACTACTACTACTACTACTACTACTACTACTAATCCTTTAGTAGTCCCACCATGGGAAAATTCAGTGTGTTATAGCCAGTGGTGAACCTAGCCTCTTTGCTGCCTGAGGCGGACTATAGAAAGACGCCCCCCCCCCAAAAAAAAAAAAAACAAAAAAAAATTGAGTTTCCATGCTACTAGTTTAACACACTGTTATCGTCGCACAATATACACAATACACAAAGTTATAAAACAGTTTTTAAGAATTCTTCTTCCTGTATTACTTCAGTATCAGATCAACAACACGGCATTAACAATGAAAGTAACTTCACACATCTTCTGCTTGGTGGATGGACGAGCCCACGTGGCCCCCATTCTCTATAATAGGAGCCCCGCAGATAGCTGAGTACTGGACTTCAGGTATCTTTGGCACTCCCATTGAAGTGAATGAGAGCCACGCGGGTTCGTCCATCCACCAAGTGACACACCTATATATATATGGCTGCAGCCAGGCTGGATTCCCACCTAGTGGGGGGAAAAAACCCAATTCTCAGGCTCAGTGGGGGTCTCAGCAGACAGACTCCCATCACTCAGGTATTTATCCTCTATCATTTAGGTGTATACAGGGCAGTAACATTCTGTGACTTACAGGTGACGTCTCTGACTAATCGGTCACATTTCCCTTCTCTTCCCTCTGGACCGCCATGACCATTTCTTCCAGCTGTGACTTGTCTCTGTAAAGTTTGCAGCACAGACATCTTTGGCTCCTCACTTTTCCAGGCATCCAACCCACATTGTCCTCACCTACACAAAGCTCCCATCCTGCTGCTACCCCCAATTATAAAATATATGATATAACCCCCCATAATGAATAATACTCCCAAGTGCATCTTTATATTAATAATGTCCGTGTGTACCTTGTATAAATAGTGCCCCTTATTAATAATACCCCAGGTGTTAACTAATTAAAAGGTTTTCCAGGTCATTAATAAACTAATCAGTGGGGTTCAAAAACCCAGGACCCCCACTGATCAGCTGTTTGAATGGTACCTGTGTAAGTGCCGTGACTGCTTCTCTGTTTACATAGTGTATTTCATCTCATAGCGGCCATGTAATGTAACTACAGCCTCGTCCTGTACATGTCTACAGTATGTGACAAGGCTACAATTACATCACACGGTCACTATAAACAGACAGCGTATAATATAAACAGGTGCCATAGCCCATGTTTATAGCGCACCATTTACACACACTATAAAGTTCCACAGCAGCCCCTGCACACAGTATTACACAGTGTTATGGCCCGCAGCGGCCCCTGCACACTGTATTATGCCTCTCAGCGGCCCCTGCACACGGTATTATGCTCCATAGTGGCCCCTGCTCACGGTATTATGCCCCGCATTGGCCACTGCACACGGTATTATGTTCCGCAGCAACTCCTGCACACAGTTTTATGCCCCATATTGGCCCCTGCACTGGTATTATGCTCCATAGTGACCCCTGCACTTGTATTATGCTCTATAGCGGCCCCAGCACACGGTATTATGCTCCATAGTGGCCCCTGCACTGGTATTATGCTCCAGAGTTGCCCCTGCACAGGGTATTATGCTCCATAGTGGCCCCTGCACTGGTATTATCCTCCATAGTGGCCCTTGCACGGGTATTATGCTCCATAGTGGCCCCTGCACTTGTATTATGCTCTATAGTGGCCCCTGCACTCGGTATTATGCTCTATAGTGGCCCCTGCACTTGTATTATGCTCCAGAGTGGCCCCTGCACAGGGTATTATGCTCTACGGTGGTCCCTGCACAGGGTATTATGCCCCATAGTGGCCGACCCATGAACTATTATTATACTCTGGGGTCTTTTCAGACCCCAGAGTATAATGATTGGAGACCCAGGGGAGAATACAAACATAAAAATCAGAGTTACTTACCTATCCTGGACACCGGTGCACTCCTTGCAGCTTTCGGCCCTGTTTAATTGCGCACACACGTCACGTGATCAGGCCGGCGACGCGACCTGATGACGTCACCACAGGCCTCAAGCCTGCTCGGAGTTACATCGGATCGCAGGAGGTGAGTAACACTGTTTTTTATGTTCCCTCACCAACCCTAGGCCTCCGATTATTATAATAATAGTAGTATTTGCGGCCCGCGGCCTAACTTACCGATGCCCGCGGTCGCTCACTGCGGCATCCGCTTCCCTTTCTGCGGCCCATAGCAGAAGGGGAAGCGGGGGGCGGCCACGAGCAGACGCGGGTAGGTAAATAAATAGACCCTGACCTGCCGGGGATGCTACAGCAGGTCACGGCCTATTTATATAGATAAAAAAAAGCTATACTCACCTGCGATGCCTTGATGCAGCTGCCGCCTCCTCCTCTTCTTGTCCGCGACGTCTGTGTCTCAGCGTAGGCGGCGTGATGACGTCATTGTATCTCCGCCTGCGCTGAGATGCGACGTCTTGTAAACCAGCCCAGGACAGGCCCCGCTCAGTTCTGTTTTTTTTTTTTTTTTTTTTTTTTAAAGCGGCCTGTCCTGGGCTGGTTTACATTAAATAGTAAAATGCCGCCCCCCGGACAGTGCAGCCCGAGGCGGCCGCCTCACCTCGCCTCATTAGCGGTGCGCCACTGGTTTTAGCAGCATAGATAAGCAATACAAATACAACATATACAAGAACGTTCCAAGGTAGAGGCATTTCACTGATAGTAGACAGACAAATAGAAAGGTACAAGTAAAGAAGTAGTGGGGGGTGGGGGGGTACCACAACAGAAAGAGATTTCAGTTCTCTGTATGAACTAATCTCCGCTTAGGTCGGTGTTGGTTGTACAGCCTGACCGCAGTGGGGAGGAAAGACTTCCGATAGCACTCCTTCTCACACTTAGGGTGAAGTAGTTGGTCACTGACAGTACTGCCCAGCGCTATCATGGTCTCATGCATGGGATGGGATTATTCTCCCGCATGGAGCTCACTACGGACAGTATCCTTCTGTCACCCACCACCTGCAGTGGGTCCAGGGGCCTCCCCAGGACAGAGCTGGCCCTTCTAATCAGCTTGTCAAGTTTATTTCTGTCCCTGGTTGATATACTAGTCCCCCAGCAGGCCACTTTGAAGAAGATGGCTGATGCCACTACCGAGTTGAAAAAGTCCTAAGAAGTGCCCCCTGGACTCCAAAGGCTCTCAGCCTCCTATGCAGGTAGAGCCTGCTGTGGCCCTTCCTGTACAGGACCTCCATGTGATCTGCCCAGTCCAGCTTATTATTAAGAAGCAGACCCAGGTACTTATAGGTGTTCACAATCTCGATGTCCGTCCCCTGGATGTCCACTGGTTTAGGAGGGCATCTGCATTTACAAAAGTCCACCACCATCTCCTTGGTCTTCCCAGCGTTAATCTTCAGGTGGTTCCGGTGGCACCAGTCCATAAAATCCCGGTTCAGTTCTCTGTACTCCCTGTTATCTTCGTCTGTGATGAGGCCTACTATTGCAGAGTCATCAGAATACTTCTGTAGGTAGCAGCTAGATGAGTTGCACCTAAAATCTGCAGTGTACAGTGTGAAGAGGAAAGGGGCAAGAACCGTACCCTGAGGTGCCCCCGTATTACAGATCACGGTACCTGACACACAATCCTGGGCTCTCACATAATGAGGTCGATTTGTGAGATACAGTGGGTATGGAAAGTATTCAGACCCCTTTAAATTTTTCACTCTTTCTTTCATTGCAGCCATTTGCTAAAAGCAAAAAAGTTAATTTTATTTCTCATTAATGTACACTCAGCACCCCATCTTGACAGAAATAAACAGAAATGTAGATATTTTTGCAAATTTATTAAAAAAGAATAACTGAAATATCACATTCTCTTTAATAGGAGCGCTGCAGATAGCTGAGTACTGTACTTCGGCTATCTTTGGCACTCCTATTGAAGTGAATGAGAGCGTGGGTTTGTCCATCCACCAAGCGAAACACCTATATTCAGCCTGGTTGCGTTCAGGCTGAATTCCCAGTGGGGGGGAGGAAACAATTTTCAGGCCCAGTGGGGGTCTCAGTAGACAGACCCCTCATCAATCAGGTATTTATCCTCTATGATTTAGATGAATACAGTGCAGTAACATTTTTTAAATTAATAATGTCCGTGTGTACCCTGTTTAAATAGTGCCCCTTATTAATAATGCCCCATGTGTTTCTTAATTAAAAGGTTTTCCAGGTCATCAATAAAAAAATCAGTGGGGCTTAAAAACCCTGGACCCTCACTAATCAGCTGTTTGAATGAAACGTAAGCTAATGAATGCAGTGAATGATTACTGCATTCAGCAAACTCAGGGACAATGTATTGATTTAAATTTTTAAATTCCTCCATTGGAGACTCATGAGGGTATCACCTTCGGAAGCCCTTTCAGTATGCTCAGGCTACCAAATGTGTCAGAAGCAGGTGCAACTGCATCTGTGATGTCAACACCACCAACACTTACAGTTAAGCAATGAGAGGTAGAAGAAGAATAACAACTTCTACATCTTGGTCACTCTTGGAAGATAGTCCAGCTTTTTCCGCTGGCAGGCTAAGCATACTAACAGTGTGCCAGTATTCTGTAACTTCCGGGTACCACAACTACACCCATATAGGGATAGTTTTTTGTGGCTTCTTATAAAGTTATTAATTATTACTTTTTAACTGGCAGGCACACTGACAGTATGGGAGAGATTTTTCTTGAAATGCTGCAATTGTCAATACTTGGTGCCAAATCTACACCCATAAAGGGATATTTTTTTAGAAACTCAATTCTTTATCACTTTCAACTTACAGCCACACTGACATTGTGCCAGAATTTTTTCTTGGAATTCTATAATTGTCACTCCTTCCACATCTGCTCCTATAAAGGGATAATGTTTTGTGACATTTTTATAAAGACCATCATGTATGTATAAAAATTCACAGGCAAGTACTTTCCCGCAAAAAAGCCTATTTTTTGGATCATGGCAGTGCAGTGTATAGTTAAACTAGCAGTTTGTATTCACTACTTACCATCCATTTTCCCATGGACATACAGTACATGTCACTGTCACTTTGACATAACTTTGGCTGTTTGCTTTAGAGAGCTAGAAATTGGCTATATAGAGTCCTAGGAGGCCTGACAGTGCCATACACATAGTTTTAATTTAATTAAAAACAAATCTTTGGACCGAACCACCCAAAACTGAAACAAATCTTCAGAGGTTCATTCATCTCTATTTTTTGCAGCCAAAGTTGGGACATTAAGAGAAAGACTGGCTGCTAGAGATATGGTTCTGGACAACCCTACTGAAAAGAGTATGGTTGTTCGACAGTATTTTCCTAGCAACCAAACTGTCAGAAAACACATATTTATTTGAAAGCTGGATTGGCACTGTGCTAATAACAGGAAAAATGATAAGCAGACAAGCTATTTTTATTCTTCATTTCTTCCTGTGGTAGATCAGATATTCAAGAAATCAGATATTGCCAAGAAATACATTTAGATGGAGATATTCTTTAGCTTGATATCATTTATATTTCTTTCAAACAAGATAAAATTGCTAACTGTAAACTAGCTGCTACCCCTCCAATCCTGGTTCATAAAAGAGAAAATTAGGCTAAGACCCCATGTAGAGAATCGCAGCTAAAAAAAAAAAAAAAAAAAAATTAAAAATGCAGCCAAAACTGCATTATTTTCTGCAGCATTTTTCATTAAGTATTTGCTGCATTTTTTTCTCAGCTTTTTTTCTTGTCCTATTCAATATATAGCTTAAACAGTTAAAAAAACGGACACATTAACATCAGTTAGTGTCCGTTAATGTCTGTTATGATAGGTGTCCGTTTTTTTTTGGTTTTTTTTTACGGACACAGTGTGAACCCACCCCTAAGAGAACAATATGTCCAAGATTACAACCTTAGACATTTTCTTCTCTTAGAAATCTTAAACATTTTCTTCTCTTAGAAATAATAATATTGTATATTTGGAAATGCAAAAAGTATTTAATGGGAAATGCATTTCTTTTCAACACCTACAGAACACAAAAAATTACATATTTCTCAAAGAGTACTACAATTAAGCGCACTTAAAATCGTATTTAATGAATTCCCCCTCAGTAAAAATCTCAAACTATAGTTTTGCAGGAACTTTCAGTAAAACATGAATTTTTTAGTTGATTGTGTACAATATTCATTATTGAGACTGCTCTAAAAAAAGAATGTTTCTGTTTAGGATGTGATATTCTATGCTATAAGGTATTACTATTATTTATTTTTAGAGCACCATTAATTCCATGGTGCTGTACGTTTGAGGGCTTACAATATACAAAATACAAAAAGTGCAATACTAGCAGTGACCAACTGGAACGGTGGGATAGAAGACCCTGCCCGCAGGGGCTTACAATCTATGAGGGAAAGAAGAGACAGTAGGTGAGGCCTTCCTGAATAGGTCTTCCAAGAACTTTTTGAAGCCTGTGATTGTGGCGGATGTGTCGTGTAGTGAGTTCCAGAGCATGGGGGATGCACAGAAGAAGTCATGGAGGTGGCTGTGTGAAGGGCAGATAAGGGCAGGGCAGAGTAGGAGGTCTTGAGAGGATCAGTGGCTACGTGTGGGCAGATAGTGGGAGATTAGGTCAGAGATGAATGGAGGGGACAGGTATTCTATGTGCTGACTTCTAGGACAGTACCAGTACTGCAACTATGATAACATACTCTACTTATGTTTAGCATGATTGTAAGGCTGGAATCACAATGGATGTTTTCAATGCAATTTGAGGTACAGTTTCCACTGCACTTTTTAAGCCAAAGGTGGATCCAACAGGAAGGATGAGTATAAGTCCTTAATTTATATTTCCCATTCCTTTTACATCCTGGCTGTGTGTGAAGGATCTCGTCCTGCCGAACCCGCATTCAGCACACCTGAGATCGCTTCAATTATCTCACACCCACCTCCAGTGAGTATTCCGGGCCGATAGGATAATACAAAGATGAGCTTTTTAAATTTTGTATATTTATTAACCCAAGTGGGTCGGTACTAAACATTAACATATACAGGAATATATATCAATTACCAAGCAAAAATACAGATAAAAGTAAAACTACAGTACAGGGAATAAAATGGGAAATAAAAGATAGAAAAATACCAGCACAGGCTTGAAGTCTCTTTCTCTAGGCCACAGCAGGTTCTTGGGCCTAGGGCGCTTTCTTCAGTGAGTTACAGAGCATGGGTCTCCTACATGCTGCCCAGAACAAAGGAAAAAGATTCAGACCTCAATGCTAGGCCCATGCTGCATTCCACAGCATGAAATGCCCTCACATCTTCTCCAAGATAGGAACTTCTTGCTGCCTCTTTGCTGAGTGACAAAGAATCTAGCTCTCCTTTCAGCATATGGCTAGTGCCCCACCCACACCTCCTCCCCAAGCAGCCCCCCTTTCTCCCTCCTTTGCAGAACCCTTGGAGAGATGAGTACTTTCCTAGGTGCTGGGAGAAATGTGTGTCTGTGGGTGAACTTAAGGCCTTCTCTCCCCCATGGACATCTTTCCAGGGATAATAAAACTGGCTGGCTAGAGCAGGCCATCTCCCATGGTACACACATAAAACCACTCAAGCGTATCATCCAGCAGTGTAAACCCAACTTAAGCACAACACTCCTACAAGTAGGGAGAGGACTGATATGAGCAAGTACAAATACATTTCTAAGAAAGATATACAACTGAGGGTCGGTTGATCACACTGTGGCTCACAATCTGAATAAAAACTGCATGTGTCAATTTTGTCACCAATACTCAGGAAAACTCTTTTTTACGCATTGGAATACCAACTATTATTTGAGAAATGAGAAGAAATTGTGAAAACCTGCCCAGTAGGTCCAGATCAAAGTTGAAGTTCCCCTCTCTAATATGTGGATAACTTTGGTTGACCATACACAGGCGAATGATGGCAGTAGGGTCTGCTCAAAACCCAGTGTGTGAAGTTAAATTCATAACATCCCATTCCCTAATATTACAAATTGGATTGTTAAAAAAAAAATCTCAAAATGGTAAAACTGCATCTAGTTTGAGATAAAAATTAGATGAGCTGAAAGAATAAGGGGTTATATGTAGAAGTCAGGGGTAGCTGTGCAGCTATACAGGAACCCAGTAGGTCAAGGTTCCCCATGACTTTAACAGCTGCTTTCTACTGTCTACTGGATTGCAGGTAAATTCCTAAGCTAAGAACATCCCAGCTAACTATTACTGGTGGGCTGTTAGAGAGAGGGGGTAAGGAGATTGCTATATTCTAACATTTTGTAAAACAAGGTGCCCATGACTGTTCTTGCAATGGGGACAGCCCTCTGCTGTCCTTGTCTGCACCTGGTAGAAGTATTCACCAATAGCACTTTATAAACTTTATAACCCAGAAACAGCAAGGAAAGTAATTTCTTGTAGCATTCTTCCTTTTCATGTGCTATCTTATAACAGCTTTCATTGACTACTCTAGAGAGCTTTTGTTGCGCTGACGCCAGGCAAATGAAGCATTAGTGTTTTAAGTGCTTGTGTTTCATGGTCCTTTAGAAATTAATTATCTCCTAGAAACAATGCTGAAGAATACTTTAAAAGTCCATATGTGGACCTGATGGGTTGCCTTATTTATATTACAAAACTTATGGAGATTTACTGCTCTCATATATAACTACATTATTTAATGGCTTCCTCCGAGGGAGAACCTATTGCTCTTTAATACTTCAATTCTTTATTATGTTGGTTCCTATGGCAAAGATGGACCCTTTGGAGCGCTCTAGTTATCGCCTTATCAGTCTGCTTAATGCAGATTTGAAGGTTTCCATTAATTTGATTGTGAGCCGATTGGGATGCTGGCTCCCCAGCTGGTCCACAATGACCAGGTGGATTTTATTCAATATAGAGACATGGACATCAGGATGATGGTGGATTTGGTGGAGATTGCCAACAGGGGGAGAATGGAGGCCCATTTTCTCGGATTAGATGCTGAAAAGGCATTTGATATCCTGCACAGGTCTTTTATGCTCCAAGCTCTTCAGCAATATGGATTGGGCTCTTTTTATAGGCCTTGAGGGGATTTCTATTCCTCCCCAGCGGTCTCAATTAAACAACTTCATGCCCATTCTTGCCTCTTTTCCATACAAAATGGGATAAGGTAGGATTGCCTTAAGACTTATCTCTGTCTTAAAGAGGTTTCCAGGATAATTTTTATTTTTAATTAGGCCGGAGGAGGTAAAAAAAAGAAAAACATACTCTCTTGTCCCCAGTGCTCCAGTGTCTCCCAGCGCGGTCCAGTCCTGCTGCTCTGATATCTTCTTGCAGCAGAAGCTTTCGCTGGCTGTGATGTCCTGTGTCCCTTTCCTTACACTTCTGACTGGCCTCAGTGGTCATGTACGGTGGGGAATTCCGTCAGAAGAAAACATGGGAGCAGCTGGAACGGACCGCACTAGGAAGCACTGGAGCACCAGGGACAGGTATGTTTTGTTTTTGTTTTTTTCACCTGCCCCAGCCTAATTTACAAAAAAAAAAAATTATCCTGGACAACCCCTTTAAGCATAGAAGCATGGGCATCTCAGACTTGGGCCCGTCTGGACAAACAGGGAATATTGTGACAGACAAATCTTTAAAGCTTTCATTATTTGTGGACATTGTACACTGCCCCACACAGAGCTCTGACCTCAACCCCATCAAACACCTTTGGGGTGAACTAGAATGGACATTGGAAGCCAGGTCCTCTAGCTTAATATCAGTTTCTGACCTCACAAATGCTCCTCTGGAGAAATGGGCTAAAGTTCCAGCCACAGTTCAAAATCTTATAAAAAGACCATCCCAGAAAAGTGGAAGCTATTTTAGCTACAAAGTGTGTGTGTGTGTGGGGGGGGGGGGGGTAACCAACTCCATATTAATGCCTAAGGATTGAAAATAAGATGTCAGAAAAACTCCAAGGTGGCACAAACCCCAAATTCAGTATTAATAAATGACATGCCTAAACCAACATTACTAATTACTAGTGTTACTATTAAAAAAAGACACAAGACAAAACTGACATGGAATAAATAGGCTGTGATGTTTTATTATGGGGTTACCAATATACAATTAAATTAATAAATAATTAATAAATAAATAATTTAATTTAAATTAACAAGAACTGTTAAGAAACACCATAATACATAACTTTGTAAAAACCAGTCCTCCCAGCAATAGCTGGAAGACTATCACCCAACTAATAAAACTATCAAGACAAGAGCATAAGCCTTTCAAACAGGAAAGGTGGCACAGTCTTCTCAAGCGATCCTCTTCAACTGCCCCGGACCGCCGGAGCCGTGGATATTTAAAGGAGAAAATTCCCGCCACTTCTAACAGCTGACCAATCAGCTGCTCCAAACCGCTACTGGGCAGATTTTATCAACACAACAAGAACCTGCTCGTGCTGGCAGAGCTGACCTGGGCATGACCTCAAGGTAAGTTTTACTGTGAAGAAACTGACACGGGAAATTTACCTCATACCTCACACCACAATAAATGATCATGTCCATTTTAATATTAGATTACATTAGGGGCTATATAACATATTGGGGCTATGCCAATGTTAATAAATGTTAATAAAACATTAGGGGTCCCTTTCATTACGTGAATGTGTAGGTGTTCCAATACTTCAGAGACATCAGATTCTTACCAGGTCATACAAAAGACTTAGAGACCCTATCCTAGGAACACACAGAAAATAATGGGAGAGAATAGTGGAAGAGTTGAGGGGGAAACAGAGGTAGTTTAGCCCGCAGCTACATTATTATTATTATTTTTTTTTTTTTATAGAACACTTAACAGGGTGTCAGCTAAGGGGGAGAGCCCCAAATAATAAGGGCATCACACAACAGAAAACTGTTAACAGCACAGGTGGGACAATTATTAATTTTTCTACAAGAACACTAACAGAAAGCAGTGCAGGAATGTTTTTGCTAAGCAAAGTCCTCTTCTTTGTCTTTCGTAATAAATGAGATAATTTTTCTTGAATAGAGGAACTTCATCTTTTTCGGAGAAAACTTAGATGGCACAAATACTTAAAGATGCATGATTGAAAACATATTCCAAAATTGGTGCCAACATTGAGGACTTCGGGGGCATGAATTTATTGGGTTACCATTATGGAATTGGACAAATGGGATAAAATCAGGTTCATTCATGGACATTAAACCCAGATCTACTAAGATTCCCTCTATAGATAAGAACACTGATGATGTATTCTGATGTATCAGGGAATTGTAATAATGGACCTCCAGGAATATAAGCGGATATGTTTGACTATCCTGGGGTACTCTTCCAGTTGGGAACTCACCATAAAACCTATCATGCAGTTTTTTAGGGAAATTAAAAACCTTCTGTATTGTAAAAGGTACTGATTGACATACAAGAAAAATGGTACATGCTACCAGATAACTCACAAATTTCCACTTTTTACTGTCTAGTCAAAGTATAAAAAACACAGCCAATAGGGTCAGGCATTGGCAGCACCATATTGTACAGCAACTAATACATGTATAAAGATACAATATAGAGGGATCTTGTGTGGAGTCTTCCATCATACACAAGAGGTAGCAATTATATCCTGAAATAGATCAAGGAACTATGCCTAAGAGCACCTTATGCCTGAGAACCCTAGATTGTGAGGCTTTGTACTCTTCCATCCATCACATACTGGTACTGGTCATAAAGAAATGAGGTATTCCCAGAATACAAGAGGAACATATCTACACCCACATAATGAGTTTGTAAAGCAATTCCTAAGCCTTGTCCTCACCTATAATTATTCCTTGTTTGGTTTTCTTCCTATAAGTGTACAGTGGTGGTCTATGAAATAGACAGTGCTCCGGGACCTTGGATTAAAAAGGAGAAATCCTTACCAAGTCAAAACAAACCTGAAACATCTTTTTTGCCATATGCTTGGAAATTGGACATGATGATCTTAAGAGAGCCAATATCTATCTGCAATGAACAACAAATTTATTCAAGGTACCTGCATACATTTCCACATCCTGACATACTCCCTGACTACGTAGCTATACTTCTTGAAAGCACTGTATAGTATTACCTGTACCTATAGCATTGTCAATTTGTGCCCAGACAACCTGTAGGCATATTCAAAGTGAACACTGTCTGGCTTGAGAAAATGACTTGATCACTAAATTCTTCACAAGTGTAGTCACTGTAAAACCAAATGCAGCTAGACACTTTATCTATTGCCCCATCATTTGGGTTGTTTAGATGGCTACTTGCCAACACCCAGTTATGTGGGCAAGACATTAATAAAGTTCCAAAGACATATCAGGTACCATATCAATGATACCTTACTACAAAAAAATGGACATAACTGTGGCTAAACATAAACATTCACACCTTAGGAGGGATACTTCCAGACTAACATTTACATCTGTACAAAGAGGAAAATGGGCTAATTTAAAGGGAGTACCATTCTACTCTAGTTTCCTTGATTTTTCATGCCCCCCCTTTCTAGTTGTGCCAAGGGAATAGCTAATCCCTTGTTTATGACTATTGGAGGATTATTTGATCAATCTACATCATAATGAGTTTGATCAGTTTTGTAAACATCCCATCAAATCTGCCCGGATCCCCTTGTAAATGGGTGATGCTGGGGGTTGATATGGTTATGCGATGTATCCTCCAGGATAAATATACAGTGGGGGGGCTGGCCTGTAATTGTCATCATAGGTACACCTCAACTATAAGAGACAAAATGAGAAAACAAATCCAGAAAATCACATTGTCTGATTTTTTAAGAATTTATTTGCAAATTATGGTGGAAAATAAGTATTTGGTCAATAACAAAAGTTCATCTCAATACTTTGTTATATATCCTTTGTTGGCAATGACAGAGGTCAAACGTTTTCTGTAAGTCTTCACAAGGTTGGCACACACTGTTGCTGGTATGTTGGCCCATTCCTCCATGCAGATCTCCTCTAGAGCAGTGATGTTTTGGAGCTGTCACTGGGCAACACGGACTTTCAACTTCCTCCAAAGGTTTTCTATGGGGTTGAGATCCGGAGACTGGCTAGGCCACTCCAGGACCTTGAAATGCTTCTTACGAAGCCACTCCTTCATTGTCCTGGCGGTGTGCTTGGGATCATTGTCATGCTGAAAGACCCAGCCACGTTTCATCTTCAATGCCCTTGCTGATGGAATGAGGTTTGCACTCAAAATCTCACAATGCATGGCCCCATTCATTCTTTCTTATACACGGATCAGTCGTCCTGGTCCCTTTGCAGAGAAACAGCCCCAAAGCATGATGTTGCCACCCCCATGCTTCACAGTAGGTATGGTGTTCTTTGGATGCAACTCAACATTCACTTTCCTCCCAACACGACGAGTTGTGTTTCTACCAAACAGTTCTACTTTGGTTTCATCTGACCATATGGCATTCTCCCAATACTCTTCTGGAACATCCAAATGCTATCTAGCAAACTTCAGACGGCCCCGGATATGTACTGGCTTAAGCAGGGGGACACATCTGGCACTGCAGGATCTGAGTCCCTGGCGGTGTAGTGTGTTACTGACGGTAGCCTTTGTTACATTAGTCCCAGCTTTCTGCAGGTCATTCACTAGGTCCCCCCGTGTGGTTCTGGGATTTTTGCTCACCGTTCTTGTGATCATTTTGACCCCACGGGATGAGATCTTGCGTGGAGCCCCTGATCAAGGGAGATTATCAGTGGTCTTGTATGTCTTCCATTTTCTAATTATTGCTCCCACAGTTGATTTCTTCACACCAAGCTGCTTGCCTATTGCAGATTCAGTCTTCCCAGCCTGGTACAGGTCTACAATTTTGTTTCTGGTGTCCTTCCACAGCTCTTTGGTCTTCACCATAGTGGAGTTTGGAGTGTGACTGTTTGAGGTTGTGGACAGGTGTCTTTTATACTGATAACAATGTCAAACAGGAGCCATTACTACAGGTAGTGAGTGGAGGACAGAGGAGCCTCTTAAAGAAGAAGTTACAGGTCTGTGAGAGGCAGAAATCTTGCTTGTTTGTAGGTGACCAAATACTTATTTTCCACCATAATTTGCAAATAAATTCTTTAAAAATCAGACAATGTGATTATCTGGATTTGTTTTCTCAGTATGTCTCTCATAGTTGAGGTCTACCTATGATGACAATTACAGGCCGGCCTCATCTTAAGTGGGAGAACTTGCACAATTGGTGGCTGACTAAATACGTTTTTTTCCCCACTGTAAATAACCATCGCCACAGAACTACTTATATGAGTCTGGTCTCAAGTACATTGCCACAGCACTCTAAGATATGTGTAGGTATAGACTGGCCATTTAAAATCTAAAAGGCTAATTCAGACAGGTACGTCGCTGCAAAGGGTAGTGTGTAATTATTCATGCCATTATATTTAGGGCTGTCTTAATGAGCATTCTTTAAAGGGGTAATCCGGGGAGTAATAAAGTCTTATTACTAAGACCGCTATGAGACATAATACCGTGTGAAGGGGCCGCTATGGGACATTATTCCGTATAACGGTATGTTTTCTGCATTAAGGATGTATTTTTGCACAGAAAACACATGCATTTTTTTTTGTGCAAAAATGCACCATGTGAACGCAGTTTTACATTGAAGTAAACGTTCCAGTGGCCTAAGACTATATCTGCATCCAGATATATAGTGTGTCACCACCCTGAGGGTGCTGCCATACGCTGCTCCTGGACACATACATTTACCATTAATTGGGGGCTGCACATGGACTTTTATTACTTCTAATCTGAAAGTACAGGGACATCCCAGTAAATAGCAGTAAACGCATGTGTCCTAAAGCATTTGGTGGCCTCACTTCTGTGTTACGGTTTGTGGTATATGACTTTAGTTTAGTGGTCGTCAGACTTACAATTATTGACCGGCACTCCGAGTACCTCATCTTTGATTTTTTTAATTCAAATCGGCACGCTGAACAAAAAAAGTTGCATACCTCTGGTCTAGGGCAATATAAAATAGCATTTGCATGGCAGTTGTGGTTATAACAAGGGATATGCTGCTAGGCCTACACCAAGCACGATGCTTATGAAATAATGCACACAACATCCCCTAATGAATCCTAAACAGGAGGTTACATGTTGGAATAAGGTGTGCAAGAAAGGACAGGGACATATACTGATCATCCTTTTAAGAACAAACATGTCCAATGTGTGAAGGATATTTTACGGTGAATGAGCAGAACAATATAAACCACATCACCTAGTGATGGCTAGCTAAATATGAAGGACAATGTTCATCGCCTTCACATTCCAGATAAACAACATTTGTTTAAATTGTTCTTTACTCCCATCATCCTCGGGAGACTTTAGAAAAATACATTTAACAAAACATGTATTGACATTTTCATCAGGTCAGTGATACTATTATTATGTAGGGTAAGACTCCCCCAAGTGGTCTGAAAGTTCAGACTTCTCATTTTTATCTGTGAATGGTGATACTGTTGTACATCTGTAGTGAAGGTTGCTGTGAGTGTCCAGAAAATCTATTAGGGTCCATTTACATAGCAAAGTCACAAAAAGGCACATTGAGGTCCTATTATGCCCATAGTACGGTCCAGCACTCTTTGTGCCCCTGCATGGTGTCTGAAATAGGCACTATATTCTTTGTTAGAAGAAATTATTCTATGGTGAATGCTTCCATAATACATCAAGTGATTGAGCAAGCTTCAACATCTTATTTTATAGGTTCTGTAGAAAACCTTCTGTGTGTGTCTGTATAAAATAGGAGTCATATGGAGGTACAGTATGGGCTCATAACAGGAATACCAGATGTTTTTCATGGATTTTTGTATGCAAAAATAAGCTGGATCCAAAAAGCAGAAAAAGTGTAAATATATATTTTTCTGTGCTAAGGAAGGATCCACCAAACTGCAGCCTGGTCTTTTTTATATTACACGTGCTCATTTGCGCCTTTCATCCTGATTTTTTCCCCTATATCTAGCATATATGATGGGAAATGTCAAATGTTTACACATTTACATTACACATATGCATGGTAGAGCAGTGTACTTTTGGCATATGTTTAAGCGGTATGTGTTATCATTTTCACTTCTTTTAATGTGAGCTGCTGTCCTTCAACATAAAATGCTAAACAAAAAATTTTACAGTGCAAGTCAAAAGATTTATATATCAGGGCCTTACACACAGTATATATATATATATATATTTAAAAGGGATCTCCGGCTATAACAAGTTAGTTATTAGTATATTTTTGTAATGTGGGAAAAAAAAGACCAGAAAAGTTTTTTTAAGAATTACTTGTTTCTCAAGCTCCACTAACAGAAGATCCACCAAAACAGAGGATGAGGAATAAGCGGAATATTTGCTTAATTATTTTCAACCAACTTTGACTTCTTTTGTTCAATACATTGCTTTTTTTTTCTTTTTGGTGTCAACCTTCTCAACATTCTGAATATATGTGCGTGTTAACCTCCTGACGGAAGATATAAAATAAAAATATTTATACAGGCATCTTTAGCCAGTGTTAGTCACAACTTACTCATCTCTTTTTTTGGCTGTTTTCTATTTGAAAGTCCAAAGAGCGGTTAAAGTATCTTGAAACGCTTAATTTTCACATGATAATAAAGTGCATTAACAAGTAAACAAAATAGTTTTCAGGTCAGTCCTAGAAATATATACTTTTTAGATTTGTCACTGGTTTAACATGTTCACTGCCAGAATAAATGTTTGTGCCATGCAAGATTTTTTTATTATTATTGTAAAAATCATATTTGCAATTTCTTAGGAAACAAAAAATAAGAATGCAGATTCAAAGAACACACATATTTCATAATAATGGGACTAAGTAGCAAGTATCATTAGCTGAATTAATGTTTGAGACAATTTAAAGAAGATGAGTGTAAAAACATTGTAGTAAGAGACAAATCCTGAATCTCCATGTCAAAATCTGGTGTAGCTAGAATATGTCATTTTCTAACACATAACTTTATATTTTAGAGCCAGATATAAATATATATCTATATACAGTTATCTATATTTATCTATCGCTTTATATACAGATCTAAATAAGCACATACGGCATTGTGCAAAACTTTTAGGCATGTGTGGAAAAAAGCTACAAAGTAAGAATGCTTTTAAAAATAAAAATGTTAATAGTTTATTTGTATCAATGAACAAAATGAACAAAAGAGAAATCTAGATCACATCAACATTTGGTGTGACAGCCCTTTGGAAGTAGAGCCCTAAAAGTGATGATATGGCCCAAACAGAGCCCTGATCTCAAAATCATCCAGTGTGGGATTACATGTAGAGACAGAAGGATTTGAGCAAGCCTACATCTACAGAAGATCTGTGGTTAGTTCTCCAAGAAGAATTAATGCTGTTTTGAAGGAAAAGGGGGTCACACCAAATATTGATGTGATTTAGATTTATTTTTTGTTCATTCACTTTGCATTTTGTTAACTGAAAAACACTTTTTTTTTAAAGCATTCTTACTTTGCAGCATTTTTTCCACACCTGCCTAAAATGTTTACATGATACTATACATGTGGTGAGTAACTTACGTTATACACCACAACTTAAAGTATCAATGTAAAGTAAAGTTTAAAAGCTTTAGTAAAATCTCTTTTTTTGTCACAAGTTTTTTAAAAAAAATAACAAAATATCTAGAAATGTTCACCATAGTATGTATAAGTCATTATATGGGTTCACCATTGTATATATAGGTCATTATTAGGATACGGTAGTTCATCAATATCAGATTGGTGGGGGTCAGACACCCATAGCTCCTACTGATCCACTGTTTGAAGATAACAGTGTTTGGTCAAGCACTGTGGTTTCTTCACTACTTAACACTTCTTCACTACATACCATGTACCACTATTACTGTTTCCCTAATTAGCTATCCACACATACTAGTAATTTACTGATTCTTCACTAATATCACCATTGCAGGTATTTGGACTAGCACTACTGTCTGCTCTGGCTTGGTTAATAATCTGTTTTCACTACAGAATTACATTGTTTAGCTATAATTTTTCATGGAAAGATACCAGGTTCCCCTTGCTATGGTGTTGGTATAAACCTGAATACTCACATTGAAGTGCCAGAATTTCTGATAATCATCTGAACTTGATCTGAACCCCAACTGTCAGTCTCAATGTACCTGTTTAATTAAATGATTTTATTGAGAAAGTTTTTCAGTTTTACAAATATAGCAACCAACAACCCCCCCCCACCCAAATCCCCAAAGAGCAATGTGCACTTGAATAGATTATAATTTGACAGACGGAGCTATGAGTCCATAATCAAACTCCTTTACCACCTAAGATGAAAAGTTTTGTTTCACAGTATGCCAAATACTAGACATACATTGGAGATTTCAACCAGCCCAGGAGTGGTGAGGAAAGGTGAGTTTAACTGTTATATTTACTCACCTTCCCTGGGCCTTCATTTATTGTACTCACGAACATTCGTTGAAATTAATTTTGTGGGGTTTGCCTGAAGCAGCTCAAGGCTTCCAGAGAATATTATACTGTGAGGGGGGGCTCTTGGGAGCATTTTATACTGTGTGTGGGGCCACAGGACAGAAAACTGTAAAATACATCAGGGAGGAAGGGAGCCCACAAATTTTGAAAGTACGGGACACCATAATTAATGATGGCTGCCCTGTGTGATATGCCTGAGTCACAGCTCCCTCACTAAAATCTTGTGCATGTGTGAAGTGCTCCATGACCGTGTCATTCCCCATACAGTACTGTGTATAAACCAGCTATGGAGCTATTGGGTCAGGAAAAATACTTAGTAAGTGCAGCAATGGTTGCCAGGTAGTCAGAACATATGCAAGATTTCAGAGAAGAGCTGTGATGTAGACTATTACCAATAAGCTGGTGGGCCCTAGACACTTCAGTCTGTCACTGATTTCAACAGTATACTAACAGCAGAATAAGCAAAAGAGTGCCCCCTACAGGCATCAGTCAAAAAGGTGGTCTGCTCTACCAACGGCTCCCAATATAAGATTAACACCAACCCATTTATTCACATCATTTTCAACCAATTTTATGTTGATGCCAATCCCAAGGATTTATCCGGGACACCCATACTTTTTCAAATGTATAAATTATATGCATAGTCAGGCTATGCAAGTCAGGCTATGATTCCAGCAAAATTGTTTTATGTCTTAATCAGATGAACTATTATGTTTCATGTATGCGTAGTTCCAAAATGCCAAGCTCTGTCTGACAGCTGTAACAAACCTGTAGTTTCAAGTATATGACTCTGTGGGCTATGACAGATGGGTTTGCACCATTATTCACTTAAGCAAAATGTACATTATTTTTTATTGTAAAGTAAAAGGCAAAGTGAGTTGATTCACACAAATATCACATTATAAACTGCATACAGTAGATTGTATATTGTACGACAAAAGAGCCTACAAGCCTGGACTAATATTACAGAGCACAGTCAGTTAGCCATTATTAAGTGGTGTTACATATCATTCCCATATATTCAGTCTGTGTCCAAGTGACAGTTTTGTGACATATTGCACCTCATTTTTTGCATATAGTGCCACAAAAAAATTTGCATTTTTTTCTGTTTCAAGCTCACATTTACACAGCACTATCTGTTATACTTCAGTTCAGTCTGCCAGTATCCAAATTATATTTTTATGATGCACGTCTCACCACCTTTTTTTTTTTTTTTTTTTATAATGCCATGAAAAATTGGCATATTCTTCTGTTTCAAGCTCGCATTTATATGGCACCACCTGTTATACTTCAGTTCAGTCTGCCTGTGTCCAAGTGACAGTTTTGTGATGCATGTCACACTACTAAATTTTTGTTAATACAGTGCCAGCAGCAACAAAAATTGGCACATTTTTGTTTCATGCTCACATTTATATTATTTTTTTTTTTTTTTATTTTAACTGAAATTTAACTGGAATTTATATCCTCCACCTGATGCTGAATCTGATAGTGGTCCACTGAGTTTGCTGACTTTTTTCAGTGTACTTTTTTTTCAAACACATTTTAATTGAAATTTAAATCCTCCTCATAGTTCTGATCTCGTGCCTCTTGCTGCCTAATTCAGTGTCAAATGGCAAGTGGCAATTTTTTTTCTTACATTTTCATTGAATTTTAATTGAAATTTAAATCCTGCTGGCACTGATAGTGTGTCACCAGTGGCATAACTAGGAATGGCTGGGCCCCAAGGCGAACATTTGACATGGCCCTCCCTCCCCCGAACCGGTTACGGGTCCCCAAACAGTAAAATATGCTCAGCAGAGGCCCCAGATAGTATTATATGCTCAACAGTGGCCTCCACACAGCATTATATGCTCCACAGTGGCCCCCATACAGCATTATATGCTCTACATTTCTCCCCCACACGCAGTATAATATGCTAACCACAGTGGCACCACACAGTATAATATGCTCCACACAGTGGTCCCCACCCAGCATTATATGCTTCCCACAGTGGTACCCACCCAGTATAATATGCTCCACACAGTGGCCCCACCCTGTATTATATGCTCCCCACAGTGGTCCCCACCCAGTATTATATGCCCCCCATAGTGGGCCCCACCCAGTATTATATCCTCCCTACAGTGGCCCCCACACAGTATAATAATCGGAGGCCAAGGGAAGGTGATTAAAAATAACAAACATTCATACTCACCTTGCCTTACCTTGGCATCCTCGCTCCATCCTGCCGTCTTCGGCGTCTTCAGGCCCTCTTCCGATGTCGCTGCCGAGGCCTGTGATTGGGCCTCAGCGGTCACATGGGGGCGCACTGACGTCATTACTCAGCCACGCCCCATGTGACCGCTGGGGCCTAATCACAGGCCTCAGTCATGACGGAGGAGCGCCGGAGAGTACACTGTGCCCAGGAGAGGTGAGAATATGTGTTTATTTTTTCAGTTACCTCTCCTGGGTTCCCTGCCCTGCCATCTATTGGAAAGGGGCCTGCAATATGCCAGGACTCCTTTTCAATAACAGTATGTATAGTGGTCGAGGAACCAGGCTTTCCCCGACCGCTATCATAATGGTCCGGGGCTCGGCCATCTCCAGCTGGCCGCGGGCTCCGTAACCTGCCGGGTCCATTCGCGGTCGCAGATCATTACTGGTTTGTGGGGTTCACAGTAACGGCTTCCACAGGGCTCCTAATGTCCCGGGCCTTGTGGCAGCCGCTACCGCAGCTACCCCGATAGTTACGCCCCTGTGTGTCACAATGCCTCCTGGCATATTGTCCTCTGTCAAACTTGCATATATACACCACCATTATACCTCACTTTGTTCAAGCAACAATTCTTTAAAATAAATATTTTTTTCAAATTGAGAGAGGGGAAGATCTATAATGAAAAATGTGACACTGATTTCTGGTAGTTACATGCATTGATGGCAGGTAAGGCACTATCTCAGGGGTTTGCTACTATAGTCCATAAACACACAAATGTTTCCACTCCAGATTATCTTATATGAGAGTAGCCCATGATTCTGTGGGTTATTGAGTTTTATGTATGGAAATAATATTATAGGTCATTACTATGAAGAAAAATATCAATTTATAGAATGTATACAGAACTAAGGCTTTGTCTACAGCACATTCATCATTCATGTTCAGGGTATATGTTGGAAAATCTTCCAAAGTATACAACAATATGCCATAAAGGTCTTTATGTTGTCCACTGAGTGCCATTGTAGAAAAAATGAACATGACACTATATAGATTTAGCAGCTGTTATAATGGATGGCTAGCCTATTGCCATAGGGGCCATTTGATAATAATTCAATTAACTGTATAACAGCATTCTATATTAATAGCTTGTCATGGTAACAGCTGCTATATCTGTACACTTCTGTAGAGGGACATTTCTTTTGTGTTAAGCAACTTGTATACTAACAGATAAGGTATGCCCATGAATACGGCCGAGTATATGCCAAAAAGACACTCTTTTGGCATATGTTAGGCACATTAAAGGTTATGAGCACATTTAGAGATGTAGTTGTACACCATAACAACAAATAAACCAGTGACCATAAATACTAGATGCTGATCGACTATAAAACAGAAATGACTGAATATATGCCAATGATTGGCACAACCTGTTTTGGCATTTAAGGGGTAAATTTATTATTAAAAAGGAAGGTAAATAAATCCTGACAATGTATTTTCTCTGCTTTACTAAAGTCCAAGGCTTTTTAGACTGCATCACTCAAACATATTCAATAACATTCAGCAATCCTTACATACCCTTCCAAGTCTGATAAACAGCTGCGATACAATAAAAATAATCTAAACAAGCAGGAAAAAGCATTGTTCCAAGTGGTTAGGTAATAAGGAGAAGCTTCACGCCAGTAAGACAGGATGAAGAACCTGAGAATGACTCCGATCTTATACTTTATTAAACGTCAGTCTATTGTCTGCAGATTTGCTGCATCACCTCCTTTGTGATAAGCCTGGCTTTGCTAGATCTGTTCTGTACCACAGAACTACTGTAGGTCTTAGGCTAGAACCCAGGTCAGTATTGCTCACTAATAATAACGTTCTCAAACGTTGTGAAAATAAGCGTTTTAAGGCTGTCATGTCACACTGCAAACTAGAAAGTTAAAAAAAAATCACAGTAAAACAACCAAAAAGTTTCAAGCTTTTTAGCTTCAGTTAAATTCATTGCAACTAGCCAAAAATGGGGTTCATGGAAAAACTAGGATGGAACTGGTTTAGCTGTCAATAGGGAAACCAATCCATCTCATTTGCAAGAAAAAAAATAACAAACTAGCTAGAGAATTAAAAAAATACATTTGGAGAAAACCTTTAATTATGTCTTCTGTAAACTCAAATACACAAATAGATCAAATGACCAATATACTTGAGTAAATTGAAGAAATCAGTTCTTTACAGGATCATGATCTTCACTTAATTTACTTTAGTCATTGAATAGAAACACTAATTGTCCACTCCTAAAGCTAGCCATACACATTAGATAAATGTTGGTCAAACCTGCTAATTTCAACAGGACCAGCCAACTATCTAATGTGTATGATGACCTCCCGACTTTTCCCTGATGATAAATATCAGGGCTAATACGGTGATCCTTTTGCCATCAAAATTGTCTGATAGCTCATTCCCATATGCCTACTAAGAACACATGGCTGCATAGGGGAGTTGGGATAGATAGTTCAAAAGGCCAAAAGCTACCTAATGCGTATAATGGCCTCTCAATTCTTCTTTGACATTACATATCAGGATCTTTTTGTTTTCAGGGTGATAAGCTGACTCCAGCTGTCTGGCAGTGGCTTCGCCCCCCCCCCCCCCCCCCCCCGTCCATATCAAGAATAAAAGGATGCTCAGCTGTGTCAATAACACATGTACTGGGGACCCAGGAAAAACAGCTTATTTGGCCAACTATCTAATGTGTACGACCATCAAGACCAGCTGCAGTGAAACCTCTCCAGAACACCACTCCTTTGAGAAGACCCAACCCCCTTAAAAATTGATTTTTTTTTTTTTTTTCAGTGACCGATTTATCTTCTATTATACTCCATGGCGGCTGCCTCAGACCAACCCCTTATTCAACCAAAATTTTCTCTACATATACTATAAGGCCAATATGGTCACAGCTATGTGTTATGCAGCATCACTGGACTGCAGCTGACAACAGCAAGAGACTTGCAAAGGACATCAGGGAAAAAAAGTTGCCAGCATCAGAGAGCTGATGTCATAGTCGATGAACTATGCCACTGACGGACTGAGCATACACTCCAACAGTCCCAATTTTAGCAGGACAATCTTGGTAATACAGCCACAAAAGAGACAGGTTTCATGTATACCCCACATCAAAATGGGCATTCTTGGGATGTTCCCAGGTGGACTTTAGAGTTCAGATTTTGGCCTTTGAAATGTCTGCAAATATCACCAAAGTTAGCACTGAAGGAGGAAAAGGGAAAGAAAAGCCATATTGGGGTTTAGAAATTAGAGGGGAGCCATTTTAGGAACCAGGAAAGAGAGGGGTAGCCATGCTGGGATCCATAAGGTGAACCATGCTAAGGACCAAGATTTAAAAGGATATTGTGCTGGGGACCAGGATAGAGAATGGGCGCCATGAGGAGGATTATGATTTAAAAGGATACCATGCTGGGTTTCAGGAGGGAAACCATGCTGAAGACTAAAATTTAAAGGAATATCGTGCTGAGTACCATGTTTTAAAGAGATCTCATGCTGGGGATTATGAATGAGAGGAAAACCACTATTTAAAAGGATTCTGTGCTGGGGACAAGGAATGAGAGAGGAACCATGTGGAGTTCCATGATTTAAAGAGATACCATACTGGGGACTAAGAATGAGAGGTGAACCACTATTTAAAATGGATACTGTGCTGGGGACTAGGAATGAGAGGGACAATAGGAAGCATAGGAAAGCTATGCTGGGGAGCAAGAATGATGGGCCCATCTTGAATTAAGCAATGTGCAGATCACTAGGGAAGAAACAGTTGGGGCACCTATGGATATGTGTGTGGGTTGTAGCGACCTGTGTACACTACCATGACTGGTTTATTAGTACTAGTTTAGGCCTGGTTCATGGTAATATGCTGATGTGATACCTGGTCCTTTTATATTATGCTGAAGCATAAAATATAGGATTTTGAGCTCATTCATCTTTATTTGGGAGTTTTCAGGGACTATACATGCTTTCTAATTCCATTACACAATTTAACCTGCATTCTGTATACTTTTTTTTCTTTGAGAAGACCACCTCTATAGAAGACCAGGTTTCTGTGTAAATTTGGGTGGTTGGCTCAAAGAGGTTTCAGTGTATCTGGTATAAATATTGTATTATATGAGATACCGTCATTGCAATGTTGTTTATGAAGTATCACACTTTTCTGCCCTATTAATTTTACAGAGCAATGTATGGCCCCACAAAATAAGACTCTGTTCGGACTGTATTTGTAATTTCTCTCATAAGTTGACAGTACTCCGAGAGTATTTCCTAATGTTTGTAGATGTAACAAATGACGACATGGGGATGGTAGCAAAAGGGCAGCTCAATAGGGGTGATAAGGCTCTCTTCTGCAGCCAACACAACGCTGTGTCTGGCTTGTCTACTCCAAAGCGGCCACCTAGATACCACCTTTTGCAAGTCACCTGGAGTCTCCCAGCAACCAAGAAAGGACACACTTGACACTTGGTTTCCTACTGTGGCTTCTTCTTTACTGCAGCAGATGTTTGTGGTACAACAGGTCTTCAACAGGGTTGGCAAACACAATGAAATGGAAAAGTAACTACGCAGGGCTCCAGGCCGTAGAGACAAACAACATGCTTCCACTGTCACAGCAGACATCCCCCACCACAGGACCCCTACCTAACAAGCTCATGTGAGAGGTGCACCGGTTCACTTGATGTCATATGGCTGTGTTCCATTTTTCTCCTACAAGTTATCTTTTGAGCTCCTCTAGATGTTCCCCTCTCCAGCTATCCTCTTGCTCCAGCAAGCCACCTCTCTTAATGCAATATCACACATGAAAATGCTAAGTGTACACAAATACAACATAATGCACAAGTCAATGCAACAGATACATAGTGCACAATATAACAATGTTACACATGACTCTCGTAATCCTGCGCTTATGGCACCACTATACGCTCAGTTCACTCTTGAGTTAACTCTTCCTGTATCTGTCTTAGGTAAACCACATGCTTTGACAGGAGAAATAGCCAACTGCTTAAGGAGTGCATCTGTACCACCTTACATAGCCATACAGTATCATACTTTGCGCATAGGCTTTCCTGTAAAATAAAGTGAACCACAACGTATACACATTTTACAGTATACGTTGTGGTTCAGTATAGAAAAGCATAGTCAACTACACTTTTCTATACAGTTAAAAGAAAGGTATATCACTGTATACAGACCTGATAGATAAAAGGACACTCTTTCGGACTTCTTTGGGTGAATGGGGGCCTACACCTATGTTCAGTGTATGCACTATGAGCTTCCCCACTGACGCCATTAATACATGCTTACTTTTAACTCTGCAAGACATCGATCTAGTTAAAACTCATGCTGTAACTGACTCTGTCTTGTAAACCGCACGCTACTGCAGTTTACAAGACATCTAGAACCCAGACAGAAGACGTCTGCTTCTCGGTGCAGGCGGCACAATGACGTCATAGCATCGTGCCTAATGCGCTGAGGCGCAAATGTCCTATGCGCGTTTCAAGAAAAGGAAGTGGCGGCTCCATCAAGGTATATACTTTTTTTTTTTAGCGTAGTTGTGGTTATTTTAATAGTATAAGGGGTCAGTAGGAGGGGGAATTATTATTATTAAAATATATAAGGGGGCTTTATAAACTTAAGAGGTGTCCAGGGGGTGGTCATTTATATAAGCATTCATTTGGGGACATTATGAATAGAAGGTGACATTAATTATATAAGGGATCAATAGGTTAGCAGTATTTATATCAAGGGTAATCAGGGGCATAATATAAGGAGGCAATTAATTTAATTAAAAGGTTGTCCATGACAATCACTTTTTTAATATGAGACTGGTGAAAAAAACAAGCAAAAAAAAAAAAAAAAAAAAACTCACCTGTCCCTTGTGCTCCGATGTCTCCCACTGCGGTCTGGTTCTGCTGCTCTGGTGTTTTCTTCTGGTGGAAGTCCCTGCTGCAAATAAGACCACTGAGGTTGCTGATACGGGACGTCACAGTTCGACAAGGACTTCCGCTGGAAAAAAAACACCGGAGCAGCAGGACTGGATCACGCTGGGAGACACCGAAGAACCTTCTCTGGCCTTATATTAAAACAGTGGTTATCCTGGACAACCCCTTTAAGGTGGCACTTGGGCTTTATTAAAGGGGCTTTCCGGCTCATTTTTATTTATGATCTATCCTTAGGACAGATCTTCAATAAGAGATCAGTGGACCCCCACTCTGATCAGCTGCATGAAGGGGCCATGGTGCCTGTTTATATCACACACTGTCTGTTTATAGAGACCAAGTAATGTCATTCCAACCTTGTTACACAAATGTGTATAGGACGAGACTGTAGTTACATTACATGGCCATTGTAGACAGAGCTTACACAGATACCACGGTTCATTCAAACAGATGATCAATGGGGGTCCCGGGTTTTTGAACCCCACTGATTTTTTTATTGATGACCTGGAACACCTTTTAATTAGGAAACACCTGGGGCATTATTAATAAGGGGCACTATTTAAACAGGGTACACATGGACATTGTTAATATAAAGATGCACTTGGGAGTATTATTCATTATAGGGGGTTATATTATATATTTTATAATTGGGGGTAGCAGCAGGATGGGGGCTTTGTGTAGGTGAGGACAATGTGGGTTGGATGCCTAGAAAAGTGAGGAGCCAAAGATGTCTGTGTTGAAAACTTTACAGAGACAAGTCACAGCTGGAAGAAGTGGTCATGGCGGTCCAAAGGGAAGAGACAGAAAATGTGAACGATTAGTCAGAGACATCACCTGTAAGTCATTACATGTAACTGCACTGTATTCACCTAAATGGTCTGTAGAATCCTGTGCAGAACCGATATCTACCACTATATGATCAACATATAGTGATATTATTGGTACACCTAAGTTGGGAGCCCACTTGGATGTGTTTGCCCCCCCCCCCCCGTGCTGAACCCCTACCTATGCCTCTGTATAGTACATATATTTTTCAAACCTTTCTTAGCCTACAGTAATCAGATTGAATATTTCAGGCAGTTCCTTATGTTCTCCATTTCCTCATTCTCTAACCAAAACACCCTCATGCTCGCCCACTTGTGTGGGAACATTTCCAACTCCTTTGAAACTTAAAAACAGTCACACCTATTTTTAAGATGTTGTGAGTATTTGAGATTATTGACTTACCTGCCAGAGACTATAGAAGAGCTATGTGTTTAATGCTGTATTTTTAGGAACAAACATTCAGCAGTCTTTTGTAAATTCTGGTTCTACCATTTTCTAAACTAATATTTGGACTGTAGATTAGTCAGCACTCTTGAAAGCATGTTTGGAACCATAGTGGAGGTGGAATAGAGCCCAGGTAGGCTACTGCATTACTTATTGTAACTTTATATTTGCATGTTGAGGCAACTGTTTACAAAGTCATTTACCTGACAGCGGCCATGTATATCTACTATAAGACTGAAAACAAAATACTGTCAATTTTAAAATGTTCTATAGGCACTTCTAAACTGATTCATGACCAAATTAAAGTTGATCTTTGGCCACATATCAGCTTGGAAGACTGTTCAGGAGAGAAGCGAGAAGGGTTGTTGATCAAGCGAGTCTGATGGATTTACTAGTGTAGTGTATAAGCATAGAAAAAGATTGACAGCAAAAAAAGACCAACTGGTCCACCTAGTCTGCCCTTACATTATTTTCTTTTTTATCTTGGTGTAGTCCTGTGTTTATCCCAGGCATATTTTTAATTCACTTACTGTAGATTTCCCAATAGAGATGCTGGTAGTTTGTCCCAAAACTACTCTTTAAGTGAAATAATATTTCCGCACATTGGTTCTGATCTTAATCCCAACTAATTTCTGATCTTGCTTCCTTGTTTTTGTTTTCTTCCCTCCTGAGCTTTAGTTATACCCATACCTAAAATATTTAAATCATGTTTCTCCTTTCCCTTTTATTCTCAAGACAGATTAAGTTCTTTAAGTCTCTTCTGATGGGCAATGCTTCAGAACGTCCACTATTTTTGTAGCCTTCTTGTTAGTGGGGTCTCTAGAACTGGACACTGTATTCCAGGGGTGGTCTAACCAGCAATCTATACAGGTTCATCACAATCTTTATCTTCCTACTGGTTATACTTCAAGCCAGTCACCTGCCCTCACTTGAAACTGTCCAATATCAGGACCACTAGATTCTTCTCTTATGATGTCCTGGCTAACACAGAACTGCCAGTACAATAACCAGATACAAGGTCCCTTCTTCCCAAGTGCATTATCTTACATTTGGAAATGTTGAACTGCAGTTTTCATTGTTTGGACTATTTATCCAGTAAAGTTAGATCTTTTTCCATGTTACAAACCCTTCCAGGAAGATCAGTCCTATTACAGTTTTTGAGCAATGCCCAATATACATGAAATTAAATAAAAATAATTTTGATCTAAAGGTCCTATTATAGCATTGTATATTGCACATACATCTTAGAAAGTGTCAGCCTTTGTGCTGTCATATTTTTTTTAAAAAAAGAAGCCACCCAAGAATTCCTTGCACAATACTGAGCAATATACCTTGCAATTTTAGGGATGGGATAACAGAGTTACCCAAGTTTTGGTGTGAGGACAGAGTTATCCTTTAAATCAGATTTACATGGAATTGGAAAGAAAAATTCTAAAAGGTTTATATAAGCCAAATATATGAATACAAAAGTTTAATTTATTTTGTATGGTATGTTGATGCCAATAGTTATTGGGAAAACTTGTTTTTATAGCTATTTATGCATTCTATCAATATGCAACAATCCTACCGCAAATAACCATGTCAAAATCTAGAGGATCGTATGTGGAGTAATCAAAAAACATTACTAGATGAGGGAAAATGACCACATGAACTGTAGAATAATTCTCTCTATAAAATACTTTCAATAGTTTATATTGAACATAAATAGTGAAAATGAACACTCAGCCAAATGAAGACTCAATTGACTTTATTTGTAGGCAAAGGAACAACAACATTTGGAAGAACAGACAATAAATTCCACTTATTTCAGATACACAGGCACATGAAACGCAATAAATTGTGTCATTTACCTTCATTTTCCTTTATTTCACTATTCATTTTGCTGAAGGATATTTCCATTGAGCCTGAAACCCAGCAGACAATGTAGCTGTTGCTTCACAAACACAGATATCTACATTGTGTGCCAGGTGCATGCCACAATCTGGATGGTCTCTAATATACATTGCAAATATCAAGTTCCAATATCGCTATATGTTACCTGTACCCTTGACTCTGAAAGAGAAAATCCAGACTCTGCACCAAGAGCACAAGATTATAGCAACCACCAGAACATCCATGTTTTATAGAGAATTGAGATGAAACACGCTTTCATTGCATCAGTTGATGGTGCTCTTCCTACCTCTCAAGAAAGTGAGATATGTGATCAAAAATGCTGCTAGAGACCCAGTAGCCAGATGTAGCTGCTGAACAAAATACAGGATCTACACTGGTTACTGAGCGACTAGCAACACTGCCATCATCTTCATTATGTTTCAAGCAGCTCTGAAAAGCCTAGGATAAAAGAAGCAAGAAATTAAACTTCGGGTTTACATGGCAGATACTTAAGCAGACAGGAACCATACTATGTCATTTGTAGTTAAAAACAGAAAATTACATTTCCATTATCTCTCCTGAATCAGCATCTCAGTACCCTTGTTATGGTTGCATACAGGCCCAATGGCAGCAGAGAACCAAGCCTAAAAGAAACTGAAAGGAATGTAATGAGCCTCTGCTTGTGACGTGGTTCTCAATGTCATTAGTGGAGCTGGAGAAAATTATTATCTAAATATATTTCAAGGATCAGTTTTATTATCTGAGGTGTAATATAAAACACTCATACAGTTTAACCAATTGATTTTACTGTCATTACTGGAGCTGGAGAAAATTATTATCTAAATATATTTCAAGGATAAGTTTTATTATCTGAGATGTAATATAAAACACTCATACAGTTTAACCAACTGATTTTTTTGGGGTGTGACAAAATATTGCGATTTGCGTGACAGTTTGTTGTAAGAATATCCCATGCTGAACACTAAAGGGCATCAGTAAGACCTTATTCACACTGTGTGATCTCTGTGATATTCAGCACTCCACCCTTCTCATTTGCAGGTGGTGTGATATTGATATCTGAGGTTGATCCATTATTCACAACCATGATTAACTTTTACATTTCCTATACTTTACAATGTCTTTAGGTCCATGAAAAAGAGACAGCATGCAGATCTATGATTTTTACAAACACAGACTTTAATGTAGCTCCATGGTCCACAAAGTGGACGGAAATAGAGAATATCTCTGTTCTTTCCATGGACAAATGGTCTTCATGCGCCCATTAAAAGAAATTGGCACACATGCAGTCTGTGATTATCACGGACCTCACATAATTGCAAATTGTGAATGTGTTAATAAGGCCTATATCAATTTCTTTCATTTTTTATTAGGGACCTTAGGGCTGGGTTCTCATGGTGCATTTTGCTCAATATAAAAAATTTAACGTATGTATTCACATCAGTGCATTTGTCAGTTTACTGCCCTGTGGAATTGTCAAGCTGACCGCATAAACCAGCTTATCCAATTAGGGTCAAATGCTGTTAGCATGTTATAGAGCAGGATGAATTGAGCAGATTTATATATAGTTTCTCTATGTATGCACATTGATACTGGGAAGACAGTCGTCAGTCACTGACTAGGACCACCGATTTGAATCCCAAGGTAATAAATGAATGACAACTGGAACTTTTCTAACAAAACTAAATATCAATCTGCCTTGGACTGTATTTTAATGTGAAAAAAAAATCACCTTAGGCTAAATCCCCACTTAGCGAAATACAGCTTAAAAATGCTGCGGAAAAAAATGCAGCGGAAAGGAGCTTCTCAGCAGATTTTCTTCCCTAATTAAATCTATAGGAAAAACAGCATGGTTTCTGCTGTTATAATTCATGTGCAGCAATTATATGTGGGCGTTTTTGAAAACACAGCTTTTCCTCAGCAGACTTTTTTCTGCTATGTGTGGATGAGATTCGCCAGAATATCATTTACTTTGCAGGTACTGTTCGGGGACCCCCCAAACGGAAACCTAATCTGCTTCAAAAAGCGGTTACCCGCGGAAATGGGGACTATAATGGGGTCTGTCGAGTTTCCACCCGATTTCCGCACGAAATGGGTGAAAAATAAACGGGTTTGGGGATGGAAACCCCCGAACGGAGACAGGGCGCAGATGTGAACCCAGCCTTAGATGCCTATGTTTTAGTATCCATATTATGGAGAGTATAGTTTTGGTGTAAATTTTTTTTGTCTTAATTTTTTTTTTAAATTGCACCAAAACTGAACTGTGTAAAAACAAAAAAAAACTGGTGATCAGCTTTCAGGGAAATAGGAGGCAACTAATACAAACAGTATTTAGGGAAAATCTAAGAACCCTCAGGAACTGACAAAAATTACATGAATCTTTTAGTTTTGTTTGTTCCTGGTAAATAGCTCCACCAGGGAACTGATAATAATAAACCATATTTCACAAGCCGCAACCTTTGTTTATATATGTAAAGCCATTTTCATAAAATATTTCCAGATTCCAGAGTACAAAAGGTTGCTTGTTTATATAAAACTGTCTTTTATCGATGTTGTAATTAACACAAAATGACTATATGTGTAAAACCAGTATATACTTATACTTAAAATATTTGGCCTAGTTAATTCTGAAAAGAAAAGAAGAAAAACTTTGAAGGTGGTTATACAAAAACACCCACAAAGTGCCTCAGGGAATGAACAATCACTGGAGAGAAAAGTTCACATGTAGGAAAACATATTATTAAATGGGTGCAGTTTCATTAGCATTGAGTAAATACTTGTGGATGTGAGAAACAAATGCAGAGCGGCTTCTAAACAATAGTGGTTGTACATGAGAGGGGAATTAGCACTATGGTGTTCATGTATTCGGTTGTGCAATGCATATGAAATACGTTAACTGGAGGGCACTTCAGTCATAGCTTGTTTTTACTTGCCGAGATCAACTCTGCATCAAAGAGTCCTAAAATTCAATATGGTACACATTGTTAATATAACAAATAGCTGCAGCACCTATGGTTATGTATTCCACGAGACATCCCAGACTGTCTTAAGAGTTCATGATTGTTCAACACAGTCTATAGACCCCTGCATTTTTCAGATTCCAAAAATTCCAGCAGACACTTGGGGTCTCAAAACAATATCACATTAACACCTGAAAAACTGCTAAGAAGCAAGTTGTGGCTAAGAGCATGGCAGTATCAGATTCTTTTTAAATGAGGACAAACTGATCCATTGAGTTTGCTAGTATGTATGTGGAGTTTGGAGTTACATAGGCCAGTAGAAAAGAAATAACACAGACCGTATGATTACTAAAACAAAGACCTCTTCACCAGTATGTGTGAACCATTTTATATTAACCAGTTCAAGACTAGACCACTTTTCCTTATAAGTGACCAGGCATACTGAAGTTCTGCATTTTATTTTAGTTCATAAGGGTTTAAAAGCCATAAAAATTTAGTTATTCTGTGTCTTTTTTGCAATTATACATCTGACTTCATTATGCCATTTTTATATTAGTATTTTGGTGATATCAAAGGTAAATATAAAAAAAAAAGCAAGAAGTATCTGGTTTGCATAAGTTTTTTTTTATTTTTAAATTGCTACATTGTGTCCCCCTTTCCCATACAACTAATTTTATATAGATAAAAAGACCTAGGTCGATCATATTTCCCATTCTGTTTTTAGCCATTATTGGCTTTGGTTCAAAAAACGCTACTTTTTTTGTTTGCTGCGTTTCTGCTTCACACTCTTGAGAGCAAAAAAAAAAAAAAACTTTTGTAGACTTGTATGCTGACAATCCTGATGTTTTAAGACACAAACAGTTAATATCAAATCCAAGTATATGACAGCTTAAGTGCAATTTTGTATGGGGAAATAAGTAAATGACTTCATACACATAAAGGTATTTCTAAAAGTCTTAGCTTTACAACAGTAATGTAAAGTCAAATATTCAGACACTATACAGGTTAGGCTAGGTTCACATCTGCATCAGAGTCTCTGCAGGACGTGTGAACTTAGCCTTAGGCTAAATGCTGTTCTAACCATTTCTGAAATTAATTCACACAATATCCTAAAATTTAGTATAGGAAAAAAGTAGAAGCGCTGTGCATACTGTAGATACCAATTGAATTCCATATTTATAATCACATAAATCTAATATCTAATCAGGATCCCAAATTAGCTCAGAGGAAAAGTAACTTTGTAAAAACACACAATCTAAAACTCTGAGCCAAATCACAGACTCTATTTTCAGTGGTTTAGAAATTATGAATGTACTTAGAGATACACAAAGTCCATCGCCTTGACAAATTAGAGCTAAACATCAACATGTCATACTATACTTTCAGGTGACTTGCACAACAGAAGTTAAAGGGGACACACCTGCTGCAGCATATAAAGCCTACCAATAATGACTGGTGAAGGGATGTGACTGTTGCGATCTCTTTTTGATTGTATAACGTTCGCTAGATACAAGGTACAAGTTTCACGATTGTGAGTATTGCTATGTCATTCTCACTAAAGTTCAAGAATACATATTGCTGCTTAGCCCATCTTTCAGTGATATAGAATGTTGTTCTCAGCTTTATAATATGATCATTCACAGAAAACAAAAGGACGTGAATGTGGAAATAAAGAAATACTCATTGTGGGTGATGCTTTGTATGCTGAAAGATCGAAAAAATAATTGACTTAATTTTTCATCTTACTAAGGCTGTACGATCCATAAAGGCGTCTTGAAAACTTCACCTCGGTAGATTCCCGTGCCTGAAGACAGGGGGCTGAATTTGGTAGATATAGCATATGTCTGTTCTGTGCAGGAAGGGGTGACATACAACTCTAACAAGAACAATGCATCAGCATGGAACAGGTGAGGGTACCATGTTTTCGCACTACTAGGGTATCAGTCTGACACTATGGACTCTACAGTCAGCCTGGCACTGAATCTGGAACTGTGGTGACTCTTGTGAGTATGGCACTTTAGGGACTTATACAATCTGAGAGGATTTCAAGAACTGATATGAGGGTATGACTAACAATGGTTTAGAAGATTTTTTGTTATTTCGTTACACAAAAGGATGCGACAGCATCTGGTACATGTAACAAGGCATTTTAAAGCTGGCCCAGGAATGGATGGCCATTTGGGATTACTTCGACCGAGAACTGTTTGAAAAAGAGGGGTATCCCAAATGGGAAACAACCTTTATGACACTGATATGTCCTAATAATAATAATAATAATAGTAATAATAATATATATAGAAAGGAGTTACCCTAAATACAACTATTTTTTTAACTTTATATATATTATATATCTTATCAGCTTTCCATTCTTAAAGGGGTATTCCCATGATCAGAACCATTTTTAAATTTGTAGATAATTAAAAGTTAAACATTTTTGCAAATATAAGTAATTTAACATTTTGCAGATTTTTATAGATTTTCTCTAAATATCTTGTAGTCACAAGTTATTGTTTTGATCGGTTGCCATTGGATACGACCATCAATGCAGGACCTTTCTAAGGTCAGAAAATCAGCCATGATTTTCTTATTGTGGCCGGGATATCTTCTGATATGTGTAGTGTCCCTGCCTGATAACTCAGCTACAATAAGAAAATCATAGCTGTATTCCAGTCAAGTCCCAGACCATAGAAAGTTTCTGCATTTGTGGTCGTATCCATTGGCAACCGATCAAGACAACAGACTGTCACCACTAAGATGGTTAGAGAAAATCTTGAAAACGCTGCAGAATTTTTAACTACTTATATTTGCAAAAATGTTTAACATTTAATTATCTACAAATATAGATATGATTATGTTCATGGGAATACCCCTTTAAGTACTATACCTCCAAAATACAAGAATGGCAAGGTTTGGTTTTAGAATCTAAGTTAGACTAAGGCCCCACGTTGTGGAAAAGCTGCTTTTTTTTTGACGATTTTGCTGCATTATTTTGGAGCTAAAGTCAAGAGTGGCTTGAAAAAGAATGGGAAATATATAGGAAATACTTATACTTCACCCTTCTGCTCAATCCATCCATTCCTGGCTTTGGCTCCAAAAAAATTCAGCAAAATCTCCAACACAAAAAGCAGCTTTTTCGTAACGTGGGTACTTAGCATTAAAGTACTTTGGTCCTTTAAATTGCCATATGTTGTTATCTTAGATGCGGATCTATGAGCATTATATTACAAAAGTACATGCTGTATGAGTGCGCAATACAAATTTATACATAAATATTTTATGAATGATCACTGTATAAAGAGTCAATATTTGTATTACTATGACATATTTTATGCACGCAAGTTCTTCTTAGATACGTGGATAATGCCATAAATAGTCATGAGTAGCCCCACTGGCTAAGTTACGTAATAATAAAGTCACATTTTATGCGTGCGTGTTTATTATTATTATAGATTGCACATACCTGAAACCTTGTGACTGTTAATCAAACAATATAATATCACGAGCTGATTGTCACTTGACATTGACGTTAACTATTTAGTAAATTACAGGGCTAAAAAAAAAATACACTGCTAAAGGACAGACTGAACCATTCAAGGAAATCTCCTGCCAAATACCGTTTTCATTCACACTCCTTCCAGAGACTACTAGTATGAGCAAGCTGGGCAAGGTGTGTTTCTTGCACAATTCACTATGAAACAAGTTTCTAACTGCCAAGTCACATGCACCAACCAAAGTCAGACCTCAACAATTTATGTAATGACATTGCTGGCATTTGATAATAATTACCTTCAAGTCCATGAGACTTATACTTAAGAAAGTCCAGACCTGCTAATGGAACATACTAAAAAAGTCACATTGTGGGCAGGGATAGTTTCACCTGGAAAACACTGTCATTTACTATATTTCTTGTTCAGCTAAGTAGTTTAGTGATCATTATCAAATTGGTGATTTATAATTCCCAAAAGTCTTATATTACGGGCACCACAGTCCAATAAATGTATTTTCATTTTTACAGGGGAATTTTGGTTGACCGTGTTCAGTCCATGGCTGTTTACAGTGTCTTATAAGCTAAAAACAGTGTAATCGATAGAAATTCCAAAGCAGCGAAGCAGTGAATATGGCAGCCATATTGGTTGTGACTCAAAAACAGTTATTAAGAAATGTCAATTCAATAACAACCTGGACATGCTCTATCACAACTATTCTTCATTCCCTAGTGAATGACAACCAGCATTACATACGCTAAAATTTATAAAATGAAATATATAATATGACTGCTCACTCACAGAAATAGCATGGATTATGTCTGGTAATGCAGCTCAGCTACACTGAAGTGAATAGAGCTGACGTGCAGTAACAAACACAACCTGCGGACAAGAGTGGCACCATTTTTGGAAAAAAACAGCCATGTTTTCTAATTATGTAAAGCTTGCCTTCTTTAATTTTGACTGCTTTATAGAGTCCTAAAATTGTACTGCACTGCCCTATTCACAAACGCCACTGTAATGTGTTTCTTATTGTTTTTATTATCCTTATTATGTTTTTTATTATACTTGCAATCAAAACTAAAAACAACTACATGATATATAAACTTGGGAATAATCCTCATGTGCGCAATTCATTGTCGGCGACGTGCTGTAATTATAATAGGAGAAAATATTTATGGTTATAAAATGCGTTTTATAGCTCCCTTGGCTATAGGGTTGCCAAGCTTAAAAGGATTTGTTTATAAATAATATAATATGGCAATTGTTTGCTGGATGTGTGGCTTATCCATTGTGACTGATAGTACGGTAATTAAGAAGGCACAAGTAGGATATTACTAAGTGATAACACTAATGTGTGTGAACAATCCAAACATGCAGATCTCTGGCTTGCCTTGGCAAACCCGGAGTTCAGAGTTCACTCTTGGCAGTTATTGTGGGTTTCCTTGTAGATGTTTGTGGGATGACTATGCTGACCACATCCACATTCTCAGATATATTTAAGATCTCTTAACCAAACTGCCTTCAGAAAAGCAGGAACTGAGTCACTTCATCGAAGCCAGTTACAGATGGATTAGAGAAACGTTGCTTGAGTCTGGACAGAGATGGTACTAGTCACAAAACCTAGCTTTCAAATGTCACATCTACTTTCTGATTTATGTGTCATCCAGACATCATGCAATAGCTCAGGAGAAGTTTCTTTTACTTTCATGTATAATCTGTCTTCTCCATACCTCTTCCATCTGTTCCCACTCTGCTTTCTTATGTATGTTGCACCTGTTATTCTTCCTATATCATATTTCTAAATTCTTAAAGGGGATTTCCAAAACTTAAACTATCAATAAAATAAGACATAATAAATATGAGGGTTGGGTTGGATTGAGGGGTCCGGACCTAAGCGCCACCCAGTGATCAGCAGAATGAAGGTTTCACAGCAAAGCACTGCATCCTCTTAATAATGACATAGCATAGCATCATACAAGCAAGAATGGCTGTGCCTGGTACTGTAAATGCGCCATTCAAGTTCGCAAGTCTGAGCTGCAGTTCCAGACAAAACTATTCATTCAGATTATCGGCCCCTTCATTTTGCTGGGGATATGCCGTCAATGTTTAAATCCAGGAAACCACTTTTTAGGCTAAATGCCCACGTTGCGAAAATGGTGTTTTGGACACTGTGGAAACGTCACAAAAAAAGAAAAAACAACGATGCATTTTAAAGTACCTGCAAAATGAATGAGATTCTGGCTAATCCTATCCACACATTGCAGAAAAAAATGCGCTGCAGGAAAGCTGCGTTTTCAAAAACTGCATTTTAGAAAATCACAGCATGTCAATTATACCTGCGGAAATGCTGACATCTTCCCTATAGGTTTAATAAAGGAAGAAAATCCGCAGACAAAAACTCAGCAAAAATGCAATGAAATTCGCTTAAGAAAAAAACGCAATGCGTTTCCACTGCATTTTTTCCACGCAACGTTTTTTTAGCTGCTTTTCGCTATGTGGGGCCTTAGCCTTAACATCTAAAGTAAGCTATCTAGTCAAAATTAATTCATTATAGAACACAAAAAAAACTCTAACACTATAACCATTGATGCATTTGATATAGAACAAGACTCAAGATGAAAGAATCTTGTAAAAGGTAGTGTAAGTGGTTGACCATGGGTGGGTATCTGGTAAAGTGGGACTACTAGGTATAGTAATAACACATCTATATAGAGGAAATTACACATTGATGATTTGTTGCTGAAAGTTCTGCAAATATCACATTCTTCTGAATGTGACTTTCAAAATTCCATGTTTGATACCAAAACAGCACCCTTCTGATAAATGGATCAGATTTTCAGTTACAGATTTCTGCAACAAAATCTGCTGTACGTGAATATCCCCTTAAGGTTCTAGATAGCATCATTACGTGGATCAGATCTGCAATAAACTTTGTGGACTGGAGTACTGGAAGGATGTTGTTTTTTGTTACTTTCACCAAACACACCCACAAAAAATATTTTGGGACGGGACAAGTTTTAAGTTGCTCGACTTGTACACACTCATCATGATCATGACGTACTAACAAACTCATGCAGTTATTGTCATTGCTCTGTCTGTGTGGTCTTCTGATTTAGCAAAGATGAAAAATGAAAAGAAATTAACGTTTACATTTGCAATGATCTTTTTTATGCAGCTAAATGTCTTTTATTAAAGTAGCACCAGAAAGGCTAACATATTTTAGTAGTGGTAAGAACCTATCTATATTATTTCTCCAAATAGCCATACAAACATTTGTTTCAATGAAATGGCTCCTCAGGTGGTCATAATGCATTACGAATAATCTTAGAGATTGCAATCCTTTTTCAGGAAAAGAGAGGCAGAATTATATGTAGTTTGCTGCTGAATACAATGTTGCTTGTAATAACTATTTTTAGGAAGGACATTGATATTTTATTTTGATGGAAGTGTCTAGCCAGTCTACAATCCATGGTGTTTTTATATAGACCACCAGTCTAGCATTTAATGTGACAAGCTTTTTTCCACCTCTAAAAGCCAAAACATCTCTAGTTAAAAAAAAAACAAAAAACGTATTACACTGACTCAAAGCCACCACACCCGACTCAGCAGTCGTCTTGATTCACATGATAAGTATTCTGTACTTCCCATACTAGTCTGAGGGTTACAACACATTGTCCTCAGTAAAAAAAAAAAAATACCAGGCCTAAGCCAGACTCTTGTACATTGTGTTGTACTAAAGAGAACCTGGTTTGTGAAGGCCACTGGTCTCCGTTATGGTACCACAGCTGATGTCCTTGATACAACATATACACAGAGTTAAAGGGATTGTCCGACTCATTTTTTATTGCTTAATAGGACCTTTGTAGGAGCCATAAACCTACAAAACTTTACTCACATCTCCCCAGGCCTCTGTTTCCAGTGGCAGCAGCTGCTTTCATCTCTATACATGTTGCCAGCTGACAGTGACATTTCGTTTGTCACACGGCCGTGGCCCCATGTGGCGTAAACGCCACAGAAAAAAAAAACGCCGCATTTTACAGTCACTGCAAGGTGTGGATGGGATTCGCTGCAGGAAAAACCATGATGTGTTGCTGCCGTGGTTTTTCCCACAGCAGTCTCTTGGCACAAAATGTCTGGGAACCTGTAAACCGAACTTGTTGCCACTTGGAATGGAGACCAGGGAGAGGAGAATAAACATTTTTTTCATGTTTTTGGCCTCTTAACTATAACTTTACTATGCACAAACTCAAAACGAAGTTGTATTTCTTCAGTAAAAAAAAAAATACCAGGCCTAAGCCAGACTCTTGTACATTGTGTTATACTAAAGAGGACCTGGTTTGTGAAGGCCACTGGTCTCAGTTATGGTACCACAGCTGATGTCCTTGATACAACATGTACACAGAGTTAAAGGGATTGTCTGACTCATTTTTTATTGCTTAATAGGACCTTTGTAGGAGCCATAAACCTACAAAACTTTACTCACATCTCCCCAGGCCTCTGTTTCCAGTGGCAGCAGCTGCTTTCATCTTTATACATGTTGCCAGTGAAATTTCATTTGTCACATGGTCGGGGCTCCACTTGGTGTAAACGCCGCAGAAAAAAAAAACCCCCACATTTTACTGCAAGGTGTGGATGGGATTCGCTGCAGGAAAAAACCATGATGTGTTGCTACCGTGGTTTTTCCTACAGCGCTTTTTGCTGCGGCCCAATACGTAGGGCCTTAGCCTTAAACTGTTGTAATGCCATTTGTGAAAAAATGACCACTGAGGCCTGTGCGGCTGCAGCAGTCTCTTGGCACAAACAGTCTGAGAACCTGTAAACCGAACCTGTTGCCACTGGGAACGGAGGCCAGGGAGAGGAGAGTAAACATTTTTTTCATGTTTTTGGCCTCTTAACTATAACTTTACTATGCACAAAGTCAAAACGAAGTTGTATTTCTTCTGAAAACCTGGTCAAAAAGTATATGACTCTATTTAAAGCCTGTTACCATGTACAAAATGTTTTAAAGGAACCTCCCATAGACTTACTTTTGTGAATTTGACAACATTAATGTAGCATAGTATACCAATTGTATTTTACATGGTATAGAAACAATTGCTGTGAAACTTATAGTGCACCAAAACCTTTGTGAACACATTCATCTATATTCATACATTACTGACTATGACTACAGAAGAATGATAGAGATGGTTTTAATAATTATAAGATTTTGTTGCTTAGTGCAGTACAGTACATTAAATATTGGATAGTTTGACTATAGTATAATGCTTAACAAATACAGTATTATATTTAATGGAATCATGCTTCACATGACATAATTTAAATATCTGGGATACTTGCATTTAAATACTAGAAATAGTAGGTATATAAGCTGCGAAGAGCATTATTTTAAAGAGAAAGTAATCGGGAGCAATGACAGATTCCTCTGCAGTATAGGCATAATTAACTTGTTGTGTCCCCCCACTCACAAAATTAACTTGTTATGCCCCTTCCAGAAGCTTTTAGCTTTATGTTATGATCCATTTTATGGAAAATTCCTAACACTTACAATATATCCCATTAAAACATATGTTGTCTACTCAGCTTTGAAACCTAATCCATAATGCCTCATGAAGTGTAACTGATATCTTTGGGAATTTTGAAGGTTTAGTTTGGATCACTGATTCTGGAAGATTTAGGGCTTGCTACAAATTACTGTACAACCACATTGCATTTTAAAGAAAAAAAAACACAAGCAGTGATAAGATTGCAAGAGTGAAAAACAGACCTGCTCTGTACTATAGCTTAAAGAGTGAGACTAGACAGCGCTTGTACACATGGTATCCCAATCCCATTAGTCTAGTCTGTACAAGTTCATGAAAAAGTTATTAACTATATGTCTATGCATTTGTAAAGAGTAATTAGTTGGGAAAAGCTATTCCTGCTATACAACTAAGTATGGTATGATCTTCCTTGAGTCCATTGGAAATCCAGCTTTATGATATGATTGAAACAAACATAAAGGATACATGTTTTATGTTATGAAACATATGAGTGATAAAATAATGAAGCTTAATAGGCAATTAGAAAAATTAAGGATGACAAAAAGCCAAGGACAACCTATCAAGTGCAAAGGTTCACTACCTATAAAACTCTTCATACCAGCTGAGCCTTGAAGAGCAAAACACAGGCTTCAAAAGTTAAACACAGGCCAGAATTTAGGAGTCCCCAAGTTTTTAAGTCTACAATTCTGTAATCAAATATGTACAACTACAGGGACTGTTTTATATAGGTCAGTTATATGTATATACTTTTACACTAACATGTAATAAATTAACCCCAGGTCCTTCAATACCTAGAAACGACAGGTGTTTAGTTATCAGAAGGTATACCCATTTGGGCCATTTATGGCATATACGCAAGTATATACCACCTTTGAGAGCCACATCTATCTAAAAAAGGGGTTCCCTGACCATTGTCTTACTACTGCAGTGAGTGGAAAATATACTCAAGATAGTTGTGGGTCCCAGACACAGTGCCCACATTTATGGTATAGACACTAGATATTTCTACCTCACAGGTATTTATTACAATGTAGTCAATAACCCTGTACATCAAGAGCATGTAGTAAAAGGATTGTCCAGGATTTCCATTTATTTGACTAAGAGCAGTAAAAGTGGTAAAATCTAAAATATTAAATTATAATAGATAAAATAAAATGTCAGACAACCCTTTCACGGTTTCTCTGCCTCCTATTTTACTTTTGTATTGAGTATGAGAGGTGATAACCCCTAACCACAAATAACCCTATACTGCAGCAGTTACAAATTAATGGCCTATTCTCAGGATAAGTCATAAATTAGAGATCTCTTGGGGACCAAAATCTACCTCCTGCAACAATCAGCCGTTCTCCGCACTGTGGACAGAGCCAAAGCAGACACTGTGCAGTAGCCAAGCCGCACCATTACAGCTCAATTTCCATTCATTTGTGCAGGTGCTGAGCTGCAATAGCACAGCCAGGCCCTACACAGTAGACAGAGTCATCTACTTTTGGATCTGTACACTACAGAAAACAGTTGATTGGTGTGGGGGATGGGTGACATTCCGCCATTGATCCCAAATTAATGAATTAGCCTAAAGATAGATTGTTAATTTTTAGTCTTAAGAATGTGAAGGGGAAATGTAGTATTAGTTGGTATCTATTAAATTTTTAAAATATTATGTAATCCTGAGCATATTCTCAGGTAAGCAGCAACTTTACTATAAATATGTCCAGGGAAGCTGCTGTCTGGGATCTAACAGAACTAGATACACAATGATGTCAAGGAAAGCCCTATATGCATCACAAGAAAACCTATGAATGGGCTGCATGGTCAGTAAAACAATGTGCCTTAAGGGACTTTTGCCACAAAATACGTTAACCTCCTAGTGAAAGGATAAGTGATTATATTAACATTACATTATGATGACTGTAAGGACCACCATTTAGACTCCCACATTCACTAGAATGGGGTTTCCCAATACTCTGTTTCTCCTCACCTGCATGACCACAGTGAGGAAGAAAGCAAAGTTAGAGAATTCTCACTGCCACTCTATGCAAAGTCTATGGGACTGACAGATACACCCCAGTAAGTGTTCAGTTTCCCTGCAGTGCCACCACATGGTATACTAAACACTACACAGTCCCTATTTAAGTTAGTTAAGTTAAGTGGGTTGTCTGAGTAATTCAGGACAGGACAGGTCCTCCAGAGAGATTCTTTGTAGCTGTCCACTCTGGCCATGAGGATCCTGAACAGGGGATCCCATTCTATTAACTTTTTCCTAAACTAGAAATCCCCTTTTAAGTATAGTAAATTCATTGACTAGTATTAGTACTTGGAAATATACAAGTTATCTTGTGAAATATCTCAGTTCACACTTTGCAGCTTTAGGATGATAAGTTTTATTGATAGCTTCATACTTCTGGATCATTTCCATTTTTGTCTATCCCTGTCTTACATCCTGATAATTTAAGATTGAATGCCATGAAAGCTTATTTTTTCTTTACAGACATTATAAGAAATGCATTTATGGGAAGATTTGGACAAGCTTCAATGCAGACAATAAAAGATGTTAAAAGATGTTGTAAAACGTCTGGCATTCATGCTATATACAGTACATAGATAGGACAGGCTTCAGCACACTGAACACTCTCCTAGGAACGCTTGGCTATAGTTTGTAGCAGTGCAGGATAATCCCACACATTTTCCACATCAGAGCACAAATTAGATCACCAGCGTGACATTTGAAGGCAGGCGTCACAAGAATAAGTTGGAGTGCTTAGGATATTTAGACAGTAGGATGTGACATAGCTAGTTCACGTAGGAAAGAATGAGGATATGACGTTACTTACATAAGATCACACACGGTCGTGGCATTAGATTATGCAGCACTTGACTTCACAAATCAGCAATGCCATCTGCTAACAGGCTATTTCCTTCAATTTTCTGCAGTCAAAAGACAATACATATATAACAACAAGTATGTAACAAGTATATAAGTTATTTGCTCACACAGTCACATGTAGCCACATCAGTTTCGGATTCTGTCATTTGGCTGTGACAGGTAAACCTTTGATAGTCGTGCACTAAGCTAATAAAATGCTGCCACACCTTCACCTCAGGAAAATGTGAAAACTCTGGTTAGTTGAGGGACATTGCTCCTTGAACATTTTTATCTTATCATGTCGGCTTCTTTTACACTTTAAGAAAATGCTTCCTGTTTAGATCTTCAGCATACAAGGGGGTCATAAAATAGATACGGTGCTAAGTTTATAACCTTGTAAAGAGACTTGAGTTTAGATCATTAAAGCAAACACGCAAGCTGTGCTATAATGAGATATATATATATATATATATATACATACATACAAGGAAGCACCATCTATGAGCAGAGCACCTGTACTCTTGTGGTACCCCTCTCTAAGTGCATGCTATGGTCAGTAAGGAAGAACATGTCACATTTTTTCTGCCAGGAATTACTTCTTCCGGGAGAATAGGAAGTTGCTGTGAGTGGTCTGAGGGCAACGCTATAGCACAGAGTAAGAGCTTTACAATTATGGAGAAACTATGGCTGTCACTTATGATTACAACTATAATATCATACCATACCGCTATATTACTGTACTATTATTTACATATATAAACAAATTTAGCCACTTACTTAGCCACCACTATACAATATAATGAAACATGCAAGTACTAAGACCCCGAGATACAGCTCACTTTGCTTTCCTTTGCTTGTCACTGAAGTGTGAGAGCAAGTCTCCATGAATGAAAGGATCTATTGTATTGTAACTTCTCTATCTTAACATTAAACAGACTGTGGATTAGTAAATACTTCTGACTCGCTATGTCGTCTGTCACTAGCATTACGTCAGTACGAGATCATTCCTGCCATGTGCTTCAAGCAAGTCGATATTGCTGGATGTAACTAGTTACATGCAGTATCCCACTGTACTAAATTATATGATGGAAACTACATAAATTCTGTCCATTGTCTCATCTTACTTTTACTCCATATATCATACAAAGAAAACAACTGAATCTAAATATCTTGCTACACGAATCCCTACATTAATGAACAATGATACAAGTGAAACGCAAAATTGTGGAAAGCACTTTTCTTATTGAACTTACCGAAAATGAAATAATGGAAGATATTTTCTCAGCTTCTGTTCTAGTCTCATTCTTTCATGCTAGAGGAAAGAGAAAAGAACATTATTCAGCTTTCTGTACAAGAACTCCTCTGGTTTTCTCTTGACATGAGATGGCTAGAGAAGGAGCCTTAGCTGGAATTCCTGAGGGTTTAACCAGCAGCACAGAATCCTAGAAAGATTTAGCAAGTCGTAGCACACATTCTATCCCAGTCCTCAAGTCCCTCCAGCAGAGCCTGCTTTCTGCCAATACAATTGATAAATCCAGAGTTTCCCATACAGCTTTGCCTGAAGTGTGTGATTGTCAGAGAGGCAGGAATGAGAAAGTCTAGCATAACTCAAGTGCTTGGAGTCTTATAGAGTAGCGCCAATTAGAGGCTGACCAATCACATGCTGCTGGGTGCAAGCAATCACGTCAAAAAAAGGGCAGTCCCATCTGAATCAAAGAAGTTCTGAATTACTGAGGTTACACAAAGGACACTCATTCAGAAAAAACTAGGCAGTGCTCTGGAACTGAAAACGCCCAGGAGAAAAGCAGGAAACGCCTCACATAGACACAGATACTGAGCACTAGGCAGCCACTAGCTCATATCTCTCACAGGAAACATGTCTGGCACATATAGTGTGCAGCGTAAAGAAACTACTCACAAAGGAAACAATTAGCTAACTAGCAAGGATGAAGACACCAAGTACAACTCTGCGTGTCCCCTGCTCTTCACAGCATGCGGCTTTATACTGCTTTTAATGCAACAAGATTATTAGAATATTTCATTATATTTTTCATAAAGTAAAAATGACAATTGAAATAAAATGTAAAAGTACTACTACCAAAAAAAATGAATATAATAACAATGGGAATACCAGCAGAATAAACATAAGGATAAATATTTAGCACTTTAGTATGATATTAGCATAGTTTCTTCTTGTATGTATTCTAAATTAAAAATTATATATGTTATGTATAACTTTTGGCACGCATTTAAGGCTATGTTCACATCTGCGCCGGAGTGTCAGTCGCCATGTCTGCCGAAAATCCGCGAAAGAAAAGAGGATTTTTAATTCCACCAGTTTCAGTTTATAAAATGACGGACATCCAACGGACCCGTTATAGTCAATGGTCCGCTGGGCTCAGAGTGTAACAGTTTTAGCGGTCTACCTTTTCGTTGTTTGGGTTCCCGATGGAAGGCGAAGCTAGTGTGAAAGTTCTGTGATGCAGACTCTATTGTTTAGTTCACAATAACAGTAAATTCACACAGGATGGAAAAACTGTGGATTTTAGCTATGGAATAAAAGTAGCAGACATGTGTGAGAATCTCATCCACGTGAGGTGACTTTTTTCCTCAAGGAACATCACCTGTGTGGCCGATTTTATGTCAATTTCTGTTGCGGATTTTCACAGTGGATTTCAACGAAGCAGGGGTGAAATCTGTGGCAAAGCCACAACAAAATACATATGTTGTTTTCTGACAATAATCAGAAGAAAAAATTATACTAGAAAAGATAGCAGGAAATCTGGTCTATTTCTAGGAGAAAAACGTACTTTTTTTTTTTTTTTTACTATCAATGGATGAAAGATTTGATACCTAAATATATATTAAAATAAAATACATCAGTTATCCAACAATGTTCCAAATCCTAATGTAAAATTTTCACAGAACTATAATCTTGATAGCTACTTATTTATTTTAAGACGAGAAATCAAGTGCTTAGCGATATACTTAAAGGGTTTAATATGTAGTGCAGCTAAGAAGAAATGATGATCATCTATGATTAGGCTGAATTTATAAAATGGATGTTTTATGTATGACAAGTACATACAACCAAGCTAAAGCTATGGAAGGTTATATTAATCAAATGTAGTGTCAACCCAATGATGACCAATTTAAGAAGATAGAACAGAAACAATAGGAAAAATCAAATATGTGAGGAAACTTGGAAAAAAATATATCACAGTTAAACTATAAACAGTTTGCAATGAAATATAAAAATGTGTAAAAAAAAAAAAAAGCCAATCAAAGAAGCCTCACACAATACTATGAGGATGAACAAACAGCCATAATAAAACTACAACCATACATAACCAACACATTTCAGGTTTAAGAAAAGTTTTAAAAAATGTATTATTACTAAAACTAAATATTGCACAGTCTTGGTCCTCATCGCAACAATTCATATAAATACATTTGCCCTCAGTCAGTGTTTTATCTAAAACTTACCCAAATTGCAAAAATTGGAAACACACACCCCATTGTATAAGAAGTGGAGTTTGTCATGAATTCTCTTAAAGTTAAAACTGGACCTAACAATTGAGTTAGGTTTCTATACAATAACACCCACCTATATGGTCATTATAATGTTGTTTCATAGTCAGTTTGGAATCAACAGTATCCCTACACACACTAAATAAATGACTGTAATTTTATTACCATACATTAATGTACTACATTTCATCACCAATTTTCCTGAACTGACTGAACAAAATTTTCTGATTTTGATGAAAAATATTTCAGGTAATTGTATAAATGAGGTTATTTTTCTTTACTTTATTTTGCTGTTGTTTCATTTTGTTATGGGAAGTTGCTTTTTCTATCTAGAAAATCCAGAAATTTAATGTGAGCCTTACATTTTCCAATTAGCCATAGAGAGATATAAGAATGGACGTCCTGAATTACCAAAATGTTATTATGGAGATTAAATCCATACATAATTAACTGTCTTCTCTCAGAATTTTTCTAATATCTATCTATCTATCTATCTATCTATCTATCTATCTATCTATCTATCTATCTATCTATCTATCCATAGACTCACATACTACTTACAAATGACTGGTCTACAGAATAAAGTCTACATCTACTCTATCTGCTGTCTGCCCCCTCACCCATTTAACAGTTCTTCCTAACAGGACGTTATATTGAAAATAGATGTTGGCTTTTCATCATCTGTCACTTTTTCATGTTTCACTGCTACCCCTTAAAGACATGTTTTTGTGTTGTTATGTTTGTGTGTATTTGCTAACTCCTCCGGAACCTCTAATGCTATTTCTGCTTGTTGCAAGTGTTGGAATAATCATATCTAGTACTATAATATTGTTAAGACATGTTTACTGCTTTGCAAAGCATCTTTGAGCAAACCAGGATCAGTTGACATTCCCTGTTTTAAAAGTGATAGGTCTTCTTGTTGCTGATAAGTCCCATTAATCATGGGAACCATGGTTGGGAAACTTTGCCTTATGGCAAAGCCCTTTGGAATATGTTAGCATTATAAAAAATAAACGTTAAAAACCATAGAATGACCTTGACCATGCATAGTCCACACAGGTTTAGAATCGTTTATTGGTACAGCTGACCCCATCCCCTAATCCTAATGTACACATAATTTTATTCCTCTACTTATTTCTATGCATTTTATACATTTGTTTGTCAGTGAAATATAACTATGCTTCAAGGAATGCGTGTTGCTACATACATAATAAACAGTATTTTAAAAAAAATCGACTTTTTATATTAATGTATATGATTAAAATAACAATGATGCATAAGGGGCATTGTAGTTTGTATAATGGCCATGAAATGTAGGATTATACACTTAGATTTATTAATCCATGTTAATACATGGTTATTCCTTTCTCTTCTATATATGGATTATTTTTTAACTTGGTAACATTAACTCTGTGCACTATCTTTGTAGACATTAATTTACTTATTTTGCTAGTTACTTCACCAAAATTGGCCTTTTTAATAGTAAAAGATTATTTATATATAATGCGATTTTGCATAGAATTATTAAATTTTGATCTCTCTGCAAGAATGTTCAAGTTAATAATTTGTGCTATGTCAAGAATTAAAAAAATGTTGGGACCTCCTTTTTTATTAAGAAGAGATATTACAGGTATGAGGTTTATCATACGTTTTAACATGCAAAAAGCATGGAATTTTAATGTGGTAAAAACGGCAAACTGCCTCTATACATTGGTGACTCATGACAAAAGAATGTGAAATGTGTACTTTAGTACTGTATCAATAAAAAGGGCACACCTTCCACAAAAATGTCTGCAGCAATAAACTGACACTTCAAAGCAAGTGTGAACATTTCAGCTATCAGTTATGATAGTTCAGCTCATAACAGTCATCAAGGGAAAAGCTAATCACTCCTGAAATGTCTTGGTATAGCACTTCAGTGCACTTCCGATCTAAAATTAACACTACAGCCAATTGTACAACCACTACACCAGCGCTTGAAATAAGTCATAGGAAAGCATGGAAAGGATTACAGGAGATCAGGTGCCTTTTCTGGACCAGACATACCGATTCATCTATTAAGTACTGTACACGCTATTGCCCAGTTGCATTTGTTCTTCAGGATTGTGCATGTACATATAATAAAAATAGATAGGTAGGAACAACCTTATATTATTGCAGGTAATCTCATTTCCCATACCATATATTATATTTAGGCACCTATGGCACTTTACCTGTCAGGACGCCATAACCAGTGGCAATATGCATGTGGTCTATTCCCCCTTCTTTATCCACTATGACAACTTTTCTTTATTACTGTTATTCTATATTCTACACGTCTTTTTGAATCATCTTCATAGTTTTTTCTGTGTCTCACTATAGGTAAGGATCTGTCTATTCCGGATTACTAGCCAGCAACTTTTGATTAGGCACATTTTAATAAAAAGATTGATGGCAGAAAAAGACCACATGGTCCACCTAGCCTGTCCTTAAATTATTACCATTTCATCTTTAGGACACACATACGCTTATCCCAGGAAATGCGTAACTTACTTTACTGTAGATTTCCCAACCACATCTGCTGGAAATTTCTTCCAAGCCTCAACTACTCTTTCAGTGAAATAATATTTCCTGATGTTGTTTCTGATCTCCCCACTGACTAATTCCAGATTGTGCCCCCTTGCTCTTGTGCTTCATTTTTTATTTCTTTCTTTTATTCTTTTTTATATCTTTAACATATTGAAATGTTTCCATCATGTCCCCATTTCCCTTCTTTTCTAAAGGCTATACAGATGAAGTTCTTTGAGTCTCTCCTGATATGTTTTATAGCTATTAATACACACTTGTCGCTTTCAGTGTCTGGTTTACTTGTAACATTTTTTATTGTGGTCATTCTTATTATAGGCAGGGTATAGACAAGTGTGGGAGGTTTATGGTTTATTAGAGATGGATTGTTATGTTTTTAGATGTACTGTACAGTTTTTATCCAAGTGTGTGTTTTGGTGGTTTTTTTGTACAATAAAGAATTTTTCGTTTAAAGTGTTTTTACCATATTTTTACACATTCTTTGTGTACATGTGCATACAGTAAAATACATTTACTTCAGCTCTACAGGTACAATATTATAACATACTCTGGATTTTCAATTACTAATGTAAAAGTATTTAATATTTGAGGAATGTCTGTCATTTCTCCTGACAAGTCTGCTGTAATATTTCTATTCTCCATTGAATATACATTAGGAGAATCCTTTGTGAGAACTCTACACTCTACTTCATCCATGTCACTCCTCCTAGAAGTTGATAAATACATTGACAATTTGGTGTTACCATTCCCCTTCTCACTGGCAGTAATGACTGGACAATGGCATATGGAGTATATGTCTACACACCCCTAAATGGTAACACCCAGTTGTCAATTTATTCAGAAATTTCTAGAATGAATAACAGAGGAACAACATAGAGTTATCAGAGAAGATGCTTCAAAATTGTTATATTATATAAGGAAAACAAGTATTCACCATAACATACATGTCAGGAGAGGCGGCAGGTCCTCTAAGCTGTCAAGGCAAACCTAAACTAAAAAGTAGCATAAAATACATAAAATCCCCAAAACCTGAAATACTACAGTTCTCTTTTTACTGGATACAAGGAACTTCACATTTATTAGAGGTTTACAGAATAGGGAAATTTAACTATAATGCTGTACCTTAATTTTCATACATGTTTGTGGAGCATTTTCCACATGAGAATACATTTTCACACTCATTATCCAAAAGAAGAATTCAGTTCTCCTATTCCCAGTTAGAAAAGGGATGAAACTTATTACAGGTCTAGAATAGCAAAATAATTACTAGTATATCAAAGTATGGTCTCAGCTGCTCCCATGCCAAGTCATAGTATACACTGTATTAGTAGGTGGGTAATAATGTTTAGCAAGTTGTGTCAAATATATTACGCCACTTGTCATCATCTTCAATAACTATAGTAGCCTGCTGCATGAATAGCAATTCCCCAATACAAGTCTATTATCAAAATGACCAATTTGCAAGGAGCATTGAATCATAACCTTACAGGAATGCATGGAATTCCCTGCAGGGGAATGGTGGGGAATTCCTGGCAGCCCTGCAGGATTATTTTCAAATCCCTGCTGTTTGTAAAGCGAAGGGTGTTATGATAATAGCATTGTATTAGGGAACTGCTTACCAATACATTTCCCTAAAATGATTGAAGTAGATGCAAAGACAGTCTTCTACAGGTACTCTGTCAAGTAGATCTGTAAGCGAGTCCCAAGTAACCATGTACCATTTATAAAACTGATGTCTTCTTATGTAAGATGATATTGGACCCGCTTAGGCACCATGACCGCAGTATGCTCTACAGCTACACCCCTGCATACGACATTAGAACTGTTCCTATTATACTGTTGCAGTATGCAATATTTGATACTTTTGTGTCAAAAAGACAAAAGTGTATATACTTGGTAAATGCTGTTGCAGTATAAAATGCCTGTGTTGTGCGCTTGTTATTTGTTCATTAAATGCCCTAGTTATGTGCCCGCTTTATAATCTTATCTTTTATTGGTTACTTTATTCATTGCCAATAGTATTCTATTTGTAGAGTATATGCGATATGAAGCTGAAGACACAAGCAGTTCTGTATAATTCTGACTAGTACACGACTGATCACCAGAGCCTTAGAATATCCACTAGGGAAGGGAATTGACTTCTGATGATACAATGGCTGCTTATGTAACATTTAAAGACCTTGATATATTGTCCCTGCAGACGACAGCCTCACATTGTTTCCCTGTGGCACAAATTCAAAGGACAGTCTATGACATTGATGTATCTCCTAATGTGAAGACTGTGTCATTTTTAGAAGACAGACTTTACATAGTTCATGGCTAATGTTTACTCGCTGGAATGTCTCAAGCAAGCCAACTGCGTGCTTAGAACCAGAGCGAAAGCAAAAGTTGTTATTTTTGGGCAATTACATAACGTTATATCCTTACATCAAATTTTAACTCGGCTGATTCTTTTCCATCACGGAGTGAAAGGAACTAAAGTTCCAAAACTAAGAAGGAGGACAGGGATGTGGCAGATCTGAATCATGTTCTCATGACTAATTCCAAATGCATTTTTCTCTTTTAAAATGGAAGTATTTCTCAGTGGTGGGTAAAGAAAAAAAAGACTGGAGCAGGCTGAATCACTGTAATTACCTACTCATTCTGACATGCATTAATGCTCTTAAAGTTGCCTCATTCCTATATGAATAAAAAAAGCAAACAACATTAAGAAGGCGCAGATGCAATGTATATGTAATGTTTTTGAGTGTATGTAAACAGATCCTGATCCTCATGGGTGTATGACAACATATCTTGGTCAATTGCTAATATCTGATTCTGCATAATCTGTTCGGCTAGCGATGTCAATGTTTTATCAGCGACAACTTGTAAAACAGCTTTCTAAAGAAGTCAATCGTTCTATAGACATCATGTTCTAGACGTTAGAACAATTTAAATGGAAGACAAAAAAAAAACACTCAGCACAGTGGCAGCGGCTGGGGAATATGGCTTTTTTTCCCACTAGGCTTAAAACCTCAGAAACCGGCTTCACAGATGTACTATAATCTTTGTACCTGCGCTCATAATATAATCAGCAAAGTGAACTGCCATAATCACATAGCAACTACATCAGAGCAGATTTCACAAGAATGGCAATACCTCTTCATGTCTGTATCCTGCTATGTAATTTAGTGCTCCTTCATGTGTCAATAGGATAAAGAGAAGGAGATAAGAATTGCCTTCATTTTCTGGCACCTCATTAACTACCTACATGAGGCATTGTGCCTTTCCATATATAAATGCTCAGTTGCAGAAAAATGAGGTGTATGTGAACTATGAAGTTGCCGCAATGCTGTAAATATTTTACATGTACATTACTCGGCTGGACAAGATTAAGGGAAAACTCCAATGAAAACTGGACCTTTACTACATGCCGAAATAAAAAAGCCTTCACATCTTTACATCAGAGTTATCGGGCTCTGGTAGTTATTACCTTAGCACATAGGTGTGTAATGGGCTGTTGCAATATATTTCCTTGAGTCTGCCAAGAAACAGTCCCAAAGTTAGTAAACAGAGCAAGAGTAATCTGGACCATTAAGGCCGGGGCCCCACATGGCATAAACATGGCATTCTAGCGAATCCCTTCCACACATTGAAAATGCATGCAGCAGAAATGCTGCAATTTCCAAAACCGCCAGCTGTTTCCCTATAGGTATAATTGAAGCCGCATGGAAAACTCTGCAGACTTTCTGTGAAAAGCGCTGTGGGAAAAACCGTGATGCGTTTGCGCCGTGGTCTTTCCCGCAGCGCTTTTTTGCTTCGGTTGCCTACATGGGAACTTAGCCTAAAAGGGTTTTCCAGGACTTACATATTGATGATCATCAATATGTGATCGGTGGGGGTCAAACCTTGCTGATAAGCTATCTGAAGAGGTTACAGCAGCTCAGTTCTATTCGAGTGAATGGGGCTGAGCTGCAATACCACACATAGCCCATACGAAACATATGGCGCTGTGCTTGTTCTTCAATGACGAGGCATCAGAGCTCAAACAAGCCCCACTGGTCACATAGTGATGACCTATCTAAAAGACCAGATCATCAATATGTAAGAGTTGGAAAACCTCTTTAAGAACTAAAGGTCACTTACCAACCACAATGGCCATGAAACAGTTAACTTAGATTAACAAAGTGCATTTGAGGACCAGTTACAGCACTCTTTTTCATTGCATGTGCTAAGGGGTGCTTTAACACAACCCATAAGGCCCATAAACCCCACCTAACTATGGATTCTTGGACACAATAATATTCTGAATAATAGCAATAGACTTTCAGACTTTTGTGCCTTTGATAATGGTAATGCCTTAACTGGTAACGCCTTTAAACAATTCTCCAGCCAAAGACTGAAATTTCACCATACACAGGCAATGTATAGCCCTCCTGCTGAGTGCTGGTGCCTTCATTATTAATTTTCTATCCAAAACGTCTTCCTCACAAAAGGGTCGTGCCATCTCTGGAACTGCTGTCAGAAAGCCCACGACATGTTCCATCCACTGCCACAGAATGGACACAGCATCTACATCAGCAGCACTGCTCCAATCCAGGGCAGTGAATGGGATGGGGGCGGTTTACTTTCTGAGAGTTGCTTCTGTGATGGTGTCAGCCATCTTGTGAGAAGTCACAGCATTAAATCAGAAGCAGAGGCACAGCACTCGCCCGGAGCGCAGCAGGCATGTTCTTTATACATTGCCCATGTAAAATAAAATTTCAGTCTTTGGCTGGAGGGTGACTTTAGGGCTAGAATTATACAAGCAGTTTCTGTTACAGTTTTTAAGACAATTTTTTTTCTTTTTAGCTAAAGCAAAAGTGTATCCTGCAGGAAGAATAAGTATAAGCCCTTCCTGTCATTTCCCATTTCTGGTTGTGGATCAAAAACTACACCAAAAATTGCCACAAAAATGTGTTTATGTGATTTTAACCTAAAGAGGCTATCCAGGAATAGAAAAACATGACTGCATACTGCTATACATACTGTATGTCCTCACCCAGCAGTTTCGATCGGACCACACAAGGCCGAAACAAAACTGCTATTATTATACTGTGGGGTCTCTTCAGATCCCCGAGTATAATAAGCAGAGTCCCCGGGGAGGTGATCAAACATAAAAAACAATGTTAACTCACCTTTCCTGGATCCGCAGCCGCTGTGTGCTCTTCGGGCGCTTCTGCCTGACGTAAGAGACCGCTGACAGGGCCTCAGGGGTCACGTCCGACGTCATTACGCATAATAACGCGACGTTATCCCTGAGACCCAATCAGCGGTCGCTGAAGTCAGGGAGAAGCCCCCGAAGAGAACAGAGTGTTTGCGGATCCAGGGAAGGTGAGTTAACATTTTTTTTTTATGTTTGTCACCTATCTTGGCCCTCCGCTTATTATACTCTGGGGTCTGAAGAGACCCCACAGGATAATAATAGCTAGTGAGTGGTGACAATTGGAATATTATAAAAGTTAGAATATTATACCGTGTGCAGGGGCCACTAGGGAGGATAATACTGTGTGCTGGGGCCAGTATGGGACATAATACCGTGTGCAGGGGCCATTATGGAGCATAATACTGTGTGCAGGTGCCACTATGGAGCATAATACCGTGTGCAGGGGCCACTATGGAGGATAATACTGTGTGCAGAGGCCACTACAGAGGATAATATTATGTGCAGGGGCCACTATGGAGGACAATACTGTGTGCAGGGGCCACTATGGAGGATAATACTGTGTGCAGTGGCCACTATGGAGGATAATACTGTGTGCAGGGGCCACTATGGAGGATAATACTGTGTGCAGGGGCCGCTATGGAGGATAATACTGTGTGCAGGGGCTGTTATGGGGCATAATACCATGTGCAGGGGCCGCTATGGGGCATAATACCGTGTACGGGGGCCGTTATAGGACATAATACTGTGTGCAGGGGCCGCTATGGCACATAATACCGTGTGCAGGGGCCGCTATGTGACATAATACCGTGTGCAGGGGCTGCTATGTGACATAATACCGTGTGCAGGGGTCGTCAGACTTACAATTATTGACCGGAACTCCGAGTACTGCAGCCATTGTTCTATTCAAGTCTATGTAACAACTGCTACAGTACTCATTAAGGCTACATTCACATCTGCATCAGAATCTCCTTTTGGGCACTCTGTTGCAGATTCTGTATAAAATCTCCAGATGAAAATGTCATGCATGCACAACTTTGTTGCCCAGTACTTTCAATTTAAAAACAACAGACACCCGATTATATATTATATTATTATAGTCAATGGAGTTGTTGGGCTCTGTATGTGTCTATATGTGATGAACCAGAACAGTGGACACCCCAATACAGGTGTGAACCTAGAATAAAGCCACTCTGAAAAGTACAGCGAGTGAACACTGCAGCTTGCACTGGCACAGAGAAACAGCTGATCTGCAGGTGTTGGCAGTTGGACTCCAGCAGATGTAAAATGAATGCCCTAATCTATGGATAGGACATAAAAGTTGGATAACCCCTTTAATATATTTCCCATAGAAGTATTACAGTAAGTAAAATAACAGGGAATATTAAAAAGAGCCTGTGAGGTACAAAATGCCTCCCAAACTAAAAACAATGCTGTGTAGGAGCCTTTTAGCTCTTTAAGGACACAGGGTAGTTTGTACGTTAATGCTCGGCAACTTTTTTTCATATTTTCCTTCCCACCATCCAAAATTCATAACTTTTTTATTTTTCTGTCGACATAGCTATGTGAAGGCTTATTCTTTGTGTGACAAGTCGTACTTTCATCTTGCACCATTTTGGGGAACATATACTGTTTTTATTAGCTTTTCTTAACATTTTTGGGGGGTCCATGTGAAAAAACCTACAATTCTATCATAAGTTTTTGCATTTTGTTTTTACGGCAATACTATATTTATATTGATTTTATTATGTTTTATACCGTTTTTAAAATGTCACTTTTTGAAAAGGAACAATTTTCCTGGAGCCACTGCATTCTGACACCTATAACATTTTTACTGTTTTTGTTGCTAGAGATATGTAAGGGCTCTTTATTTGTGGGGAAAGTTGTATTTTATATTGGTACCGTTGGTTGGTATGTATGACTTTTTGATCACTTTTTATTGCTATTTTTTGTGGAAAGTGAGGTGACCAAAATATATTACTTTGTGCATTGTGGTATATTTTTTTTACAACATTTACCATACAGGATAAGTAATGCTATTTTTGGATAGCGGGGACTTATATGCACATGGGGATACCTAACATTTCTGTTTATTTTTTTGACTACGTTATGTGTTTTTTACATGTAAAGCTGTTTTGTAACATTTTATTATTTGTTTATTTTTTATTCTTAACTTTTTACCCGTCCGACAAGAGGTCTTGAACCTGGGATCTCTGATCCCAAGTACAAATGTACTGCAATACATAGTATTGCAGCACATAGCACATAGGCTCACTGTGTGTAATGTGCATGGGCAGTCTGAAAGCCGTTGCTCGGCTTCTTGGCAGCCATGGCAACCCTATCGAGGGAGATCTGAGCAGTGGCAGCGGGGGCAATCTTGCCCCTAGACACCCCAGATGCCATGATCGTTATTGATCACGGCATCTGAGGGGGTTAATCTGGTGAGTGCAAGAAGTGATGTCGCATTACTGCACTGTACTATTACGGCGCTGAGCATAAACTACATGCTCAGTGCGACGTAATAGTATGGCGAGAGCGGGAAGAATTTAATAGAAGCAGAAACATACCTTCATAGCCACAAACTGATAAAGCACTGCGTTTTTTTTGTTTTTGTTTTTTTTACTGAAACGTCAGAGAGAAAAGCCCTCCTACGGAAACTCCGATGCAGATGTGAACCTAGCCTCAGACCTGACAGAATCCCTTTAGGATAAGGCCCCAAGTAGCAAGCGGTTTTGAAATTGCAGCATTTCCACTGCAGATTTTTTACTGCAATGTGTGGATGGAGTTAACCAGAATCCCATCCTCTTTGCAGGTAATGTAAGGCCCAGACCTTGAATGAGTGGATTCAATCCTCAATTAGTAATACTGTATTTCTTTACCTTTAAAGCAAACAGCAAAAATAAAATAAAATATAATAAAACATCAAAATGAAATAATAATGGAATTGATTATATATTCCGTAAAATGTAATATATATAAACATGTAATATATAAAGAAAGTAGACAAGTTACAAGTGCACTGTTAGTGTATTAGTAAAATCATTTTACATTAGTAAATCCATTAAAGACATTAATTGGAAAAAACCTAGGGTTATTTTTATAGAAAAGAAATCTGGCTGCACTTTATGTGTCACACAGCGAGACAGCATGGCATGGTAAGTCTGTGAAGGAAATAGGTAGTGGAACAAATTCTAGACATCCTCTAAACTCTTGTATGACATCACTGACTTTGTAACATGTCCTCAGCAATGAGAGTAGATGAGTGTCTACATGTATACCCAACAGTGTCTCACATTACACAAGAAAATGGATTAATATATTTTTGTTATATTCTAGTGGTATGTTTTCCCTTTGCTCACAGCATAGAAAAAGTCTCATGAAAACATGAGGTAATGGTAAGACCTGGGAAAGATGGGACAACTGAGATAATAGGTATTGTTTGTTTTACAGACTAGTTTTTCATTGTGCTGCCATTCTGTTCTATGACAATTCAGCTACACCTCTTAAAGGTGTCAGAGGAAAAGACTATGAAAAGCAGCAATCCCCACCCACTATCATTTGAGAACTGCAGCCCACGCACTACACACACCCAGCATCCTGCAGCACACCCTTAGTTACACAGTATGAATTCAGTGCTGGAAACTCAGGATATGCAGCTACACTATCCTTCACAATCTCTGGCCAGAATGCCACAAGGCATTACAGTGACCTATACCCTTTTGGCCAGGCTTCCTCAGTGTATTCTATGAGTGGGCAGGCTGATGGTGTCAGTACTTCCCACAGCCCCACCAGAGTGCAGCCGCCCTTATCCTGGAAATTACAAGCCCCCGTACTTTTAAACATTCCATTCTCGGCTAACACCAACAGGGTTTCCTGCTCCACTCCCTGACTTCAGGTCTTGTAATAATCCTCCTCCCATGTAACACCTTTCACTAACTTTCACATGCTTAACTCTTACTTCTCTAGTGTTCTCTGCTGCCTTAACTTTTGTCTTCCTTATTACAGAATACCAATCATAATTCTAGACAAAAAGATTCCCAAAAATGACAAATATCCAGTAAGAAAAACTAAAGCTTTACTTAAATATTTTGTTATATTGTGATTTTGTTTTAATTGCTCCATAAAATGAAGTACAGAACAATGGTCAGCATGGCGGCTCAGTGACTAGCATTGTAATGCTGGGTTTACATCTACACTATTACCCTTTATCTGTTAAAGCAACAGAAAAGCAATAGCAGTTTTATATGATAGACAACCAAAGGCAATTGACAGAACCTGTGACTGTAATGTGGTTTTCATAATGGTGTCCAAACAGACCCTCCTATGCAGATGTGAACCTAATCTTACATTGCAGCACCTTGAATTTTGAGTTCAGACCTAACCAAGATCTAGTAGGTATCTTCTCACATTGTTCGGAAGGCTTTCCAACTGCACTCCTAAATCTCTATTAAGTAAATTGTGAACTGGGGACAGGCATCGATGCAAATGTTTAAAGTCTCTGTACTGTAGAATATGCAGTTGCTGGAAATAAATAACTCTTGCATACTGTATATCATTTTTCCTGGATAGTGAATGAAAGACAAATTTTCCCATTACCAGTAGTATTTCATAAACTAGGATTAGGTGACCTGTGGAACCACAAGGTACATCATGCCCATGATTGCTGGTATTGATAGTACAGAATCTGAATTATTTAAACACACTTCAAAGAACGTTCAGATTGACCCGTACAGATTATTCTCATCCACATATAATGGTAGCGGGGAAGACAAGAGCTACAAATCTACCAGAACACAAAAAGTCATTCCTTTTCCTCTTATTTGACAATAAGACTCTTCATCACTGTCCTATAGCACATGCTCTTAGTCTGCACAGTTTGGCAAAGGATCAGCGGAATCTGCCCAATAATGTCATACTTATATTTTCTAACAACTGACAGCTGAAAATATAGAAAAAGTTTGGAAAGGCGATCCCAAATAGTTGTTCACAGTAGTTTTATAACCACTCATCAGCGAAATGGCCAAAATTGGCCATTCCATTCTACGAAAGTCTACCATGTATGACAGGCCTTAGGCTCCGACTTGATCTTAATACATTTCTCTAAAGGTCAGAAGTAAGGAGGGGGATATCAGCAATGCATGAATCATACAACGGACCATTTACAATCAATAAACTAAAACTAATGACTAGTTTGCGTATTATATAGTCAGGTTTTATTTTACATGGTTATCTAGTTTATCAGGCCATAAAAATCTGTTGTAAAGGTTCTTTGCACAGTTTAGATAAATACTAAGGCAATGTATAATCATTAGTATTATCACCAATTGTTATCAACAACTTTCATCACTGGGGTTTTACATCATAACATGTACATGCATCCATACTGGTCAGATGATAGAAAAATAGAAAATTCCATATTGGTGCTGACTCACATAGATAGAGTTCTGTCAGATGTGGACAGATTTATGCCAAGCACCAATGCTGGTAGCAGAACTGTGAATGGTCTATGGTTCACTTGATAGGTTGTTGCTCAGGAGCAGTACAGAATAAATACAAACTTTTTTATGTAGGTTATATTCATATAAAAATGTAAAATGTACATAGACGTTAACCAAACGTAATAAACATCCCATTTCATTGGTAAAAGCATGCAAAACCGTATTTACAACCAAACACTTTACAACAGGCATATTATGCTAACTTACAAACAATATTGTAGCAGAAAATGTACCAGATCCCAGCTCATTTGTATCCATATGTTTTGATCCCTTTTATTATGAACAGTGGTGTCAAGTGATCCCCATCTAAGCAGTAGTTCAGAGCTTGTTCTCATGTGTAGTCAATCTCCCTGGAAGGAAGTCTATCTCCCCAGTGTGGCTGACTTCCTGTGAATTACAATATTACATTATCACCTATAAAATCCCTCATGGCAGCTCACAGACTCCCCTGTTTGCACAAAGTTCCACCTTCCTTGTTATTTTGTGCCACTGTATGTCCCTACATGCACAGTTCAGAGCTTCCTGTGAATTACAATATTGCCAATATTGCATTATCACCTATAAAATCCCCCATGGCAGGTCACAGACATCCCTGTTCGCACCACGTTTGGGTGAAGATATCATTTCAGCCACATGTAAGAGACTTAAGAGTGCAGTGATATAGTATGGTAGCTTAGTACATACAATGTTCAACTTCAAAGTTATAAAATTCCCTTGACTCACTGTGTGTGATATGCTGCAAAATACTTTCTGTGTGATACAGCATCACATTATTCCTTATATCATAGGGATATCCAGAGACTCTGCATTATGAGTTAGGTGATAGAATTCACTGTCCCTGCTGTCCTAGGAACAGTGCAGTATGATAAGACACAGTCCCCTTTGCAAGCTAGAGGCATTATGGAAAATGTTGTCTGTATTAGGAGACCCTTACCAAAGGTAAAAAAGGAGCCACGATGGAAGGCAACCCATAAATGACATATCAACTAAAAGAGGTTAACACAAGAAATACACAAGATATTTAATAATAACCTATGCTGTAGAGTACAGGTGAAACAACTCATTGAGTATTTCTTTAATAACTACAAAAACACACCTACATAAAATGGACAGCACCTTACATACAAGACAACAGTATGAGAAAACTGGATCTCTATTATGACAATCTGAATTATAAGGAAATTATAAGGAATTCAGCTTTTTTTCTGACTCAAACTGGTCCTTTGGGTGCTGCTCATTTTTATGTGTAAACATTAAAATCTATTGCATGTGATGTGTAGGTGGTGCACGGTGGAGAATGTCAGCGTGCACCTCTCTTTTCTGCTCTCAGGTACTGTGACAGATTGCCTAGTTTGAAGAAACAGCTGAACAATAGTGAAATTGTGCTGGTGTTTTGGAGAGTTTTGAGATGTTGAAATTACCTTTGAAAATGGCAAGAGTCTCAAAAGAGAAGCCTCTCCAATCCGAAAAAATACAGTACATTAAAGAATACGTCTGTCAATAGGATTGTTCTTTACTGAAGACTTTAATAATAACATTAAAATGGAGGATTTCCACCCAAAATTGCCTTATGCTATTATATTAGAAATGTCGGCAAATTATGTTTTATTTATTGAACTTCTGAATCTCTATTTTGAGGCATTGGTTATTTTTGCAAACAGAATTTTTGAAAAACAAGAATTGCAGCCATAGGAGTTGTTGCATTCCATGTTGGTCTGTCACTATGTTAACACAATATCCACAAGATAACCAGATCTAGCCCTAATGGTGTTTTGTGACTATATATATAGCTTTAAGAGACACTCTTTGCACATTAACTTGTGAGTTGCAATGATGTTCTATTTAATATAACTTGGTAACTCACTGAGAAGTAGATCATATTCAGTCTTTCATCTTCTATTTTAACGAACTAAACAATAACTGACTTATAGGGCAAGCTTAAAGAGGGAACATTGCTATGCTGTCCACACCAGCTGTGGTGTGGGAGACCAACATCTCATGACCTGTTTTAAAAAACAACCCACCATGTTTCATCATGTTAAACTACCACACCTAGAGTACTTGAAGGTCTGGGTGGAGGACCTGCAGGCAGGTTTGAAGGTATGTGCCAACTTTGAGAGAGAAGGAATAGTAATATAAAAGTTCTTAACTTGTATTTTGGAAAATTGATGTGGTTCATATCTTAAGCAACAATAACAAAAACAAAGAATGAAAAGGTTTTTCTAGAAAATTCATGTGACATTAAGTAACCTAAGGTCAAGTACTAAAGGCAATGGTGATGAAATCCTGATATTTTAACATTGCCTTCTTACGTCAGAGTATAAAGGGGATCTATTAACATTAAGTCATTATATGACCCAAGTGGACAACAAGTCTAGGTACCATACATAGCTGCTGGGCTGCCCAGGATGAAGCATTTGATGACCAAGAAGCTAGACCAGCTTGTCAATTGCTGCACATATCCCACACAAACAATAATAGGCTGAAGCCCCAAGTTGCGGAAACGCAGCTTTTTTTTGCTGCATATTTTGTTGCGGTTTTTTGAGCCAAAGCCAGGAGTGGATTGAGCAGAAGGTAGAAGTATAAGAACTTCCTATATATTTCCCATTCCTTTTGTAGCCATTCTTGGCTTTGGCTCAAAAAACCACAGCAAAATCTGCAACAACAAAAAGCTGCGTTTCCGCAACGTGGAGCCTCAGCAATAAATAGCAAAAAAGGAGTTGAGGAGCTGCAACTTTCCCTGCTGTTTGTGACCTTGCAAACATGTCCAGGGTGTGGTATTGAAAGCTATATATTCAATACATTTACTAGTACTGAAGAAAACATTGAGGGTACTCTTGTCTGTAGTAGTATAGGTGACGTGATAGACACAGTATTTGTGTGATCCTATAAAGTATTTATTTGTGTGGGATAGGTAACGTAATTGGCAAAATAATATAATAACTAACTCACCTTACAAATCCCCTACCGCCCCTGTTCTGATGTTTCCTGGCTCCTTCTCTGGTCTTTGTATCTTCCAGGGAACAGGTAAGGTCAGTATGATTTATTTCCTTATTTTATAACATTCTAGGTGGTTTAAAAATATTTACATGGCTGGACAAAGCCTTTAATTATATTGATGTACCCCATGACATGTATATACAGTAACATCTAATTGCTAGGTCCGGCATCAGGTGATGCTATCCATTGTTGTAGTATACAATTAGGACTGTAACAGCTTTGCCCGCTGTTTTTTTTTTTTTTTTTTTTTAATCTGATAAAGCTATCTTGCTGCTATTTCATGTTTGTGAAGTTTAATAAAGGATTTTATATGTTGGGTGTACTTTTTATATAGTTATGCTTTTTGGATATATATAAATATTTATATATATTTTTGCGGTAGTTTACAGCATTTGAGGTTCCTTATGCTATTGAGAAATTGTATAATATAGTGCCACTCATGTCCATGGGCAGTATCTGGAACTACAACTCAGGCAATTTCATGTTTGTACAGTTAAAGACGATATGTTTTGGGCACATGTTTTATGTAGTTATGTACTTTTGGGCACATCACCTTTGTAATGTAGTGTAAAGTCCTTGAGGTTCCCTCATGATACACCTTTGTGAAATTGTATGGGTTTGTATGGACATTTTATGACATTGCAGAAGAAGGCCATTCATTTTAATGGGTCTGAGCAGGGGTGCATATGCTAAGTAACAGTTGCACCTAGGTCCCTCTGGCTGAGGGTGTTTAAAGTCTCCTTGTCCCATTAGAAAACACTGACATTTTGCATGACGTGTTAGGTTAAGGACCATTACAAATTCCCCATTTTTGTAATTTCAGACAAATCCCTACTCCCATCCTTTATATGAATAAATGAAATGGCAAACATATATAGGTCCACTATAGGGGTTCTCCATCTGTAACAACCACTGAAAATGAATAACTGAAACATTTACTTATCACTTGTCACAAATTCTATTTGGTGCAACAACCAGACGATATAGAGCCTGGAATTAGGAAATGACTTGAAACGCTGTTATCACTTAACAACCAAGCCTGTTATGCTCACATAACAAGGACACCATAATGATGCAAGTCTATTGCTACAATCATGCGATCCGGCCAGCTTTACCACATGACTGAACAACAACTGCTCGTGTAACTATAGATACAGAAAATGCAGATCATTCTACAAATATGTTACACACTGAATCACACAATTCTGGATCGTTCTACAGCCAGCATGATATGGGACTTCTCGAAAAGCTGAAGCTACAATATACAGGGATTAGCAAAATTCCTCCCAAAGTTTGGGTGACCTTGTAACATCATATTGAGTGACTTTTTTTTTACATCACACTTCACCATTTGCTTTTAGTTTATGACATCATTGCACCTTCATGATTGAATGAGTGTGTCTATTTTTGTTGTTTTGTGTGCTCTACCAGTGTACACTAAATACCTTACTTCATCTTGTCTTACTGAATATGTTATTTCATTCTCTCATTGCAGGAACTGAAGAAACAGGTTAGATACTATAGGAGGGCGGTCTTCTAAGGCTCTATTCACATGAGCAAGGCTGATTCTCAGCTATGTTTTTACACCTGAGAGGCTATCCATTGTTTCACAGACCCATTGCTTTCTGAGGGTGACTGGATCATAGCTGAGAAACTCTGTTGTGTGAACAGAGCCTAAGAGATGCACCTCTAGAGGAAAGCACAAGTTATTTGGGAATGTGATGTGCATCTTTTTATTTATTATCAGCAATGGTTTTAGTCAAACCCTGAAATAAGAAACCTGGCACATACATACATTCATGTAGTAAGATGAGACCAAAGACCATTTATATTGAAATTAATTTAACCCTAGATGTAACTAAATCAAGCAACTGGCATAAAAGTAAATCTGACTGGGCTTGATGCCATCCCCGGAAGTGGTCCATCTGTTAGAAACGCTGTCCACCTTTCATACCTACCATACAGAATTTACATATTATTCAAAGTTATTCTGTATCTACTGTAGTTTTAGAAATTGAAGAAAAAAATCCTTGACTTGCAATACAAATTTTTTTTTCTGTGCCACATCTTGTAATTCAGTCTGTGAAGATAATCATCTGACTTGGCCATATGATTTTCTTCTCTCACAGTGCTAATACCAACAGTTGGCTGTGTAGGCTTGTGAAAAATATGTGACGATGACTGCTGGCCACAAGCACATTGTGTCCTTTAAATGCTCTGAATGAAAACTGTTATTTAGTTGTATCCATGTTTAGCTTGGCCATGCCTGGTGTCTGCTGAACCCTTAAAACATGAATGCTCTGCTACCTGACATCACACCTTCCACAGAAACCACAAGGTCCTCTGCTCTGCTTTAACCACTTTTCTCCCAGCAGCTCTTACTTCAGGATCCTTCCTTCACAGTCATATAATCATGTTGGAATTACATATAGCCACAATGCGTTAACCATGTTGAAACCACAGCTAAACCAGAGGTAAACAGAGCAACCACAGGGAAAAATGTTCCTCATGACAAACTGTCCTGTTTGGACTGACTGTAACACAGTCTAAATAAACAGCAGCACACTAACAAAGAACAGGTTCTTTTCATTGGACAAGATTACCATTTATAATAGTGATAAGAGGCTGGGGACTGTAGTCCCTAATGGAAATGTCATGAGGAAGAGCCACTTTTAAAAAGGGCATCTGTAAATCTGTCTATCCACTGTAAAGTTCAGAAAGACAAAAGCATACTTTAGACCATTTTCTAAAAAATGGTGCAGAACCAACCAATGAAGGCAAATATTTGGGGAAAAATGATATGACACATTGAATGTAAAGTCATTTGTGACAAATGTGCACTTTGTCAACTGAAGCCCAGCCTAGGTCAGCCCAAGTCATTGAGAAAACTGCCTTCAAATACTTTAGTGTATGATCATCCTTAGAATCCATACATCCATTAAAATAGCAGGAACCAGGAGCTCCCATTATTACAGTGCTGAAAGGGGCATTTAGGGGGAGTATTTCCTGCTGGGTTTAGCCAATCAGCATCACCAGGAGTGTTTTTAACAATTTTGATTGGCTAAGAGTGACTGACTGACTGACAGGCCTATATCAAGGTCTTGGTCTGATTTATCAGTAAAGTCCCCTGGATCTAATGGATCTGTTGCTAATCTTACAGATGTGTCCACCCATACCTTAGCTTGGTTAAAGACTCCAATATCTCACTGAACCAATTCAAACAATATTTTCACAGAGCTGCAAAACCAATTACAATATAACCACTGGGTGGTCATACATAAACACATATAGGGTAAGCATCTTGTGACATAGTATAGCAAAATCATGCTGTTTGAGGCTGATCATCTCATAGCATAGCATAGACAATTCCATCAAAGAGGCAAGGGATAGGAAGGACACATCTATATGTTTATAGGCAGTGGAAGAAAGAAAGATAAGGCAATTTGGATTTCAACATCACCATTTATTTCATTTTCTTATCCTGTAGAAAAGCCACTGGCAGCGACTTATTGTCCTTACTAAGAAAAATAGGCATGCTCAGCTGAGCCAAGCATGCATGTATTTGGGAGCTGGGAGAAAGATAGCTTTACACTTACAAATTCTAAAATTAACAAAAAGTACCAAACTGTATTATTATATTAAAACAACAGAAATTTGTAACTAAATTTCCCAAATTTAAGTGATTATTCTTAAGAGTCTGCTATGAATTATTAACCCAATAAACTTTCTACGTTGGTCACTAATTTGCATTTTTCCAATGCATATAACTTCCTATGTCACCTGCATTTGGAACCCTGTGGAGTCTCACATGCCTTGTGAACTGGTGCCCAGTTGTATAGTCACAGCCGGGGACCCACTCTTAACATCCAGGCATCAGCACCTCCATAATCACACACAGTTTCAAGCAGCTGATCTGTAGAGGTCCTCAGTGTTGGACCCCCAGCAGTCAGGCAACGATGAACTATCCTAATCATCAATATGTAACCCAAGAAAACCCCTTTAATATGAATCTTATTTAAGAAGAAGGTCAATCCTCCATGTACAATACCATCTGAACAGTTTCTGCACTCACCAACAGTCTCTTTCTCCCTTGCCTTATAGATTGTAAGCCCTTACTGCCAGGATCTTCGATCCCCCTGTACTAGTTGTTCACTACTTTATTTTTATTTTACCTGTTTTTATATGATGTACTTAAACGCATGGAATTAATGGTGCTCTAAAAAATAATAATCTGTCTTCCTTCTTTGTGTATCTCTGTCACTCTTGTAAAGCATTCAACTACTGTACGGACATTTTGTTCATCTTTTGTTCACAAAGAGCAGCATAGTCATCAACCCATGACCTATCATTATTTCAGCCCCCGTGTCCGTGTAATGTTAAAATGGTGCTTAACCCTTGAGACAAGTACTCAGTATCAACTAATGTACTAAAATAGCTGACAGGACGAGAGTAATTGATAGCATTGGCAGCTTCATGAAATTCCATGAATTATATAGGGTACAGAGTGGCAGCATCACATCAGAACAATTCTACTTAAATAGTTAATACAGCTGTTGTGAATATAGCTTGGGAACCTCAATGTACAGTCCTGTCATACAGCCCTCTGGGTGCAACAATGAAGTAACTATACAGATGAGGCTTGCTTAACTTGCGGCAGAAACACGAATGGAATTCCGGATGAACAAATTCCAGACGTACTTTCATGATGTGGGTCATGTCAGACAAGCTGGTAGAAGGCAGCACAAAGCCTCTTCTCTTTGAGAAATAGTCCTAATTCCCTAGGAAAAAAAGCTTATACTAAAAAATACAAGGTGAAGAAATCCATCTACATGTGATACATCACTAAAAATAATAGAATGAAATAATGTTGCCCTAAAAACCTTCTTAATTCCTTCATTATCTACTAGTTGACAACCATCAATCAATGATAATTTAGACTTTTCACAAAAGGTGGAACCAGGTTCTTCAAACAATGTGGATCCACATTTTATTAGAGACTCTAAAGGTTGAGGGAATTGGAATCGCTAAGAAGGAATTTCTAAGGAATGTTCACATTACTTCCATAAAATGAAATATACCCATGGTCACTTTTTAATGCTAAATTAGAACAAGCAAATAAACTATTATCTAAATTGAAAATATATGAGTAGGGAAGGATATAGCGGCAAAGATAAAATGTCATATAACTATGGTTACTTTAAAACACTATATTCCTTTATGAATGTCTTTAAAAATCAGATGACGAGAAAGTGCAGTATATCTCAAAATTTACCGTTTAAGGGAATTCTGTTTCATTGAAATGAATATCTAATTAGAAATAGCAAACAGAAATCTTGAAAAGTGTAAGGATGGAACTAAAATGCAAATTATATTAGCAAATTGTACATTTTAAAATACAATGCAATTAATATGCTTTATTTCTATGATTTATATCTATATATACAGATGTAGCAAAGTTTAACATGACTCATACCACATTAGAGGCAGCATAGTGGCCTTGCAGCACTGGAGTCCTAGGTTCAAATCCAACCAAAAACATGCAATGAGTTTGTATGCTCTTCCCTGTTTGTGTGAGTTTCTCTTGTTTTCTCCCATACTCCACAGATATTATGAGCCCTACTTGGGATGGTGTTGACAATATCTGTAAAGCTGTAGAATACATTGGATATCATGCTACACAAAGTCAAGTTAAACAGTGTTACACCTGTATACATAATTAGAAAACCTCTTCAAATGGCTACTTGAATATTGTGCTGAAGCTAACTAGAAAGTGATAAATACAATATAGCATAAATGACAAATATTTATGGAAAATCTTATATCCATTATTCTGGTTTGATTGATATTCTTAGTCATGTTTCAAGGCTCATTAATGAGTTGGATATTGACATAAAGAGTTTTCTTTCTTCTGAGAACTAATTTGCTTATATTACATTATAAAGACTAGTGGAAGAGTGACGATATCAGGCGATACCTTTTTGAGGCTAACTGAGTATATTTGATGGTAAGTTTTCGAGAGTACTAGCTCTGGTACTCTCGAAAACTTACCATCAAATATATTCAGTTAGCCTCTAAAAGGTATCGCCTGATTTCTTCACTCTTCCACTACTTTCTAAGGCTAACATGGTTCAACATTATACTATTATAAAGACTAGTAATCAAGGTAAAAGGGTTGCTTAGAGGGGAAGGAGTGGTGGCAAAGCACCTAAAATGGGACCTGTAGCTATGAGTACTGGGTCTCCACTGATCTGTACTCTCCAGTCCTGTGTCATCATACTGGAAATACCTGTCCAGCCAATCGATCACTGGTAAAGAGGTGATGGAACCCTCTGCCGCCATTCTGGTCAAGCCCACTATACTTCATAAACCATAGAATTTATCTTTTGGCCTTTTACACGGTATCTTATTTTTATATAATTTATGTGTGATTGTTATATCAACAAAAATAAATCAATATTAATCTAGTATTGAACATGCCATGGTAATTTAAAAATACTTATTATTCTACCCATGTAAGATTCATTAGAACAATAGGTAACCAACTACAATATATGGTACCCTCATTTATGTGCCCCCTACAGGATAACTAGACATTGTTATGTGAGATAGTTCCCTATATTCTTGACTCCAAATTAAAACTGCAGTACTTGTAAAAAGAAAATCAAATCATTTCATTCATTTATTCATTCATTTTGTGGGATGGTTATTTTACTCTTTGAGATACTATAAGCTAGACTAGGGAGCAGCAGAGTAGAGTCTACTACCTTTACAGTTATTCATTTATTCAGCACTATTTCATAAAAAATATCGACGACTCTACTTTTTACTCATCCTCTACATGGAACATGAGGAAATTCCACCCGCAGTATCCTCCAACAGAAACACCCTTCTATATGAAACCTTCAAACAAAAGAATGTCCACGCGAGCATTCATGGCATATTGTCACTGCCAAATAAGCTCACAAGGGCTCCCTAAAAGCCGCAATACTTTCTGTTGCAGATCTTGAATAGATTTTCAGGAAAAGGAAGTGCAAAGCCAGTGGAACGTTATAGTAGCTGTTACTGCACAATACATGACTCATCCATATGACTAAGATCACGGATAAGCTTGTACAAAATTTCACTACAGAAGGAGAATGGAGATTTCTATTTAAACAATGCACTGCAGTTCTTAAATTTCAGTTTTCATATAAAGGGCAAATATTTTATTACAGAATATAGTCATAAGGTCAGTGTTAGTCAATAACCTTAAAAGGGTTGATTTTTCATAAAGATGACCTATCCACAGTATAGGCCATCAGTATGTGATCTGTGTGCCGGACAGATTTGCTGTTGCGGTGGCCTCTGTGTGCTGGAAGCTGCTAGTGAATGGGGAGTACCTGTAGCACTACACCTATTTAAGTAATAGGAGCAGCGCAGCATCCCCATCTACTCTATAGTGGTCGTTCTGGGGGATTGCAGTGCCGCTCCTATTACTTGAATAGTAGCGGCGCTGCACGCACTCCCTGTCCACTAGCAGCTCATGGCACATGGGGGATATGTGTGTGGTCCGGGTTTCAGACTCCCACAGGTCACATACTGATGACCTATTCAGTGGATAGGTCAACATTATGAAAAACCTATCTGGGCCCGAAAAAACCCTTTAAGCTTGAAGAAAAGCAGTGACAATTTTGTTCAGAATCCTCTAGATTGTCATAGAAATGAAATAGCCGTTAGCAACAATTGCCCTACAAACATATCAGCTTGCCCGAACATACTGTATGTGATTTTTGTTTGTCTTTATAAGGGGGAGGGATAGATAAATGGCTGCTGGAAATCTCTGGTGATATTCATATCAGGGAAAACAATAGGACAAGCTGAAATCCAAAAGGACATAACTTTATTTGCCCTACTGAACTAGTAGTCTTAGTAATAGAATGTCCGGCTCTAAAATTTTTGTCTATTGTCATAATGGCTGCAATGTTGACAAAATGTAGCAAGGCTTTACCCCACCAACCTTGCAATAAGATATGATACTACAACTTTCAAACACTATAAAGGAGTTATCCAGTACTAGAAGACATGGCTGCTTTCTTTCAGAAAATGCACCACTTCCTCTTCTCAGGAAGTGACATCCCGCCTGTTTGTCTTATGGCTATTCTACATCTCAGCCCCTTCATTTGAATTAGACTGAGCTGCAGCATGGTCATGTAACTAATGGATATGATCTTACTGCCTGAGAAGAGGAAGTGGAGCTCCTTCTAAAAGAAAGCATACATGTTTTCTAACCCTGTTCAACCCCATTAACATGAAGCAGGCTCTCAGCAATGGTCTTTGTTAGCACATTCCCTTAAATAAAATTTTAAAGTAACTGTCCAGCCATGAAATATGTGATACAGTATCTGCTAGAGATGCATTACCTGCTATTTATTTTCCTTAGTGCTTGCTGTTTGGCTGCTTTTTATCTCAGCTATATTAGTGCAGAGCTGTGATCTACAGTGTCTACAGATTAGTATCCACAGGTAGTCTGAGACACGCCTCCTGTCTCTGCCTCCACAGACTGACTGATGTACATAAACACAAGTCTAACACAGACTAAAGCAGCAGCGAGAAATGATAACTATCAGGTAATTGCTGCATAGATCCTGTAAGCAAGTATTTCATTTTTCTGCAGTTCCACCTCAGGGAAAATAATGCATTACACAGAGCCCATTAAACTCAATGGATGTCTATGGAATAGGTCCTCTAGAGTGACAGATGCACTTTATGGCTGCTCTCTCTACTCTCTGCTCTGGGATTAGGAGAGATCCCTAGCTATTTACTTAGAATATTAAATGTTTAAAGCATATATGCTATTGCGGTATTAATCAGTGCCGTAATAATCTAAAGATAGCTTCTGTAACCACCATTGATCAGCGATTATCACCATGACTTATTCCAGCTGACCACACATCTCACATGAATGGCCAGATATGTCATGCATGAACTACCTAGGTCCACGAGATTTGGATTCACACTCACCTGCTCTTGTTCATATACAATCTTCCTAAGGATGTGATTTTTAACCATGACATCTATATATTTTATTAAAGGGGTTTCCAGGATAATTTATTTATTTATTTTTTTAATATATATTAGGCCGGGGAAGGTGAAAACAAACAAACAAAAAAAAAACATACTCACCTGTCTCTGGTGTTCCGGTGTCTCCCAGCGCAGTCCGGTCCTCCTACTTCAATGTTTTCTTGCTGCGGAAGTTTCTTGTGTCGGCTGTAACATCCCTTTCCTTAGGCTGACTGCTGAGGCCAATCAGCGGCCTCAGTGACCTAAGGAAAGGACCTGGGAATGTCAAAGGTAGTGATGTCCCATGTCCTTCGCTGAGGCCAATGATTTGCCTCAGCGGTCATGTGCAGTGGGGACATCTGCCGGAAGAAAACACCGGAGCAGCAGGACCGGACTGTGCTGGGAGACATCAGAGCACCAGGGAAAGGTGAGTATGGTATTTTCTTTTATTTTTTTTCACCTTCCCCAGCCTAAAAAAAAAAAAAAATTATCCTGGACAACCCCTTTAAGGTATATGCCTATATTTAATTTTATATTTAATATTCTATAGTTTGTATGGAGCAGTGAAGTATAAAGAAAATAAATGGCAGTTCCTTTTTCCTGTATTCTTTATTACAGTTCAGTTATCCTCATTCCTGTTGTTTAGACTTAGGTTCTTTATCATTAGTTTGTTGCCAATGAAGGGGATTTGATATTGGCTGATATATTTCATGAGCAACCATATTAATTCATAGAGGACCTCATTATATCCAACAAACACTTTGTGTTTATGTTCCATATTCTAAGTATGGTGATGTATTTTAGAACATATACCTATTTTTCCTAATTTGATTACACCTTATTGTTATGATTTTTATACCTATCTTATTCATTGACTATGTCCATATTGCAATTCAGTCCTGTGGAAGTTAATACGGATGAATTGCAATAGCAAGCACAACCAAAAGACATGAGTGCCGCTATTTTGTAGAAAAAAGCAGAACCTTTCCCTAATCTTATGCTATCAATGTTAGGCATCTAGGAACAAGAAATGTTGTGTAATACTGGGAATTGTATTGTAGTTGGTTGAGTATGGACTTCTTTTAATATACTTGTTTATAGAATAGCATATTTTATGAGAAAACTTCAGCAGAAAATGTCTTCATTTTTTGCACTTTAGGGATAAAACATGAACACGGCTACCTGTCTGTCTTACTGTAGGATAAAAAGTAAGGAGTTCTCTGCCAACTCTTCACTGTAAAGAGAATTTGTCATATGAAAAATGCCATGCAATCTCTAGATTGATGTATATGTTTGTGGTTAAAAGTTTTAGTATAATCTGTCAAGCAGGTGGTACCAATAGCTATCAATCACTGATAGGACTGCCCCTTGACATCTTAGCACAGAAAGAGTAGAAATATCCATGGATAAATGACAAGTTTTACTGAATCATTTCCCACAATATGCCATTCTGCTCAGCTCCCCCTGCTCTACAACATGCTGCCTACTGATCGCTCTGCATTCTCCAGGTGACAGATTGCCTTCTGTGTTGGGAAATTCAGTAGATCTGAATCAGTGATGGTTAGGTGAGTGCTAGGGATACTTTACTCAGTGTTGTCTATAAATTCGTAGGCAGTCCATCAAAATAAGAGGACTTTTTTCCTTAGTCCGTAATAAAAAAAAAAAAAAATTATAAATCTGTGACAGGGATTATTAACTTTTGGTATTTGAGCAGGTAATTTTACTTGAACTTGTCGTTATCTGACAGCTCTCATTAAATGCTGCTAATGTGTTAATATCAGTATATTCACCTATAGACACAGTCATTATAACATGTAGCATTTAGTATGGATATCCGATCTGTCTGTAAATAAATGTTTTTGGATAAGATGTCCATACAATGCTGCCCCTACACCAAGCTAGAGCTTTTTGTAGTCATTTAATGCCGAGTTAAATATACTATACAGTATATGTGTGTGTGTGTGTGTGTGTGTGTGTACAGTCATGGCCAAAAGTTTTGAGAATGACACAAATATTATATTTTCACATGATCTGCTGCCCTCTGGTTTTTATGTGTGTTTGTCAGATGTTTTTATCACATACAGAAATATAATTGCATTCATATTATGAGTAACAGAAGCTTATATTGACAGTTAGAATGAGTTAATGCAGCAAGTCAATATTTGCAGTGTTGACCCTTCTTCTTCAGGACCTCTGCAATTCTCCCTGGCATGCTCTCAATCAACTTCTGGACCAAATCCTGACTGATAGCAGTCCATTCTTGCAGAATCAATGCTTTAATTTTGTCTGAATTTGTTGGTTTTTGTTTGTCCACCCGTCTCTTGATGATTGACCACAAGTTCTCAATGGGATTAAGATCTGGGGAGTTTCCAGGCCATGGACCCAAAATCTCTATGTTTTGTTCCCTGAGCCATTTAGTTATCACCTTTGCTTTATGGCAAGGTGCTCCATCATGCTGGAAAAGGCATTGTTGAGCGCCAAACTGCTCTTGGACGGTTGGGAGAAGTCGCTCTTGGAGGACATTCTGGTACCATTCTTTATTCATGGCTGTGTTTTTAGGCAAGACTGTGAGAGAGCCGATTCCCTTGGCTGAGAAGCAACCCCACACATGAATGGTTTCAGGATGCTTTACAGTTGGCATGAGACAAGACTGGTGGTAGCGCTCACCTCTTCTTCTCCGAATAAGCTCTTTTCCAGATGCTCCAAACAATCGAAAAGGGGATTCATCAGAGAAAATGACTTTACCCCAGTTCTCAGCAGTCCACTCCCTGTACCTTTTGCAGAATATCAGTCTGTCCCTGATGTTTTTTCTGGAGAGAAGTGGCTTCTTTGCTGCCCTCCTTGAGACCAGGCCTTACTCCAAGAGTCTCCGCCTCACAGTGCGTGCAGATGCACTCACACCTGCCTGCTGCCATTCCTCAGCAAGCTCTGCACTGCTGGTAGCCCGATCCCACAGCTGAAACACTTTTAAGAGACGGTCCTGCCGCTTGCTGGTCTTTCTTGGGCGCCCTGGAGCCTTTTTGGCACCAATGGAACCTCTCTCCTTGAAGTTCTTGATGATGCGATAGATTGTTGACTGAGGTGCAATCTTTCTAGCTGCAATACTCTTCCCAGTTAGGCCATTTTTGTGCAGTGCAATGATGACTGCACGTGTTTCTTTAGAGATAACCATGGTTAACAGAAGAGAAACAATGATGGCAAGCACCAGCCTCCTTTTAAAGTGTCCAGTGGTGTCATTCTTACTTAATCATGACAGATTGATCTCCAGCCCTGTCCTCATCAACACCCACACCTGTGTTAATGGAGCAATCACTGAAACGATGTTAGGTGGTCCTTTTAAGGCAGGGCTGCAATGATGTTGAAATGTGTTTTGGGGGATAAAGTTCATTTTCTAGGCAAATATTGACTTTGCAAGTAATTGCTGTTAAGCTGATCACTCTTTATAACATTCTGGAGTATATGCAAATTGCCATTAGAAAAACTGAAGCAGTAGACTTTGTAAAAATTAATATTTGTATCATTCTCAAAACTTTTGGCCATGACTGTATATATATGTGTATTAACACTAGTCAAAGCAAAACATGTAATGCCACATTTCTCCACAAGAGGGCAGCCAATCTGAACAGACATCAAAAAAGTTCAGTAACCACTTCGCAACCAGGAGTCTATTACACAGACAGAAAGCAAAAAGAGTTTTACTATATACAGCCCCCTCTGGACAGCAGTACTGTATCTCACTTTACAATGGCACAGTCCACAGTTACTTAGTATTGTCATGTACACTGTGTCATTTGCATGTATAATGTATGATGAAGGTGAATGATATATATATATAGCACTTGTGACATGTTGAAAATTGTCTAAACTTCCTCATTCCAGTAAGCTGTTAATGCCTAGGAATAAATGCTGAGGAATTTGGATATTTTGTTAGCTGGTCCAAAGTATTCATGTTATGTTCTGCTCAGGGGATTTCCAGAGGCATGTTTTACTTGCATAGAACTGTGAACACATACAGTACATATCATACATGTAATGCCTGAAAAGCGAAACAACTTCTCAAAAGCACAACATAAATGGCAAAATACTCATTTCCAACCCCAAAACTGAGAGGAGACATTAAATAGTAGTGCAGGACACATAGACAAGTGATAGGTACCTGATAATATGACAGTGGCATAGAGGTGGTAGAAGAGTACTGGTGCACATGGCTTCTCTCCTACCTGGGGTCCTCTAAGTGTCCTCACAGAGGGCTGGTGGATTACTCAACATCAGCTGATAACCTGGGAAATGGCTGAGAAATCAGCTGACCATTCTTCCTAGCTGGCCTCAGTTTAACTGCTCGTCTCCATAGCACTTTGTCATGTGAACTACGACACAACCAGCTGTCAATGCTTTTTTTTTTTTTTTTTTTTCAAATAAAAAAAGGGGAAATGGGCCCCTCTGTTCCCACCCCTTCCTTCTTCCTCTCATTTTTCTCTCTTCCCCCTCCCCTTCATTCTCTCTGTAGCTCATTCAACTGTCAGTGTGATGAGGAGGGGGGAAATGGGGATAAGGAGTTCTTGTGCAAACCAGCCCAGATGATAAACTGCATGATCTGGATCAATTATGTGAAGCGATGCCAGCTCCAAATGAGTGGAAGGCATACTTATAAAGCTAACTTTGGATGGTTGAAAGAGATGAGAGGGAGGGGGTTCTAGGAGCAGAATGTGAACCACATTCCTCAAGTCCCAGTCAGCCCTGGCAGGCTAGGAGGTATTTTCAGTCACAGTACATAAATGCATTAGTCAGACCCAGAGACCACACACTTCGTACCACTACCAAGCTTGCAAAGAAAAGACCAAAGTAAGCAATAAAATCCACCCCCCATATAAAAAATACAATACAACGGAAACACAAGAACTGGACAATGGTTCAATAGTAAAACTAAACATTTGTAGGTGGCTGGTCTTCTTATCACTATCTAAGAATTGTACAATGCATTGATAGCACTCATGTCTGATAGTCCTGGGCATAAAGGGCTCTGAATGGTAATAGTGTTAGTTATACAGATCAAATGTGACATATATCTGGTTCATATCTATCATTTGCAGAGATTTATATGTTTCATGATTTACACCAAACTCAAATGGTTAAAAGGCTGATAAAATAAATGATAGACCTTGGGTGGGTAGCCAGTAGTTCTACACCTGTTATTTCTAGCATGTACCAATTGTGGGAGCTGGACACAAGGCATGCCACATTTTATGACATTTGCCATCTTTTCAGCCTTACTGTATATTGCTATGACATGCATTTGGCAGAAAGCTATTAGAGGAAGAAATTTGCCTAAACTACTGATTTCCAGAAGAAAGGTACTTTCCAGGGCACCATCCTTTAAACTCCTGTACATTTGCAAACTGCATGCATTTTAAGGCAACCAGCCACACTGAACATTGTGCCAGATCTTCAGGCAACATGTTATAGACCAGAAGTAGCTGAGCAGATTGATATATAGTTTTGTGGGAAAGGTTATGTTTATCTTGTATTTTATTTATACTTCTCTGCATAGTGCAGTGGGCTGTCCTAAGCAGCAAACAGCCTTCCTTGTATGAGTGTGTCAGTCACCACCGTATGACTTCTTCTAGGGAGTCTATCACCACCAAAATTACGCTGTATTCACATGTCTGCATTTTGGAAATGTGTGATGTCTGTGCCATTCATGGACAATGCCCCACCCTGCTTATTTGCAGATGGTGAGCTGTCTGTGGTTGATCCATTTTTCACGTTTGTGAAAAGTAGATCAACTTTTTTTAATTTCTTACACTTTCTATGTCTCTGGGTCCATGAAGAATGGATGACACACTGATGCCATCTGTTTTTTTCACAGTCCCATAGATTTGCATTGATGTGATGCATCAATATCAGTGAAAAAAAAAGTAAACCTGCTTCCTTTTTTACTTTTTTAGCAGACCCAAAATGTCTGAATGATGACAATGAAATGAATGGATACTCATACACAAACAATGTGGACAGCATGCGGACATGTGAATAAGGCCTAACAGCTAAACCACGTATATATTTTTTAGTGCCAGTTAGTGACACAGTGAACTTACTTTGTGTGTACAGTCTGCTGAGAAAATCAGCTTTCAGTCCATATGAAAATGAGCTGTTTGGTGCACCCGGGATGCCAGAGAAACTGTATTTGCTTGTGATCGCCATCAAGTTCCTGTGTGGCCACCACATGTAGAGGAAAACCACGGCGCACACAATATATTGATACAAATAAAGTGTAGTTTATTAGCTTCAAACTGGAGAACCCTACCACAACATGCACCACCAACATAACAAGGAACTGAGTGTGGCACCATTGCTGTGTGTTGACCACAGACAAAAATGGACACTCCACAATATGCCCTGGATGTACCAAACAGCTTCGCATACAGATTAAGGCCAGGGCCCCATGTGTCATAAACGTTGCAGCAGAAATCACTGGAAGTCACTGGAATCCACACATTGCGGAAAAACATGCACAGCGGAAAAGCTGCGATTTCCAAAACTGTTGCGGTTTTGGAAATCGCAGCATGTCAGTTATACCTACAGAAACGTTGATGGTTTTCCTATAGGTATAATGGAAGCAGAAAGTCGGCAGAGGAAACCTCTGCCGACTTTTTGTGAAAAGTGCTGCGGGAAAAACCGCGATGTGTTGCCACTGTGGTTTTTCCTGCAGTGCTTTTTTGCTACGTGGGGCCTTAGCCTAAAATATTTTTTTTTAGCAAAAAGACTGCACTTTGACACAAAAAAGGTATATCCACTATGGCACTAACCGCCCCTATAACAGCGTATAAGAAGTTTAAAGATTTTGTCATAGGTATAATCCATTTAAGCATAGTATAAGAGATTTAAATGAAAAAAATACAATTCACAATGAATCATTTCTCGCAAAACTATATATCAAGCTGCCCAGCTACGCCTTCAGAAAGGACTTCACAAACTGTATAAGATAAAAGGTTCACTTTAATTGCTACTGGAATTATAGTAGCATGGTTACAATATACACAGTGTCAAAGAAAACCAGTGCAGTACAATACAAAAATCTAAAATCCATGTTATTTTTCTTCATTTATACTTACACTATGTCTATACCATTACTAAAATGGAAGTTTACCTTTAGATATCTTTTGAGATGTCATTGAGGTATGTCACCAAATGTCATCGGAGGGGATCCATGAGCCGAGACCCTAACCAATTACTAGAGTATCAACAGGACAGTAACAAACACGTCAGACGATGTGGCTTCCAGTAGCGTTCAATGAGCTATTTGCCCTATTCGCTAATTGTCAAAACAGTTCAAAACTGTCTTCGAATGATTTAGAAAGTGTTTTTAATGTGCGACTGCTGTTGAGAGGAAGGAAATGGGAAGACACAGCCAGCGATCATCACCCATTTCACCACCTCAGTAACAAAAACAAAATAGTTGTGTCTGACTTCTAGAGAAAACATTGCTGTTTCCTCCTGGGTGATAAAGTATGTACAATGAAAGCTGTAATTTACTATTTGCCCTTGGATTACAACTCCCAGTCAATACCCGATAGAACATACTGAGTCTGTAATCTTACCACAGCGAAAATGCCACAAAAATTCCTATGCAATATTGCATGTGTCAAGAAACAAGCACTAACACTCATTTATGTTCTTTAGTAGCGGACACTCCATAGTGATTGTCCTACCTTGGTAATGTCTTCCAGGAGACCATGTAGTATTGTTCTGCTGCTCAGGTTTCTTGCCTATAGGAAGAAGGTGAACAAAAAAAACCTACTTATTGCTTCTGACAGCTATATGTTCATATGAGTACTGCCACCTAAACCTTTATGAGTATGTTCATTGGGCAAAACCACTTAAAGAGGAAATGCCACATTTTATCACACTTTTAGGTGCTACTTAAGCAAATAATAGGGTATATTCATAACTTAACCACTGCCCCCACTAATCTACAGCCTTGAATTCCCCACTGGGGATTTGGGACAGTCCCTATGTCAGAGTGATTCAACTAACATGTCAGCGGGAAAACCTGCTATGTGTTCCGGAATTTCTGTTTAGAAAAGTCCTTGCTTGAAATACAAATGTCTGATACTAGATATCACAAAGACACTTTTCTTTATGAGTGCGTGTGACTCATATCCAATGTCCTGTGGCTTTGTGGTTAGACTGTTCTGTGCCGAAGAAAAAAAAACGTTCAGCACTGACATTCCTCGGTCTCATACAATTACTGATGATACTGTGTACATGTACTGTACACTATTTATACATAAGACCGGCTACCTAAATTAGCAGCTCACAGGTCATTGGCTTTTTAGTACATTGTTGATAATCAATTACAGCATTTTGGTGGTATAATACAGCAAAACAGGGAGCTATCCAGTCACATTCAATTTTCTTTCAAATGATTTACAACTGACATATAAAATAATCCCAATTCCCTGCCCATTTTGTGAGGATGGGCAATTCCCTGCCGGTTTCTGTTCTTCCTGCTCCAGGAGTGATACTACATGTGACTGCTGCAGATAATCGGTGGCTGCAGTGGTGACCTCAGTGGTGTCTATGCTGCGGTCAGTGATTTGCTGCAGTGGTCACAGTTTCAACACATAATCACTGGAATTGAGTGAAATGAGACTGGAGAGGAATATAGGAGGAGTCGGAATCAGGCTGTGGGAAAAATGGAGGAGCTGCCATTGGTGATTAGGCCCATCGACACCACAGCGCTGTTAATAAGGTTGAAAAAAAGATACATGTCCATCAAGTACAATATACAACCCTAAGTGTTGATCCAGAGTCAAAATAGTCAAAATATTAAGGGAAAGATTAATTCCGAACTCCCAATATGGCAAACAGAATAAATCCCAGGATCAACCTCTCATCTCCAGATATCTATTTCCCATAATCTGTCAGATTCATTTTAACCCTTAATGCCACTTGTTATTAAATCTAGTCTTTTTTAAATACTGACATGGAATCTGATATTACTACCTTGTGGGTAGGGCATTCCATAGTTTGCCTATTCTAATTGTAAAGAACCCTTTTCTATATGGATGTCTAAAGTATCCCCCTTTGTACAGTTCTTGGATAGAATAATTTATCTGCCAGTTTTTTATACTGATGTGGGAAGAATCAGCACATCGGAGACAAGATTGGTAAAATAAGACCTCTATTATGAGTGTGACTGAGCTCAACACTGCAGCTCAGCCAATTCTAGGATTCTGCACTGAGTTACAGCACTAAACACAGCCACACTTGCATGGAGCATGCTGTACCTGGATAAAAAAGTGGGGTCACACCTTTACAATTCTACAACAATGGCCCATTCTACTGGCTATCAATTGTAAATCTGAAAAATCCCTTTAAGCTTATTTTTTTCCATTAATAGGGCTGGGTAATAAAGCAGATGTAAAGACTTTCTCTCTCATTTGATAAAATTGGTCCTAGTATATGAGTGAGGAAATAAGATGAATCAAAACATATTGGCAATATAGAAGCAGTATATTGATAATGGAGACACCAATGGTGTGGGAGTGACTTTCAGTGCAGAAGACTCACTTGTTATAAATATTCATGTTTTTATCCTTAAACCTTAGGGTATGTTCATACTACTGTTATTACAGTCCACTGCCCTCATCCATCACAAGATGAGAGCAACACATAGTAAAGGTAGTAGAGTGACAGAAATATATGAAGCCCCCTTCGTTCATGTCTGTTCCCATTAACTATAAGGTAAAAAACATGACAGATGCTTTCTTCTGTCCTACATGCATGACTTTTTCTTCCATCAGAAAAGTAAAAAACATGACAGAAGAAAGATTCTGTCACTTTTTTTTACATGGGGTGAATGAAGACCGACACCATATTAAGGTGGCTTCACCTGCCTCTGTTGTTTAATGTCCGTTGCTCTCATCCTGTGATGGATAAGACCAATGGATATGAACCTTTCTTCTCTAGAAGATAAAGTTCTTGAAGAAGCCATGCCCTTATGGGCAACAGAATACATGTAAAATGCCTCTGCTGAGAGCACATGCTGCAGTGCCAACTACACATCAGTCTGCCAGTGTCTTAACTTATGAACATTGGCAGCCTGGAGTGTGGCCAGTGCCACAGCGTGTGTCTTCACCCTATGTTGTGCTCTCTGAAAATTATGGAGTTAAAAAATCCCTGCAGACAGGGAAGTCTGTCAGGGAATAAAATGTTTTAGGCTAGGGCTACCCAGTGACTTTGGTTGTTACTCCAGTGGAGTGACCAAACATCACTGTGTTGCTCTGTGACTCTTTCATCAATGGACGTAAATGCAGTCACACCACGACAAAAGGAAAGATGTAACTGATAATTGTAATCCCAAAGATAGTAAAGCAATGTTTAATTTTTTTTTCTAAATAGAGCTTGTGATTGCAACATCCCCTAGTTTGCAATGGAAACCTTTGCCAGAGTTGCCTTGTAGCACAGTTTAGAGATAGAGGAATGTATGGCCTCATAGGTATTTCTGGACAAGATGAAATTGTGACCAATATTGTATACCCAAATAAAGCTGAGCTTCCAACTATACTACCTATTGTATGTTTACTTTAATTTTTGTTCTCTCTATGAGGAGGTCAATAACTAAAGCCGGTGATACTGACTAGTTTTCTTATATACATTCATTTTCCTGTTAATGAAAAACATAAGAAATTTGCCATCTGCTGAATGAAAAAAACTATCCTACAATCTGAGAAGAAGAGAACATTTGGCTGTGAAATTAAGTAGCTAAAACCAAGCTTTGTGTGAACACATTGCATTAACCATACTTTTCTGAGAATTAGATGTAAATTTTACATTGGGATATTAATATGAGTAATTAATCAGACAGTAACCCAACATCATTACCCATGTACACTAATATTATTATTCATTTATTTTATAGTACCATTAATTTCATAGCACTCTACTGTACATATGAAACGGTTAGCATACATAACACAAAGAACATGTTTGATCAACATGAACTAACTTAGAGACCAAATGGTACAGAAGTAGAGAGGACCCTGGCTGTGAGAGTCAACAAACTACAAGGGAAGGGGAAAGGAGAAGTTTAGAAGCTGTTTAAATGGTAGTATAGTGGCAACAAGGTTATTGTAGATTGTAGACTTTATTGAAGAGGTGGGGTTTTAGCTAGTTTTAAGGATTGTGATTGTGAGGATCAGCTTGATTTATTGGGGTTCTGAGTTCCGGAGTACAGGACAAATGTGGGCTACAAAAATGTGTGGGGTCTAAAGCATAAAACGCATCACAGCAAACTTAAACAATTAAATATGTATAGCCCTGAGGAAAAAAAAAAAGAATGGGGGGAACATGATCAAAACGTTTATAAGGTACCTCCAAGTATAAAAATGAATGGTACATGTGAGCATAAGAAACTTTGTATTATATCCTATTAAACAGCTATGTTTCTTTCTCCACTTATTAGGATGCGGCTATTTTCACTCAGATGGTTTATTTGTACAGAATCCGTCTTCGTAATCAGTCTTACACACAAAAGTCTATGAAAAGGGGAGGAAGAGGGTGTTAACTGGTTTATTGCCTCATTCTGTGTAGTGATAGAGTATTTTCTTGATAGATGCAACAGTGTAAGGCTATGTTCACATCTGTTTTGGAATCTCTGTTTGGAGACTCTGTCGCAGCGTACATCCAAAATCGCCTTACGAAAAAATCTGGCAAGTCTGACTTTTTCATCTGTCGGTTTGAGTTTTAAAGAACAGACGCCAGATGGATCCCATTATAGTTAAAGGGTCCATCGGGCTCTGTATATGACCATTGTTGTAAAGGTACGCCTATCCGGTCCTCCAACAGATCAGAACAACGGAAAGGCCGACGCTAGTGTGAACCTAGCGTACAAGAAACTTCCTCACTCACAGCATGGCAGAGTTTACCAGCTTCAGTTATTTATGTGTTTTCAGCAGCCTTCTACTCCCTCCTATCCTCTCCATAGACTTCAATGTAAAAAGTAACTCAACCTGATAAATGGAGAAAGCAACATATTACTTTAATAAGATAGAGTACAAAGGTTTGTATATTGACTTGTATTATTTATTTATGAAAAGTTGTTATAGTTGGAGGTACGCTTTAACCCCTTTCCGCTACAATTTTTGATTTTCATTTTTTACTCCCCAGGGCATATTTGGATGCAGGGATATCTAATGTGTATTTTTTTAATTATATATATATATATATAATATATATATATATATATATATATATATATATATATATATATATATATATATATATATATATATATATATATATATATATATATATATATATATATATATATATATATATATATATATATATATATATATATATATATATATATATATATATATATATATATATATATAAATATATATATATAAACTTTTATTTTTACACTCCTTAGGGGTCTTGAACCCCTTAATACACTGCAATGCTAATAGATTGCAATGTATTGAAAAATCCCTGAACTTCTATTACAGTCTGTAATAGAGGTATATAGTTATATATAAGACAAGCCTGGGAGCCTTCAATAATCTCCTGGCTGTCATAGTAACAGATTTCCGCCCCCAGATCTCAGTCCGGGGGGGGCCAGCAATACACCCTTCACAATACATCTCAAAAAAATTGGGACTAATGAAAAGCAGCTGGAGGTTCAATTTACAACTAAGTATCATAACTATGTATAAAAAGAGCATGTTAGAAAGTCTTTTAGAAGCAGAAATGGTCAGAAACTTATCAATCTGTGAAAAACTAAATCTAAAAATTGTGGAAACAGTCAATATTGGATGCTCATGATCTATGGGCACTCAGGCAGCTCATGAAATTATAAACACACATGAATCTCTAATGCAACTCACTTCATGGGCTCAGGAATACTTCTAGAAATTATTGTCTGTGAACACAGTTCACTGTGCAATCCTCAAATGCAAGTTAAAGCTGTATCATGAAAGATAATGCCATATGTCATGGACTGAGGCAGAATGGAAAATAGTTCTAGGCAAAATTTGAAAGTCTTTATGGAAACCATGGATGCCGTTTCCAGCAGACTCAAGTTCAAAAACCTGTATGTCTGATGATATGGGGTTGCATTAGTGCCTATTGCATAGGTAACTTACACATCTTCAAAGGCATTATCAAAGCTGAGCAGTATATAGAGGTTTTAGAACAATATATGGTCTCATCCAGGCAATGTCTTTTTTAGGGAAGACCTTGCATATTTCAGCAAGACAATGATAAATCAACATACTACATCCATCACAAGAGCATAGCTTTGCAGAAGAGTCAGAATGCTGAACTGACCTACCGGCAATCTGGACCTTTCACCATAAGAAAACATTTAGTGCATTATGAAACAAAACAAGAATAGAACATTCCTCTCCCAAAACTCCAGCAATTGGTCTCCTCACTTCCAAGACATTGTTATGTCTCTGCCTGTTCAGGTCTCTGCGCCATCCTCTGCTCGCACGCTGCGGCGTAGGAGGCGTCCTCAGTTTGATTCTTTGCTTAGGATTCTGGATGCTTAGTCTGAACGCGGTCCTAGTTCCCTTGCTGTGTAATGGATTTCCAGCCACACCCGTGTTCTGAGCATTGTTTCTCTCTGGACCGCATAGAGTTAATCTTTTCCTTGCCTGTGTGATTGACAGCCTGTGTGCCTATCAGGTCTGGGGTTGGGCCCAGACTTTCTGTATACGGGATGTCACTTTCACAGCAAGTTGCCGGTTATTGCACTGTCTTTGCCTGCTTTCTTTGTACCTTTGATTTTGACCTTGCTATTATCTCTGACCTTTGGCTTGCCTTGTGACTACTCTCTTGGATTTCGATTTGGTACCACTATTGCTTCTCTTCTTGTGACCCCTGGCTTGTTTACCATTCTTCTCTGTGGTTTGTTTTGTTCTTTGTGTCACTTTACTTAGTATAGGACTTGTCTTCAAGTTGTCCTTTTACCGTTTAGGGTAAACTGAGGCAATAGGAAGGGACAGTGGCTGGGGTGAGATTAGGGCTCACTTGTCTCTGTCCTTCCTCCCAGACCCGTGCAGTAGTGTGAGGGTATTGCTACGGTAGACACGGCCTGTCCCAACTTTTTTGATATGTTATTGCAATCAGTGTCACAAATTAACTTCTGATATGTGTTCTATGTTGTTTTAAAATATGGTTATATAAGATTTCTAAACCATTGTTTTCTTGTTTCCTTTACATTTTATATAGTGTCCCGACTTTTTTGAAATTGGGGTTGTACAATACGTGAAGTATGAAGAGATCCAAGAGAGGGTTGTGTCTGTGATAGTGTATTGACTTTAGGTGTTTAGTCCCCATAGGTGGGCTTCATAACTTCATTCACTGATGGCTGTTATTGGTTCAAACAACCTTTTCATCTTTTTCTCATAGTCATTGAATCTTCTTTGATAAATTCAGCTACATATACAGCATTTATTATTTTGTCACACTAAAAGACACAAAAAAACAAGAAAGTAGAGACAAAGGTCTACTTATAGGAGCAATTGCTTGATGCTCAGATGCTGCACTTGCCAAGCAATCTAGTAGCATCATCATAGCAACTTAAGATAAAAAGTACAATTTACATAGACCCCTATGTTCTTTTCCCATTCAGATACTGTATAATAGAGTACTAAAATCTATGAAAGTACAAGAGGATGTTTTATGCAAAACATGTTGGCAGTAATGGCTGTTACTTAAATGGGTTTTCTAATGAATCTAACCATATATAAGTTTGTAGATAATTAATAATTAAACATTTCTACATACAGGGTCAGTACATGAATGAGGAGATAACTCAGCCACAATAAGGAAACCATGATTGCGTTTCAGAGTATAGAAAGTTCCTGCATTCCTGGTCTATCCAATCAAGACTAGACTGTTGGCACTAATATGGTTAGAGAAAATCTTTAAAGAGGACCTTTCACACCTCCAACAAGTCCTGCTCTTTGTGTCATTAAATAGTCACTGTTCCACTGACTGTAGCACAGTTGGAACTTTTTCTCTAGCCCCCTCCGTTTTTGAGCTGTCAATGCTTTGGTGCCTTATATGCTATTTAGACTTTAGACTGTCAGTAGGGCGGTGTCAAGCAGGAGCCGACAAGGAGTGTGATTCTGAGCTCTGACACTGGCCCCCTTTGATCGCAGCTCTGAATCACTCCCCCTGCCTGACACCGCTCTTCTGACATTACAGAGACTAACTAGCACATCATACACCAAAACTAACTGTGCTTGTTGTTCAGGAATGGCCCTCCCAAAATTGTTTTTGAATTTGAATTTATAGCTCAAATAAATCTTACTGACACATAATTCTGGTGCCTTATGTTCATTTCAACCCCTTAGTGATATAGCATCTTTTAGCCTTAAACCAGTAACATTTTATCCCTCTCTGAATTCCTGTGTTCATAACTTTTTACATTTTATTTCTATGTAGCGTTACAAGACCATTAAATTTTATGGGTACATAAGACTTTTTGATCAGTTTTTATTACTTTTTGTTTTTGAGAGGCAAGATGATCAGAAAACATCTATTCTGGCATCTGAATTTTAAGGTTTATGGCGTTTATTATGTAGAATAAATAAGGTACTAATTTTATTTTAGGGGTTGTTAGGGATTGTGTTTTTTATTTATTTTTAGGAACAAGGAGGAAAAATGTGTACAGTAATACCTCGTACACTCGCGTTTCCGAATTTGCGAATTCACAGATTCGCGATATTTTTTTGGCAACTAACATATATAGATTTTGCTCTTTTTTTTTCAGATCTGTGAAATTTAATAAAAAAAAACACTTCGCTATTGGGTAGTAGCGTCCTGTTCGTTACGTACCCGGTAATTAGTTTCATTTTACTGTGAGTGTATAAGAAAAATGAATGAATGTATTAATATACAGTACTGTACAGTATACTTTAGTATACTTTAGTATACTGTACAGTACTGTAGGGCAAAGTTTATTGATATTTAGGGGTTAAACATTAGAAACCGGCATTGTAAGCGCTTCTAAGCGCTTGTGCCAAACATTCGCGATTCCTCGCGATCCGCTCTGGACCCTAACCTCGCGAATGTACGAGGTATTACTGTATTTTTACTTTTTTTTCTGTAAAACGACTTAGGTGCTACAGTCAGCACTGACCACAGCATATAAGGGGTTAAATGAAAAGTATGCTTCTGATTGATAATGAAAGGGTACCCCCTCCCCTGGGGTTATCTGAAGTGACATGGACAGGAGAATAATAAAATCATTTTCTCCACTCTCTGCACTGTGAGCTGCATGTGTTCTCCTATACACCGGTTAAAGTGAAAGTGCAAGTATATGCACCTCCACTTTAACCAGTGATGTCTCTAAATTAATGTGGGCTACAGACATTTAAAGTTAGTGTCCATGAACATGTACTCCTCTGGGTGAACTGTAATGCACTGGGTGAACTGTAATGCAGAACTGTAGGGGGAGTTAAAGTATAAACTTTTGATTTTCTTGCAACATTTGTGTCATTAATACATTTTGTAATATACTTTATTAACAGAGTTTGGCTGCTTTGTGTAAACTCCTGCATTTTTTTCACTCTTTCCCTTGCTTCCCTATTGAGAGCTTTCCCCTGCTTCTCATTGTGTAGAGAGTACAGGGATCTGTGAAGTGAAGAGAAAATGAGGTTGGGGGAGGTTCATTCAAATAGCTATATCTCAGGATGTAGAAAATCACTTTTGGTGTCATATAAAAGAGGAGATTCTCATTTTCATGATTCAGTTCATATAGTACCTGTATGATTTCCAGAGATATCACAGGTTGAAAACACAGTTTGACAGTGATGCTGCGCTGGCGCCGTCCCCTTCCCTTCGGTATCCACACTGCATTTGCTATTTTAGGAGACATCCTGATGGCTATACATCTTCTGGGGCCAAACTAAGCACTTGTTAGCGCTTGGTAACGGCCGTCCCTCCGGCGCAGCTGCATCTCCATCTCCATCCTTATGTCAGTGTTTTTATCACACAGATGGAATAAAGTTTGAAGTTTTATGGAAAAGTGGTGTATGCCCTCCTTCTTTGTTTATTACTATATGAATATTTTTTGCTTGTTAGATGTGAGCACCACCCCATTAATTGACCTGCCTCCGGGCTATTGTTAATGTCCATTGGGAAAAAAAGTGGGATTTTTGGCAGCAGTGTCCTCTTTCTTTTGGCTCAGTTATCTAGAATTTATATGCAGCTTAATATACCTTGTCAAGATGTAATGCCCAACCTCATGGTATAACTTAGTAGTGGCTTTGGGGAGATGAACATGATCAGCAATGCCCAATTGCATTACAGTGCACAGCAAAAAAAAAAGAGATGCCAATGTCATTTGCAGGCAGTGAAGTGACTCACAAAATAACTTAAAAATCGCATTTATAACTTGTACCATTGCATGGAATTACAATGGCGTTTACAGATCAAGTTAGGTAAATAGTCCAAATAATGACGCATTTCAGGGTCTAGCCCCTTCCTCAGATTAATAGGATGCCACAGCATAGGTTATCAGAATGTGATCTGTGAGATCGGACAACCAGATTCTGCACACCAGTTGTTGGACCTCAACAGATTACGTGTGGAGATAGGTCATCAGTATGAAAATTCAATTTGGGGCCACACAACCCCTTTCAACTGAAGTGTGCAACACTAATACTTAAAATAACCATCCAGGCAGAGGGGTCAATAAACATTCTGAAAGCAGTTGTCAGGGGTACCCGTTACTAACACCAGTCTTCATAGCTCCAAACTTGGCAGAGGGTACACACTCCGCCTCATAAATGAAAATGTGTGCCAGATTTCTGGTGTAAATGATGGTAAATCTGGCAGGGCTCATTTCATCACGTCCTTTTTGGAAGAGTGGCAGAGGCGGCACAGATTTCAAAAAGTTGCCATTTCTTTTCGTAAAACAAAATTGCAAATTTTTATGCCTTGTATGCCAGAATACTGGTGTGCAAGGCATAATAAATCTTGGCCAATGAGGTACCTCAGGGAAAATGTACGCCAACTCGTAGCTGGCGAGCATTTCTCCCATCATTTACTACAGATGGCTGCCCCCTATACACCTACTTCACACTCCCTTCTTGGGAAAATGTTGAAGGCGGCAGAGATTATAAAAAGTTGCAATTTGTTTGCACAAAACCACATTTTGCGCAAAAAGTGTGACTTTTTATGGCTTGTATGCCAGAAAACTGGCGTACAAGGCATAATAAATCTGCCCCAATGTGTTTAAATGCTGGACTATCAGAAATTCTGAAATGCAGGATGTTGGATTTTTGCATGGATATGTGCATCAGATAGATAGATTGATAGATAGATAGATAGATAGATAGATAGATAGATAGATAGATAGATAGACTGATAGATAGATGTAGATAGATACATGTAGGTAGGTAGGTTGATAGATGGATAGATAGATAGATAGATAGATAGATAGATAGATAGATAGATAGATAGATATGGTTAGAATCTACAAATGAATTAACTACAGGTTAATAAAACTTATTATTAAACAAACTTATGTGGTGCACAGATTTATCTTTCTGCACTTTACCACTCAGACAAATGAAGTAAATCCACTGATTTCACAATATTGATAAGAAACATCTTCCATAGGTACAAAATGATTTTTCATTGTTGACAAAATGATTGGAGATGGAGTGGCACTTGTTATGTAGGAAAAAAACGTCAGCCGGTATTCATTGTTACTAGGCTGGAGAAGCATTACTATGGCAACACGTCTCCATGAAAAAAAGAGATGCACAATACATCATTAAATTGCTTTTAAAATCACTTAAAGGCAAAATAAAGGTCAGTGACTAAGAATTTAAGCTACAGTCTATGGCGGTGGAGGCTTCAGATTGAGACCTTTTTTGGAGAAGTTTGAATATGACTGCTTTTATTCATGGTGGACTTGGTGAACTGTAATTATTCTGGTCAATACGGCGCCTGCAATACTAATGTGTCATGTTAAGTAGAATAAACTTTTTATCAGTAATGCTGCTCTTTCAGTATGATGTGGGTTTATTCAGTTCACACATTTTCTTCTAGTATCCCCTAATTTCACCATACAGCTCATAGCCCATTTCATGTCACAATATTAATCAATATTACAATGGTTTTTAGGTGGGAGCAGAGGCCAGAAGTTTCTTTTGTTACTTTACCCCGATTTTACCAATAAAAATAAAGGTAAAAGAAGAAATGCTAGATTATTTCATGGGCAATTTGGGCAGCTACCCTTGGCCCAAGGCAACTGGTGCCCAATCGTTGCTTAAACCACCCAACAAGTTTTATGTAACCCTGTACAAATAGCCAGGAGGAGGCCTCCAGTTCTGCGATCATCTTCCATCTATCCTTTCAACACAGATGTATGCAAGAGCCATGCAGAAGCTCCAAAGGTCCTTAAACCTGCAGTACTGCATCAGAGACAGAGGACATGAGGTGCTTGATTTTTGTGTCTGTTTCTGTCCATGTGCTCTTACCCTATATATGGCCACTTCACAGCACAGCTTGCACTACTAATCTTAACTTGCACATATGGCCACAACATAGTACCACTTCTCTAATACTGTATATGAGTACTGCACAGTATCACTCCTTTAATCCTGTATACTGTATGTGAGTACTGCACAATACCATTCCTCTAATCCTACATACTGTATATGGGCACTAATCCCATATATTGTATATGGGCACAGCATAGTACTACCCCTCTAACCCTGCATACTTAATACAGGCATTACACCGTACCACTCATCTAATTCTGTATACTATATATGGGCACTGCACAGTACCACTCCTCTAATTATCTCTTGTCCTGTATACTGTATATGAACAACGCACAATACCACTCCTCTACTATATACTGTATATGGTCACTGCACAATATTACTCCATGAATACTGTATATACACACTGCACAGTACCACTTCTCTTATCCTGTATATTGTATATGGGAACTGCACAGTACTACTTGTCTAATCCTATATACTGTATATGGGCACTGCACATAACACTCCTCTAATCCAATATACTGTATATGGGCACTGCACAGTAACACTCCCCTATCCTATATACGGTATATGGGCACTGTACAATAACACTCCTCTAATCCTATATACTGTATATATACACTGCACAGTAACATTCCTCTAATCCTATATACTGTATATGGGAACTGCACAGTAACACTCCTCTAATCCTATATACTGTATATGGGCACTGCACAGTAAAACTTTCCATAATCCTATATACTGTATATGGGCACTGCACAGTACCACTCCTTTAATCCTATATACTGTATATGGGCACTGAACAGTAACACTCCTCTAATCCTATATACTGTATTTGGGCACTGCACATAACACTCCTCTAATCCAATATACTGTATATGGGCACTGCACAGTAACACTCCCCTATCCTATATACTGTATATGGGCACTGTACAGTAACACTCCTCTAATCCTATATACTGTATATACACACTGCACAGTAACATTCCTCTAATCCTATATACTGTATATGGGAACTGCACAGTAACACTCCTCTAATCCTATATACTGTATATGGGCACTGCACAGTAAAACTTCTCTAATCCTATATACTGTATATGGGCATTGTACAGTACCATTCCTCTAATCCTATATACTGTATATGGGCACTGCACAGTAACACTCCTCTAATCCTATATACTGTATATGGGCAGTGCACATAACACTCCTCTAATCCTATATACTGTATATGGGCACTGTACAGTAACACTCCTCTAATCCTATATACTGTATATACACACTGCACAGTAACATTCCTCTAATCCTATATACTGTATATGGGCACTGCACAGTACCACTCCTCTAATCCTATATACTGTATGTGGGCACTGCACACTAACACTCCCCTATCCTATATACTGTATATGGGCACTGCACAGTAACACTCCTCTAATCCTATATACTGTATATGGGCACTGCACAGTAACACTCCTCTAATCCTATATACTGTATATGGACACTCCACGGTAACACTCCTCTATTCCTATATATCCTAATCCGATTCTGCGGAGGCGGCTGTGAGCTGGAGCGGGGATCAGTATGTGAGGCCGCGGGCCGAACCCCACAATCTCTGCTATCATTATACTCCGGGGTCTTTGAAAAACAATGTACTTACTTCTCCTACGCTTCTCCAGGCTTCGGGCCTGTTTGGTGACGTCCCAGACGTCAGCGGATGTCATTTTGCGTCGCGACGCCGGCCCGCATCACATGACGCTGGCCTGGTCCAACATTGAAGAAAGCCGAAGGAGCAGGGAGTGGACCGGAGCAAGGAACAGGTAAGCAACGTTGTTTTTTTATGTTTCTATCCTCCCCTGGGTCTCCGATCATTATACTCTGGAGTCTGAAGAGACCCCAGAGTATAAAAATTGTTCATGGGTGGTCCACAATGGGACATATAATACTGTGTGCAGGGGCCACTATAGGGAATACTACTGTGTGCAGGGGCCACTATGGGGAATACTACTGTGGGCAGGGACCACTATGGGGCAAAATACTCAGTGCAGGGGCCCCTATGGGGCAAAATACTCAGTGCAGGGGCCACTATGGGGAATAATAGTGTGTGCAGGGGCCACTATGGGATATAATACTGTGTGCAGGGGCCACTATGGGGCATGATACTGTGTGCAGGGGCCACTATGGGGCATGATACTGTGTGCAGGGGCCATTATGGGCATGATACTGTGTGCAGGGGCCACTATGGGGCAAAATAGTGTGCGCAGGAATGCGTTTTTTTGGGGGCGGGGGGTTGGAGGGGGCGGTCCGGGGGGGGGGGCGATTGAGGGCAGCGGTTCGGGGGGGGGGGGGGCCTTGTCAAATGTTCACCTTGGGGCCCAGCCATTCCTAGTTACGCCACTGTATATGGACACTGCACAGTAACACTCCCCTATCCTATATACTGTATATGGGCACTGCACATAACTCTCCTCCAATCCTGCATATGGGCACTGTACAGTACCACTCCTCTAATCCTGTATACACTTCTAGAGAGAAATTTAGGCTTTCCCACAATTTGAATGTGGTCTGCTGAATCTATACAGCTTTGGTTGTCTTGTGTTCACACAGAGATGTTTAGCTGACTGAAAAAAAACCTGCTTCAGGTTTTTAAAGCAGATTTTGGAAGCATTTTTCAAACCCATCCTTTGATCTGTTACATGCAAGAGGTTTTTGGAAGCTGAATAACAGAGACATATTTGGAAACTGTAGAATCACCTCTACAAGGTACTGTGATATGTTTATAATGAATTACTCTGTGCTGACACACTCCATTTAATATGCTAGCAAAATTAACTACTATTTCTCCTAATAAGTTTTGTCATTTAGTTCATTAGGGGAAAATACAGGTATTCCAAGAACCCACATTCTACACATATATAGATGATGATGATGCTTGGGGAAGACCCTTCACCTGGACTTTCCCACAGACATGTAAAAATGATATTATCAGATCTTGCTCTCCATTGAATTTGGAAGTGTGGGTTTCACTTTACATAGAACAATGATAGATATCACTGAGCGGCCAGTAAATCGAAACACTGGGATCATAATGGATTAGGTTTATGACTACACTTCATAGTACAATTTAAGTCAGGTTGCACACGACCATGTGCTAACCGCCGGCCGTGAATGAATAGGAGCTGCGGAAGCACGGCCACAAAATTGGACAGAAATTGTACCTGCTCCATATTTTGCGGCCTAGACTGTTGCCCCGTACACGGAACCATGTAATTCACGGTCATGTGTATGGGCCCACAGAAATGAATGGGTCAGTGTGCTACCTGGGAAAAACCCACACAGCACAATGATCTAGCACATGGTCGTGTGCAAGGGGCTTAAAGGGAATGACTTGAAAATGTTGAACATACAGTTAGGTCCAGAAATTTGGACAGTGACACAATCTTCATGATTTGGGCTCTGCAGCCACCACATTGGATTTGCAATGAAACAACTGAGATGCAATTGAAGTATATACTTCAGGTTTAATGCAAGGGGTTGAACAAAAATATCCTGTGAAACATTTAGGAATTGCAACCATTTTTCTACAAAGCCTCCTCATATCAGGGACACCAAAGTAGCTGATTAATTAACATTACCATAAATAAAATGTTCATTTTTAATACTTTGTAGAGAATCCTTTACAGGCAATGACTGCCTGAAGTCTGGAACCCATGGACATCACTAAACACTGGGTTTCCTCTTTTGTTATGCTTTGCCAGGCCTTTACTGTAGCTGTCTTCAGTTGTTATTTGTGGGTCTTTATGCCTGAAGTTTTGTCTTAAGCATGTGAAAGGCATGCTTGATCAGGTTGAGATCTGCTGATTGACTCAGCCATTGCAGAATATTCCACTTTTTTGCCTTAAAAACTCGTAGGTTGCTTTTCCAACACATTTTGGGTCATTGGCTATCTGTACTGTGAATCGCCATCCAATCAACCTTGGTGCTTCTGGTTAGATCTAAGCAGAAAGTATATCCCTGCACACTTCAGAACTCATCCGGCTGCTTCTGTCTTCTGTCACGTCTTCAATAAACACTAGTGACCCAGAGCCATTGGAAGCCATGCATGAACCATACCATCACACTGCCTCCACTTTACAGAGGATATGGTGTGCTTTGGATCATGAGCCATTCCAAGCCTTCTCCATACTTTCTTCTTTGGCTCATTCTGGTACAGGGTGATCCTAGTTTCAGCTATCTAAAGAATGTAGCTCCAGAACTGGGCTTTCTTCTTTAGATTTTTTTTGCAAAGTCTAATCTGGCCTTTCTATTTTTGAGGTTGATATATGGTTTGTGCCTTGTGGTGAACCCTCTGTATTTACTCTCATATAGTCTTAACTTTATGGTAGACTTAGATACTGATACACCTACTTCCTGGAGAATGTTCATCACTTGTGTGGATGTTGTGAAGGGGTTTTTCTTCACCTTGGACCTCCAGGCCTTTTGGAGTTCCCAAGTTCACCCATGTGCTCTTTTTTTACCGGATGATACCAAACTGTTGATTTGGCCACCCCTAACATAATCGCTACCTTTGTGATGAATTTCTACAGGTTTTTTTTGCTTAACAATGGTCTGTTTCACTTCCATTGAGAGCTCCTTGACCACATATTGTGGGTTCACAGCAACAGCTTTTGATCCCTTGAAAAAGAGGCATCTACATATTACAAATATGCAAATATTTTTGGTTAGCTTTTTAAAATTCTGCCATGTTATTATATATGTTTTATAAAATTCCTTGAAATTCTGTAGTCCTGACTCTGGCCACTAAGTTAAATAATATCCTTTTCTGCTTTCTGTAAGAAAATTCTTTGCAGCAGCCACCTCAATTATCAGTACACTGATGAAGTTAAGACACAGAATCCACCAGTCAATAGAGTCTGCTCTAGACCATTGTCTCTATGGCCCATGGTCTATCTCCACCAGAAAGTCACGAACTATTTCTTTAGTGACAAAAGTTGGAAATATAGATAATAACATTGACAATGAAAAACATCACCAAACATTCTTTAACCCCTTCCAGCCACAGTCATTTTTTGTTTTTTGATCTTCATTTTTTATTTTCCTCCTTCCAAAAGCCTTATTTTTTTTACTTTTCCATTCGCAGAAGGCTTATTTTTTGCGGAAAAAACTGTACTTTGTATTGCTACCATTTAATATTCCATACAATGTACTGGAAAGCTGGAAAGGAATTCAGAATGGGGTGGAATTAGAGAAAAACTGTATTTTCACCACTTTCTTATGGCATTTGTTTTTCGCGGTGCTCACTGTGTGGCTAAAATGACATGTTACCTACAGTATATTCTGCGGGTTTGCATGATCATAGTGTTATGTTTTAACACCTTAAAAAAATCCTTTGTATTTCCATATATGGAGCAGCATAAGGTGTCTTTTTTTCATGGGCAGATGTACTTAATACTTATACCATTTTGGGAAATGTATGATGTTTTCATTGCTTTTTATTAAAATTTTTATGTGAGGCAAAACAATGAAAAAAACATTTTTTTTTATTTTTTTCCCCGCTACCGCGTTCACCATATGGTAGACATATTTTTTTTTTATCAGTTTGTAGTTTAGACATTTTCAGATGTGAGGATACCAAAGGTGCTTGTTTTTGTATGTTTATTTATTTTTATATGTATTCTAGGGAAAGGGGGTCATTTAGGAGTCTTGAACATTATTAATACAATGCACTGAAATGCATTGTAAATTGCTATAGTTCTATTACAGGCAGCCTGCCACCTCACAATGTTCTAGATCTCTTCTTGTGGCTAAAACAATCAGTCCATGGTCATGTGATGAGCACACAGGTGAATGGCTCATTACAGCCATAGCACAGTAGTCAAAGCTGTCTAAATCTAAGACTAGTGTGACCGTTCGGGTATTCTGTCACCATTCTGCTTGAAAAATGCAGAGAGAAGAGTCCTGCAAGCCTTATAGTCTATGGGGTCCGCGGCTTTCCACATATGACCACTTTTTAAGCGGATTGGGTTTCCGTTTTTTTGGTCCCCAAGCGGACCCAAAGAACAGAATCTCCAACGCTAGCGTGAACTTAATAAGTACACTGAAATTTCATCTCACCATTCAGGCATACAAAAGGGGTGGGTGATGGCTCCAAATTAAGCTGCTCCATTCTGGGAGAAATGCTCAGTTATTCTCAAATGAACAATAAACAATAAAACACTTCCGCATGAAACATGTAGTTCAGTATTTAGTTTTAGTACATTAGCCTTAAATTTGCTTCTGATAGTGCTGGCACATACCCAACTTTTCCAGGATTGAAACAGCTTGATTTGAAAATAAATGAGTATGTTTTCAAGAATTGAGCAGCTTAGTTTGGAGTCAGCTGATCATAACCCCTTTGTATTCCATTGATAGTATCTAGTATCCATTGGAGATAGTAGTATCTTGCATAGACTACTAAATTGGTCAGAAAGCATCAGATCACAGCTGAAATAAGCTTTCTGAGTAATGTTCCTTTTATTGCACAACATTAATAAGTGAGTGTGTCAATTTTATTTACACCCCATTCATGTTTTTCATGTGCACCCCTGCAATTCTGTCAGATAATACTCAATTTCTTCCAAAAAATGATTGCAATCACAAATGCTTTGGTAATAATATCTTCATTTATTTTGCTTGCAATGAAAAAACACAAAAGAGAATGAAAAAAAAGTCAAATCATTGATCATTTTACACAAAACTCCAAAAATGGGCCAGACAAAAGTATTGGCACCCTCAGCCTAATACTTGGTAGCACAACCTTTAGACAAAATAACTGCGAACAACCGCTTCCGGTAACCATCAATGAGTTTCTTACAATGCTCTGCTGGAATTTTAGACCATTCTTCTTTGGCAAATTTCTCCAGGTCCCTGAGATTTGAAGGGTGCCTTCTCCAAACTGCCATTTTGAGATCTCTCCACAGGTGTTCTATGGGATTCAGGTCTGGACTCATTGCTGGACACTTTAGAAGTCTCCAGTGCTTTCTCTCAAACCATTTTCTAGTGCTTTTTGAAGTGTGTTTTGGGTCATTGTCCTGCTGGAAGACCCATGACCTCTGAGGGAGACCCAGCTTTCTCACACTGGGCCCTACATTATGCTGCAAAATTTGTTGGTAGTCTTCAGACTTCATAATGCCATGCACACGGTCAAGCAGTCCAGTGCCAGAGGCAGCAAATCAACCACAAAACATCAGGGAACCTCCGCCATGTTTGACTGTAGGGACCGTGTTCTTTTCTTTGAAGGCCTCTTTTTTTTTCCTGTAAAGTCTATGTTGATGCCTTTTCCCAAAAAGCTCTACTTTTGTCTCATCTGACCAGAGAACATTCTTCCAAAAAGTTTTTGGCTTTCTCAGGTAAGTTTTGGCAAACTCCAGCCTGGCTTTTTTATGTCTCTGGGTCAGAAGTGGGGTCTTCCTGGGTATCCTACCATAGAGTCCCTTTTCATTCAGACGCCGACGGATAGTATGGGTTGACACTGTTGTACCCTCGGACTGCAGGGCAGCTAGAACTTGTTTGGATGTTAGTCGAGGTTCTTTAGCCACCATCCGCACAATCTTTCGTTGAAATCTTTCGTCAATTTTTCTTTTCCGTCCACACCTAGGGAAGTTAGCCACAGTGCCATGGGCTTTAAACTTCTTGATGACACTGCGCACGGTAGACACAGGAACATTCGGGTCTTTGGAGATGGACTTGTAGCCTTGAGATTGCTCATGCTTCCTCACAATTTTGCTTCTCAAGGCCTCAGACAGTTCTTTGGTCTTCTTTCTTTTCTCCATGCTCAAAGTGGTACACACAAGGACACAGGACAGAGGTTGAGTCAACTTTAATCCATTTCAACTGGCTGCAAGTGTGATTTAGTTATTGCCACCACCTGTTATGTGCTACAGGTAAGTAACAGGTGCTGTTAATTACACAAATTAGAGAAGCATCACATGATTTTTCAAAGGGTGCCAATACTTTTGTCCACCCCCTTTTTTATGTTTGGTGTGGAATTATATCCAATTTGGCTTTTTGACAATTCTTTTTGTGGTTTTCCATTGAAGACAAATTAAATGAAGATATTATTACCAAAGCATTTGTGATTGCAATCATTTTCTGGAAGAAATTGAGTATTATCTGACAGAATTGCAGGGGTGCCAATACTTTTGGCCAGCACTGTATATACAGTCCCACCAAATAACGATGAAAGAGCCCAAAATCATGTGTTTTACTCTTGGTTTCACATCAATATATTACACAACTAGGCCTAGACTAGAAGTAATAAAACCAGCCACGGTACTGTACACAAGTCACTGCAACCCAAACACAACCATAGGGAGCACCAGCCTTTCTTAGTCTTCTCAAAACCAACACATTTCCTAGCTCAAGATGACCCCATAAATCTTGGTCTCAAGAAGGGTTTATGTCTTGTTCCTTGTCACCAGCATCACTCCCCCTCTCATTCTTGGTCCCCAGCATGGTATACTCTTTAAATCTTGAACCTCAGCAAGGTTCCCCTCTCATTCTTGGTCCCCTGTCCAGATTCCCCTTCCACTGCTAACCTTGACCATACAGGTGCATCTCATTAAATTAGATTATCTTTGAAACATTTATTTATTTCAGTAATTGAATTAAAAAAGTGACCTCCTATATTTTCTAGATTCTTTACACACAGTGTGTTCTATTTCAAGTGTTTTATTTCTGTAAATGTTGATTATGGATTACAGGTAAGGAAAACCAAAATCTAAGAAAATTAGAATATTGTAAAAAAGTTCAGTATTGTAAATTCAGTGTGTCACCTGCCAAGGTTTCCTAAGCCTTTAAATGGCCCCTCAGTCTGGTTCAGTAGGACACACAATCATGGAAGACGCTGATTATGAATTGACTTACTGTATCACTGAAATGAATGAACGTTTCAAAGATATTTTAATTTATTGAGATGCACCTGTACTTTCTGACATTTCATAAACCAAAATCTATACTAGAAATTTGCATAAAACTTGTCCCTACTGTAAAATTGGGACTACTGCCACATATGACCAGCACCTCTGTTGCAGATTGCATTCTCCATTGTTCAGCAGTCACGCATTCAGCATGATATGGGCTCCCTGCTCCAGTGTGATGCTGATGACATTTCTCCTCTGCACGTCTCTGACTTATATCAGTTGTCTACAATGCACGGATTTATCACTGATACATCAGGTCCTTCAGTGTGATATACTCTTTGTAGTCGCTCTCTGTAGCATTAAGGCCCCTTGCAGACGACTGTGGGTGAGATCCGTGTGCTATGCTTGTTTTTCGCGGATTGCACACTGACCCATTCATTTCTATGGGTACATGCATACGACCATATTTTTCACTTATCAGTGTGCGAGCTGTGATTCCGCACCGCATCAGATAGAACATATCCTATTCTGTTCAGTATTTGCGGAACGGACTCGCCCATAGAAGCCTATAGGAGTCTAAAAACCTAGGACAGCACACTGACATACTCAGTGTGTCCTCATTGTGCTGTCCGTTTTCACGGTCAAGCTAGGGATATCATTAGATGTCTCCTGTGTTTTTTATGGTGGATCCGCAAACTAGGATGACACACTGATGGCACACTGAAGACACTCTGTCAGTTTTTGCGGACATACTTCACTGATACTGAAGACACACTGAACACACACTGAAGACACACTGAGTACACTCTGTCCGCAAAAACTGAAGACTAATTACTAGGTTTGTGGACCGCAAAATACCCACGGTCGTCTGCAACTAGCCTTAGGGCTGGTTCACATCTGCGTTCGAGTTACCGTTCGGAGAGTTCACTTGGGGACCCCCCTGAATGGAAACCTATACGCATAAAAATCGGTTTACCTGGGAAACCCGAGGACCCCATAGACTATAATGGGGTCCGTGTGGTTTCTGCTCGGTTTCCGCACAAACATTAAGAGAGTGTTATTAAATTTAAAAAAAAACATGAAAAGTGAAAAACAGACACATTTTCTCTCATCTTTTGTTTATATTTTCCCGGATATAAAAAAAAATGAAAACACATGCAAAAATAAAAACAACATAACAATAAAGCCCTATGTGTCACCGAAAAAAGACGCAGAAATTAGTTGAATAACACAAATGATAAAAATGTTATAGTCCTCCAAAACTGCACATACAAAAAACTTGAAAATGTTCCTGGTCTGGAAGGGGGGTAAAGCATCCGGTATGGAAGTGGTTAAACACCATTTTAAGTTCCAGGAAGGACTTGATGGACATATATGTGCAGTACAAAATTTTAAAAAATATATTATAATAAATATTATATTTTTGTTTATGTATAAATAAATTTATCATCTGTCCTTTTATTAAAATGTGCTTCAGAAATAATGTGCACATAATTTAAGCATCATTCTAGGTAATTTGTATATACTCATAACAAAATAAGACCGTGTATTAGTCTTATTCATAGCAAACATTTACCGCTCTGTGAATCACTGACTGTTGCTTGCTGTAAGCATTCTGAATGTAGTAACCTGCACTAAAATGTGTCATTACTCTGAGAAAAAATAAGAAGTTTGGAAGTTACCTTGCTCTAAAGTCATACATACCGGAAAAGTTGGGGGTTTACCTATATAACCACAACCTTTCACTATTAATGTGTAGATCAGACTTCAGACATAAATACATACAAGAGGAAGGGGTGATCTGAGTAATAAAATGTTACCAAAATATGCCTTTAAGAGTACCATAATCAGTGCTGAGTTGTACATTTGCACATATCCACCAGTTCTCCCTGTCATGGACTGGTGGTCCATCTGCTGCACTGGAAAAATAAAAACATGTTTATCTTCCTTCTCACTTCAGACTGTCCCTTTTTCCTGTGTGGTATTTGTAGCTTAATATAGAAAATTGCATTTTATGTTAATTTGCAGCCAACATTTTTGTTTTAAACTAGCTTGCCAAAACAGCCTGAACCCACTGTGCCGAGGTGGAGAATTGGAATAAAACCTACTGAGGAGCAGATTTTCAGGCCAAGAAAGCAAAATAACTGGGCAGAGTTTGGCTACTATTGGGGCAATGGTGACTGGCAAGTAGAGATTAGCACTTTTTTTAACTGATTTAAAAATTACAGTTTTCTTTTTACTAGTCATTGGCATACACTGACTAAGAGATTGTTACATTAAAAGGTGCGGCTTTAAATATGTAATATGTCACTAAAATGAATTGCATTTTTTTCCACATCGTCTTTCATTGCTTTTTAGCTGTATTTTTCTCTGCAGTTTTTCTTCCCTTATTAAATCCTTAGGCCAACTTTTCCAACGATGCAGAAAAGCTGCTGAATTTGTTGCAAATTTTGCTGCAATTTTTTGAGCCAAAGCCAGTAGTGACTTTCACAGAAGGGAAACGTCTAAGAGCTTCCTTTTGTTTTTTCCATTCCTTTTCACGCCACTCCTGACTTTGGCTCAAAAAAACGCAGCAAAATCTGCAACAAAAAATGCTGCATTTACGCAACATGGGGCCTTGGTCTTAGGGAAAACACTTGCATTTCTGCAGCTAAAACTAACATGCTGTGCAGCTCTTTTTTTTCTACAATGTGTGGATGGTATTACCCAGCATTTTTTTTCTGCTGCATTTCTACAACGTGGGTCCTTAGCCTAAAAGTTATATGTATCACAAAAAGGTTACTATAAAAACTACAATTTGTCTAGCAAAATACAATATTTACAGCTACACTGAAAATTAAAAATGATGGGTGAAATTTATCATTAGGGGTCACTTTTGCTGGACCCTGCGTTGGTGTAATTTGCACCAAATTTATCAAATGTCACATAATATTTGATAAATTAAATGCATCTGACACATCTGTCCTAGAACTTAAATTTTTACACCACCCACTGACTAGAATGAATTTGCCACAATTTTTGATAAATCTGGAGTACAGACAGCTATACAGGCTAACCACTCCCACTTTCCCACCCACTTTTCAAAAGTGGAGTGAGTGGTGCAGAAATCAAAAAGTTGCAAACTTTTTACAGAAATGATCTAAAAAATTATAAAATTCTTGCTTTGTGACTTTGTTATGTCAGAATTCTGGAGTGCAGGGTTTGATAAATTTCTGTCATTATGACCACTAGAATCGAGAAGGACAAAAGGTTTTACTGGTCCTGAAGGCTAAAATTAGTTACTAAAGGCTTTAAAACACACTAAAGGCACCAGAGTCATAAACTCTACAAAAAAAAACTAAGAAAAAGAAAACTTTTTTTTCCCCATTTTTACCCCCTTTCCAACATCTGCTGTAATAGTACAATAGATGTCAGTACTATAGCACAGTGGCTCAGTGGTTAGCACTGCAGTCTTGCAGCGCTGGAGTCCTGGGTTCGAATCCTGCCAAGGACAACATCCGCAAGGAGTTTGTATGTTCTCCCTGTGTTTGTGTGGGTTTCCTTCGTGTACTCTGGTTTCCTCCCACACTCCAAAGACATACTGATAGGGAATATAGATTGTGAGCCCTATATGGGACAGTGACTGTCAATGACTGTAAAGTGCTGCGGAATATGATGGTGCTATATAAGTAAGCATAATAAATAATCTCTATGCACACCTGGACATAGATGTACGTCCTAGTGCATGTGACTAACTATGGTGGCTGCTCTGAAGCAGTGCAGCTGCACTAGCTGCTGGGTCTGTGCTGTTTCATACACACCTGGCAGCATTGCCCGTGATCAGAAATTACTCTGATCACGGGCATTTAACACTCAGATGCCGTGGTCAAATGCGACCACGGCATCAGAGTGGTAACTTTCACTTTGTCTATGACAATCGGTAACGGGGAGGACCCTCGCGGGAGCAATCCCGTTGTCATGGCTTCTGAAGGCTCCTGGTCCTACCATAGTAATGTAACTACTGAAGCCTGCAGCAGACTTCAATAGTTACATAGGGATCCAGCCATAGACTGCAATACAGTATATAAAAAAAAAAAAAAAAAAACTAAAAGTTTAAATTACCCACCCTTTCGCTAGATCACATACAGTATAAATATAAACAAATAAAAGTAAACATAAACACATTAGGCATCCCTAAGTCCAAAAATGGCCTAGCTATTAAAGTATAAAAATATTTGTCCCATACAGTAAACGCTGTAGCAGGAAAAAAAAAAATCAAAATGGCTGAATTGGTGTTTTTTCAACAATTTTCCACCCTAAAATATAAATATAAAAAATGGAATAAAAAGTGATCAAAACATAATTTATTCCCCAACATGATATCAATAAAAACTACATATTGCCCCGCAAAAAAATACACCTTACACAGATCCATGTAATTAAATATAAAAATGTTACAAGGGTCAGAATATGGTGATTCCAAGATTTTTTTAAAGAGTTATTAAAACATGAAAAAAACTATATAAATTTGGTATAACTGTGATCGTATTGACCTGGAGAATAAAGCATTTTTACCACAGATTGGAAGCTGTAAAAACAAAACTCGCAAGAAAATGGCGGTACTGCATTTATTTTCAATTCCACCTGAATTCATTCAGAATTTTTTCCCACTTCCCAGGACATTGTACAGAATAATAGATGCTACCATTTTGAAGAACAACTTGTCACGCAAAAATCAAGCCTTTATATGACTACGTAAACAGAAAAATTAGAAAGTCATGGCAATTGGAATGCAGAGAGTAAAAAATGAAAACACAAAAAAGTAAAATGTCTGCGTCATGTAAGAGTTAAATGCCACTCAGCTGCTATGGAGACCCAGCTGCAATGTTCACAGAGTAGTCTCATAGGTAGCCTGTGATGGAATTGAACATTATTGCACTGTAAATGCCCTAACTATAAACATACGAAAATATTTAGCCCATGCAGTGTACGCCATCGTGGGAAAAAAAAAATCTAAATGGTTGAACTGATGTTGTTTTGTCATTTCGCCTCCCCCAAAGAAATTGAATAAAAAGTGATCAAAACTTCAAAAAAAAAAAACATAGTGGCATAGCTAAAAATTACCACTTTTCCTGGAAAAAAAAGGGGATTCAAGAAATATTTCAAAGTTTTGGATTTTGGTTAAGGTTTTAAAACATAGCAAAACGCTATAGATTTGGTATTGCCATAATTGTACTTACCAGCAGACTACCAGTAACAGTAACAAAACCCATAAGAAAATTGCACAAATGCATTTTTTTCTAATTCCACCCCATTCTGAATTTCTCATGAAGTACAATATATCTCACACAAAAATAAGCTCCCATGTAGCTCCTTGAACAGAAACATGAAAAAAGTTGGCCTATGGGAACTAGGGAGTCAAAAATGAAGTGGTGGGAAGGGTTTAATGTGGTAATTGTGGATATAAGTAAATATTAGACACAATGGGGCAGATTTACTAATCCTGCCTTATAGTTACAGAGTAAACTTAACCTAGATAGTTTAGAAGTGCACCAGTTGTATCACAGTGGCTGGTGCATATAGTCTAACTTTTCACCAATTATTTGTTACCACTCTCAGCAGTTTGTCTGTTGTCTCTTCTTCTAATTTCCTGTATTCTTCAACAAGCCGGTGGATGGGCTTTGACTGTTTGAGAGACAGGACACTAGGAAGTACCCCAATAGATATAGACTTTGCCTTTACCATGAGAGCTTATTTATTATGATTACTAATAATCTATAATAATGCTGATAAATAATATGCACCATAAGTGTATATTACATTACACAAATTTGGAGAGAAAAAACAACTTATACATGCTCCCAGGACTGACAACAGTAAACTCAATGTTATCTTTATGTTTACATAGAGAGATAACTGACACTTTCCAAGCCTTTATTAGCAAACTGCAATTAGCTGGCCTGATTTTTCAGACAGTGAGCAGTGATTCACTTCATCCGTCCTGGATCAGATAACAGGCCAGGTGCCTTGACAACAATGTGTAAACAATGGGAGGAATAATTTCACATAGCAGACAAATGAAGCAGCATTTATAAAGCATTTATGTATTTAGGAAAACTCTTGAATTTACATAAACTAGCATTATAGATAGGACCCTTGAGATGGGAATACCCCTTTAAGTCAAGCCCCTTTCCTGGTAAGCCACACATCTTTGTTGGACAAGGCACAACAACTTTCTCAAAAAAATTATAAATGTGGTATAAGGTATGTTATTGATATTTTTTGGTGTAAATTACGGTAGAATTTGGTAACATTTTCATTAGCAAATCTGCCCCATTTATTTCACTTAGTGCTACAGTATAGGCTGGCAAAGAATATTATTTAAATATGCTTAAAACTCTGCAGCAGTTTTTGGCAGATAATACGATGAGAGAATAAGAAACAATAGAGACCTTCTATACTTGTATGCGGAGAACCCCATCTCGTCTGATTTCTGTGATTGATTCTGTTTACTATCAACCTATTCCACTTTGCAGAACCATTTGACTAAAAACAATATATGTAAAAAACTGAAATCTGTTTACCTAGTACTTACTGCATATTGACACTTTCTGGAAATCTAAATCCCATTAAAAGCCATTAGAAGGTTTTTCATATAGTTCTGAAAACACATATGCTGTAGTTAACTTTATTCTTAAAATTATTTTACATAGTTCAACTTTTGTTTTGCTTTGTTTTCTTACTTGACAAAAAATGAAAAAAGAAAGAGGGAAAGAAAGAAAGGGGGGAGAAAAGAGAGGGAAAGTGAAGAGGAAAAACAAGAGCAACAAGGCAAGGGGGGATGATGAATAGCACTATGAGGACTGTTTCAGGGCTACAAAGGTAAGCAATGCCAGTTTGCTACACTGATTTCCTGGTTCAGATCCAGGGACAACATCAGCATGGAGATGGCATGGAAGACAGAAACATTCTAATGGGTCAGTGTTTGGCAATGCAGCCTTGCAGCACTGGTGTTTACTTCATATCCAGGGTTGGCTTTTCCATAAAACTTCAACATTATCTCTATATTTGTTTGTTTTTCTTCCCATACTCCAAATACGTACTGTGTTGTATAATTGACTACCTATGACATTGATCAATTAAGGCTGGCTTCTCAAAAATACAGATTGACTGTATTTCCCGAACTGAGCCCAGAAGCAGACTCCCTGCATTATAGTTATCTATGATGCTATTTATTTTATTTATTTATTATACTTACTTGTATAGTGCCATCATATTCCGCAGCGCTTTACAGACATTGACAGTCAGTGTCCCATATAGGGCTCACAATCTACATTCCCTATCAGTATTTCCTTTGCGTGTGGGAGGAAACCGTAGTACCCGGAGAACATACAAACTCCTTGCAGATGTTGTCCTTGGCAGGATTCGAAACCAGGACTCCAGCACTGCAAGCACTGAGCCACTGTGTTACCCATATGCTAGAATAATTCCCTGCTTTCCCACAGCTCTACTATCCCATACTGTAATCATACTTCATAAAAGACTATGATGCTGGGAGTCTGGGTCTTGGCTCAAGGTTTGGTCCAGGAAATACAGCCAACATCAAGTTTGTATCTAACTGACCAACCCCACTCGTGATAAGTCAGCCAAAGATGCCCATACAAAATAGATGAAAGTCAAATTAACATACAGGACCAGTTAACTATTTAATGTGTATGGGGGTCTTTTAGATCTCACCCAACAGCAGATATGAGGGTAAAAAGTAACAGGCATGTTGCATCTCAACATGTCCAATCCTTTGTTCCCGTAGTAGAAAAGCATCTGACATTCCCCTCTCCTGATTAGGGGGAGAGTTCATGTGTAGAGGTGAGTCAAGAGGAATAGCCTTTGAGTGAATGAATGTTAAGTGGTATGGAGATTAGATTGTTCCATGAGACAAGGGCTGATATGAGTTGTGACTGACAGTGTCTTTATGGTTTTGCAGAATACACTGTTGCTATGTATGGTAAATAAAAAGAAATAAATCTGTGATCATCAACTCACTGCTGACAAATCAGCTGCACAGCAGGTGTTGAACGTATTATTCTTGCACAGGTGACCTCTTTTGTCGATGTCTGTTAATGCTTTTTCATTTCTATTTTTCTAAATATTTTACCATATTTTTCACTACACCCCATCCAATCCTGCAAGACCCCTTCAACAGAAGCAAACAAATAAGTCAGCATAGTTTCCTTCCCTTGCACACTGTATCTTTCCATCTTCATAAATACACAGAGATTTAAATCAAGCGTGCTGTGTACTAGTTACTTTATACCAATGTTTCCCAACCTTTTTCAGACTCTGGGTGGGGGGGTGAAGGAAATTCCTTGGGGCAGCCCTACCAAAGATAAGATAAGATAATGCTTCTTGAAGGCATGCAGTCATCTTCCCAGCCAAAGTGTCGCAGCCCCCTGGTGGACTTCCAAGCTATCCAACTGTAAAGCTAAGTCCTCATGTAGTGGGCCGCAACAAAAAAGTGCTGTAGGAAAAAACGTACCGGAACGCATCGCTGTTTTTCCCGCAGCTTTTCACAGAAAGTCTGCAGAGTTTTCCTCTGCAGACTTTCTACTTCAATTATACCTATAGGGAAACCGCCGGCATTTCTGTAGGTATAATTGACATGCTGCGATTTCCAAAAACGCAGTGGTTCTGGAAATTGCAGCATTTTGGCTGTGTGTATTTTTCTGCAATGTGTGGATGGGTTTCACTAGAATCCCACCCACTTTGCAGGGACTGTAAAACGCAGCGGTTTTTGCTGCGGCCAAACCACAGCTTTTAGAAACATGCAAATAAGGCTCAAATGCAATACAGTATGCCAAAAAGTCCAAGGGCTCCAGCTGGGAAATGTCAGGTGCATGTGCAGGAATTCCATTGTCAAGAAGTGTCATAACTTTAGGACAGGAAGAGAATATCAATCAAGTGTACAGGGGACAAAATTCAGACCTGGAGATAGAGTCCCTGGAGGATCTGACATTCCCCCATTCCACTTGAGCCTCATTTGCTTATTATTAAAAACAGCTTTTTCAAGGAAATGGCACATCTATTGGACTATCTAAAGGCATGATGGTGCTGAGCATAATGTCTCCTACAATGCACTGTGGCTGGTTAGATATTGAGTTTCCTGGTGACAGACTCCCTTTATGTAATTAGACTATACTAAAATAAGACTATATCCCAAAAGGGATAGGACATTAATCACATCAGAGACCTTTATCTGTGAACAGTCGTCTTTGGAGTTGTTCCTTCTCATCAGTACAGAGTAGATTCGATGACGCTAGTCTGTAAGGCCCGCCTTTCTGACAGTAGAGAGATAAATGGCGCTGTAACTGACGGCACCGATATGTCCAGCACTGGGGCGCAAATCTAGAAAGCTGAGAGTGCGCAGAATTCAGTCAGCTTTCTAGTGGTATATAATACCGCACATCTCTGAGGACATGACAGGTCCTCTTTAACCGACTGTCAAAAAATAGGACATGTCTTATTTTTGCATGTTTTCACAGATCTCTCAAAAGACTCAAATCTATAAGGGATCCATGAAAACCGGTGCCACACAGATGCAAAGCGGGCACAAAAAATGTTCCTTTTTCACACCGTTTTGCGCCTCAGTTGCCTGAATAAAGCCTTAGGTTGTCTAGATGATGAGACTAACAAAGCAACTATAATATCAATGTTCAGAATGCTACTACTGCAGTTTAGTCGTAACTTCTGGACATCCCCATGTCACAGTCACATCCTTCCTTACTTAGATCATTATTTCATTTAGCTGGAAAATCTAGCTTTTTTTTTTTATAAAGTAGAAAATCAAGTTCACATGAATAAAGCTGAAACATTCTGCAGCTGTAGACTGTCATTTTCTAAACGTACAGATATCCTAATAGCATTGTCAAGTCTGTTACCATGGAAACATTACAGAATATTAAAAAAAAAAAACCTTTAAAATAGCCATGTATGTATTTGTACAAAGGGTCAAATGCTTCAAAAGACTGCAGGACTTGCCATGTGTTACATTCGGCTCTGGTTTCTTCCCCTTTAATGAGCAAGCAGTTAAGAATTACAAGTATGCACCTTGTGTTTGCTGTGACATACCAGTCCAGGGAACTCACAGCTTGCATCTAATTGGTCTTGCTTCCATTAGCTCTCATTGGTTGCCCTAATTACACTCCCAGGTCAGTCTAGGTTAGCTGCTTGTCTGCTGCTCTCAGTGTCCTTGATACACTTTTCCATATGTTAGGTCTGCCTCGGCTGTGATACATGTATACTTACTCCTCATTTCACTCTGCTTGGTATTTCAACAACTGATTCCTCTGACTGATTTCCTGGCATTACTTTGCAGCTTGCGGTTTTCACCTTTCCTCTCTTTATTTTCGGCTCTTCTCAGAAACTTCAGTAAGATTTATATGTATTGTTGTAGAGACAAGCATCTATTACTGAGCCTACATCTTTCAATCAGTTAGTAAAGATGGTTACTACATGGCGTGGGGGAGATGGATTTTTTTTTTTTTTTGTAGGTGCAAAAGCTTGTATTATTAGGCTTTTTACTTTGCCCAAAATAGAAAGGGGGTTTGCTTAGAGATGGAGAAAGTACTGTGTACTTTACAAACCAGTCACACCATTCCAAGAGGAAAGAAACTTTCACAGACTTTTGTAGAAAATTACCATTACTCAAGAACTTAGTTGACTACCTGGATCCTGGATTTGACCAACTCTAGGTTAGTCCCTTTAAAATACAGTGAAACCATTTTGAGAACACCCAAAATTGCATTAAAAAATGGTCTTCCAGGAAAGAGGGCTAGTCTTCATAAAGAAAATGTCAGTGTGCACAATAAATGGTGGATCTGAAAATATGTCATGAAATCTTTGAGAAGTGGTCTTCTCAAAAAGGTGGTCTTGTGGGAATTTTAACTATATTTTTCATTTTCTGGTTTGTCCTCTAATTTAGATTCTAGTATTTTTGGTGTTGCTTAAAGTTAGGGGTCATATCATAAGTTAGATGGGATACTATGTCTTATTAAGGAGACATCAACTTATGGTGTACATGGACTTATTAGTCTATGCATGCCCTACTAATAATTCTGGGAAAAGAATATGTAAATAAGACCTTGGTAGAAAGGGAAAACTTACTCTAGCGCCATCTTTTGTAAGGTAGCTCCCAATAGATCAATTCCTGGCTTTCCTGAAACCTAGTAGCGTTATCTGGGAATAATAGCCAAACCAGAATATCTCATCCAAAAGAAAGAGTAACACATCTGCAAACAGCTGCTTCAAGGTTATCGCTTCTCATCAGTGCAAAGCAGGGTACTGGGGGAGAGGTCATAGATGCCTGTGTTTTTCATTTTTGCCTCTCCCATAAAATTCTATGGGAAAAATGCTGTGTTTATACAGGTGAAATTAACATGCTGAATTTTTCAGCTGCCTTTTCCGCAATGAGTTGATGAGATTAAATGAAATGTCATTCACTTTGCTAGGAGTGTAAGATGCTGTGTTGTTTATTCACTGCATTTCCGCAGAAGCCAATAACTTTGCATTTCCACAAAGTGTGACCTCTGCCTAAAGCTAAATTAGTCCTTGCAGATTTATAAGGGCTTTCCTTGGATTTAGATATTGATGACCTACTCTTTTAGTTAGTTGGACCAATATTAGATTGGTCCAACTAGCGACATCCCCACAGTCAGCTAATATCAGGAGCCATGGCCATGTGATTCAAGTCAACGGGGTACGTGCTGCAGTAATCAGTAACAGCCACTACACAGTAGATAAAGCTGTTTGCTTCCTGCTCTGTACTCTATGCTGATATTATGCTAGTTGTGGCAGCCATAATATCATCTGATCAGGGAGAATCCTGGGTGTTGGACCCCTTCCAATCTGATACTTGTGAACTCTACTAAGGATGGGTCATTAATAACTAATTCCCAGGAAAACACTTCAAGGTGTCCATACACTTTAGATTGTCAAATCTAATGTGTATGTCCTTCTGACTCTTTTCTGAAAGCAGATATTTGGTCAAAGATCTAGCTTTTATTCTCAGGAGAGATAAGCCATCCCCAGAGGTGTCTGACTGCAGCTTATTCCCCTCTTTCATTTAAAGAGGACCTTTCATGTCCTTATGTATATGCTGTTTTACATACCGCTAGAAAGCTGACAGCGTGCTGAATTCAGCGCACTGCCGGCTTTCCTGGTATGTGCCCCGGGGCTGGAGATATCGGCGGTGTAAGTTTCACGGTTTACTGTCAGAAAGGCGTTCTTGACAGTCTAGCCGCGCTGTGAGGAACGTCCTCCCTGACTGTTCTCGTTCATAGACTTGTACTGGGGGGGGGGCGTTCCTCACAGCTCAGCGTCATCGCTGGGCTGTGAGGAACGCCCCCTCTCTCTGTACTCGTCTATTGCGCTGTACTGTCAGAGGGGGCGTTCCTTACTGGCCGGCGATAAACGAGAACAGTCAGGAAGGGCGTTCCTCACAGCGCAGCTAGACTGTCAGGAACGCCTTTCTGACAGTAAACTGTGAAACTTACACCGCCGATATCTCCAGCCCCGGGGCACATACCAGGAAAGCCGGCAGTGTGCTGAATTCAGCACGCTGTCGGCTTTCTAGCGGTATGTAAAACCGCACGTGCCTGAGGACATGAAAGGTCCTCTTTAAGAGCACACAGGCTTAGCTGAACATGCATGTGTATAAGAGGCTGGTTTGGCCAAAAGCTCTAATGTGCCAGCCAACCACCGGACATCAAGACTTGAGACAGCTGTAATATAGCCATAAGACCTGGATCCACTGCATATTTAATGAACTAACCTAGATTACCATTGAGCCCAGTAATCAAAATTTCGTTCAGTAAAATCACATGAGATGGGGAGTGGGACCAGGTTTTGTGTAGGAAAATAGACATTAAAATGCAGTCTTATAAGTCTTCCATTTAAAATGTAGCAGAATATATTTGACAGTGGATTCCATTTAGTGCAATAGGATTTTAAACAGACATTTTCCCATCACTTTGCATCCTTTCAGTTGGAAATAACAGCATGGTGTGCTATTAGGCTCTTTTTGTTCCTTTATTTTTATTAAGATAAGTGGAACAATGGGCCAAACTAAATTTCCAATGAATGTGTAATAAGAGTTGCGAAATATTTTTTTTTTCTTCATTTTATTACCTGAGAAACATTTATGAATTTTGTTTAATAAAACAATATTTAAAACAAAACTTGAGGAAATGTTTTCTGACACTTCAGTAGTATAACTACTACCTCATGCCACCCCTAGCTACAAAATATTTGCTGCAAGCAGTGAACCAAGTAGTAAAAATGTGGTAGAACATAGGTAGAATGAATTCTGGGTAAATAAGCAATCCAAGTTAAAAATTTCCAGTTGGAAAAACAACTATCCTGTGAAAACAGGTTAAAGGGGCTGATCTAATATGTTTTACAATAATGCCTAGAAGAACAACATAAATAACTCAACTTATAGGAAAGGCCTTTAGGTTAAGGTCCCACACAGTGAATTGCTGCAAAAATAACGCTGCGGAAAAGTGAGTTTTCCTCTGCCGAGTTTTTGCCTCTATTATACCTATATGGGAAATGCCAGGTATAACTGACATGCTGCGATTTACAATAACACAAATGTTTTTGAAATCGCAGCATTTCTGTGGCGAATCTTTATCTGTCATGTGTGGATAGGATAAGCCAGAATCCCATCCACTTTGCAGGTAATGTAAAACACAGCATTTATGCAACGTGGGGCCCCAGCCTTAAACTTGCCAAGTCAAGCAAAACCATGTCAGTTCCAAACCAGAATACGTCCCTTCATTTTTTTTGCCTTTGAAACTGCACACACTAAAATAAAGAGAGTGTTTGGGAAAGCAAAGAACAAGCATCATAGGATTTTTCCAAAGAGTTTAAGAACCCTTCTCATAGAGTTTCCAAAGCTTCAAGCTAACACAAGGTCTAAAAATAACAGTTAACACATGAATAATTGTAATCTCAAGGGTTTCTACAACTTTTTTTTATAACAAAAAAAGAATAAAGCATTTGCTCAAAAATATTCATAGCTGAGTCTAATGCTTTATCAAAAGTTATAGCTTAGATGAATCATAGAGTTCTCAACATGCTGAAAAATTTAAAACTTCCCCAATCACTTAGCTAAATGTTCAATTGTGTCAATAAAGGAGGAAAACAAGCAAGAGTAAGCTTTACTCTCTGAAAATACCATATATTTTTATATATCTGAAAGTTTTAGCTAATAGACATCCAATATATTGTCTACTTAGCGTCAAAATGATGAAAAAGTTCTGCCAACTTTGACTTTTTGAAGATGCTAGCAGATAGCAATCCCATGTAGCCAGTAAGAGACATTGAGGCACACACTGTGCCAGCATCAAGTAGCCATCATCATATCCAAAGTGGTCATTGGGGAATTTTTCCCTCACTGATAAAATGGTGGCATTGAAGGGTTCAAAAAACCACCAGTGGGCTCAAGCTGTTTAAAACAAGGAAGGACCCTGCCAAATAATTCCAAATATCTCAGCTTCTTGGCCACCAGGATTTGACTATCAGTACTAGGGTTTACTCATATGAAGAGTGCCACAAGGTATATGTAACTGTGCGCCCATACAGTTGCATATATTAAGGTGTGCCCATTGTTAAATAAGGAAATAAAGGTTTAATACCCTTTTCAATCAGTTAAAGGACTTCCAAGATATTACAATGTACTGTACTCAAGGCAAGCATATGCAAAAAAATCATACCCTTTGGCATGTTTAGGTAATATCTAGTCTACAGTATATATCAGTATGTATCAGTAATATCTACAGTCTACAGTATATATCAAATCTCCTGTACGTGACAAATGTGGTACAAGCAGGACCTCATGTTTTATGAGATCATCCTGATTTTTGTGACAATTGTGAAAAATCAAATGTTTATAAGAGCAGACCAATGTGTCTAGTGAAGAAAAAAGGCTTACATGTTGGATTTTACCTGTTTAATACTTTGTTTACTATGAATATAAGTGACATAAGTGGCTGCCATTCTCTTTCTACTCTGTATTGAGACAACCTTGATCAAGACAGTAACAGCACTGTGTGCAATTAAGTTCATTAAAAGGAAGAAATGATGGAGAAATGCACAGAAGTGTAAACAGCCCTATTAGGGTATATAGACGTCATAGCAAGGAGTCTCTCAATAGCCCTTCTGTAAGAGCGTCTCCCATTCTGGGAAACTTGAGTTGACCATGTTATATGGTCAGTTATTCATCTGAAACGTCACCATGAAATTCTACATATTCCACGTAGTGCTGGCCACAGCATCACACTGCAAAATCAGCAGTTTTACAGTTTTACAGCTGTTTGCAGGGGGTGCCAGGAACAGGACCCAGGTCGATCAGCTCCATTCTGAAGGGGGTTGTTTCTGAGGGTACAACTCATTTAACAGTCACCATAAATAAATGTGTACTAAATGCAAAATGTTCCAACGGTTTTAAGGACAAAACAACAGTGTCATAGTCAACATTTTGTCTCAGTAGCATCTGCAAAGCATGTATAAACAACAACAAACCCACAAATGGCACCACTCTTTAGATGAAGAGGTCTTCTGTGGGTCGGCCATGTTCTAGAATGTGAGGCAGATGATCAAGTTGCAAATAATAAGTTTATCTTCAGCTTTATTTTTTCCATTTAGATGTGGGAGTGATCTAGTAGTCATATGCACATCTCCTGACTGAAGAGACATTCTGCCAAATGCGTTCTGCTGACAGATTTGGAAAAATTACAGATCTATAGTTGAGTCATGATTAATGCTAAAGGCAGCAATCCAGACAACAGACTAGTTGGAAAATATTACTTAGCAGTTCCCTAAAAACATATGAAACATTCACTACAGGTGAATCTATTGTTTAATAAAATATTTACATAAATTATTTTCTAGCCTTTCTGTGGATGATTGATCTTCACCATTGCGGGCGCAGGTATGTCCGATGTCAGGGAAATGCCTAAATGCTATTTTTTTAAACATAGTCTCCTTAGAAATAGAAATATTAACAACCAGGGGCAATCTTAAAGGAGGTGCAGACACTGTAGTCACACCTTAGTACAAGGGTCTAAGGGTTTCCAATCTACCATCAGCAACATAAAAGTGTTCTAAATTACATGTAATGATCAAGAAGCCCAATTACAATTTGGCTGTGGGATTCAAGTGCCCTCAAATAAGATTTCTGCTCTCATCAGAATCTATAAAATGAAAGAACCTGTAAAATTTAGGGGAACTTCCTGCTTACATATTTATCCTGAAATTCAGAATAAAGCTGTGAAAGCTGTTTAAAGGGATTGCTCAACTTTTACTTTAAAAAGGAGATAGAATGGCATAAAAACAAAAGTAATATCTCACGGATCACCTGCCTCTTCTGTTTTATTCCCAGGTCAGTTTTGGTTTTTATTTTCTGGTCCCTATTGACACATAGGGAATGACCACTTAGGCCTGGTTCACATCTGCGTTCGGGTTTCCGTTCAGGGAGTTCACTTGGGGACCCCCCCCAAATAGAAACCTATACACATAAAAAAGTGGTTTACCTGGGAAACCGTGTGGTTTCCGCATGAAGCAAGCGGAGAGGAAAGTGTTGCAAGTCCCCAAGCGGACTCCCCGAACGGAAGCCCGAACGCAGATGTGAACCGGGCCTTAGCCAATCACTGCCCGTAGCCATGACCGCCATTGATTGCCTGAACGGTTATTTCCTGTGTGTCACAAGGTAACAGGAAATGGAAACTAGCTGGGATTCCGGAAGCTTTGGAGCAGGTGCAGCAGGGGAATTGTGAGGTATCACATCTTTGTTTTGTTTTTTTAAGTTGCAAATCAGTGGGGGTCTGACCACTAGGACTGCCACTGATTCTGAGACAAGAGATGTTTTGCTCCCCAGTCGAATGGTGGCTGGAAAGCCACTCCTCCATTTATTTTGTGACCTCTGGACATAACGGAGTGCTGGACTTTAGCTATCTCCTGCGGTCCCACTGAAATGAAAGGAGGTGGGGAGCGCTTTTCCCAAATGATTGAACCTCACATATCTGCAGCTTATCCCAAACCCTAAAGATAAGTTGTAAAATTAAACAGTACATGATTTTGAGCCTAATACAACAACTACAAACATTTGTAATGCTCTTTTCTCACAATATACTCAAAGCGCAGTTCAGTGATTAACTAAACAGTATTTTGCAAACAAAAGTATATATCTGGGGATACATTTTAAAGGATATCTAAATGTGAAATTTAATGTAAATATCCAAGTAATATCCAAGTAGTTATTAATAAATCACCATATCTTTCCAATTCAGAATACTAGAATGAACTCATGATACTAAAATAATAACAAACAGCTCGAATGATACTTCAGTGACCAGCAACACATGAGAAATGCAGCACATCTAAAAAAAAAAAATCCACAGCCTCAGCACCATACAGTTGCAAGTGACAAAATATTATCTGTCCACTATTGGATATTCCTACATATAGTAGTATTTGAACAGAAAGAGACATTGATATGAAGTCAGTGTCCTAATAAACTGAACCAGAATATTGGCAGACCCCTAGAAACCCCACAAATCTTCAGCATTTACATAATAGCCTCTAATAATATGGGACTTAAATACAGTTTAACATACTCATAAGTATTAATATTGTCCCTAAACTATTTAATGTTGTCTACAACATGGTCCATATACAATAAAGGTGGGCAAATGCTAAAAGTTTTCACCCAATTCAGAATGGGTTCTTCAATAGCACCTTAAGGTATTTAACAATTATTCACATTTCTAAATACAATTCTTCATATTATGTTTGTATACAATGTTTACAAGATATGTCAAAATATAATAGGTCAGACACACCACTTGTATTGATCCCACCACATGGACCTCCTTTGCTGTTTCACTTCTGTATACACTAGCCCCCTGGTCACTGTAGATCAGTGGTTTTTAACCTTTTCAAACAAAGTACCCCCCCCCCCCCGGAAGAAAACATCCCTACCAAGTACCCCTAAAGTAGCGATCACTTATAAATGTTAATAAAATAAGGCTTCGTTTGGAGTCTTTGTTAACAATTATATAATGGCCCCCTCAGTGCCCCCGCAATCAGTAGAATGTCCACGTCAGTGCCCTCATACTCAGTATAATGGCCCCATTGGTGCCCCCACATGTAGTATAATGACTCTCACTCACGCAATCAATGGATTTGTGGAGGCACAGGCAGGACAAAGATATCATACATCATCCACAACTGTTGCTGGAAAGAGTTGAGACACTGTCCCAATGCACATCTTGTACATCCGGTTAGCCAAAGTCACTGAAATTGGTTACATTCAGCCAATATTCAACAAAAATGTATGACAGCATTAATCTTTAGAAAAGATCAGGTCTTAGTGAAAAGTTGTACCTATAACAGGTTCAGAATACTGGTATACTCCACCTAAAGCCAACCTATCTATAGAAAACAACTTATACTACTAATATTTCATTCTTCTTTATCAAGAAGCATAGACTACTGGGTTGTAGTATGCTTGTAACTTTATACAGAGCTAGTTGCTAGGGAACTTTCAGTTAAGGAGGAAATTTAGTTAACCCACTAAGAAGGTGTGTGTTAGACATGGGTCCCTCTTTGAAATGCTTGGGAGAATTTTTTACGTGTCTTTCCCCAGGTTATTATCTCATTTGGTTGATACATTGGACCAGTGATGATTAACCAAAAAATAACCTGCTTATTGCCCTTTGAGCCTCAGTTCCTGTTTGGTAAGCAGCTTATAAAGATAATAAAGTCCTTGCATAAAGATTCAGGACACATTTTCCCTAATTGTCTGGATGCAATAAGGTTCTTTATTTGTCAAGGAGCAAGAGAAGTTATTTAGGCTCAAATGACAGGAACATACCGTAGTTTTCGGACTATAAGACGCACCGGACTATAAGGGATAATATATGGGAGTTGTAGCTTTGTAACAGCTGCAAGGCCACACTGACAGGTGGCGCTGCCGCTGTACGGGGAGGCATAGGGCATCTTTTTTTGGCAGAGCCAGATATTCTTTCTAGTTATACCATTTTGGGGAATGTCTATTGCTTAGATCACTTTTTATTCAAATCAAAGGTGAAACAGTAAAAAAAACGGCAGTTCGGCACTTTTGATTTTTTTTTCCCGCTATGACATTCACCGTACAGGAAAAATATTTTTATAGTTTGTATACCTAATGTGTATGTGTTTCACAGTCATTTTCTACTTTTATACGTATTCTAGGGAAAGGGGGTGATTTAGAACTTTTATTTATTTTACTATTTTATTAGTTAGGAGGCTTGAACCTGCAATCATTTGATTGCAAGTCCCCTAGACTGCAATACAAGTGTACTGCAGTCTATGGGAGATTCTGTACAATGCTATTGCGGCTGGTCACAGACCAGCCCAGCCGCAATAGTAATTCCTATGACAGGCCTGGGAGCCTTCATAACACTCCCGGCTGTCATAGGAACGGGACCTTGCCGCACAGGAGCCGGCCTGCAACTTCAAAGGTACAGTGCCGATGGGGACCGTCCCCTGGGGTAGTTTTTACACTTTGAGGGGGAAGCTTTGAAGTAGTAATGCCCGCGGTCAGAGTGGACTCTGACTGCGGGCATTAGCTCTGGGTCTGCGCTGTACATTACAGCGGGAGACCCGCTTGCAACAGAGCGGCCGCCATCTTCTTTACAGACCCGGCATCCGCCGTAATAGCACGGCAGATGCCGGGATGGATTCACTAAGACACCCGCTCCTCCGATCCCAGGGCCCGCACATCGCCCCAATCCTTCCGCTGGAGGAAGCCCCACTACAGGAAGCCGGTGGCAGCAGGAGTGGGGCGATGCTGCGACCCCGCTCCTCTGCCCCCCCCCCCAACACCCACATTCGGACCATAAGACGCACCCCCATTTTCCTCTCAAATTTGGGGGAAAAAAAGTGCGTCTCATAGTCCGAAAAACACGGTAAGTTCACAGGATAGTAAACTGGAAATGTCCAAAAATCATCTCTTCTTAAAACTAACAAAATAGATTCTGATATCATACACATCTTCCATTCTGTGTAACGTTGAATATGAATATCTTCTTATATATATTATATATAGACAAATCTATTACACTCTCCTTCTAAAGAATGTTGAAAAAGGTTACTGTCATTAATTTCATTTCTGTCCACCAAAACTACAATCCATGGATAGTCCCAGGTTCTTTAAGATGTGGCTAAGACAAGTACTTTGACAAATTCATATTTAATGGTTCTATAATCAGTCCTCCAACAATATTGGGACAGGGATCTTTGTCATCTGAACCAGCCAACCTTTATTCTGCAAGACAACTACAAAGTTGGTAGCCGGAAAACATAACACAGTCTATGGTTAGGGAACTCTCTCCAAGTTTGTCTTCCAGTGCTCAAGAACTAAAACATTGTGAGTTTTACTTCACTTTTGACCAGTGATCCCATTGGTCAACATAAAGATTAAAAATTTTCCACCATATGCTACATCAACAAATGGGGGGACAAACTTAGAAAGGAAAACATGAATTAACTTCTAGTGGGGCAAGATTCATCTAATGAGCCTCTATATATTTCTATTTTAGTGGGCAATTCATCACAGATATTCTGAGTTACTAATCCCTGCAACTGGAGAAATGGTAACAGAATGCTATATGGTGTTTTAAAAATGGGGGACAAGTTGGGTCAGCGGGGCATAGATCTTACTACTACCTGAAGGAATTCCAAATTGTTCCAATTACTTTGTGAACAAAGAAAATCTTAAGAACTGTAAGTATTAAATTTGGATCAGGAAAGGAGAATATCACTTTTCTTCTTTTCCTCTCAGCCAGAAATCCTTGAGGAAAATCAGGGCGGACAATTTGTCAGTCACTGCCTTAAAGAGGTTGTCCGGGCAAAATAAATATTTTTAAAATAGGCCAAGGGCGGTGAAAAAAAAAAATCATACTCACCTGTCCCCATTGTTCGGCGTCCTCCCAGCATGGTCCGGTCCTGCTGCTCTGGTATCTTCTCAAAGTGAAACTGCTCGCTGGCTGTGATGTCCCGGATCCCTTCTGTTGAAGCCACTGATTGGCCTCAGCGGCCTCAAGAAGAGGCCCAGGGATGTCACAGATAGTGACGTGACATGCCCTTTGTGGAGACCGCTAACTGGCCTCATTGGTCACGTGCGGCGGGGACGTCCGCTAGAAGACAAAAACAGACGCGGAGGACCAGACCGTGCTGGAAGGAACCGGAGCACAGAGGTAAGGTGAGTATGAATTTATTTTTATTTTTTTCACCGCCCCAGCCGATTAAATATTTTTGCCTGGACAATTCCTTTAAGGTCCTAAAGAGACTCAGGACTTGGTAGACTTTACAAGCGGAGTATTTTAGGCTGCTTCTGGCCAAAAATAGGCTTTCTTTTTCAGGGTTCTTTCTAATCTGGCCAGACTATTGCATGCAGTTTATTAGATTAAATCTATCCAAGAACATTGGAATCCGCACTAGTGGCTCCTACCTCCCTGCAGACTCTCTTGTGGCCCCCTGGTCCATGTCTCACACTCTTCCAGCAGCTGCTAAAGTGTCTGACTACATGTTGCAGTTATGGCGAAGGATCCGCTTTCAATATGGATTGCAAAGCCCGATTTCACCACTAATACAATTATTTGATAATCTTCGTTTTGCCCCTGACCTTTCACCTGAGGTGTATGTTTGGTGGAGACACGCTCGGTTTTGCTGTCTTCATGATTTCCTCTGTAACCGGCGGGTCTTCACCAAAGACTATTTTACTAGTACATTTTCCCCGCCTCCCTCAGAGGCTTTTCGGACTGCCCAGGTATTCCATTTCTTACGTTCACTCACACCGCTCAATCCGAAAGATTGTGTTGGTCAGGGCAACTGATAGAGGCTACCCTTCATTCATCTAGGGTTTACTTAATGCCCCACCTCCTGATGGTAAGCTTGGCTTTATGTCGGCCTGGGAGTGAGACCTGGATACTACCCTAACCCCTACCCAATGGGTTGACTGCTGCACATCCATTTGCAAAGGTAATTGGCAGGTCATCCTCATGGTGTCCTTCCTAAAAGTACTTCATAAGACCTATTTGGTCCCCCATCGACTCCATAACTTCTTTCCTACAGTATCTCCCCTTTGCTTCAGGGGCTGTAATGCCTTGGGTACTACACTCCATGTGTGATGGTCCTGCCCTCATGCCCGACGCTATTGGCTGGCTATCCATAGGATTGCGCAATGGTTTTTTGGTCTCTCCCATTCCAGGACCTCTTATTTCTTCTCAATCTTAAAAACCTTTTCTCTCAGTGACTGCAGGTCTCAAACGGATTGATACCATTATGCATTATGAGAAGATCAATTCCACCATTTCTGATACCCGTCCCATCTTTGATAAGGTATGGACACCTTGGGTTGAAAGGTCTCTTATCCCAGGACTCCCATATTGTCTCCAACTCTAGCCATTTGATTGGACTGAGTTTTCATTCCCTTTACTCCTCCCCTTAGGCAGATCCTTAGCATTTAATTTCTGATAAGCTTGTACATTGTGGTGCTACCCTTTCTCCCTTCTCCTCTCTTCCATTCTCCCCCATCTCAGGTTGTATTCTATGGTTTTATTTTCCGCCTGTTTCCACCTTGTATTTTATATATTTCTCCTTGACATATGTGATGCTGTACGCATTGTACCTGCATCTTGCTTGCTACACCGTTTACTATGTTTTTTGTTCTTTACTGTTGCCATAATTCAATAAATATCTTTGAAACTAAATCTATCCAAGGGTGTTGTGTCCTAAAATATTCAACAGACAAAATATTCGACTGACAAAAAATTGCTATGTTTTTGTCGGTACATAGACAGTCCACCTAAAAAGTCTTCAACATAATATTTTCTTCATGGTGCAAAAATGGTCTCTATACTGATAGTCCTACTACAATTCTAAAGTATAAGGGCATGTTCACACAGTATTTAATTTGAGGCAAAAATAATCTGGCTTCAAACGCAACACTAAATTCGGATGTGGATTTCACATTACACATGTCAAAAATTGAAGCAAAAATCACACCAAATGCACATGATCCATTTTTTTTCAAAATAGTGCTGATTTTTAAAAAACGCTGTGAATCCTTTTTGATTTGGATTGTTTTTCAAACAGATTCTGACGCAGGAAAACGCTGTCTATGAACAAACCCTAACAATACACTACTAGAAGCACACAAACAGATAAACAAGAGTTTCTTTAAATGGCTTAAAACTCTAATGTCTAACATTAGAAAACCATGTCACACTTATGTTATGGGGCTGAAACATCTGACCGAACCAACTACAGTTCATCTAATTCTGGAATCTAAAACAGAGTCAATTGCCTCAGCTGAAAGTCTTGGGAAACTATAATTCTTTTCTTCCACAGGGACTTACAGATTTTCTGGATTGCCTTCTGTCTAGGTCAGCTTCAGCAGACATTTGATATCATTTTCCCCAACCCCTGATCTAGACCAATAGTTTTCTGTTATTTTCCCCATGCCACCTCTACCTTTAGTTTTAGAAAATAATATTCCAGCCTCTGTCCACCCTCTTTATTGTACAAATCACTAGAAAATCCAAAGGGTGAACAATTAAAACATATCTTTTAATAATACCATTTAAGGCTTACGCTCCATGTTGCAGAAAAGCTGTTTTTTTTTTTTTGTTGTAGAGTTGCTACATTTTTTTTTAGCCAAACCCAGAAGTGATAACAAAAAGAATGGGAAATATCTAGGAAGCTCTTATACTTCTCCATTTTTCTTAATCAACTCCTGGCTTTGGCTCAAAAAAACACAGCAAAATCTGCAACAAAATAAGCCAATGCCACAGTGATCCACGAGAGGCACCAATATAAATACCAAAAGTCTAACAAAAAAACAATAAAAAGTCACTGATTCCAGGTCACAGTCTTAGAAGTACCAGAGATGGTGATGTAGAATCAGTTGGGCAGATTTATTATGGCCAGTTCTCTGGAGTATGAGGTATAAAAAAGTCACAATTTTTTTTACACAAAAACGTGGCTTTGTGTAAAAAATTGCGACTTTTTAAAACTCTGTGCCTCCTTTGCCACTTTCCTGAAAAGGGGCTGTAGTGGGAGTATGCAGGGGGTGGGCCCATCAGCCCTGCCAAACTTATCATTTATCATTTACTGGGTCCAACAGTGTGTAGTTCGTGTTGGATTTACAAATCGCTAGCAGTAGTTCTATTAACCATAAGTACTACGAAGTAGTATATATATATATATATATATCCGAATATATATATATATATATATATATATATATATATATATATACAGTGGGGGAAAAAAGGATTTAGTCAGCCACCAATTGTGCAAGTTCTCCTACTTAAAAAGATGAGAGAGGCCTGTAATTGTCGTCATAGGTAGACCTCAACTATGAGAGACAAAATGAGAAAACACATCCAGAAAATCACATTATCTGATTTTTAATGAATTTATTTGCAAATTATGGTGGAAAATAAGTATTTGGTCAATAACAAAAGTTCATCGCAATACTTTGTTATATATCCTTTGTTGGCAATGACAGAGTTCTAACGTTTTCTGTAAGTCTTCACAAGGTTGGCACACACTGTTGCTGGTATGTTGGCCCACTCCTCCATGCAGATCTCCTCTAGAGCAGTGATGTTTTGGGGCTGTCACTGGGCAACACGGAATTTCAACTCCCTCCAAAGGTTTTCTATGGGGTTGAGATCTGGAGACTGGCTAGGCCACTCCAGGACCTTGAAATGCTTCTTACGAAGCCAATCCTTTGTTGCCCTGGCGGTGTGCTTGGGATCACTGTCATGCTGAAAGACCCAGCCACGTTTCATCTTCAATGCCCTTGCTGATGGAAGGAGGTTTGCACTCAAAATCTCACGATACATGGCCCCATTCATTCTTTCATGTACACGGATCAGTCATCCTGGTCCTTTTGCAGAGAAACAGCCCCAAAGCATGATGTTGCCACCCCCATGCTTCACAGTAGGTATGGTGTTCTTTGGATGCAACTCAGCATTCACTCTCCTCCAAACACGACGAGTTGTGTTTCTACCAAACAGTACTACTTTGGTTTCATCTGACCATATGACATTCTCCCAATACTCTTCTGGAATATCCAAATGCTCTCTAGTAAACTTCAGACGAGACCGGATATGTACTGGCTTAAGCAGGGGGACACGTCTGGCACTGCAGGATCTGAGTCCCTGGCGGCGTAGTGTGTTACTGACGGTAGCCTTTGTTACGTTAGTCCCAGCTTTCTGCAGGTCATTCACTAGTTCCCCCCGTGTGGTTCTGGGATTTTTGCTCACCGTTCTTGTGATTATTTTGACCCCACGGGGTGAGATCTTGCCTGGAGCCACTGATCCAGGGAGATTATCAATGGTCTTGTATGTCTTCCATTTTCTAATTTTTGCTCCCACAGTTGAATTCTTCACACCAAGCTGCTTGCCTATTGCAGATTCAGTCTTCCCATCCTGGTGCAGGTCTACAATTTTGTTTCTGGTGTCCTTCCACAGCTCTTTGGTCTTCTCCATAGTGAAGTTTGGAGTGTGACTGTTTGAGGTTGTGGACAGGTGACTTTTATACTGATAACAATGTCAAACAGGTGCCATTACTACAGGTAGTGAGTGGAGGACAGAGGAGCCTCTTAAAGAAGAAGTTACAGGTCTGTCAGAGCCAGAAATCTTGCTTGCTTGTAGGTGACCAAATACTTATTTTCCACCATAATTTGTAAATAAATTCTTAAAAAATAAGACAATGTGATTTTCTGGATTTGTTTTCTCATTTTGTCTCTCATAGTTGAGGTCTACCTATGATGTCAATTACAGGCCTCTCTCATCTTTTTAAGTAGGAGAACTTGCACAATTGGTGGCTCACTAAATACTTTTTTTCCCCACTGTATATATATATATATATATATATATATATATATATATATATATATAAAATCATATTTAATTGTGAAAAAGTTGCTGAAGAGTCACTAGTGCATGGAAAGAAGATGCAGACTTCTATTACAGGTATAGCTTGAAGCTCCTGGGCCCCAGTGCAAAATTTGTATTGGATCCCCCAAATACCATGTGCTATGTACAATACTGGTATTTTCTTATTTTCTTATATTGTAGGGACCCATGGTACCCCTTCCGGCTCCAGGGCCTGGTGGCAATTGCTACCAGTCACCTCCTATAGCTGCCTATGTAATTGCATTCATGCCATGGGCAGTGTGTAAATCCCAGTCCATTGAAGGGAGGAGTACAGATGAGTGATGCAATGGTCTTACATCATCTACAGAAAACAGGATACAGCCTGGAGGAAGTTCAATATTAAGAGCAGAACATAGAGGGTTTACAGTTGTTACCCAGTTAATTCTTGGATTCATTCTGCTCAAAGACCCAGGCATATTGTGCTCTGAAATGACATCAGACATCATTATTACATGTGAAGAATCACATGACCAATAAAGCCCTCAATATTGAGCCCTCAAGAGGACATTTACATCAACTTTCAAGGATATGAGTTCAGATCATTCTGTATATCTAAAAATTTGGGGTCAAGAAAGGAGTTAGGGATATCAAACATCCAAAGCAACATTTATCCACTAAATGCACACCAAAAGTAAATGAATCAATTAATCTATTAAATAGCTACAAAAACACCATAGACAAGGCTTAAAAACAAATAAAGTGTAAATCCCATTTTTTGTCTATTATGTTGAGGAGTGTAATGTACTTTATTAACCTATCTAACTTCCTTTTTATATATAACAGGCTTTAACATTTAGTAACCCTCTAACTGAGTTGTTACTAAGGAAAGTTGCTACACAGTTGTATTGTGAATATGCAGAGTTGAAACATTTAACAAAGGAGGGATGGTCGCTTCAAATGGCTTTTATACCACCTAGAAAATGTTTCTGGTATCATAGGAAAGCTGAGATTGAAATTCTACCTATAAGGGAACCTGAGATATCACTAGTTAAAAACAGAGTAATGAATTTGAACCTAATATGCAGCAGTTCATGCTGCATATAAAATCACACTCCTGAATTAGCTTTTAACTAGTGATATCTCTAATGCTTTTACAGCTAGTACATCAATATTGGCTCTCAGTTTTCTTGTAATACCAGAACCATAATTCTAAGTTGTATAAAACCAGAGATACAGCCATTTGAAGAGATTAGTAAAGTATATTACAAAAATGTTCACCACCACCGACCTCTGCAGAATAGCAAAAAAATAAATTAATAAAATGGAAGTTACACTTTAAATACAAGTCAACAATGTCACACCATGCAATAATAGTGAGCCTCTTGCTTCTGCTATGAAAAATTGATATAAGCAATCTAGGTCCCTGCTAACAAGGTTTACATACAAAAATAATAATCGATAATAAAAATGTCTAATAATAAATGATCAATACACATAGATCCATAACATAAATCAATAGTGAAGTGATCACCAAAATACCATCATAAATATAACAAAACAATTCAAAATATTTTCATAAAACTGAAGTGATACCATCCCAAATAGAAGTCAGAAACCCATGCAAAAAATATCACTGTCAGGGGCCTTGTTGACTTGTTTTTAGTTCAGCCTTGTCCTTGTCCATGGTATTTTTGCAGCTAATTAATACATTATTAATCCATGTACTTTTGGTGTACATTTAGTAGATATGCTCCTGTTTTCTTTGGATGTTACATGACCCAGGTTGTTCATTTATTGTATTCTTGTTGCAAGCGCCTGGGGTATGAGTGTCTAATATATCAATCGAATACATCTAAACCTTCAACTATCAGCACAGGTGAAAAGAGAAGTTATGTTCTAGCTCATTCTAAGTGCTGTCATGGAGTTGTCTAGGATGCAGGGTTGTCAAGTTTTCAAATAAAGGGGTTGTCCAGAATTCCAGAATTGAAAAAATATTGCACAAAGCCATGAATGTGGTAAAATTACAAAAAAAAACAAAACAAAACATACTTACCTGGTAAATCCCTTGCTATTCCAGTTCTGCCACTCTATTACAGTGCTGTACAGTAGTTGCACATGACTGCTGCAGCCAATGCCTGGCTTCACAGCACAAGACTGCTGAGGCCAACGGTCATGTAAGCACATACGACACATCATTGCAGGAAAAGTCACAACACAGATGGGGACCACTGGACTGGTAGTACTAAAGTAAGGTATAAGGTTTTTTATTTTATTTTATCCCTGTCTTTAACAATTAAGTATATCCAAGGCAGCACCTTGGAATTACATTATGTTATAATTCCTTATTTTATCTTGCTTGTATGACACCAAAATATTCTAGAAGCATCTTACAGATGACCCTAGAAGGGCTCACAAATCTAAATGTAGTGTGCGGGAGGAATCCAGACACCAAATTCAATGTTTTACCCTTGGTAAGATTTGATTGACCTAAGTGCTGCAAGGCAACAGTGGCAACCACTGGGTCACCATGATGTGCTTACTTGTATTTATTTAGTTTATTAGTTTTTGCTCTTTAACTGGTTTTCTGTTTCCTTCCTTTGTATGTTCTGTCCTAGAATGGAACACAAATAAAACATCTTTGTCTGCCATTTATAAATCAGAAGAAAAGAGAAAATTTCAGGTAAGTAAATTTTATCCAAATATAACATTGTAGCGCTATTATAAATAACATAATAGATAATCCTTAAAAGTTATGTGGAAAGATGGTATGTTTTTGGTATGTTTGCAGTTAACTGTATTGAAAATTGGGTTTTGAACCAATTAAATACTTTTTGACTTAGCATATTTGCTATTTATGGATCAGCTTATTATAGGTGTACTACAATCCAGTTTCACAATTTTATTATTCAGGACATGTTGAGAAATTTTATCTTTAGAGAATTGTAATAGCAACTCTATACACAAGTCATTTAAGAGTATTTGTATTGACACTTTTTGGGAAATGGATATTTATGTACTCACCCACATTTTAAAAGAGAAAAATGACAAACTGCCCAAATGGCATCACATAAAAAAAGTTTCATTGGAACGATTTTCAAGAAATTTCTAGAGTTATTAAATCCATGGGTATTTTTTACAATTTTGGTTCCTTTTGACTACTGTGGACTTACTGTAGTAGCCAGATATGCTATTGTGATGAATGGAGTTTGTGAAATACAAATACCATGCTGGCTGCAACATATCTTATCTATTGCAGTGGTGAAATGGATTTGTTTCCATATTTCATTCCCAAATGACTCAAGTGGACAAAACCATGCCATTTGCAAGAGTGTCATGATGGATCATAGCCCCTTGATCAGACTGGAAAACACATGTATTTAGATATCAAACAACATATAAGTCTGTTTCTAAGAATGTTATTTATCTGTTAGAGTACCTGTACAGGAAGCACCATATAAAACAGCAGGATTGCTAAATTTAGGGTGAGTTTAGAGCTAATTGTAATACAGCTGGACTTCAGAAGAAAATAAATTGGAGTATATTTGATACCAAGAGTAGTGGAAACTCAATTGATGCATAAACAAAGTTAAGTCAACGTATAAAATGTTTATGTCATGGTTTGTATTGAGATTTACATCAAGCGATTCATAAGTATTTCTTCATTAATTTGTTGTGTGTATTACATTACTTTAATGAATGTTTTTGAAGGACTTCCTCAGATTCTATACTTATATATTAATATGCCTTTAAGAGATTACAGCTGTCACCTAGAGGCACGGAAGGGTTAACCATTTTCCTTCCCCCCCCCCTCCCAATTGTTCTGTGTAAACTTGGTGTAACAACCAATCGGAGAAAGCTGTGATGCTGTGAAGTGTGCAGGGGCAGAAGATTAGGAGACTTTTATGCAATGAATTTATAATTTTGGTGACTTTTTTTTAGCACTTTTTATGGTGCCCTATGAATTTGTGTGCCATGTCTGTTCTTGCACATTCAGTGGAGTGTTAAACAGGGAACACAGTGTAGCTGAAAATCTCACATGATCCACAGTGATACAGACCAGGCGACTGCTGAACTGTGCCTGGAGGAACAGTGTGGGAGATATCAGTGTGACTGGAACAATATAAATCCTATATTTGACCTGTTATTTTATATCTATGAATATCTGGTTTAACCTCATAATAGACTGGCAAGATATTCTGCAACACTTAATCTGTAAACTGTGCTTACAACCCAGTTATGAAGGAGAAATATAGTAATGACTATTAATACCCTGGTGTGCAATTTAAGGAACTTGCTGTGAATCGCCTGAGGAATCTTATATGGTGATTCAACACCGGTGCTGAGTATAGATGCTACTAAACTGTTTGAGAACTACAATAATAGCTCTGACCCTGTTCCTATATATAAAGTATCGATTAGAGTCCAGCCATAGTACAACTCTGTTCAGTTAACCCTGTACTTGGATGTTCATTACATAGCACTGTATACACTAATATCACCATATAGTGAGAGTATATATATATATATATATATATATATATATATATATATATATATATTACAGTATCACTCTGAAGTTTTAGAATTTGGATTTACAAATACATTAACACTCTATACTGTACTTTTAGAATAGGGCAATGGATACCATACTGCTGCACAAAAGAAACTAATCTAGAACAATATACAATAAAACATTATAATCTCAATGTTAAAATTCAATAGAAATATGGAAGAAAGTTAGAGAGTTTGTCTCTGTTCACACCTGTACAAGATCCCAGTGCCTGTGAGTCTGTGTGTGGTAACATGAGAATAATGCACACACAATCCTGGAACCCCCTGACAAGACAGCAGGAATAATAAGCAGCTTGTGCATGCCAGTGTCTTACCTGCTGATGCCCAGGGTAGCCGGACAGTCCACGAGCATGTGTCTGAGTGCAGGACATAGGGATCTAGCAGTCTGGGAGCGCTGCCAGGCTTCTCTACATTCCTCCCATTTTCCTAGATAGTGTGCATATGATACATGACTGCTCCATTCCCCTGTGTATCAGGACAGCATGGGAATCTCCCTTGCTGCACCTCTCTCGCCTCCTGTGTGCCACTCTCCACTCACCTGCCTTTATAGACTCTCATGCCCCCGCAGGCTCGTCTCATTTCTTGCCAGTAGTCTGCCCACAGCTCCCCTCCCTCCCACTTCTTCCTCTATGTCACATGGCAAGTGATCAAGTGGGGCGCCACTGCTTCTCCCTTCTCTGAGCAGCCCACACATGAAATTCCACCCACGCTAGTCAGCCTGCAGCCTGACAAAAACACTGTCACCTAACCACAGCACTTCGGTGCCCCTGCCACCTCTCTCTTCTCCCCAGCCGTGGACCCACCTGTCATCATACATACACACTCTCTCAGCCTCCATCCCACCCAGCACTCTCCTCACTTCTGCCTCCTCCCTCCATGACTGAAAACATACACACAAAAGCATTCTTCACAGTGCAGGCGGATCAGGGGGAGGAGGCCAGGGGGGACCCCGCAGTGAATATTAGGGAACAGAAGTGGCTCAACTTCAGGAGGGATTGTGCCAATAATATTAATCTGGATGGATGTATGGAATGCATGCAGCATCCACTTCTGCCTGTGCTGGGAGAGCAGTATGGGGCACTATACAGTGATCTGAGGGGGCAGGCAGCTGGCAGAAGCCCTCACACTATAGGAAGTGCTTGCTATCCAGTTTTATAGAAAGCTTTATAATGAAAAGCTCTACAACATTCTAGTAGACATTTCCAAGCTCTCTGTTTGCTGTCAGTGAATAGGAATATTCTTGTTTACATACAGATCCTGAAAACCTATACTGACCTGATATTTCTCACAGCTGAGATTTTGGTACTATTGCATCCAGTCTAAGTGAACAGCCTCGAATCTACACTAATGCACTGTATTACAGCTCTTTCACATGAACGATTTTTCTGTCTGTGAAAAAACGGAGCTCGTACAGACAGAAAACCAACGTATTACAGTGAATGGAGCCATTCACACATTTGTTTTTTTCAGAGACTGTGTGACATGTGAGAAAAATATAATTGCATGCACTATACTGTCTGTGTGCTATCCGTGTTTCATCTGTTCCTCACAGATTCATTGCTAAGTGATGCTGGAAAACGATTATGACAGATAATACTCCAATGGCAAACATATGGGACACGGATCAAAAAAGGAAGTACACTGGGATGGACAATGTCTGTTTCTCTTGCAACCCTCAAAACGGATGGCTTGTGTGAAAGTGTGCTCGCCACTGGCTGTGACTGAATGGCACAGCCGGTGCACAGGTGGCACACAGATGACATTCATTTAACAAATAGTAGCTGTGGAAGCACTGCTGCAAAACCGAACAGGAATAGGACGAGTCCTTAGTTTTACGGCCCGGACTTTTGGCCCGCACAATGATGCGTGTAATGCACAGTCATGTGCTTGGGCCGATAGAAATGAATGGGTCAGTGTGCAATCCGGGAAAAATCTGGATAGCACATTGACCTACTCTATGGTAGTCTGCAAGGGGCCTTATAGAGAGGTTTGTGCTGCTGATGGTCATGGAGGACTGCTCAATCTACAATAGATACACATATATCCACCTCTTGGGCTACATTCACATTTGCGCCAGAGACTCTGTTGGAGACTCTGTTGGAATGTCCACCTGAAATGGGTGGACGAAAGAATCCTGCACATATAGCTTTTTCGTCTGCCAGTTTCAGCAGTTCACCTAGTAGTCCCCGGTGGACTAAAACAATGGATACCCACCACTAATGTGAACCTAGTATCAGTTGTGAGCACAAGGGCTAGAAAAAGATATTCCATAATGCAATAACTAACATACTTGATCCTCATTATTATTTTTTTCTTAACTTTTCAGTATCATGGCCTTACTAGTAGAATGTAGGATCTATATGTATAAAAATATTTGATATTCCACTATCAGTGGTTGTTTGTAATTATTCTACCATTGCTAAACCAGATCTCAATCATATTACTTCTTAGACTAAGGCTCCACGTTGCGGAAAAGCAGATTTTGCTGCAGTTTTTTGAGCCATCCAGGAGTGGATTAAGCAGAAGAGAGAACTATAAGAGCTTCCTATATATTTCCCATTAATGGCCACTACTAGGTTTGGCTCAAAAAATGCAGCAAAATCTGCAACAAAAAAAGCAGTGTTTTCGCAACTTGGGATCTTAGCCTTAAGGTTAAAGCCGCACGTTGTGTAAGCACAGCGTTTTTGCTGTTGCTGAAGCGCTGCAGCAAAAAAATACTGTGTTGTACAATACCTGCAAAGTGATTGAGATTCTTGTAATGCCATCCACACATTGCAGAAAAAAATCTGGTGCGGAAAAGCTGCATTTTCAAAAACTCAGTGTTTTAGAAAATTGTAGCATGTCAGTGGAAACGTTGGCATTTTCCCTGTAGGTTTAATAAGGGAGAAAATCCACAGAGAAAAACTCAGCAAAAACGCAATGAAAAAATGCGGAAAAAAGCCGCACTTCACTATGTGGAGCCTTAGGCTAGCGCCACACATAGCAAGTCGCAGCCAAAGAGCGTTGCGGAAAAAACCATCACATTTTTTTCCGTAGCTCTTATCTCAGAAAGTCTGCAGAGCTTTCCTCTGCAGACTTTCTATCCCTATTATACCTATACAGAAAACATCAGCATTTCTGTAGGTATAATTGGTATGCTGCAGTTTACAAAAACGCAACGCTTCTTAAAATCGCAGTATTTCCGCTGTGAAAATATTTTTCTGCAATGTGTGGATGCCGCAGTCAAATCATGGCGTTTTCGCAATGTGGAGCCCCGGCTTTGAGGGTGTTTCTAGATTTATGTTATGAAGGCTTAATCACTATTTTTCAACTTTCTTATGTACCTGGGGGGGGGGGGGTTATTAAGTCTTCATGTTCCCTGTGCCACTCGTCATGAGTTTGGCACATCCTCCCAGTAAAATGTGGCAGCATTTATGCTACTTTTGTGGCATAAATGATGATGAATGCGACACGAGTGCTTGCTGCTTGCCCCACCCAAACCAAGTGCAAAAACACCACTCGTGGCCATTTAAGTCGCAAGTGGTGTTAAATAGCTTCTAATGGCTTCCCCCTTCGTGTTTTAATTCCTTACAAGATAGTTTGTAGTCAGTGGATGAGAACATTCTTTAGATAAATATTTAGGTTTATATATATATACATTTAGATATAAACCTGTCCATAGCTTGTCCTGCCCTCAGCTGAGAAGTGGTTACAATTGCAGGAACTTCTGAACTTGCTACAATGTATCAGTTTGCAGTCCAGGTAGTTTCATTCACAGAGCATTGCCTTGGCTGAATACAGTTGCATCCACTTCTCAGATGAGACAGAACTAGCTATGCAAGGCTATGTTCACATCTGCTACAGAGTCTATGTTCTGAGACTTCGTCGCAATATACATCTAACTCGCTGGACGAAAACGTCCTGCAAGCACGTTTTTGGCCGACACTTTTAGTTAACAAACAATGGACACCCAATGGACCCCATTATATTTTAACGGTCTGTGTATTCGTTGTTCTGGATCTCCAACAGACTAGAATAACAGACACCCCAGCACAGATGTGAATGTAGCCAAAGTTTTTTTAGCATCTAGATATAAACAGGATTGTTCTCAATCACAGACAGCAAACAGATATCTTGAAAACAATGAGAGAGTAAGAAAAAATGGGAAAGCTAAAGGCAACAGAATTCTGTCTCAATTTGTATCAATATTCTGGGATACAAACCGTGCTTCAGATTTATTTTAAATTTTAGACAATTTTGACAAAATGGGTGGTTTAGAAGGAAAGAAAATGGCTTAGTGGCAACTAGTTGCACCAAAGCTTTGGCACAGAAATACTCTAACATAAGCCATCAAAGAGATGGTGTAAAGATAGATAAAACAGTCTGACATGTCTAGTAAGGTACACTAAATTTACTCTACAATATGAACACATAAAACCAGAAAACACCTTGAGGCTAGGGCCCCAAGTAGCGTAAACGCTGTTATTCGGCAAAAATCACGATGTTATACAGTACCTGCAAAGTGGATGAGATTCTAGCTAATCCCATCCACACAATGCAGAAAAAAATCTGCAGCAGAAATTCTGCGATTTCAAAAACACTGACGATTTCAAAAAACTGCTAGCTGAAAAAATCTGTTACTGTCTCCCATTGAAATGAATGTGAGGCAGACTTCAGGCGGAATTTGAGGCAGATTTCGTGTCAGATTCAGCATCAAATTCATGTATTTGTTGGAACTGGACAACCACAAGGGGAAGGAGGTTGATTTAGGCTAAGGGCCCATATACAATCTGCAGACAAAAAAAGCTGTGGAAAAGACCGAGGCGGAAACGCATGGCGTTTTTCACAGAAATTCCGCAGAGGAAAACTCTGCGGACTTTCTGCCCCCTACAACCTTTAATACCCCGTAGCCACTATACTATCAACTTAACAGTTTCTACTCTCACCTGCTATCTCCTTCCCCTCTCCTTAAAATTGTAAGCCCTCATGGGCAGGAACCGCTCTCCTACTGTACCAATTGGTCACTAAGTTTAGCTTATTGTACCTGTTTCTGTACTACATATGTAAATCCTTTTATTTGCAATACTACAATTGATAGTGCTCTGAAAATAAATAATAAGAGAAAATCATTATATCAATATTTGTACCAAGATAAGAGTGTAATCCATGCGAGAAAAGTGGAAAACTCCTTGTTATATATGTAAACCTAAACTGGTACAATTTCCTATATATACCGTATTTGAGCAGTGCACTGTGTACCCCATGTTACAATGAGTCTTTATGATATTTTGTCCACGATACAGATGATCAAATACATTAATCAGGCAAAAAAACTAAATGATGAGTATAAAAATCTGTTTACTAAAATCTAATCTAGCTAATCCAAAAATAAAAAAATGAAATCTATTCCCCAGAAGGATGATCTAGTCCTTCACTGGCCATACACATCAGATTACTGTTGGATTCTTTTAGCACTTCCAGCCAACCATCTAATGTATATGGAGACCTCCTGGCTTTCCCCAAAAGCAAATATTAGGGGGAAGATGGTTCAGGCAGTTGGATTTCAACCTACCTTATCATTTTGCTCTCAGGAAAATAAGCTGCAGTGTAATTCCCTCTCACCATACAGAACACTTGCACACTTGGAGAAAACTTCAGGTATTTAATCCCTTCAGAATGAGGTCAGTTTTGAGCATAAGTAAGAGAGAATGTTTTTTTAATCCCCCATATTCTGACAACCATAAATGTAAGTCCTATGTTTTTAATAGCTACCTAAGCTTTTTCTTTCGTGGGGTATGTTGTAAATGTGTCCTGCATCATTATGGGGGACATATAAATGATTTTTGTAAAATGGTTAAATGACTAAAATAAAAATAATGCAATGCTTTTCATTTTTTTTTTTTTTGCTGTTGATGGTGTCCAAAATATAACACATTAGCTATATAGCATGGCTGTTATGCTTACATGGATGCTATACACTGTATATGTTTTATTATTTTGTGTTATTTAATACATATTTTTTCATTGTGAATATTTATTTTGTGTGTCTATATTATTTTAATGTTATTTAAAATTGTTGCCCAACTAGGAAATTTTTACTTTAATAAAGGTTATTATTATGTTTGCAAGTTCTCTACTTTAATTGGTTTGTTTTTACTATTTTGATATAAACATGGGGTCAAATGCTGCAATGTAATATAATAAAGAGAAACAAATGGCTTTGCAACCAAAGTAATCTATTTATTTACAGTGTCCTCTAACTGAAGATGTAACAAGCATGTTTTTCGGTCATTGACCTAGACATATCAGTCTCCCTGGCAATAGTGTCATCACCTCATGTAAGCTATAACAAAGTACACAGAAGTGGTGTGGTCGTAGTTTTAGTTATTTACTTTAGTTATATAAAAATTATTTCAGATCATTTAATTTTTATTAAAATTTGATTTTCTTGCTAGTGTAATAATTTCCAGCCAAATTACAATAGGGAAAACCCCTGTGATTTTTTTACTGTTTTGGGGATTGTTGTATATTTTTGGAGGTACGCACATCAGTTTTTCTGGTGTGAGTTATACTAAACCTGGTTGGCTGAGGCATCCCTGTCTCAACCCACCTAGATTCCTACTCCATTCCTCCCACTGTTTTGAAAAGTGGTGAGCAGGGGACAATACGGGAAGAATCGCAATTTTTGCCCAAAAACTTGCAAGCATGACAAAAATTGTGACTTTTCATTCCCTGTAAGCTAGAAAACTGACACCTAAGCCATGATATATCAACTCCATAGGTTGAAAACACAGGGAGACCTGGGCCCTAAACGCCGCAGTTTGCCTGCAGCAGAAACGGCGTGGAAAAAAACCGTGGCGTTTTTGCAGTCCTTGCAAAGCGAATCCCATCCACACATTGCGGGAAAATGCGTGCAGCGGACACGCTGCGATTTCCAAAAACGTTGCATTTTGGAAATCGCAGCATGTCAATTACATCTACGGAAACGCGGGTGGTTTCCCTATAGGTATAATTGAAGCAGAAAAGAGGTTTCCTCTGTGGACTTTCTGTGAAAAGCAAGGCAGGAAAAACCATGATGTATTGCCACCACGGTTTTTCCCGCAGCGCTTTTTTGCTGCAGCCTGCTATGTGGGTCCTTAGCTGGAGATTCAAAAAGCTCCATATGTAGGGATTAGGGAATAACTATATATGGAGACTTTCAATTCATCTTGTACAAAGGGTTAAACTTTGTTCTTAAACTCACTAAATGCACTAAGTAACACTGAACTGATTGTTATCTGCCGGAAGTAAGCAGAATGAATGACAGCAAGTCCTCATCTGGTACAAAAATGATCTCCCGTTTTTTTTGTTTTTTTTTATTACAATGGGATGAATTTATAAATAAATTCTTAAAGGGTTTGGCCACTTTCAGACAAATATTGAGAGACAAATCTTAGTGTTTGTATAATAAAAAGATATACAATTTTACAATATACTTTCTGAATCAATGGTTTTCTAGATCTCTGCTTGCTGTCATTCATTCTGTTACTTCTAGTGGATAAAAGTCTGACCATGGTCATGTGATTTACGGTCCATGATCATGTGATGGACACACAGGTGCACAGCTCATTACCAGGCAGATGTCTGATTACTGTGCTGTGACTATAACAAGCTGTGCACCTGTATGTTCATCACATGACCATAGACTGGATGTCACATGACCATGAACTGATTTTTATCTGCCAGAAGTAAGCAGAATGAATGACAACAAGCAGAGATGTAGAAAACCGTGAGGAACTGATACAGAAATTATATTGGAAAATTGTACAACTTTTTATTATACAAACAATAAGATTTGTCTCTCAATATTAGTCTGAAAGTGGCCAATCCCTTTAATATTGAGAGCACTAGAGGATATGGTAGATTAATTAAGAGGCTCCGAACTCTTAATACTTCTGGTGCACCCTGGGAGGATGTGCCAGAAATTAAATAAAATCTACGCCAGTCAGGGACTGGCATAGGTTTCAGGTATAACTTACCGTTTTAGAGTCAATATGGAAAATGTTTTGAATCACTGACTCATTTGTTATTTCTATGTTTATTTGTAATGGATTTATTGGGATAAAAAAAACTTTGGATTTTCTTATGTATTTTGGATAAGAATAAGCCCTACGTAAATGGCTGTGTGGGAGTAAAAATCATAAAGCTCATAAGAATTTTAGTTTTTTTGTACTAACGTTTTATTCACTTTTTGTTTTGAGCTTTTTTGTTGTAGTAGTTTTAGCTATCTTGTACAATTTAAGCTAATTTGTACTTTAAGTAAAAAATTGAGATAAGTGTATTTCAGCCAATTAGTGTGTTACAAGGAAAATTACTAAAAGTAATGAATGATGCACCTTCTCTCAAACATATAATGTGCTCCCTGGTGTGCCTGAATATCACATATATACTGTAAATGTACTTCTATATAAAGAAAGATAGAAGATTAACACAAAACTACATTTTATATGCTCTTCCCTACTTTCAACACAAATTGAGAATCGTTCTAAGGCCAGAGCCCCATGTTGCGAAAATGCGGCATTTTGGCCACAGCGGAAACATCACAGCAAAAAACGCTGCATATTATAGTACCTCCAAAGTGGATGGGATTCTGGCTAATTCCATCCACACATTGCAGAAAAAAAAATGCACAGAGGAAATGCTGTGATTTCAAAAACACGTTTTTGCAAATTGCTACATTACAATTATACCTATGTAAACCCTGGCGTTTTCTGTATAGGTACAGTGGGGAAAAAAGTATTTAGTCAGCCACCAATTGTGCAAGTTCTCCCACTTAAAAAGATGAGGCCGGCCTGTAATTGTCATCATAGGTAGACCTCAACTATGAGAGACAAAATGAGAAAACAAATCCAGAAAATCACATTGTCTGATTTTTTAAGAATTTATTTGCAAATTATGGTGGAAAATAAGTATTTGTTCACCTACAAACAAGCAAGATTTCTGGCTCTCACAGACCTGTAACTTCTTCTTTAAGAGGCTCCTCTGTCCTCCACTCATTACCTGTAGTAATGGCTCCTGTTTGACATTGTTATCAGTATAAAAGACACCTGTCCACAACCTCAAACAGTCACACTCCAAACTCCACTATGGTGAAGACCAAAGAGCTGTGGAAGGACACCAGAAACAAAATTGTAGACCTGCACCAGGCTGGGAAGACTGAATCTGCAATAGGCAAGCAGCTTGGTGTTAAGAAATCAACTGTGGGAGCAATAATTAGAAAATGAGAGACATACAAGACCACTGATAATCTCCCTTGATCAGGGGCTCCACGCAAGATCTCACCCCGTGGGGACAAAATGATCACAAGAAAGGTGAGCAAAAATCCCAGAAGCACATGGGGGGACCTAGTGAATGACCTGCAGAAAGCTGGGACTAACGTAACAAAGGCTACCGTCAGTAACACACTACGCCGCCAGGGACTCAGATCCTGCAGTGCCAGACGTGTCCCCCCTGCTTAAGCCAGTACATATCCGGGCCCTTCTAAAGTTTGCTAGAGAGCATTTGGATGTTCCACAAGAGTATTGGGAGAATGTCATATGGTCAGATGAAACCAAAGTAGAACTGTTTGGTAGAAACACAACTCGTCAGGTTTGGAGGAGAGTGAATGCTGAGTTGCATCCAAAGAACACCATACCTACTGTGAAGCATGGGGGGTGGCAACATCATGCTTTGGGGCTGTTTCTCTGCAAAGGGACCAGGACGACTGATCCGTGTACATGAAAGAATGAATGGGGCCATGTATCGTGAGATTTTGAGTGCAAACCTCCTTCCATCAGCAAGGGCATTGAAGATGAAACGTGGCTGGGTCTTTCAATCATGACAGTGTTCCCAAGCACACCGACAGGGCAATGAAGGAGTGGCTTCGTAAGAAGCATTTCAAGGTCCTGGAGTGGCCTAGCCAGTCTCCAGATCTCAACCCCATAGAAAACCTTTGGAGGTAGTTGAAAGTCCGTGTTACCCAGCGACAGCCCCAAAACATCACTGCTCTAGAGGAGATCTGCATGGAGGAATGGGCCAACATACCAGCAACAGTGTGTGCCAACCTTGTGAAGACTTACAGAAAACGTTTGACCTCTGTCATTGCCAACAAAGGATACATAACAAAGTATTGAGATGACCTTATGTTATTGACCAAATACTTATTTTCCACCATAATTTGCAAATAAATTCTTTAAAAATCAGACAATGTGATTTTCTGTATTTGTTTTCTCATTTTGTCTCTCATAGTTGAGGTCTACCTATGATGACAATTACAGGCCGGCCTCATCTTTTTAAGTAGGAGAACTTGAACAATTGGTGGCTGACTAAATACTTTTTTTCCCCACTGTATAATAGAAGCAGAAAGACGTTATGTGAAAGTTTTTCGGCTATGGCTCGCTATGTGGGGCTTTAGCCTAAGGCTAGAGACAAACAGGCAATAATTGCAGCGGGTTTGTCTCTGGCAAACACACTAGTGGCTAAACCACTGTGATGTACTGCAGCAGCATAGTCGATCAGATTTCAACATCCACATGTTCCAACTAACACCTGCAAGTGACCCATGCTGTGGATTCTAAACCTGCAGCATGTCAATTATCGATGTGGCTTATAGCTTTTGTAATACTTAGGTTGAACGCTATGGGGGACCTGCAGCAATGCCTGCAGGTGTACAACAGCACAAACTTTCAGTTAAATATGCTGTTGAGTTTCTCTGACAGATTTTCAGTAGTGTGCCAGTCTTGTATGATCCCAGGTTTAAAATCCCTGTCCCTGTGAGTAGTTTATGTAAGCATTTCCATGAGGACAAAAGTGGGTCCAAATATGTATCAATTATAATTTTTCTCTTTGTTCCAGTCTGGTTACATTTTTTTGAGCCAAAACTAGAAGTGGATTGAGCAGAAGGGAAAAGTATAAGAACATCCTATATATTTTCCATTCCTTTTGTAGCCATTCTTTGAGCTTCAGCGAAATCTGCAACAAAAAAAAAGCTTTCCTCAGCCTTAGGTTTCCAAATATTCTATCCAAAATACTTCATGTGAATTGAACTAAGGATAATATCACATGCAGATTTGGCTCAGATGGTTGCAGAAATTTCTGTAAGGCCGGGGCCCCATGTGTCATACTCGCTGTGGAAAAAAACGCAGCGTTTTACAGACCCTGCAAAGTGGATAGGATTCTAGCAAATCCCATCCACACATTGCAGAAAAATACCCGCAGGGGAGGCACTGCAATTTCCAAATCCGTTGCGGTTCTGAAAATCGCCAATTGAAAATAGTAGAAGCAGAGGAAACCTCTAGAGAATTTCTGTGAAAAGCACTGCGGGAAAAAAATGTTATGCGTTCCTGCAACACTTTTTTGCTGCGGCCTGCAACATGGGGCCTTAGCCTAAATCTGTTCCATACACCTCTGTGTTATTTCTGCAGCATCTGCATGGATTACTGAAAGCCTGATTCAGATCTGTAGGACAGAAACAAAAATCTTGCTGAACAAATTTGCTGTTTATGAATATAACACTCCCTCACAAGGATTGTCACTGTCACATTCAGTAGCTAATCTAAGAAGTAATCTTTAAACACATTCAAACCTCAGAAGTTAATAAATGAACTCTCCAATGATTCCTGCATGGTACAGTGCCCAGCTCTATAAGTGGTTAACCATATTTTAATGGAATATAATTTTCATGTAGCATTCAGCTACTAACTCTCTCTATGCGTCCTTTGGCCCTCTTTATACATTAAGAATTGCAATGAAGCAATGTGTGCTGGTTAAAGGGTTAAAGTCACCAAAACAGTCCTTATTGAACTGTAAATACAGTTGTATAACAGAGATTCACCTGAGTAAAATCCTTTTTCCTGTTTCCTGGTTAGTGTCCATTGCTGAGATATTAATTATTTTCCTGATATGCTAATTAGCTGTTTGGTGCAACAAGGGTGTCACAATTGCTCTTATTGCACCCAAGAGCTATGCTTTCCTGTGTCCAGCACCTCCATCCCCCCTTCTTTGCTATGACTGACATATACATTGAAAACCTGAAAACCATAGCGGGGAAATTGGTGCGAAGAGACGTTCTTGTTGCACCAAGCAGCTCATTAGCATATTAGGAAAAAAAAGCTAATATCTCAACAATGGAGGCTCCAATCAGGAAACAATAAAAAGCATTTTACTCAGGTGAATTCCCATTATCCAACTGTACTTACAGTCCAGTAAGGACTGTTATGTATGGTAAATTTGGAAGTTTAGGTGCATAACTGTTTTTGCACCAAAATTTGCAAATTTTGGCATATTTGTGTCCCTCCCATCATTTTTCAAAAACTTGAGCATAACAGGGCAGACTTATCAGGATGGATAATGGCCTCCTATGGCTCAACAAATTTACTCTAATTTACTCCACAATGTGGTATAAATTATAACTCAGATCTACACCATCTAGCATAGATTTGAGAATCATGCGTACGTTGAGCAGGAGATGCCCCTAATTTACAAAGAAGACATAAGCCTGTTAAAAAATTTGCCACATCTTAGGCTAAGACCCCACGTAGCATGCTGCAGCCAAAAAGCTAGGTAGCTCCAGTCTTGATAAATCTCTCTCACTATCTTATATAGGAAAGTGTAGTATAACGTGTGCTCTGTTACACGTGCAGAGGTCACTGTTCAGGTCACCTATTGAGAATGGTGTGATTTCTGCCTTCCATTGTTACATTTCATTGTAATCCTGCCCTCTGATGAAAATTATATGACTGCTTACAGTGCTTAGAAGTCATCTCTACAGAACAGAAAGTCGGACATACATATTAGTTAAATGTTGTCCAACCAACTAATATGGGAGCCTCCTATTTTTATACTGGTGAAAAAGAGGTGGCACATCACTTCTTGAAGCTTTTTAGTTTCTATTTCCCATTAAAATCAATAGAAGGCAGATAATACATTCCAAATACACATTTGCTATTTGGTATGTATTTTGCAGGGGTTTACCTGGCTTAAATTGCTGTTGAAAAGATATAAACCCCCCCCCATGATTTCAGAGGTTGATTTTTCTTGAACATTCCCTTACTGAACACATGCACACTTGGCCAAGCTGAACGTGTGTGTGTGTGTGTGTGTGTGTGTGGGAGGTGGCATAACTTTTATCTCAGCAAGGTATCTCATATCCCATAAATGAGCTGTTTAAGGGGTTTAGATTTGTTTTTAATTTAATAAATAGTGACATATAAAAATGAAAAACACAAAAATGAAAAAAAAATATTTCATAAAAAAACATAATTTAAAGAATCCCATAGTACATTTTCTAATTATAGATAAACCCTAAATAAATGGAATACTTACTACAAACTCAGTATTCTAAATTATTTCATGAATATATTTTGGAGAACATGTACAAAGTTGTTAACACACACAAGAAATGAATGCATTGTCATATTACCTTAGATACCAGCACTCCAGTAGAGTGCTTACAGTTATTATATCACAGTAGTATGTATACTATATACTTACTCATTCATGTGATGTTTTTATGCCCTTGGAGAGGTGCGTTGCATCACTCCAAATAAACGAAATAAAATTGTTTATACACAGGACTGACAGGTGTTCCCTTGAGGTCAGTACAATGTGGATTTCCTCAGCCATTTGTGATAACTTTTACAACAGTGAGCAACAAGTACAATCATCAGTGATGTGCAAATATTTACCAACCGAGATGTCACTTCAAGAGGAAAAACAAGCAGGACATAAGGAAATTCTCATTGAAGCAAACAACAAATCTCATTATGCATAGACTTAATAGGATTCTATAACTTTTTAAATACATGGTTCAAAAATCAGCTAAAAATTCTTATCAGGTGACCATATTTGTGGGAAAAGGTTAGACAGTTTGCCCATACAGATTAAAATATACTATATATATATATATATATATATATATATATATATATATAATCTTTTTTTTTTTACCTTTATTACTTGTAGTTTTTAAGCTTGAGAGCTCCTGATATTTGTCACATTGTAATTGATAGTAATTTTATGCCACTGTGCCCTGCAATTTTTTGTACAGGACAAACTAATTACTATTATTATATCATATACATATAAATATTATTAATGTTACTTCTGCTGTGGATAATTGGAGAAACAATAATAGTTTCCTATTATTGCACTTGATATTTATCATTGCAATATTATTGTGCTTTTTGGCTTGAAAATGTACAGTTTAAGAAGCAAACTTTGGCCATGTTCACATACATACATAGCTGTGTATTCTACTATTTCAACAACAAAAAGGGAGAACGCTCAAACTTCTCTGCTGAAACGTAAAACACATATGCAGCGCCGCCTGCTGTTACTTAAGTGACTAACAAATGACCACCCAGAAAAAGTAACAAAGAATGAAAACAGGAATTTGTATTAAAAAGATAATCCCTTTATACACAGAATCTATGAAAGAACCAGATAATATACAAGTTAAGTAATTTCCTTTATGATAAATACAAAGAAGTAATACAGTATGTAGGCTGAGATGAAAAATCTTACATAATCATACATAATGTTGACATGAGCTTGCTTTTCAAATATATACAGTATGTATAATAGATTGATAATTCTGCATGCTGTGGCTGTGTATTGTGTTATATTTAGTGATACAATGTATTGGCTGTGAGGTATGGGAAGATATGATTCAGAAACTTGTAAGCGATAATTACAATATTGAATCATACATATTACTAGTTATTTCATATACTGTATTCTGAAAGATTTACATTCCCACTTAGTGAGGTGTTCCCTTTAAGGGGTTGTCCACCTATGTAATTTTTTTTCCAAAACCGCTTAGAATGTTATAAAATAGTAAAAAAAAAACTATGCTTACTTTACAAAAGCCCTACTGCTCCAATTTCAGTGCTTTTTATCCTAACTTCCAGCATTGTAATCCTGACACAGACATGTGACTGCTGCAGCCACTGACATCACGACTACATATATTCCTATCAAGTACACTGTGTTCCAAATTATTATGCAAATAATATTTTCTCATATTTTCCAAAATTACCTATATGAATTGCAGTCATTGTAATTTTCCAATCATCAACTATTCGAGTATAATTGAAAGGTTTTTGAACAAACTGCCTATGATAACAGTATATTTAAAAAAAAAAATAAACACTCAAAATGCATGTTTTAAATTATTATGCACAGCAGAATTTGCGACCTTTTCATTTTTATTAAGAACAAAAAAATGGTCATTGTGAAATTATAAGCATTAGCAGGTTATTACAAACTGAAATCAAACAGTTTTCAAGCCAAAACTTTATTCGAGGTGATGTTACATTTGCACATAGGACCCCTTGTTCGAAAGAAGCTTCTGAACTCTCTCGTCCATTGAATTTGTCAGTTTTTGGATGGTTTCTGCTTCAATTGTTTTGCATGAGGACAGAATACCCTCCCAGAGCTGTTGCTTAGATGTGAACTGCCTCCCGCCATCATAGACACTCCTTTTGATGATGCTCCAGAGGTTCTCAATGGGGTTGAGGTCAGGGGAGCATGGGGGTCACACCATAAGTTTGTCCCCTTTTATGCCCATAGCAGTCAGAGATGCAGATGTGTTATTTGCAGCATGAGGCGGTGCATTATCATGCATGAAAATGATCTTTCTGCGGAATGCATGGTTCTTCTTCTTGAACCATGGCAGGAAGTGCTGTTTGAGAAACTCCACATACATTATGGAGTTCATCTTTACCCCTTCAGGGATCCTAAACGGACCGACAATCTCTCTCCCCATGATTCCAGCCCAAAACATTACTCCACCTCCTCCTTGTTGGCGCCTGTTTGCATGGGGTGTCCATCAACAAGCCATCCTCCACTCCATCCATCTGGACCATCGAGCGTTGCACGGCACTCATCGGTGAACAAAACAGTTTTGAAGTCAGTCTTCATGTATTGTTTGGCCCACTGGAGCCGTTTCTGCTTGTGTGCAGTGGATAGAGGAGGTCGACAGGATGGCTTACGCACAGCTGCAAACCTCTGAAGGACCCTGCATCTTGTTGTTCGGGGGACGTTGGAGGCACCAGCAGCTTCAAAAACTTGTCTGCTGCTATGACAAGGCATTTTTGAAGCTGCTCTTTTAACCTGACGTAATTGGCTGTTGGAAAGAGTCCTCAATTTTCCCTTATCAGCACGCACACGTGTGTGCTGTGAATCAGCTACATACTTCTTGATTGTGCGATGATCACGATGAAGTGTCTTGGCAATGTTGATTGTAGTCATGCCTTGACCTAAACACTCCACAATTTATTGCTTCTCAGCAGCCAACACATCCTTTTTCTTTCCCATTTTGGCTGAAAATGTAGGCTGCTTAATAATGTGGGACAGCCTTCTTAAGTAGTCTTGCCTTTAATTGGACACACCTGCCAAACTAATTAGCACAGGTGTCTGCAATTGCTTTCAGTGATATAAAGAGCCCTGACACATATCAGCATCAATGAGTTTAACTGACAAACAAAAAAATTCTTACCTTATCACTCCTAATCACTTTTTGCATAATAATTTGGAACACAGTTGTAGAGACTGGCAGCATAGGAATAAAAACAGCAGGGATCAGTAAGTATGACTTGTTAAATTTTTTTTGTACTCTATTTCTAGCTGTGTTAACACTGGCATTTTCTGTATAGGTATAATTGGAGCAGAAAGTCCACAGGGGAAAACTGCAATGCGTTTCCATCACGTTTTTTTCTGTAGCGCTTTTTGGCTGCGGCTTGCTACGTGGGGCCTTAGCCTTATGCAACCTGATCATAACTGGTTTTAAATATAGACTCATTCCTGCTAAAAATCTGCATAAATCTCAAAAATATGTACTGTTTCCAGGCAGCTTTTCCTGTTCATGTCTATGTTTCATAGAGTCTTATACTCCTATGCATATACTTGCTCTGTGGCCGGTAAAGGCTGGGAGCCAGACAAGGACAAACTCATCCAGGTACACAGATATGAGGCGAGCAGCAGACAAACACAAAGTACTCCTTTGGTGGTAAGGATGCAGTGACCAGATGGAAGGTAACGCTGCAGTTGGGATTGCGGAGTGCAAACAGCGCAGACTTGTCACGGTCTCTGGGCACGAGGGCGCAGCGCTGGTGCTGTCCCACGTTACCACCACTGGTACCGGTGATGAGGGGGCTGCACAAATGTTGGTGGTGATTGTTCCCCCGGGGCGCTTCCCCTATACTGTGCCAACTGGTGGTGTTTGGGGCGCCCTGATGTTGTCGGTGCAGAGTCAGACACAGAAACGGTTGTAAAGTTGAACTTTTACTTCCATGGGTGTGGAGGCACAAATGCTTAAACAGTTTCTTCAATACAAAACAACGGGGTACGCCTGGTGACACAGCAAAGTCCTGGGGTGCAGGGTAGACTTGATGAAAGGTGTTCCTAGCCCCTTATACTTCAGTGTTACAGCCCTAAGGTGCGTCTGGGCTCCTATTTGGCTCATAAGAGGATGCCCACCACCATACTAGCACATAATATTCCCCACTCACGTTATGTGGTCCTGATAGCTCAGAGTTTCGGGGTGCAATAGTCAGGGTGGCAGGATATTCCACAGGTCTGGCCTTGGCCCCTGGATCCTGTGATACTTGCTATGGAGCACGTGTTCCAGAATGTTCTCTCCACAGTCTCAGGCTGACAAGATAATGATGCTTGACTTCCTTCAGGGCGATGGCTAGGCAGACAGGGGACAGGATCTTCTGAATAGCTGGAGTATGTCAGCTCTCCAACCTTCCTGGGCCTGTCTAGGACTTGAGATTCCTGCACTAAACTCACTGTTTTCTTCACAGGACATCACACTTATCTCCTCACCTCCTCCTCCTAACACTCCACACTTCTAACTCCTCACATGCAGGACCTTCCTGCAGGGGTGTTACCATGGGGACCCAGTGATCAGCTGACTCCTCCCCTTTTCCCAGGCGATGTCCTCCTATTGGACATTTGGTTACTATTCAATCCTATGGGAGGTGTAATGCATGTGTGAGGCTCACTAGGTGGCACTGTGTTGTGTGAGACTCAGGACCCCCTGCTATGTCACACAGGCTATGAAGCAACAGGAAATAATACAATGACTACAGAGATCACCCTCAGCCCAGCCATAGCCAGCTCTGGGATGCCACATACTCCCCCCTCTTTCACTGAGCCGACCTCGGCGACGGGCTGGGGTGAAGGTGAGAAATGTAACATAACGTTAATAAATACGAATAAAGTGCAAATGTCACTAACAGTTTAGAAAAATATAATACTTAGAAACTTGAGGTAAGACCTCCCGGCATAGTCCTGGAATGTCCATGAGAAGTCTGAAGGGTAACGGAGAGATAATTAAACTCAGACTTATGGAACCTTTTGGCGGTACCATCAGACAGTCCATATAGAAACAACAGTAGTGAAAATGGGTCCAGAGGCTCTCTGGCACAAATTTCGTGAGTGTCCATTATCATGAGAGTCTCTCTGAGAAACAATAAACAGTCCTTTCTGTAAGGAAGAGTAGGCACTCTAGCACGAATGTCCATACCGCAATGGGGTAACAGAACTTCCTTGGCTCGGTGAGCCAGGCACTATGGCTTGGATTGTTGCATATAAATGTAAATACTATATTACATGGCAAGATATTATATATATATATACTGTATATACACACAGGAAAAACATTAATGTAATCAGAGCAGGAATAACATATATACAGAAGCAGAGACAGTTAACCTCTTTTACCCAAGGACAGCCATGGCATCACTATAGCGTGTTGGAGGTATGCCTTTTGTGGTACGCTCAGAACGCCTAAGTGGAACGAGATTTGAATTAGGAACAGAGTCACTGAAATCAATTAAATCATCTGTCGAAGGGTTCTCTTGCACTAGAGCAATTGGTGGGTAACAGCTAAATGGTAGTAGTTTAGGCGCCCACATAAGCTCAGTTAATGTTGGGGGTCTCTCTTTCGCTTCAGAAGGTGACAAGATCTCTGTACTCGTTGTCTCAGCTGGGGGCACCTCTGTGGGTAGTCCTTCTTTAAGGCACAGCTTCAGACGGTTTCGGTGTACTACTTGGGGCTGTCTCCCAGGTTTAGAGATCTCATACACGTCGGATTCAGGATATGGTATGGAGATGACACTGTATGGTTCTTTCTCCCAGAATGGATCCAATTTCCCATTCCGATGGTTATTCCTTAACCATACACGGTCGCCAACTTTCAGGGGCGCTACATGGGCGCGATGGTTGTAATCCTCCTGTTGTCTCCTACGAACCTCATCCATGCACGTTTCAACTATCTCTTTAGCTTCCTCCAAACGTCGGCGGTGTTCAATAACCCAGTCTGTTATGGGTAGTGGATTGATGGTGTCAGGGACCTTCACACCAAGGGTTAAGTCTGAAGGAAGTTGACCTTGTCTTCCAAACATTAGATAAAATGGTGCGTATCCCGTAGATGTTTGGGGTGTGTTGTTGTAAATATAGGCCAAGTCCTTGATACGCTCAGGCCACTCAACACCAGGTGTAACTGCGGCTGTTCTTAGCATGCCGATGATCACTTGATTTGCCTTCTCGCACATACCATTCCCTTGAGGGTGATACGCTGTGGTTCGCAACTTCTTGCAGTCTTGGAACTGACACAGCTCACGGAACAATTGGGATTCAAACGCCGATCCACGGTCGGTGAGGATATGCTCAGGACAACCGTAATGGCGGACAAACTCTGCGTAGAAGGTCTCAGCCGTAGTTCTTGCTGTAAGATCTCTGACAGGCACGATGACAAGGAACTTGGAGTAATGATCCACCATTGTCAGAGCGTAGCTGTAGCCGGAACGTGTGGGACCCAACTTCACATGGTCCAGAGCAACAATTTCACACGGCTTTTGAGTCTTAATTGGATGTAGAGGGGCCTTCTGATCTCTTCGACCTTCCTTGGTGATACTACAGGCGGGACACTCTCGGCACCAACTCTCAATGTCACTCCTCATCCCAACCCAATAGAAGCGACGACGGATGGTAGCTTCGGTCTTTTGTACCCCGAAGTGACCGGATCTGTCATGATACGCCTCAAGTATCATCTGTGCGTCTCTTCTTGGTACGAGGATCTGATGAAGCCTTTCACCTGTGACAGGATCAAGAGTGTTTCTAAGTAGAAGGCCTCGTTGGACAAACAGGCGCTTCCTCTGTCGCCAAAGGTGTTTTAATTCCACGTCATGAAGACCTCTCTTTACACGGGTTGGTATTCTTCCTGTAAGAAGGAAATCTGACAATTCTCCTAAAACTCTGCTCTCTTCTTGGAACGTTTTCCACAGAGATGGCTCCTGGAGGGATTCGGCAGCTGTTTTCGCCAGAGATTCTCCTTCTACAGGGACACCAATAGCAACCTGTTGGGCAAACTTGTTGTAGAATGGTGGCATCTCCACCTCTTCCCAGATGTCTTCTCGGGGTGGTTCTTCTCCCACAGGCAACCTTGAGAGTGCATCAGCGTTAGCGTTGGACTTGCCACTGCGATACTTGACAGAGAACTTGTAATTCGCGAGTCTTGAGGCCCACCGTTGTTCAAGGGCTCCCAGTCGAGCAGTGTCCAGATGCGCCAACGGATTGTTATCTGTGTACACGGTAAAGGGTGTGGCAGCCAGGTAGTCTTTAAACTTCTCTGTCATGGCCCAGACAAGCGCCAGAAGTTCGAGTTTGAAAGAACTATAGTTCTGGTCGTTCTTCTCCGCGCCTCTCAGACTCCTGCTGGCGTAGGCGATGACTTGCTCTTTGTTGTCCTGAACCTGGGACAACACTGCACCCAAACCTTGGTGACTTGCATCTGTGTACAAGCGGAATGGCTGACTGTAGTCGGGATAGGCTAGAATTGGTGGTTGCGTCAGAAGTGCTTTAAGCGCTTGAAAGGCTTCCTCTTGACGCGCTGTCCAGTCTACCGGAAGCTTTCGGTTGTAGTTTTCTCTGGGACAACCGCGCAACAACTCGTTCAGAGGCTCGGCTACTTGGGCGAAGTGTGGTATGAAATGCCGGTAGTAACCTGCGAATCCAAGGAAGCTTCGGACTTCTTTGACGGTAGTTGGTCTTCGCCAGTTCTGGACTGCAGTGATCTTTTCAGGATCAGGTTGGACGCCTTGTGCGCTCACGACATGCCCAAGGTAGTGAACTTGGGGTTTCAACAGGTAGCACTTGGAGGGCTTCAACTTTAGGCCGTGCTGTATAAGTACCTTGAATACCTCGGACAGGTGACGAAGGTGTTCTTGGTATGTCCGGGAGAATACAATAACATCGTCCAGGTACAGTAGCACACTCTGGAAATTCTCATGGCCGAGGCACCTCTCCATAAGCCGTTGGAATGTGGCTGGGGCATTACATAGCCCAAATGGCATACTATTAAATTCAAAGAGTCCCATTGGGGTCGTAAACGCAGTCTTTTCACGATCTTCAGGCGCCATAGGGACTTGCCAGTATCCACTGGTTAAGTCCAGGGTCGAGAAACAGGTAGCTGATCCCAAAGCCGTTAGAGATTCCTCAATCCGCGGCAATGGGTATGCGTCTTTGTGCGTGACGTTGTTGAGTTTACGATAGTCCACACAAAATCGTAGGGTTCCGTCTTTCTTCTTGACAAGGACTAGCGGGGCTGCCCAGGGGCTGTTACTCTCCCGGATGACATCAGCATCTCGCATCTCTTGGATCAACTTTTTCACCGGTTGGTACATCGCTGGTGGTATTGGACGGTGACGCTCCTTGATTGGATGGTGGTCGCCAGTCAGAATGCGATGTTGTATGGTCGTGGTCTTACCAAAGTCCAATGGGTGTTTGCTGAATGCCTGTTGGTAACGCTTGGCCACATTGCGAACCCCATTGATGTGCTCTATAGGGGTATTGGCGTCTCCCACGTTCAATTCATCCCACCAGGACTTCGTGGCTCCATTCTGAATGTTCTCAGCAGCTTGGGTGGAATGCTGTGTGGCGGTAGAATCACCAGAGAGAATGTCTTCTGGTGCTAACCGGTGTAGCAGGGCCACAGAGTGGAACTTGTGGAGGTTCACTGGAGCATCTCCCAAGTTGACTAAGCGGACAGGAACACGTCCATTGGAAACTGTGACAAGGCTGCGGGCAGCCATGACAAGTGGTTGGCCATCTATCTGTATGGGTTGTAGCAAGGCCTCGTAGTCCTGATTTTCTATGCCCGGACGGGCACGGCACCACACCATAGTTTCTGTTCCAGGCTGTAGGGTTACTGGATGGGTATCTTGGATCCGGACTCGACCAATTTCACCTTGTTTGTTGGCGAACTTGTGCTGGGCATTGAGTACACGAATGGCCCGCTGAATGGTCTGCTGGTCACTGGGAGAAGCTGTAAGGAGAGAGGCATGCAAGGCATCCAACACTTCTGGAAAGCAATGGCGTAAAACATTCATGCCTAATATTACAACTGCAAACCTATCATCCTCTACATCAGTGACAATTACACCCTGTCTAGGCAGTTTCAAGTCCCCAATCTGGATAGTGGGTTCCCAATAACCCTGCTGTGGTATGGGCTGTCCATTACTGGCACACAGATTTATCCATATGTCAGGTGTTCTATTCAACACACGTAAGTCCCAATGTTCAAGGAACACCTGCTTGCGCAGGGTTGTTACCTGAGATCCAGTGTCCACCAACGCTGTCAGAGGGACGCCGTTCACCCGGATTGTGATGTGTGGGCAGGCTGAGACGAAGCGTGACAATGGCACTGAAGATTCACCTGGGCCCTTCTTCTTTCCTCCCGAGGGGCGGCCCGCTGCCTCGGTGGTGGCCCGTTTAACTGAAAACACTGAGGCCTGGTATGTCCATATCTATGGCAATAGGTACAGTATGGCCTCTCACTCTGCGGAGGTTTCACAGAAGACGGACGTCTGGGTGGCGACTCAGGTGAGATGTTGAGACTTCGCAAAGGATCACTGGACGATGAAGACGGCTGGGTCAGACGATCTAGACGGATGGTGATCTGTTCCATGGCACGGGTCAGATGATCCACTCGGGCCAGAAGGTCATCTCTGGAGTCTGCTGGTGTAGTCTGCGCAGTTTGGGCAGCAGGTGAGGTACCCAGAGGTAGTGGCAGGACAACTGGAGCAATGCTTGTTGAGGGTCCAGGTGAGGGAGCACAGATGACTGGGCTCGGCTGGGGCTGCTCCTGTCCCAAGACCTGGATGGCAAGGGCCTTGAAGTCAGCAAACGTGATGCTGGGATGTTGTGCAGCAAGCATTCGCAACTGACTCTGGAGCAATGTGGTACCCGCCCCTTCTATGATGCGGTCAAGCAAGATTTTATCAGAGTCCACATTTTCACGTGGATCCACTTGCACCACAGCTCTGAACGCCTCTTGGAGGGATAAAGCATAGTCCCGCAGGGTCTCACCAGGTAGTTGTTGTCTGGAAAAGAAGCGCATCTTTACCTCGGAGACAGATCGCACGTCAAAGTTCACCTGGAGTTTGTCCAGAATTTGCCCAGGGGTTCTTTTGTCAGAGGCAGGCCAGGATTTGACCTCTCTAGCTGCAGCACCCTCAAGCTGGCCCAGCAGGATCTGTATCTGCTGTTCTGTATTCAGAGGATAGAACTGGAAGAGAGACAGCATCTTCTCACGAAAGTCCCTGAGGGTATGCGCCTCCCCTTTGTAGCGCGGCAGCCATGGTGCGCCAGGGTAAAATGGCATGGAGAATGGTAGGCTGCTCGCCATGGGCACTGCTGGATCACTAAAAACAGATGGCACAATGTCACTTTGCTCAGTCATGTTGTTTGCAGGTATGACTGAAATTAGGTCGCCGTCTCTTTAAGAAACTCAACTGCTTGCTGGCAGGGAATGGAGACTACAGCTTGGAATGCTGTAGCTATTAACAGAGTCACTGTGATGCAGGCTGACGGTGTGCTCCCCCTCTTTAATGGTGGCACTCCCCACGGACACTGTACACGGAAAACACTCGCTGGGGCCGTGGGAGGACTGAAGACAAGGACAGGGAGGCACAGTACTCACTGACAGCAACTGCAGCGTGGACCAGAGATCAGCGGTGCACAGCAGGGACGGTGATGCGGCACTGGAGAGTCAGAAATGGCGCTGGCACGTTCGCCTTTCACTTTCTTGTATGGGTGCGCTGGAGCATTGCGCTCAGCATTCTGGGCTCTCCTAAGATGGTGGCAGATGGGTCTCCTGGCCTCATGGGCAGTGCTAAAAATCTCCCGCACTTTTGCAAGGTTCAGTTAACCCTTTGTGGGCGTTCTTACACAGCGATGTGGCGCAGCAAACAAGTCCTGGGCGTTTTAACTCTTCCAGGGCTGTAACACACTGAGAGGACAGTCTTTAGGGCTTACTTCAGGGGTATAGGGCTCCCCCTCTTTGTGGCAAGCACTCTCAGGGAATAAACTTGATCTTAGCAAAGTCCACAATAAAGACCGATGCTCTGGAGACAATTTGGCGACTTTCTCAAAATGGCACACACCCGTATCCTGTTCGTGACGCCAGTTTTTCTTGCAGTGACCAGATGGAAGGTAACGCTGCAGTTGGGATTGCGGAGTGCAAACAGCGCAGACTTGTCACGGTCTCTGGGCACGAGGGCGCAGCGCTGGTGCTGTCCCACGTTACCACCACTGGTACCGGTGATGAGGGGGCTGCACAAATGTTGGTGGTGATTGTTCCCCCGGGGCGCTTCCCCTATACTGTGCCAACTGGTGGTGTTTGGGGCGCCCTGATGTTGTCGGTGCAGAGTCAGACACAGAAACGGTTGTAAAGTTGAACTTTTACTTCCATGGGTGTGGAGGCACAAATGCTTAAACAGTTTCTTCAATACAAAACAACGGGGTACGCCTGGTGACACAGCAAAGTCCTGGGGTGCAGGGTAGACTTGATGAAAGGTGTTCCTAGCCCCTTATACTTCAGTGTTACAGCCCTGAGGTGCGTCTGGGTTCCTATTTGGCTCATAGGAGGATGCCCACCATGATACTAGTACATAATATTCCCCACTCACGTTATGTGGTCCTGATAGCTCAGAGTTTCGGGGTGCAATAGTCAGGGTGGCAGGATATTCCACAGGTCTGGCCTTGGCCCCTGGATCCTGTGATACTTGCTATGGAGCACGTGTTCCAGAATGTTCTCTCCACAGTCTCAGGCTGACAAGATAATGATGCTTGACTTCCTTCAGGGCGATGGCTAGGCAGACAGGGGACAGGATCTTCTGAATAGCTGGAGTATGTCAGCTCTCCAACCTTCCTGGGCCTGTCTAGGACTTGAGATTCCTGCACTAAACTCACTGTTTTCTTCACAGGACATCACACTTATCTCCTCACCTCCTCCTCCTAACACTCCACACTTCTAACTCCTCACACGCAGGACCTTCCTGCAGGGGTGTTACCATGGGGACCCAGTGATCAGCTGACTCCTCCCCTTTTCCCAGGCGATGTCCTCCTATTGGACATTTGGTTACTATTCAATCCTATGGGAGGTGTAATGCATGTGTGAGGCTCACTAGGTGGCACTGTGTTGTGTGAGACTCAGGACCCCCTGCTATGTCACACAGGCTATGAAGCAACAGGAAATAATACAATGACTACAGAGATCACCCTCAGCCCAGCCATAGCCAGCTCTGGGATGCCACAAGGAGGTACGGCCTTATTTACATGACAGTAATGACAAACCTAACAACCGTGAAAAGTGACTGTCTTGTCTGTTGAAGTCCGTTGAAGGGACCTATTCACAAGACATTGAATAACAGCTGTTTTTCGAATAGCCGTCACACAGGTGTTTTAAAACTCATGAATGTCTACGGGCCTATTCACATGACTACCTTCATGACACCAAAGAAGAAAAAGATAGAGCATATCAGTTTTATTTACGGCTGTGAAAAATGGTCCATCCAAAAAAAAAAAAAAAAGGACATGTGAATAATCAATAGACATTTATGGTTTTAAAAACAGCCGTGTGGCAGCCATTCCAAAAATGGCCATCAAACAGCCGTTTGAATATTATTAGTGTGAATAAGACCTAAGTAAGTTGTGCTTTATACCACTGAAATGTATGGGGAATCCATGAAAACAGGTGTCCCTCAGGTGCAAGATGGCTGTGAAAAATGGATGTTTTTCACGGCCGTTTTGCACCTAGGTCCTGTGCATCTAGCCTTAGCCTCAATATCTGCTCTGTAAATTTCCTATAGGTAAACCAAAGCTTTTACATGGCATTCAGATTTTACATAAATGAGGATCCATTGAGGACTAGTATTTCTTACATTTTTTAAGAAAAACAGCTTTTCACTTTTAATATGCTCAGAATTGAATCAAGAATTGGTTTATTTCTGCACTATTGATTTCTGACTTTGTGCTCCGTTATATTGCCAGCAGATATTATGAGATTATGGGGTCTTAATCTGCCTTTTTGTGAATTTTTATAATCTTGATACTTTGAGCTTTCACATAGTATAACTATAATGTGGATTAATGAGGATGGAAGATACTTTGAGGTTTACACTGCTGTTTTGATTTTTAACAGTTTTCTATTTGGGTATACATCCAAAAAGTGCAGATGGTAATGTTTTCTATACAGTACCATGCCCAGGCAGTTGTCAATAATTTTAGTGAACTATCTCCAGAATATGATATGTCTTTCTCCTTGTTCCTATAAAAATTATGATCTTAGAAGTTCTCTTTACGAATGTGTAAAACTTTTATGTCTTTTATAAAATATGATAAAGGGGTTATCCTTAGGATAGGCCATCAATATTAGATCTGCGGTCCAATTGTTTATATACTGCGAGCCACGCTTCTCACTCGCAATAGAAACTGTAGCAGCGAGTGTGGGTACTGCAGTGCTGTCCCATTGAACTGCAGTACCCACACTTGCTGCAGTAGTTTGTAGGACAAGTGAGCAGCGCAGCTCGCTGTATGTAAACAATAAAATAAGCCACACTGTCTCAGTACCAGTGACCTGTGGGGTCCCGGAATCAGAATTGAACCAAGAATTGGTAAAGGTACTGTTTATTTCTGCACTAATGATTTCCTAAGAATAGGCCATCAATGTTAGAAACCAGATAACCCCTTTAAGGTATTAGATTTAAAGGGAATCAGATTTGGTGTCACCCAACAACTATCAATAGTGGTGTGTAGGACACTTCGTCTCTGCATTTACAGATGTTGTTAAAGAATTACCCAGTGTACCCTAGGTATGGCTTCTGGCTCAGGGCCACTCATTTTTGTTTACTCTTCACATTGCACTGCTGTCTGTGGAAAAAAAAACATACTCATTTGTCCCCGGTGCCTTCCAGCACAGTTCGGTCCTGCTTCTCCCGTGTTTTTTTCCAGCAGAAGTCCCTGCTGCAAGTGACCACTGAGGCCAACCAGCGGCCTCAGTGAAGATTACGGGACGTCACAACCTGTCCCATGTCCTTTCCTCCATGTTCTGACCTCTGAGGCCAATCAGTGGCCTAAGGAAAGGGACGTCACAGCCAGCGAGGACTTCTAGTAAAACAAGACAGCGGAGCAGCAGGACCGAACCGCACATGCACAAGATTTCATACAGAGAACCATGATGCTGGATCCAACACAGGATGTCCATTTTGAAGTTACAGGGCAGTGATGGGTGGTGCTGAGAGGCGAAGCATGATGCAAACAGGTGCAAATATAGCCATGGCCATGTACCAGATGCACTTTGAGGTTCATTTGCATATGGATTAAAAGCTGTTAAAATGCCTCACACATCACTATTATCTAGTCACCGACAAAACCTGTAAAAAATTTTTTATTCATATCCTCCTATTGAATCTCTTATTTTTGATGTTATGTTTATATACAATGTTTTGTATGCACTGTTCTCACCTTGGACTATTTGACATATCATTGTTCTGCATTACTGTCTTTCTGTTGTTGCCATTCAAGAAATACCTTTGAAACTGAAAAATTCTTCCTCTAGTGGAAGATACAGGGAAAACCCTTGGAATGTCCTCGAAAACTGACAAAATTGTTTAGTGTTGTGTTGCCCTTCCATCATGGGCCCCATATCAGTCACATGATCTGCACCATGGAAGGTATGCCAGCACTGTCCAGACATTTAGAAGCTTAGCGCACGACACATGAAAATGCGCAAGGAAGTCAAGTTGCCATTTCTGACTTTATTTATGCAAAAAATTCTACTCTATGGTTGAGTGAAAGCACTAAAATCAAAAATATAAAAAATGTCAAACATTTTATGCAAATGCACAAGATTTTAGGATAATCTCAATGCATCCATGATCAAATAAACCATGAAAACAAAGGGAATTGGTGAAAATAGTAATATAAATATTTATTGTTGTAAATGACATCCATCTGACGTGGGGCAATTGATTACAATGGAATTATACACAGTCTGACTACTTGTTTTAAAATAAACCCTTGTAGATGACATGTAAACTGACAACAGTATCTACTTAACTTGGAAGAAGATAACTGTTTAGACAGCACATTTTAGCTGAGGCAATGTTTTATATGGATTTGCATTTTGGCTTATCTGCCTCCTGTGCATAAATGACAGGATCTACTCCTAATAGATATAAAATGATAATGTGTGTATGCACAGACCTGACCATGTCAATCACAAGGTTAACTTTACATTACTGGAAACAACACATTAACCATACAAACACTATACTTCATTGAATAGTGAACCTTTGCTTACTAAAATAGTTACAATATCTCTTTGCAGAGCGGTTTTATTTTTATTAATTAGCAGCTGTTGTATTCTTTGAAAACAGATGCAGTTATGCGTTAAATATTTCATTTTCCATATGATGACTGCAATCAAATGTACAATATATTTTATTTTGCTGTTCCTATATGTCTTATACAATGCATAAATCTATTTTATACTTTAACAGAAGGAGCTGCGCATATTGATATTATTATTTTGTAGCTAAAGTTTCATTGTCACTTGTAACTTATTGATGAATCTCTGCTCTTTCTTTGCTCAGAAGTTAAGTTGTCCTGCTTAGTGACTGTCAACTACACTATATGGAGAAAGGTATTGGCTGCCAGCTCATAACCATTGAATTCAAGTGTTTCATTTAGTACCATTGTCACGGGTGTATAACATCCAGCACCTAGCCATGCAATCTCCTTAAGGCTAAAGCCCCATGTAGCGAGACACTGCATTTTCACAGAGCTTTCCTCTTTCTACCCCTATTATACCTATATGGAAAATGCCTGCAGAACTGGAAAATGCCAGTATTTCAGGAAGGATGCTCACCTCCAGCTTGGAGTGCCTACAAGAAGCTTTGGCGAAACGTAGACCCATCCCTTTTTTATCCATTTTTGTTATGAGGTCTGTATGTGATTAGTTTGGGGATCATGCTTGATATGAGAGCTCATTATATCTATTTATAACACATGTATGTATATTGAGATTAGATATTTAACACATGTATTTATATTGACATTAGATTATTCCATTTATATTTGTTATCCCTTATGAATTGAGCCCCTTTACATGTATTGGTGTTAGTCTGTATGTGTTTTGAATTCCTATATTATGTTTACATATTATTAGTTGTTATTATAATACACATGTTTATGACTATTGATTTGCATATATACATTTTTGGCATGTTTATTATTGTCACATCGTTGGACCTATGAAATATGTATTTACTCGTATAGTGGGTATTAAGGTGGCAACTTCCATCTCTTCAGTTGTTAGTGTTTTTACTGGATCTCTTTTGTTTTTCTGTATTTACTAATAAAAATATGTGTATATTTTGATGTACTTTGTGATCATTTAGGGTTACATTTCTAGGTTTTCTTTCTGAGGGGGAGTTCACACTACCGTTGCTAATGTCCATTGCTGTCTTCCCTTATAGGATGACAGCAATGGACATTAAACTGTCACAGAGAATGGTCACAGACTCATTCTGTGTCTGTTCCCATTGACACTAATGTAAACAACATGACAGAAGCTAGCTTTCGTTATGTTTGTCTACCTTGGTAATGGAAGATAAAGTCATGCATGCAGGTCCGCAAGTTTCTGCAGGTAACCACCTTTTTAGGCTAAGGCAAAAGCTGCAGCAAAAAAGCACTGCGGGAAAAACTACAATTTTCACAGAAAGTCCGCAGAGGTCTCCTTTCCCAAGGAAAGGAAACCTGAACGCTAGTGTGTATCTAGTGTAGGGCATCCGTTTTTGGGGGGGCAACTTGTAGTTTTTATATATACCATTTTGGGGAATGTTTGATTCTGGAATTTTGATTCTTTATCTGTGGGATAATTTTTTTTTTTTTTTTTTTATAGTTTTACATCAATATTTTAGACAATGTATTAGATAAATGTTTATAGTTTGGGCTTTTTCGGACTTGGCAATATGTATTGTGTTTATTTTCATTTTTATTTTTTATGTGCATTTTTAGCAGTCTCCCATGACTGTGTGTCCTACTGAACCAGACTGAGGGAGCATTTAAAGGCTTAGGAAACCTTGGCAGGTGACACACTGAATTTACAATACTGAACTTTTTTTACATTATTCAAATTTTCTTAGATTTGGGTTATCATTACCTGTAATCCATAATCAACATTTACAGAAATAAAACACTTGAAATAGAACACTCTGTGTGTAACGAATCTAGAAAATATAGGATGTCACTTTTTTATTTTAATTACTGAAAGAAATAAACGCTTTAAAGATATTCTAATTTATTGAGATGCACCTGTAGCAATCATTAGATTAATTATACCAATGACTACAATTGTACTGTATTGGTGCCATTTTATAAAATCCACTCCCAACTTAAATAGGCAGATTAGTAATGTCAGAGGGGTTTATTTGTATTCTGCGGTGGATGTGCAACCAATGCAGTGACTGTCACAAGGTAGATCCATCCATGTTGTGGTTGGACAGAAAGATAAGTCTGGCTGCTGCATTCAGTACAGACTGTAGAGGTAAGAACCTAGTAAGTGGAAGACCAATTAGTAAAGGATTACAGTAATAATAATTGTAATTGTAAAAGTTGTTGCATGTTTTTTGTTTCCTCTTTAGTGGCCTAATATATAAGTAAAAATGGAAATGGAATATGCTATTATGTCAAAAACAGTACATTCATGCCTTTTGGTACATAAAGAACAAATTAACCTTCACAACAAAACTGCCATCTCTCTCTACTTTTGGTAACCTAGTAGTTCACTGTTTAGAGTTTACAAGTTTTGTAGTCAATCCCCATCAGTAATGTTTATCACTATGTTACGTACTAAAGACTGCTTCAGGTACCAATCCATGAATGTATATTGAAGGTATTGTGTAATGGCTGTTTCATATCTTCGCTGCGTTTCTTAAGTGACCCATAAATGCAGCTCTAGCAGCCATGATCAGCAACAGGGTCTTACAAGATCAAGATTATAAGTCACAAGGCATGTGTTGCCCTATCGTCTACTCAAAAGCATTTTTACGTTAGAGATAGTATTTCTTAGGTAAGACAACTTTTCTAACATGGCATCCTAGACACAGTGGCCCAACTCGATTTATGGTAGTAGACAACAATAACGATAGGCTATATCGTCTTATCTCAGTGTATAGTTGTATACCGATATAATACAGCCACTAAATAATGGTCAGATACAAATTCTACACAAGTGATTTCAATGTACCGACCTCTTCTGATTGTAGTGGTGGAAATGGAGTAAAATCTCCTATACAGTTCAGAAGTCTCTTCCATAAAGATATTTGCTATGTGGATATTGTAACCCATTCAGCTGCATTTTTCTCGACAGCCTCCTTTCCTTGACTATATACTTTACTCATAGTGTCCCACAAGAACACTATCTGTGGAAAAGTATTGCTGTTTGTGTGAATTTATATTGCTGACTGTTTTATTCTGTTTTTCTCAAGTATTACATGGTTTTACAGTTAATTGCTCTGTCTTTAAGACAAGAAAATACAATGTCATGCTGCTATGTTTCAGCTTCTTTAAGATGGTAGGAGGAGTTAGATAATAGCTTAGCAACCCTTTAGCCAGTTGGAAGGTAGCTAGAGTTGAGTCCAGATCAGTTAGGGAGCAGTTGAGCATTCCAGTTAAGTGGCAGTTAAACCAGTTATCCTGAGACACGTGCAGCAACCCATTGGAGGAATTATGGAGGCTGGAAGTACTAGTACTTGAACAGTCAGGGTGGTTATACATTCGACCAGTTATACCAGCTCTCATCCTGGGCTGGTGCAGTGCTGAGTGGGCTTGTGGTATACCTGATTGCTGTGGTAGTCTTTCCTCCATAGCATGTCTAGTTGTGGTCAGCCTGATGAGAATTGGAGTCCCCATAATGGCCTTGCAGGAATAAGACTCAAGAGACATGAATTATGCAGAAAATAGGGTAACTTGCAGCTCAAGATAGAACATGGCAAAACATTTTCCGCAAATGGAGGTGCACTGAGCTGAGTTGGCAGTTGGTACACCCCAATGACAGTCTGTGCGCTCCTTGCTAAGGCTGGTTTTTCTATTTTGTGTATTCTCTAATGTATTCTGTGTGCCATCTTCTCTCTTATACAGAAAGTCCCAGAAGGTCTTTACCAAAACCCTCTCTGGGTTGAAGGCTACCAGGTTGCCCTGTCTGTCCTCTGACACAGGCAGGGTCATTGCTCTGAGGTCCATATAACAATTATCCTCAGATATCAGGCTAGCACACTTTCCTTGGTTCTTTCAGTCTAAACAGGGATGAATTTATCCCTCATGTCTGTCTCAGAAGAAGCATGGAGTGCTTGCTTGATCTACAGGCCAGTGAGGGGCCTAACTCAGTCTCTATGCTCCCTCTCTGCTTCCTCACTGTTTAAAGGCTTGGAGAAGACTCTTGGTCTCCTCCTTTCGAGAACCAGCTGCATGGGTCATGCTAAATTCTGCTTTCCACGGACAGTGGAGGGTAAACTATATTGAAGGGTAAACTATACAATATATGCAAACTATATATAAATTATGTATGGGTTACAATACAAACACATGACACACAATATAAATGAACTATATAAATTTTGCATTAGTCCCAGTAGGATGCTGTACAAGCTGTGATGAGCTATATCCATGGCAAAAATGTGCCCTGTATTTCTCCTAAAAGTAGTAGAGTTCTGGAAAAAAAGGAATCGGGGTTGCCTCATATTTACTACAAAGGAAAGTTGGCATGGTCAGGGGGTCTGTTGGTTCCCTTGGCTTATGGGTCCAGACATAACTGTACTGCTGTGACCCCTGTAGCTACACCACTTCCACTTTCCATGCATATACAGACTGATGTTAGCAAACCAGCTCTGTAGCCAAAGAGCTGAACAGAGTAAAAGGTAATTTTTTCCACTTTAAGCTGTAGATGAAGGTTCGCAGTGGCCAATGCCACTACCTAACTTTGGTGCTTTGGTGCATAGATCAGGAGCTATTTGCCTGTTCAGCACAGACTACCCGCTACTGTAAAGGAGACCTGCCCCCTTAACCCTGAGCCGACATCTTCTGGCATCTGCTTCTGCTTGGCAGCCACTGTGCCTAAATATTTGAAGATGGTGGGTAGTTTGAGAGGCACAAGCTCGAAACCTGAGCACTCACTATTATCTGCCACTTCCAGAGCAGTGGTTCTCCGGCATGGCACATGCCCCTTGAGACTGCCTGGCCACAGGTTGAGAGCCACTTCTCTACAGTATGTATGTTGTTTAACAAGCCATGAACATATGTGTAATGTACTGTACATACTTTAAAATTGTCCCGCCACAAGGCAACTTTTACATAAAAATATCAAATGTTGAAGCAATTGACTTGTTCCAATATTTTACCTATAAAAATAAAATGTAATGATTTAACTTATAACTGAAGATTTTCTATTCTTTTAAAACATACTGAACATGACGTCCAGAGAACAAGTGCTGTGAATGAGTAGTGCTGTAAATAAAACATATATGAAAGTTATATAAAATTATTGTCACTGGAAATAAAACATATTATTTAGGTTTCACAGGCTCTTGACAGTCCATTTTTCTATTAATAATTGTAAAGTGCAAGCTGCTACTTTCCTCCACAAACACAGGGTTATAATAGCTAATGCCTGTAAAAATAATAATATTGCATAAAATTGCTGCTTGATGAGAAAGTGACATTTTGACAACTGGACTTTAACTGCAGTACAGTTTAAAGCTTCTTAAAGAGGGCCTTTCACCACCTCCAACAAGCCCAGCTGTTTACATCATTTAATAGATGCTGTTCCATTCATTCTAGCACAGTTGGAATTTTTTTTCTCTAGCTTCTCTATTTTATTTAGGTTTTGTACTGTCAGGTGGGTGGTGTCAGGCAGTAGCAGGCAAGGGGTGTGATTCAGAGATTTTCACCTCTGATTGGAGCTATGAGTCATGCCCCCATGACACTGCCCTCCTAACAGTAAAGAGTCTAGATAGCATATCAGGCACCAAAACTAACAGCAATGATTGCTCAGCAATGGTGGGGGTCACAGGAAAAATCCAGCTATGTTGGAATCAGTGAAGCAGTGTTTATTAAAAGATGCTAAGAACTGAAGTTGGTGGAGGTGGTGAAAGGTCATCTTTAAACGTAACCCTATAACAGCACCATAATACACATAACTCTTAAAGTTTTATCCAGATTAATGGCAAAGCCAGGGGGCCATAGATGGTGAAACATAAGAAAAAGAAGTCATACTCACCTAGCCCAGTCTTCTGTTTGGAAGGCATGTTACCCATTTTCTCTGATGCCTGGACTGGCCAGGCCAGAAGTGAAGAAACTCAGTTGACTACAGCAGCCAATCACTGGCCTCAGCAGTCAGATGTCGGGTACTGGTGATGTCACTGCTGATTCGTCTAAATTACCCAACATGTAACCGCTGCTGACATGTTTGCTCAGATCGCAGCCCCCAGAGTTAGAAGTGGGGGTGGCTACCATGACCTTGACAGTCGGGAGCTTATTGAAGGCCTGCCATTGCAGTGCTTCTATTACAGGTAGCATGCAATAGAAGTTAATGAATTTTTCAATAGACTGTATTAGTTTTGTGCCTCACATATTAGTAATAACCTTTTTCTTTTCAGAAAATAATAGATTTTATGCTCACCTCCAATGAGTGGAACAGCTAAGACCCTTCCCTGTACAAGTGGTGTGATGTAGAGACATCACCATGCCATCTGCACCTGCATGTCATTGTCAGTCTTCTATGGGCTTTACGGCTCCCTGCTCTGTCAAAAGTGACAGGCTTCCACAGTATTGGCATGTATAACACGCCAATAATTGGAGATCTCCAGATTGGAGTCATCAGGCTGAAAGTGTGGAGCTCCATATCCTGTGGGCACCTTTGGGGATGTGACCCTGGACAGTTCCCCAGGTTGCTCTTTCGTATCCTGGTCCTGGTCATAGAAAATGGTAAATTAGGGAACAGGTTATGTAATCACTTCTCAACAAATTCCTCAGGTTTCTGCCCCTCCACATCCTCAGGTAGGCAAGTAATTCAGAGATTATTTCTCAATAAGCAATTCTCCAAGTCATCCACCACAGGTCGACTTTCTTAGTAAGCTCTTTGAGAGTGACTGAGATAGGAACTGTGAGATCATCTAAGCTACAAATCCAATCCTCCACATGTATTACTTTTTCCTTGAGGCTTTGAAGGTCCTTTCTCATAAGTACCAATTCTACCTTCACATTGTCAATCCTTGCCGTAAGGGAGATACAGGTATCTAATATTGAAGTCAGAAGGTGCTCAGAGGCTTGCTTAAACGTGATCTCCAGTTCCTCCACACAGGTTTTGGAGGTTGTCAGAGCAAAATCACCCCGTCCAGCATTGCAGGTGCCATCTTGGCTCTGACCTCAAACAAACTGTGAAATTTTTCATATGCAGAGGTTGCTTTGACAGGGCTTATCTTGCTCCCAGCCTGTTTCCTACTCATCCTGTTGAGGTGTTAAGAAATTTTGGCAGAGATTTATATATTAGTCTAGGTAACCTTTTTATTTCACAATATTACTTGCATATTAATGCTGAGCACTAATAGATGCCATATGAAAACACAGTAGGTATGAAAGATATGATATCAGCTGCATGCACTAGGTACAATTTCCCAAAAATTTACATTGGGAAAGATTGTAACAGACAACTGATTTGTTTAAAAACAATCCACACATTACAAAAAAAACAAACATAAAATACATAAGAACTGAAAATATCAAAGTCACTTCATCTACAGTATTGATAACCCTTAGTCCAGGAGACCAGTCCATTCCTGCAGGGCTTTGCAGATATACATTGACATATGTGTTAGAGATTATTAAAGGGGTATTCCCATCTCAAGGATGCTAGTAGTATAATGTTGTACTGTGTTAGCCATAGAAAGTAGTGGAAAAGTGAAGAAATCAGGCGATACCTTTTAGAGGCTAACTGAGTATATTTGATGGTAAGCTTTCGAGAGTACTAGCTCTCTTCTTCAGACAGGTGTTATACAAAAAACTGAAAATTCACAGACTTTTTATACACAAAAGACATGGACCTTCAAAGGATGTTAGAATCTCTAAAAATAACAAAATGCAATATAAGTAGAGAAGTTATTTACAACAGGTCAGGAAATAAACAATCTGGAAACTTGTGGGGCGTGACAGATGGATCAGTAATTCTTGCTGTTATCTGTTTGTTATCAGGTGGTGATTTGTGACCCTCACAGTTCATACATGGTGTGACATGAAACTGGCATGAATATTAAGTCCAAATTACAGAGTTTGAAATGTTTGCATTAACTTATATTCCCATTCCTTTCTCTCCCTCTGCGTCTTAAAATGTCCCATTAAAACCACAACCCGCAAATCTTCAACAGAGTGGTCTTCTACGGAGAAATGTGTAGCCACTGGGAGATCTGTTCTGCTGTTATTAATGGTGAATCTGTGTGAGTTCATGCGCTGACTGAGGCTCTGCCCTGTTTCCCCCACTTAGAGGCCTGTTGTGGGACATTGTACACACATTATGAGATACACCACATTGGAAGACCTGCAGGAAAATGTCCCCCTAATTCTGTGCACCTGTTGTGACTGTGGGATAGGTACACTGTCTGCGGTGTGGATGTGCCTGCAGTTCTTGCACCTGTTTTGCATGCAAGGTGAAGTGCCATTTTCAGTTGGGGCCTTCAGGGCACTCCGGACAATAATATGCCGCAGGTTTGGTGGTTGTCGAAAGGAAAGGAGAAGGGGGACTGGAAATAGATCTTTGAGTCTGTTGTCCCTATGTAGCACAGGTTGGAGCTCCTTGGCAATCCTTCGTAGGATCTCCAGCTGTGACCTGTAGGTGACAACTAGGGGCACTCGGACTTTATTTTGGGTCTCTTTATATGTGAGCAGACTGTCTCTGTTAATGGCTGCCACTTTGTTTAATTGGTTATCCGTCATTTTAAGACGCAGAGGGAGAGAAAGGAATGGGAATATAAGTTAATGCAAAAATTTCAAACTCTGCAATTTGGACTTAATATTCATGCCAGTTTCATGTCACACTATGTATGAACTGTGAGGGTCACAAATCACCACCTAATAGCAAACAGATAACAGCAAGAATTACTGATCCATCCGTCACACCCAACAAGTTTGCAGATTGTTTATTTCCTGACCTGTTGTAAATAACTTCTCTACTTATATTGCATTTTGTTATTTTTAGAGATTCTAATATCCCTTGAAGGTCCATGTATTTTGTGTATAAAAAGTCTGTGAATTTTCAGTTTCTTGTATAACACCATGTTTGAAGAAGAGAGCTAGTACTCTCGAAAGCTTACCATCAAATATACTCAGTTAGCTTCTATAAGGTATCACCTGATTTCTTCACTCTTCCACATCTCAAGGATGTAAATTCAAGAGTTTTCCTAAATACATTGTGTAAATATGGGACCTTCAGGGTAGGCTGTTTACAGGGTAAGCCAGGCACATGGGGGCGTAGGTACCAGTTCACAGTTGTAGTTTTATTAGTAGCAGCTCATACAGTCCACCAATCAAACAGCTTGCTTCAGCATGAAGGCACAAAGTCAAATAACATAAATTGCATTGCCCTTAATTCAGGATACAAAGAAAATAATTCCCCAGAGTTTTCTCACCAATATACCAGGTGATTTTGGGCTTTCTCCTCCAGACACACAGGGCAGTGTGTTCAACAGCTTTCTCATGCAAGAGATGGCTACACCCACTTCCCTTGGGCAACCTCAGCTCTTATGACTGCACCTGGGTCACCCAGCAAGACCAGGACTGGAGTATAGGCTTGGGTCTACAATGACTCCCAAATCCCGGACCCATATTCCAGCCTGTCATCTTGTAGATACCAGCCATCTCAGTGGTAGGTACCTACCGGCCATCTACAACTTTGCCTGTCTACAATTGCTTTAGCAATGCTGCTTTGTTTGCCTGCTATGCATCTGATCTTAGGTTGGATGACATGGCTCACTCACTGCTCATGGGAACTGTTATTTACTGCTCTTCCTTACAGGCAATCAGGTCAGCTAATTGCAGTTTGCTGGACACTGTAAAGATAACATTGAGTTTACTGCAAGTCCGGTGTCAGCATGGAGCATGTAAGTTTTTTTTTATCTCCAACCCTGTGTAATGTAATTTATATTTACTGTGCATATTATTTGATCTGCATTTATATTAGATTTCTAGAAATCATAATAAATAATCTCTCATGGCAAAGGCAATGTCGATATCTACTGAGGTGCTTCATAGTGTCCTGTCCTTCAAACAGTCAAAGCCACCCACAAGCTTGTTGAAGAATACAGGAAGTAAGAAGAGGCAGCAGAAAAACTAGTGAGAGAAGGAGATGGAAAACCCCTTTAAATTATTGGTGGCAAAATTAACTATTATTAACTGTTATATTGGCTACTATATTCTCACACCACCACTTTGCAACTGCTAATTATTGGGTTCTATCCACAGTCCCTGCAAATGCGGAATAAACTCAGCTCTGTTGCTAGGAGTAATGTGGCCAATGTATTTGTACACTGGTTTTCTGGTGTACAAGGCATGGAAAAGTCACAAAATCATTGCACAAAAGTTTTTTTTCCTCAAAATTTGCAGCTTTTCCTGTTTTGCGTTGCCTTTACCACTTTTCTGGAAGGGGGAATGACGAGGGGTTCGGTGTGGGCAGGTCCATTAGCATAAATGAGGCTTACACTCCGCTTGTGCTGGGCATATGAAGACACTTTGTTGAAAACATTAGAGGTGCATCTCATAAATTAGAAAATCTCTAAAAAGTTAATTTATTTCAGTGATTTAATTCAAAAAAGTGCAACTCCTATATTTTAGAGATATATTGCACAAAGTGACGGGCCCATTTGAATTTGGCACCAAAACACTGTTTTTAGCGTTAAATTGCACCCCAGAATAAGCCAAAAGGGCAAAACCATGGGTTGGGCAAATAGCAAGTTTTTATCTGTGATAAGTGCTTTTTGACTATTGGATTATGTACATAATAAAATCCTCCTTTGTTTTATGGAAAACAAAATGGTGTTACACTGAGTGTGGTTGTATTTTCCTTTAATACCAGTGTTGTATCAATCTATATAGGAGGTAGGCTAGGGGTACAAAAAGGTGCAGCAGTACTCTTGACACACTCAGAGAGGGTTCATGAAGACCAGCATATCCTGCACCAACTGGGAATGCTCTTAATTCATGATGATGTGCATGCTTTGTCATGAGTTAGATGCATTCTCTGGAAGTCCTTGCATCTAGACGAAAATCTGTGTAGATTTCTACTGTTATTTATGTCACAAAAAGTGGTGTCAATGATGATCTAACTGTAGCGGCTGATGGACCTGCCCATGCCCCACCACACTGAGAAATGTGAGTGGGGTGTTGTAAGTAGCATTAGAAAGTAGTAAACTACTGGTTAGCAACTTTTTTTACACCAAAAAAGTGGCTTAGATTCTATAATGAATCTGCCCAATTATTCCTACTTATGTTGTTCTGAAGAGAAGACTACTGAAAACATTCCTCCAATTGTGGACTATTGTAAGTAAAATTTGTAAAATTGTTCAGGTCTCAAAATACTTACAAAAAAAAAAAAAGAAGAAAACTACAAATCATAGTTTCTAGTACCCTCCATAGGTGGTACAGAATTTTCTGGTAAAACATGTCAGTAGGTATGGTAATTTTAATTAAACATGTTAAAAGATGTAAAATAATATTCAGAAAAGGGTCAACATAAGGATAAAAAAATTTGACAGCATTCAGTCTCCTCCTCAGACTATGGTATTACAATATCTTGTCACTTGATCTATTATGTTATTATCTCCATGGCTTCCTACTCCAGAGAGAAAGGATTACTCACCAGTTGTGAAACTGTGCAGGAAATCATTGGTCTTTTATTATCAAATAATTTGTTTTTGCTCAACTTTTTGCAGGAGTAGGAGACTGCTGGAAAGAAGTGAACAAGGTTAGGCTTTATCCTGCAATAAAAACTTGCTCAGAAATAGTACTTTTTTACAGAAGACAGCTAGATTCCTGGAAGTTCGGGGGATTGCAGCACATTTCCAATAACTTTTTAAAATATATTTCAACCATTGTTTCATCACAATGTAGGGAGATTGTGATTCATCTTTATCATAAAGGGCCCACTTCAATGAATTCATATTTAAATGAGCCATAATAGAGATTATCCCCTGACCTTCTCACTTCACATATTTCAGATTTTGTGATGCTGCTGGAATACTAGAAGAAATGGTGGGTTTAAGAGGTTGTTCCTTCAAGCTAAAATATAATTGTTGATCTTAAAGACCAGCATCCTTTCAGCTACTGTATGTAAGATTTATTAAGGCTGAGGCCCCAAATTGCAGCTGTGGAAAAAAATGCAGAGTAAACCTAAGGCTAAGGCCCCACATTTTGGAAACACATCTTTTTTTGTTTGAGATTTTGTGCAGTGTCCAGTGACATACTGCAATTTACAAAAACACGATTTTTCAAATCGCCGCATGTCGGCAGCGGATATTTTTCTGCAATGTGTGGATGGGATTAGCCAGAATCCCACCCACTTTGCAGGTACTTTAAAACGCCGTGGTTTGTGCTACATGGGGCCCTGGCTTAAGGCTGGAAACCCATGTAGAGAAAACAGCGTTTTTGCCGCAGCAGAAACGCCGCAGCAAAAAAAAATGCTGCGTTTTACAGTACCCGCAAAGTGAATGGGATTCTAGCTAATTCCATTCACACATTGCAGAAAATAATCCTCGCGTTTTTCAAAATCGCAGCATGTCATTTATACATGCTGTGGCAATTTGGGGGGATTTAGCCTCAAAGGCGGCAGCCTCCTGGACTCGACAGCGGTGTAGGTGGTACTGGGAGCCGGAGAAGCAGCATTTAGACGGTGCTAATCCAAAGCAAAATGGCTTTTATTCAGCTTACAAATGTAACAAAAAATAACAAACAGCCTGGCTCAGTTAGTCCTTTCAGGACCCCAGTCCTCTTGGGACAGACCGCCCCTCCGTCTCCGACTGGTTCCCCATCTCCCTGCTTCCTGCAGGTCTCCACAGCACTCTCTCCTGCTGCAGACACTCCGTCTGTAGTTGGTGCCCCCACCCATGGGTGTGGCTGAGGACCTTTTCAAGCCCGGCTTTGGGTCGCCCACTAGCGCCCTCTGGGTTCACACACTCACACTGCGGAAACACTGGCGTTTTCCATATAGATTGTGCCAGTTGGTCACTGTTAGTATTATCTGTTTTGTATATTTTGTGTACCGTATGTAAATCCTCAAATGTAAAGCACCATGGAATTAATGGTGCTATATAAATAAACAATAATAATAATATAGGTATGATAAGGACAGAAACTCCGCAGAGGAAAACGCAATGAAAACACAATGAAAAACGCTGTGGAAAAAAACGTGAAGTGTTTCTGCTGCATTTTTTTCCACAGTAATTTTTGCTGTTTTTTTTACTACGTGGGGTCTTAGCCTGAAAGGGACAAAGCTATGATACTTGGTACAGCTTCATGTACAGAAGTTATGTGCCCCCTGTGTAAATTAACCCCTTCCCAGCGCTGCCATTTTTTAAAATTTTTGTTTTTACTCCCTGCCTTCCAAATGCCATAACTTTTTTTTTCTGCTTACAGACCTGCATGAGGATTATGTTTTTTATGGGTCAGGTACCATTACTTCATGGTTCCATTTAATATTCTATATGATGTACTGGGAAACTGCAATAAAATTCAGAACTGGATTCAGAAAAAACTCCATTTGCTCCATTTTCTTATGGGTTTTCTTTTTATGGCACTTTTGGCAGGACAGTGATGTTTTTGACGGATCAAACAGTCGTTAAATATAGACTTTGGTGCATTTGGTTTTAACTGTCCGTTTTGTATTTGTTAAAAAAAAAAGCAGATTAATGTAATTGGTGTTTATTTTTGAATGTTAAAACCAATGAAAACACACAAAATAGGGCCAGATGACTGAACATGTGTTATTTATTCTGGCTTAATTGGCCTATGTTCCTTTTTTTCTGATTCGGATTTGCTTTATTGCACTGGTTTCTGGCATTTGGCTTCTTTTGGCTAACTTAACGTGTGCGTACAATTGTAATAATTATATATTTCTGGTTTGGCTGAATACTTGGCATTTTGGCCATCACCAGGAGATGTTGTATGAAGAACCAAGTAGGAAGCAGCAGAGGTTCTGGGTTCACTCCATTGTGTATCAGCGGTGCTGTAAGGGGCATTTCCACACTCTCTGTCAGGATCTGCAACAGCACCCTGAGAAATTTCATTTGATCTGCCAGATGACCTGGGTTCAACCTGAATATTCCAAGTAGTTTGGTTTTAATGAAAGCAACAAATGGTGACTCGCTTCAGAACAAACAAAAATAGCTACTCTACAAGAAAATGCCCTCCACCAGGAAAAACAGAGCAGACAATGTCATGTGTGCAGTGACTCACACATCACATGATAGTAACATCTGATAGCCTCTCATCCAATAGACAGTGGTAGGTAAACCTTACAATGCTGATGTCATATATAGTATAAAAAGCTTGGACACTTGTGATAATCCTCAGTTGGTGTAATGGTTCACATGCAAACAGATCTGTGATCCACCTCACTACATCATAGCTAGGCTATAGGCAGCACAGTTCAGAAAAATCAGGAATTCCAGCAATAGTTATCTGAGGACTTTGAGAATCAAGCAATTATACACAGGCAGATTAGTGCTCAAATTAAATAGACATAGATAGGACAGGTTCACTTCACAGACAGTGAGTGACTTGAAACTGTAGTGCTGCTTACACAGTTAACTCTTTCTTTGCTAAAAACTACTTTGTCTGACAATACTTGCAATCGAGCAATTTAATCTCTATACACATTCTTGAAACATACTTTTTTTTACTGATGAAATCCTTTTAGAGAAAAATGTTTTGTTAAAGGGGTTTTCCTGGGTAAAATTATTATTTTTTTTTTAAGAAAGGTCTGTTAGTGCTATTAATGGGTTAATAAGTACACCCATACACCTTTAGTAGTGTTTTGGGTGATTTCTGGGTTTCTCATGGGGCTCCTGGCATCTTCTGCATTTGTTTACATTGTGTAGCTTCCTGTGTACCTTCCACACTACCTATCCCATTCCTGAGAATGGAGATTAAATTTTTGATTATTTAGCTGGCTCATCTCAGGAGTCTATTGCATCTGAGAGTGATATCATCTCTGTGTGTTCCTCCTCCTCCTACATAACACGTAATTTACTTCAGGGCCTTTCTGCACTGGCAACCAAGTCTCTTTTACATTCTTCACTGACACCGATCCCTGGTAGTGGCACCTGCTTTTTTACTAAAATTCTTTTAGTGAAAAATGTTTTGTTAAAGGGGTTTTCCAGGCAAAAAATATATATATATTTTTTTTTTTTAAAAAAAAAGGTCTGTTAGTGCTATTAATGGGTTAATAAGTACACCCATACACCTTTAGCAATGTTTTGAGTGATTTCTGGGTTTCTCTAGGAGCTCCTGGCATCTTCTGCATTTGTTTACATGGTGTAGCTTCCTGTGTACCTTCCACACTACCTCCCTCTCACTGCCCCCCCCTCCTCCCCTCTCACTCCATTACACTCCTTCCCTGTCTCCCTATCTATCCCACCCACTACTAGCCCTTCCCAACTAACTAACTCAGCCCACCCCCTACCACATCATACATACCTGTCTTCTTCTCTGGGAGGCTGCTCCTCCTTTTCTTTCTCTCTCTTCCTCTCTCCCTTCTTATACAAGTGCGTACACAGACCGGAAGTATATCTGATGCCCGCGCAGTAGAGATGGAGTGCCATCTGTTGTTGTTTTCCCAATATACAGCCCTGTGAAAATCTCAAAAAAAATCTTGAAAAAATTTTAGAAATTTCAATATTTTAAGCGTTTGTTGTACTTCATGAGAATGGAGATGAAATTTTTGATTATTTAGCTGGCTCATCTCAGGAGTCTATTGTATCTGAGAGTGATATGATCTCTGTGTGTTCCTCCTCCTCCTACATAACACGTAATTTACTTCAGGGCCTTTCTGGACAGTCAACCATGTCTCTTTCACATTCTTCACTGACACCGATCCCTGGTAGTGGCACCTGCTGAGTACTCTATATCTCCTAGTCTGAGCAATCTTCCTCGTCTTTTTAATAAGCTGGATCAGAACATTGTGTGCAAGCAGAGGAGGAAGACATGATGAGTGATGGTGGTGGTGTAGGTAGTACTGGCAGGGGGTGTAGTTCTACTACTACTGGTAGTCGCTCTGATAGGGGAGCTAGGGGGATAGCTGGAGGTGGAAATTCTGTGGGTGTGCATGACATGATGATGTATTAGAAGACAGCAGGGAAGATGATGACATTGTGAATGATGATTCTCTTGCGGATAGGATCTGCCAACTGGGTCAGGGTGACATCAGATGAAGTGGGTGGTGCTAGAGGTGATAGTAATGATTCCAGCCATTTCCCTGGCCCAACATCCAAAAAAAGCTACCTGGGGCAGACCTAGGGTAACCTCGTAGTGTGGGGGTGGTGGCACTGGTTATGGTAGTGACAGACTTGTTTCTGCTGCTGCTGCTGGTGGCAGCAACTACACGCAGCCATCTCAATTATTTCTTTTTGCCCATTGCCAAATGATACATGGTGAAGTGCAAGATCTACAAGCAGAAACTTAGGTGTTGCCGTGCAGGAATAAATGTAGGAACAACATCTCTATGTACTCACATGGAAAGACATCACTCTCATATTTGTAAAATAGACTTGACAGTGACACTGGCAGGAGAAGTGAGCATGGCTGTTCTCCTTTTCCTCCCCATGATCTTCCAGGACATACATGTCACATTCACTTTGACATAACTTTGGCTGTGTTTGCCTTAGAGAGCTAGAAATTGCATAGATAGTTTCCTAGGAGTCCTAAGGCTAGGGTCCCACGCAGTGAATCACTGCAAAAAAACGCTGCAGAAAAGACCGTGACGAAAATGCATCACGTCTTTTTCCGCAGCGTTTTTGACAGAAAGTCCTTTGCTTTCCTCTGCGTACTTTCTGCTTCTATTATACTGTACCTATACGGAAAATGACAGCATTTCTGTAGGTATAATTGACATGGTGCGATTTACAAAAATGCGTGTGTTTTTGAAATCGCAGCATTTCCGCTGCAGATTTTTTTCTGCAATGTGTGGATGGGATTAGACAGAATCCCATCCACTTTGCAGGTAATGTAAACTGTACATAGTACGTAAGTGTAGCACAGTCTAGAGGAGACAGCGGTGGGCGGCCAGGACAGGAGTGTGAACAGGTGAGTAAAAATTATCAGCAGCTGTTTATTGCAATAGCACAATAATTAGCTGCCAATGTGTGACACACAAAATGTCTTGGTGTGTCACCTTTCATACGCGTGGTTTGGTCTTCAATATAAAATATGAATTTGAGGAAACAAAAAATCATTTTGTGTTTAATATATGTTTTAAAAATTTGCTTCTGTGTGTTTAACAACATAAAAAGGGGTTTGTCCATTTGCAACCAGTGTAACCAACTACTGTGGCTGCTAACAGTAGATGTGAGCACAACAGTGAAAGGAGAACATTATACTGGGTTGGTTTATAAAGTATGTATTTGGTATAGCAAAAGATCAAAGTAGGCATAGGTGAAAATTGAGATGTCACTTTAAAATAGGGTACATCAACTTAACACATTTAAAGAACAAGTAAAATTATGAGGCATGCAGAAATAAAATAATGATAATAAAGTAAAAAAATAAAAATCTATGGACAGGGGTTAAAGTCTGGGCACAAAAAATTCAAGCTGCTGGGCAAAAGTGTAGGGCCTCCTGTATGCTGGAGCGTCGCCGTTGCAGGACTTTCGTAGGCGGTGAAAGTGTTTTTTGAACTGGTCCCTACAGCTGCACCATTGGGCCTTCAGATCCTTCACCGAGTGACCAACAAAAAAAACAAAAACACATTAACATCAAATACAATCTGCGTCCATGCAAAAGGGGAAAGGACAGTAAACAAATGTACAAAAACATAGCTAACAAATAATAGAAAATAAAGGACAAAGGGGAGTGGAAAATAGTACGCACTAACAAGTTTGAGGGACTTGGATCCTTTAGAACTCTGCAGCAAACATTGCACAGGCAATATCATCTATGGCAGTAGTGGGCAATTCATTTTCCCATGGGGCCACAAGAGAAATTGGAATGGTTTTAGAGGGCCAGACTAATATACTTAACTCAGTTCTACCCAATACCTATATACTGTATACAGTATATATACTATCCCTTCATAAAAAACAGTAAATGAAACATTGCAATGATTCAATGAAAATGTGGAGGACCTAATTACATCATTATTTAAGGATGAGATGATGAACTTGTGGTGAACTTTAATGAACTTGTGAACTTTTCCTGGCCCATTACACAGTATATGGCCCCCTTTTTCTGGCCCATCACACTGTATATAACCCCCTTTTTTAGCCCCCACACGGTGACCCCATTTTTTGCCCCCACAGTATATGATCCCCCTATTTATGGCCCTCACACAGTTTATGACACCTTTTATACCCCTCCACAGAGTATATGACCTCTTTTTTAAAGCCGACCCACAGTATATGACTCCCTGTTATCTCCTCACCCCCACACAGAGTAATGGCCGATAATTTTTACTCACCTATCCACGCTTCAGACCTGGACGCCCTCCGCTGCCGCCTCCAGGATGCGCTATTGCTGACGCTGAATGTGATGAACCGACCCTCAGTTGTATATCTTTCTTAGATACAGTATGTATTTTTACTTGCTCATATCAGTCCTCCCCCTACTTGTAGGAATGTTGTGCTTAAGTTGGGTTTACACTGCTGGACGATACGCTTCAGGGTTTTATGTGTGTATCATGGGAGATGGCCTGCGCTAGCCAGCCAGTTTTATTATCCCTGGACAGATGAGAGAAGGCCAGTGACCTTAAGTTCACCCACAGACACACATCTCTCCCAGCACCTAGGAAGGTATCCATCTCTCCGAAGGTTCTGCAAAGGAGAGAGAAGGGGGGGGCTCCCTGGGGAGGAGATGTGGGTGGGGCACTAACCATATGCTGGGGGAGACCTGGATTCTAGGTCACTCAGCAAAGAGGCAGCGAGCAGCTCTGATCTGGGAGAAGATGAGAGAGCTTGTCCTACTGTGGAATGCAGCATGGGCCTAGCATTGAGGCCTGAAGCCTTTCCCTTTGTTCTGGACAACATGTAGATGACTTGTTGTTGTTCCCTAGGCCCAAAAACCTGTTGCGGCCTAGAGAAATGGACTATGAGCCTGTGCCGGTATTTTTCTATCTTTTATTTCCCTTTTTATTTTGTGTGCTGTATTTTACCTTTATCCGTAATCTGCTTGTTTAGTCATTCAAACATATTTCTGTATATGTTAATGCTTAGTACCGACCCACTTGGGTTAATAAATATATAAAATTTAAAAAGCTTGTTTCATATTATCCTATGACCCGGTCCGCTCATGGTGTGTGAGTGGGAGGTTAAGAAAGAAGGTTGATCGCAGGTGTGCCAAGCGGCTTGGCAAGGCGAGATCCTTCACACTGTAGACAGCCGGGACGCTGTACGTAGCGTCCCAGCGTTCTATAGCGTCATGACGTCAGTGTAGCGCTGTCTAGAGGAGGCAGTGGAGGACAGCCATCACAGGATCGTGGACAGGTGAGTAAAAGTATTGACAGCTGCTTATTGCAACAACACAATACGTAGCTGCCGATGTGTGTGTGACCCAAATTGTCTTGGAGTTTCACCTTTGACACGCGTGTCATAGTTTCGCCATCACTGGTGTAATAGGTTTCGTAGTTATACATTTACTTTTGACTTCAAATTTTCCAACAGTCTCACGTGGGCCGGTCAGATAGTTAGAGGGCCGGATGTGCCCCGCGGGCCGTACAATGCCCAGGTCTGGTCTACGGTACCTGTTGCGATACTCATCACTATTGCCATCCCATATCACTGGCCATCTTTGCACCAACAAGATGATGTGTTTTGCACCAATGTGGCGTAACATTTAAGGGTCTGACACAGTGTACCAGAAAATACAGCAGAGCCTGGATGAAAAGTTACTGCACAGTTCACTTTCTGCTCACCAGAAGGCTGGGTAGCTTATTATATCAAAACGGCCAAAGATAGTGCATGTCAGCTTTTTTGACAGCCATGAAAAACGGACCGTCTAAAAAAAGTGAATGGACAAATTGATATCATCATGTTCTCAAAATGTGTGTGTGTGTGTAAAATATATGTTTATTATTTTTTTTATTTATACACACAGTAATTATTTTTTGTCACTTTTCTATTGCAGTCATGTGCTGCCATTTTGCCTGAGACTGGGCATTTTCAGAGGCAGGGATGGTAATCTACAAACTTATAAAAATAGGTTTTCCCATACAATGAATGCCATAGTGGGAACAAAAAGAGCCGAATAGCTGTTTTTTGCCATTTTGCCTCCAATAAAAATTTGCATAAAAAGTGATTAAGGCCGGGGCCTCACTTTGGCATTTTACAGTCACTGTGTAGTGGATGGGATTCTAAAGAATCCCAACCCCACAGTGCGGTAAAATAGGCGCAGCGAACATGCTGCGATTTCAAAAATGTTGCGGACCTCTGCGAACTTTCTGTGAAAAGCAATGCGGGAAAAAATGCGATACGTTGCTGTTGTTTTTCCTGCAGCGCTTTTTTCTGCGGGGTGCTACAGGGGGGGTTTTAGGCTAAAACAGACATTCCCCAAAATGGTATAAATAAAAAGTAATTCTGGCAGCACCAAAATTATTCCTTATGTAGCCCTATGTACAGAAATATAAAAAAGTTATGATTGTCAGAATATGGTGACAAGAATTTTTTTTTTTTGAAAGGTCGCACAAACAAAATTTTTCCCTAATTCCACCCCATTCTGATTTCTTTTCCCAGCTTCCCAGTACATCGTATAGAATATTAAATAGTACCATTGCAAAGTACAATTTGTCCTGCAAAACTAAGCACTCATATGGCTCTATTAATGGCAAAATAAAAAAAGTTATTGCTTTTGGAAGGTGGGAAGTAAAACACCAAATTCGAAAAATAGCTGTGGTGGGAAGGGGTTAATTGTAGGACTTAATATTTCCCCCCCCCCCTCCGTTTACTACAGTTTGTGATGGTACAGTAAGCTCAGGCATTTACTATTCATAGTTCCTGAGTTCCGCAGATAGGATTGAAACCTATTCCCTGTGGACAAAGAGGACTTACAGAATTTGATCCCAATCATAAAATTGTTGCCCAAGTTTATTGATGATTACCAACCAAGGGAAGACAGTCTAAAGAGTCAACAACCTTCAAAGAAGTACTCAGTGTGTCATGCAATAAGAATGTCGACCTCCTACATGAGTCATAAATGTATAATCCACACTATAACTGCAACCAATGAGCTAATTGATTAAAATTCCATTTAATACGATCCTTGCCCCTGACTTTTTTTTTTTTTAAAGCAAAGATGATCCTTGAGGAGACTAAGATTAGTCTGCAGTAAACCTGCTATGTTGTGGGCAGAATAAAATCCAAACAAATCTTTACACCCTTGTTGAAATGAATGAAGGCAAGTTTAGCTGCCACATTATACATTGCACTGGCAGTTGCTGTCCTCTGACTAGGTTAGTCAATGGCCTGGATACTAGGACATCATGCCATCTGAACCCCACCCCATCCAGTGCATGCTCCCCTCCAACTAAGACAGATTTCCACCTGGGGCATCACTGCTATGTGTTTAAGACAGCAGAACGAGTCCTGTGCCAGGAAGATATGCCTGAGGTGCCAACCCCGGCACCAATGCCAGGGGTTGCCTACCCCTGGACTAAAGCTAGGTGAGGTTTATGCATCCAGATACACTGTTTGATACAGTATATCTAGAGCGAGTCAAAATGATGTGTGAGCACTCAAGGTAAATATGTAAACCAATAAGTTCTTTTCTAAAGCGAAGTCTGCATGCTGTTGCCTTCTGTGCTATTTTCTAAAGCTTAGGGAAGGAGATACGGGTAAAAATAAAATAGGGTATATGTTTTTTATCATATAATAATGTGATGTGTTACACAATATACATATATTCATATATTTGACATGATGCTGTTATTCTTAAGAGTATTTGAAGATTCATTTTTAGGGTTGATAGCAATATGTGATCAAACCATAATACAGAATATGAAAAAAATTCGAAAAATTGCTTTTTTTTTTTTGCTATTTCTGAATAGTTTCCCTAAATAAAACATAAACATAAACAAGTAAGATCCACTCTCTTTTTGGTAAGTGCATGAGGACCAAATATGTCCCCCATCCATGAAAGATTTAAATGTTATATGTAGTATTACTGGGTTTGGGACAATTGCAATAATAACATGTAACTTACAGATGTGTCACTCCTTTCCTATTCTCTTAACTGAACATCTCCAGATATGTATGTCACAAGATGACCAGCTTTTCAAAACAGCATGATTTTGTGATACTTAGATGTCTAATGTACAGTGGGGAAAAAAGTATTTAGTCAGCCACCAATTGTGCAAGTTCTCCCAGTTAAAAAGATGAGAGAGGCCTGTAATTGACATCATAGGTAGACCTCAACTATGAGAGACAAAATGAGAAAACATATCTAGAAAATCACATTGTCTGATTTTTTAAGAATTTATTTGCAAATTATGGTGGAAAAGAAGTATTTGGTCACCTACAAACAAGCAAGATTTCTGGCTCTCACAGACCTGTAACTTCTTCTTTAAGAGGCTCCTCTGTCCTCCACTCATTACCTGTAGTAATGGCACCAGTTTGACATTGTTATCAGTATAAAAGAGACCTGTCCACAACCTCAAACAGTCACACTCCAAACTCCACTATGGTGAAGACCAAAGAGCTGTGGAAGGACACCAGAAACAAAATTGTAGACCTGCACCAGGCTGGGAAAACTAAATCTGCAATAGGCAAGCAGCTTGGTGTGAAGAAATCAACTGTGGGAGCAATAATTAGAAAATGGAAGACATACAAGACCACTGATAATCTCCCTCAATCAGGGGCTCCCCGCAAGATCTCGTGGGGTCAAAATGATCACAAGAATGGTGACCAAAAATCCCAGAACCACACGGGGGGACCTAGTGAATGACCTGCAGAAAGCTGGGACTAATGTAACAAAGGCTACCATCAGTAACACACTACACCGCCAGGGACTCAGGTCCTGTAGTGCCAGACGTGTCCCCCTGCTTAAGCCAGTACATATCCGGGCCCGTCTGAAGTTTGCTATAGAGCATTTGGATGTTCCAGAAGAGTATTGGGAGAATGTCATATGGTCAGATGAAACCAAAGTAGAACTGTTTGGTAGAAAGACAACTCGTCATGTTTGGAGGAGAGTGAATGCTGAGTTGCATTCAAAGAACACCATACCTACTGTGAAGCATGGGGGTGGCAACATCATGCTTTGGGGCTGTTTCTCTGCAAAGGGACCAGGGCGACTGATCCGTGTACATGAAAGAATGAATGGGGCCATGTATCGTGAGATTTTGAGTGCAAACCTCCTTCCATCAGCAAGGGCATTGAAGATGAAACGTGGCTGGTTCTTTCAGCATGACAATGATCTAAAGCACACCACCTGGGCAACGAAGGGGTGGCTTCGTAAGAAGCATTTAAAGGTCCTGGAGTGGCCTAGCCAGTCTCCAGATCTTAACCCCATAGAAAACCTTTGGAGGGAGTTGAAAGTCTGTGTTGCCCAGCGCCAACCCCAAAACATCACTGCTCTAGAGGCGATCTGCATGGAGGAATGGGCCAACATATCAGCAATAGTGTGTGCCAACCTTGTGAAGACTTACAGAAAACGTTTGACTTCTGTCATTTCCAACAAATATATATAACAAAGTATTGAGATGAACTATTGTTATTGACCAAATACTTATTTTCCACCATAATTTGCAAATAAATTCTTTAAAAATCAGACAATGTGATTTTCTGGATTTGTTTTCTCATTTTGTCTCTCATAGTTGAGGTCTACCTATGATGTCAATTACAGGCCTCTCTCATCTTTTTAAGTGAATGAACTTGCACAACTGGTGGCTGACTAAATACTTTTTTTCCCCACTGTAAATCTGTTTGTATGTAGCCACTCAGTATTTGTGTTGTGAATTGCAGTCTGTCAAAGTTTTTTAGTGTGGTGCTATACTGTATTGAACTGGTTTTGTGAGAAGCTAGAGTCCTTAACCAAATTGAAGGTAAGGGTGGAAAAACCTGTATAATAATAATAATAATAATAATAATAATAGTCCTTTAATAGTCCCACAATGGGGAAATTCAGTGTGTTACAGCAGCAAAGATAAGCAGATACAAATACAAATACAACATGTACAGGAATGTTCCAAGGTAAGAGGCATTACTTTGATAGCCAACAGACAGATAGGAAGTAGCGGGGGGGGGGGGGGGGGGGATTTAACAGGCAGAGAGATATTTCAGTTCTCTGTGTGTAATGATCTCCGCTTAGGTCGGTGTTGGTTGTACAGCCTAACCGCGGTGGGGAGGAAAGACTTCCGATAGCGCTCCTTCTCACACCTAGGGTGGAGCAGTCGGTCACTGACAGTACTGCCCAGCGCAATCACAGTCTTATGCATGGGATGGGACTTCTTCTTCTGCATGGAGCTCACCACGGACAGTATCCTTTTGTCACCCACCACCTGCACTGGGTCCAGTGGGCTCCCCAGGACAGAGCTGGCCTTTCTAATCAGTTTGTCAAGTTTATTTCTGTCCCTGGTTGATATACTGCTCCCCCCAGCAGGCCACTCCAAAGAAGATGGCTGATGCCACTACCGAGTTGAAGAAAGTTCTAAGAAGTGCCCCCCGGATTCCAAAGGCTCTCAGCTTCCTAAGCAGGTAGAGCCTGCTGTGGCCCTTCCTGTACAGGGCCTCCATATGATCTGCCCAGTCCAGCTTATTATTAAGGAGCAAACCCAGGTACTTATAGGTGTTCACAATCTCGATGCCCGTCCCCAGGATGTCCACTGGTTTAGGAGGGCTTCTGCCTTTACGGAAGTCCACCACCATCTCCTTGGTCTTCCCCGCGTTAATCTTCAGGTGGTTCCGGTGGCACCAGTCCACAAAATCCTGGTTCAGTTCTCTGTACTCCCTGTCATCATCGTCTGTGATGAGGCCTACTATTGCAGAGTCGTCAGAATACTTCTGTAGGTAGCAGCTGGATGAGTTGCACCTAAAATCTGCAGTGTACAGTGTGAAGAGGAAAGGGGCGAGAACCGTACCCTGAGGTGCACCCGTATTACAGATCACGGTACCTGACACACAGTCTTGGGCTCTCACGTATTGAGGTCGATTTGTGAGGTAGTCTAGGATCCAGTTGGAGAGGTGGTGGTCCACTCCAGCAAGGCCCAGCTTGTCCCTCAATAACCTGGGCTGTATGGTGTTAAAAGCACTAGAGAAGTCAAAGAACATTATTCTCATTGTGTTCCCTGGTTTCTCCAGGTGAGACAGAGCCCTGTGCAGAAGATGGATGATGGCATCATCTACCCCAATGCCCGGCCGATAAGCAAACTGGAGGGGGTCCATAGCGGGGCTCACTAGAGGGCGGAGATGTGTGAAAACCAATCTCTCTAAGATCTTCATCAGGTGGGATGTCAGTGCTACAGGTCTGTAGTCATTGAGGTCCATAGGGTGGGGTTTCTTTGGAACTGGTACCACACAAGAAGATTTCCATAATTCAGGGACTATTTCCTGCCTCAGGCTCATATTATACATATATGTAATTATACCACACAGCTGGTCCCCGCAAGTCTTAATTAGCCTTGCACTGATGTCATCTGGCTCTGCGGCTTTCTTCGCCTTGATCTTTTTCATCTTCTTCCTCACCTGGGCCCGTGTGAAGGTCAGACTGTGGTCAGATAAAGAAGGATTTCTGGATTTACTGGTCTGTTGGGAAGTGGCCGCATGGGGAGAAGTCATTGTGGTGGGGGGAGCTGAAGGACATACTGGGGTGGGAGGAGCTGGTGTGTGATCAAATCTGTTGAAGAATAGGTTTAGTTCATTAAACCAATTAACATCTGCCTCAATCTGGCAGACAGACTGTTTATGACCCGAAATTGACTTAAGCCCCTCCCAGATCCCCCTTATGTCTTTTCTTTCCATTTGCTTTTCCATATGACACTGTAGAAGAAACAAGCTTTATACTCTATGTGCCAGTGTTCTGAGAAATGAACCATATTTTGATTGCATATTTATTAAGAGTCCTTTAATCCTTTCCCAACATTCGCCATATTATTACGGCGTATGTTGGGTATTTAAATATGGCGGCCACTCAGGAGCCGCCATATTTAGGAGTGTTATACAACAAAGACCCAGCACTAATGCCCGCGATTAGTGCCCATACTGATCATGAGCATTAAGAACCCCGACGCCTCGGTCAACACCAAAATCAAAAGAGCTGAGCCGCTGTTTTTTCACAGTTTCTCCTGCAATAAAAATGTGAATAAAGAGAGATAAAAAAAATAGATATTCCCCAAAATAGTATAACTAAAAGTACATCTGGCCCTGCAAAAAAAAGACAACTTATGCATTCCCATACATGAAAATACAGTATAAAAAATTTACGTGTCAGAATATGGCTAATGTAGGAAAAAAAAACTTTTTTTTTTACAAAGTTTTAGATTTTTTTTAAGTGGTTAAAATATAAATAAAACTATATTATATTATTATATATTATATAATATATAAAAATTTTGTATCCTTGGAATCGTACCAACTCATAGAATACAGGTGACATGTCATTTTGGCTGCACAGTGAACTCTGTAAAAATGAAACTCATAAGTCGCAAAAATGCAATTCCACCCCATTCTGAATTTTTTTTTTCCAGCTTCCCAGTACATTGTATGAAATATTAAATGGTACCATTATGAAGAACAATTTGTCCCACAAACATTAAGCCCTCATATGGCTCTATGAATGGAAAAATAAAAAAGTTATGGGGTCACATGGTACATGCATGTGCCTGTATAAAATGAAAGGAGCAGAATTGTACAGGAGCAAGTAAAGAGGCTACAAAGGGTGAAAATGGCACTGCAGAGCAGAGTTTTTGAATTGATAATATTAACATTATAGTATGCATCACTCCAGAGAGTTTTCTTTTCAATGTATGGGATAATCCTTAAACAAAAAAAAATTCCACTACAGTCTTAGAATTCTGAAGTAGAAATTTGGTTAACTTACCAACACCAGTGATCTTGAGAAATTGCATTTATTTTCCATGCTACATTACAATATATTATTATATTCAATAAAATGACATTTCTTACTTCTAATAGTAATGTAGTAATTATAATAATTATGACAATGACATAAAATGATGGGAAAACGTACAAAATTAAAATTTCTACTTTTTATCCTAGGACCAAAATTCAATAATGATTTTTTTTTTTCTTTACTGTAACTTGATAGAAGCCAGAGCTCTATTTCTCTTTTATAAAGCTCCAAATGTCCTGAATAGGCATACTGTAAATTTAACCAAAACCTGACACATGATGTAATAGTACATCATGGTGTCAGGCCGGAGGTATGGAGAGGGCTCAGGAGATGGACACCCACAACTAACAGCTGTGATTGGTTTCTGACCAATTGTGGCTGTTAACCCTTTAGAAGCATCCAAACAATACCTACACATGGGCGCCACCATATTGGTCCGGATTAGCTACCGGTTGCTATGACAACAATGGAGCCTATTGAAGGCTCCCATTCCTGTTGCCAGAGAAAATCTATGACAAGCTGCTATAGGCAGCATGTAATAGAAGTCCAGGGATCTTACAATGTACTTCAATTAGGTAGTACTGCAGTGTATTGTATGAGCAAGCAAACCTCCTATGGTTCAAATCCCATGGGAGGCTAGAAATAATAGTTACAAAATATTTTAAAAGTTTTTAAAAATATATATTAATTAAAATCCCACATTTTACTAGAATACATATAAAATTATAAACTATAATAAAAATAAACATATTGTCCAAAAGTGCCCAAGTTATAAAATTATTAATCCCACACGGTGAATGCCGTAGCTGGAAAAAAAAAATCAGAATGGCCGAATTGCTGTTTTCTCACCATTATGTCTCCCCACAAAATTGCATTAAAGTGATCAAAACATCATACATTCCTCAAACTTACAATTACAACTTGCCCCACAGAAAAGAGCTCTTACATACAGTGGCTTGTGAAAGTATTCGGCCCCCTTGAACTTTTCAACCTTTTGCCACATTTCAGGCTTCAAACATAAGGATATAAAATTTTAATTTTTTGGTGAAGAATCAACAACAAGTGGGACACAATTGTGAAGTGGAACGAAATTTATTGGTTATTTTAAACTTTTGTAAAAAATAAAAAACTGAAAAGTGGGGTGTGCAATATTATTCGGCCCCTTTACTTTCAGTGTAGCAAACTCACTCCAGAAGTTCAGTGAGGATCTCTGAAACATCCCAAGGAGCACTGTGCAAGCGATCATATTGAAATGGAAGGAGTATCAGACCACTGCAAATCTACCAAGACCCGGCCGTCCCTCTAAACTTTCAACTCAAACAAGGAGAAGACTGATCAGAGATGCAGCCAAGAGGCCCATGATCACTCTGGATGAACTGCAGAGATCCACAGCTGAGGTGGGAGACTCTGTCCATAGGACAACAATCAGTCGTACACTGCACAAATCTGGCCTTTATGGAAGAGTGGCAAGAAGAAAGCCATTTCTCAAAGATATCCATAAAAAGTCTTGTTTAAAGTTTGCCACAAGCCACCTGGGAGACACACCAAACATGTGGAAGAAGGTGCTCTGGTCAGATGAAACCAAAATCGAACTTTTTGGCCACAATGCAAAACGATATGTTTGGCGTAAAAGCAACACAGCTCATCACCCTGAACACACCATCCCAACTGTCAAACATGGTGGTGGCAGCATCATGGTTTGGGCCTGCTTTTCTTCAGCAGGGACAGGGAAGATGGTTAAAATTGATGGGAAGATGGATGGAGCCAAATACAGGACCATTCTGGAAGAAAACCTGTCGGCGTCTGCAAAAGACCTGAGACTGGGACGGAGATTTATCTTCCAACAAGACAATGATCCCAAACATAAAGCAAAATCTACAATGGAATGGTTCACAAATAAACGTATCCAGGTGTTAGAATGGCCAAGTCAAAGTCCAGACCTGAATCCAATCGAGAATCTGTGGAAAGAGCTGAAAACTGCTGTTCACAAACGCTCTCCATCCAACCTCACTGAGCTCGAGCTGTTTTCCAAGGAAGAATGGGCAAGAATTTCAGTCTCTCGATGTGCAAAACTGATACCCCAAGCGACACTTGATACTGAGACATACCCCAAGCGACTTGCAGCTGTAATTGCAGCAAAAGGTGGCGCTACAAAGTATTAACTTAAGGGGGCCAAATAATTTGGCACGCCCCACTTTTCAGTTTTTTATTTTTTACAAAAGTATAAAATATCCAATAAATTTCGTTCCACTTCACGACTGTGTCCCACTTGTTGTTGATTCTTCACCAAAAAAATTTAAATTTTATATCCTTATGTTTGAAGCCTGAAATGTAGCAAAAGGTTGAAAAGTTCAAGGGGGCCGAATACTTTCGCAAGTCACTGTACTTACATACACCCCTTGCATACCTCCCAGTAAAGCAAAAACAAAAATTGGTTGCAGTGTAAGGGGCTTTGGACTTTCTGACATGTATCACTTACATGGTTATAATTTTGGAATGCTTTGAGATTTTTTTTTCATGACAAATTGTGCTTCGTGTTAGTAGTAAATTTTGATCAATGTATTTTGCATTTATTTATGAAAGAGGAGGAATTTTGGAGAACATTTCAAAATATTCCTAAACCAATTTTTTATTGACCATTCAATTCTGAATGGACTTATAAAGTCCTATATATTACAACCCCCCATAAGTCACCCTATTTTCAAAATTACACATCTGAGACTATTCAAAACAGCATTTAGGAAGTTTGTTAAACCAATAAGAAGCATTTAACAGTAATTTAAGCAAAATAGAGGTGAGAGTTAAAAAAAAATATCAATTTCTGTCAATAAACATTAATTTAGCCCTAAAACATTTACAAGGAGTTAAAAGAAAACATGAATTCAAAAATTTGTTGTGAAAGTTTTCCTGAGTACAGAAATATCGCACTTGTAGATGCACTGTAAATTACTGTTTGATCACATGACAGGAGCAGAATAGAAGGAACACCACTGGGTTTTTTGTATTCAGGTGCAATGACGCATTTGCAGATCCCCTACAGCTGTTTACCACCACATATGGGGTATTGTTGCATGCAGAAAATTGTGCAATATACAGTGGGTTGCATTTACTACTTTAAAAATTGGGACTAAACCAATGTTTTATTGGAAAATAAAAAAAATAATTTTCTATTTTCATGTCCCAATGGTAAAAAATTCAGTAAAACAACTGTTGGGTTAAATACCCAGTATAGCCCTTGTAGGCAGGCAGAGGGAAAGATTGTGGAGGAACGATACCTCCCACTAAGGTGGCTCCTCTTCACTAGGTAATGGACTGGACTATGTCCAGCGTTTGGGTGTGACTACAGACCCGGGCTCAAAGCTCTGGTCCTGGGTTTTGTTACAACCAGGTTGAAGTCTTAGCGCTGACCAGGTAGGAGGGTGTGGCTGTTCTGATGGTGGCTCTGAGCTACAAACACACTACCTGTGTGGAAGACAGAAAATGGAGACAAAACTGCTAACTTGGTGATCCTGGTGGACTGTTTCTGTCTTAAAGACTATTTTGTGTTGCTGGACTTTCTACCACCTGGCTGAAACAAGCCATTCTGTTTTGTGTTGCCTTATGTTGCTGGAAGCCATTTATGTTATGGACTCTGTGACCTCCTGGCAATAAAGCACCAGTGTGAACTCCGCCTAATAAAGCACTAGTGTGAACTTGCACACACTCCTCCAGTATCTTACTTGCCTGGTAACCAGCCCCTGGAAAGTCCGCATTAACACCCTTGATAAATTCCTTGAGGGGTCTAGTTTCCAAAATAGGGTCACTTCTTGGGGGTTGGTACAGTTCTCGTACCTCAGGAGCTCTGCAAATGCAACATGGCACCTGAAAATGATTCCAGTAAAATCTGCTCTTCAAACTCCCAATGGTGTTCCTTTCTTTCTTTTTCTCACTGTGTGCCTAGATATCAGTTTACATCCACATGTTCCATGTCTCCCATACTTTGGAGAAATTTCTTTAACATATTGTGGATTGCATTTTCTCCTTTAATCCTTTGTGAATGTGTAAATTGTAGAGCTAAATGAATGTCTTAGTGACAGAAATTAAAATGTGTCACCTCCATTTTGTTTTAATTCCTGTAAAACACTGAAAGGGTTAAGAAACTTCCTAAATGTTGTTTTGAATTATTTCAAAATTATGAGGATATTTATGGGGGTTTCATTTCATCCTTCAGAACTTGCCCCTTGAAAACTGCATTTTTTTTCAAAATTTTTCATAATTAAAGGGAATCTGTCAGGTCAATCTGGGACACTAAACCACCCACAGGTCCTTATAGACCTGGGGTTTAGTGTCCCAGATCGCCCTGTTGTAATGCAATCCGCATGCGCATTAAAAATAAAAAACCTTTATACTTACCTAGCTAAGGGTCTGATCGACGCTGTTTGGTGAGATCGGTCCGGCTTATTCATGAGACATGCCTACCGGCACCAGCGCTGTTCTTCAGCGAAGTCAAAGATGGACACCCCGGCTTCACTGCGTATTTGCGGGGCATGCGCACTGAAGCCGAGGAGTACTCCTCTGGCTTCATTGTAGAACAGTGCAGGCGCGGGGAGTACAGCGGCAGGGTGAGTATAAAGCTTTTTTATTTTTAATGCAGCCATGGATTGTGTTATAACAGGGTGATTTGGGACACTAAAGCCCAGATCCATATGGACGTGTGGGTGTTTTAGTGTCCCAAATTGCCCTGACAGATTCCCTTTAAGGCTAAAGTCCCATGATGCAAAAACACAGCATTTTTGCCGCTGTGGAATGCTATAGGGAAAAAAAACTGCATTTTACAGTACCTGCAAAGTGAATAAGATTCTGGCTAGTCCCATTCACACACTGCAGAAAAAAAAAAAGCTGCGGAAAAGATACATTTTCAAAAACGCTGTACTTTCATTTGCCACCATTTTGGGGTACATATAATGTTTTGATTAGCGTTTATTTACGATTTTGGGATTTCATGTGAAATAACACACAGCTCTATCATAATGTATAAAAATATATAATATATAATATATTAAAAATGACATGGCTGCTTTGTCCGGCGGGTGATTACAGTTACGATGATAACATATTTATATTGGTTTTTATTATGTTTTACCGCTTTTACAAATAAAAGTCACTTTTTGAAAGTAAACGATTTTTCTGGGGTCACCGTATTCTGAAGCCTATAACTTTTTTACAGTTTTACTGACGGAGATATGTCAGGGCTCTTTATTTGCAGGACAAGTTGTACTTTCTATTGTGACTCTATTGCAACAATGTCTGCCTCATCCTCCACTGTCTCCTCAGCCTCCACTGCAGGGACAATTCACAGTGCTCCTCCAGCATACCACATGTGTAGGGCACAGCGGTGTCACACTGTTCTACACCTCGTTTGCCTGGGCGAACAAAGTCACACAGGGGAGGAACTGCTCCATGTCCTCAATCAAGAAATCGAATCCTGGCTTTCTCCAAGAGAACTTAAAATCGGAACAATGGTGACCGACAACAGGAAGAACATGGTGTCGGCACTGCGTCAAGGAGGGCTGAGCCATGCGAACTGCATGGCGCACATGTTCAATCTGGTTGTCAAGCGTTTCCTTAAGTGTTCCACCCATCTGCAAGACATCCTAAAAATGTCAAGGAAACTTTGCGTGCACGTCAGCCACTTGTACACCGCCAAGCACACCCTCCTTGAGCTGCAGTGGCAGAGCGGCCTCCCACAACATAGGCTGATATGCAATGTTTCCACCCATTGGAATTCAACCCTCCATATGTTGGATCAACTATATGAACAGAGAAAAGCCATAAACGATTTCTTGATGATCCAAGAGGACAGAGGTACTCCCCTGTGTAACTTTAACGTTAGCCAGTGGCAGCTCATGCGTGACACCTGCCGTTTGCTAGTTCCCTTTGAGGAGGCCACTTTGTTAGTCAATCGCCAGGACTACGGGATGAACAACGTCATTCCACTGATTCACATCCTGGAAAAGATGCTTATCAATCTGGCTGGTCAGGGGACTGGAGATGTGGCGTCTACATCTCAAGGCCACATGAGCCCTGTGGGGGCTGAATTGGAGGAGGAGGAGGATGAGGAGGACATTGGAGCACAAACAATGTGCAGCCAAATGGGTGGAGAGGAGGAGCAGGAGCAACCAGAACAGCCAGAGGGAGATGAGGAGGATGAGGCAGATGACCCAGACACCCGCCATCGAAGATGCGCTGGACTACTGGGCAGCCAAAATGGATTTGTGGCTGCAACTGGCTGAGTTTACCCTGGAAAAGCTGTCCTGCCCGGCCAGTAGTGTGGCATCAGAGCGAGTGTTTAGTGCGGCGGGGGCCATAGTTACCCCAAGGAGAACTCGCCTGTCCACCCAAAATTTGGAGAGACTGACCTTTGTGAAGATGAATCAGGCGTGGATCAGCGAGGATTTCCACCCACTAATGCCTGATGCAGCAGATTAAATAATCCATGCTGCCTCACCACACTCTGCCACTAGTTCACTGTATGGCCTCCTAAGGCTGTTGCTACCTACACATTATATCACCTTGCCACTCTGTGGCCTCCTCACACTGCTGCCACCTCCGCACTCTGCCACTGGGTCACTGTATGGCCTCCTCATACCGCTGCCACTGGGTCACTGTATGGCCTCCTCATACCGCTGCCACTGGGTCACTGAATGCCCTCCTCATTCCGCAACCACTGGGTCACTGAATGGCCTCCTCATGATGCTGACACTTGGTTACTGTATGGCCTCCTCATACTGCTGTCACTGGGTCGCTGCATGCCCTCCTCATGTCGCAATCTCTGGGTCACTGTATACCCTCCTCATGCCGCAGCCAACTTCACACTGTCACCTCTTCACCAGCGCCGCTTCCGCCTCCACGTTCTCACACCATTGGTCCTGCAACAATGTCCACCTCATCCTCCACTGTTTCCTCAGCCTCCACTGCAGGAAAAATTCACAGTGCTCCTCCAGCATACCACATGTGCAGGGCACAGCGATGTCACACTTTTCTACACCTCGTTTGCCTGGACGAACAAAGTCACACAGGGGAGGAACTGGGTCACTGAATGCCCTCCTCATGCCGCAGTCACTGGGTCACTATATGCCCTCCTCATGCCGCAGCCACTGCATCACTGAATGCCCTCCTCATGACGCTGCCACTAGGTCACTGTATGTCCTCCTAATGCCGCTGCCTCTGAGTCACTGTATGGCCTCCTTATGCTGCTGTCACCTCCACATTATGTCGCCTTGCCACTCTGTAGACATATATGTGGAATCGGCAGATAACAGTGTAAAAGGAGTGTGCTCTTTCATTCTACAGTAGGATGTTGGGCCTCTGCAAGGTTCTTTCTACCTGGCACTAACATGGACATGTAAGGCTGAATTCACACTTGAGTTAGTTGGTCAGTTTTGGCCCCGTAACTTTCCAAATAAATGAAGTGTGCAGCGGTTCTAAAAGCGACGCCTGTCATGTGCGTGTCATACTGACTCACAGTATTGTTTGACTACCACAGTAGGCTCCCTATGCGTGTTACTGCAAGGCACAGTGTTCTACACCACTATACAGGCTGTCTGAAGCTAGGAAATAGGTGTTTTTTAGCGATATTCACCGCAAAGTAATTCGGATCGAAGCAAATTTTTTTGGAACTTTGAATCGAACTGTCGAATCGAACTTTTGAGAAATTCGCTCATCTCTACTCATGACGATATGCTGTATTATCTATGATAGCAAATTAACTATATGAACTTCAGTTCCAGTTTTTCATTTTCATACATATTTGAAGAATCTGTAGGACATTAATCTGTATTACTGTTGAGTTTAATGGCATAAATCTCTCAAACACTAAGGCTGATTTGTGTGCTTTACACCAGGGCAGACACCACAGATAAGAAGAGTACAATACAAAAGTGAATTTTTGCTGAATTCTTTCTTGAATATCAACTACTAGCAGCCACAGGAAATTATTGAATTGTATTCTGTAGCATTGAACTTGACCAGCAGGAATGTAAAAATAAGCAAGGGCAAAAATACGTAACATGAAAACTGTTAACAATCACTTACATGCTGAGTAAAAACCAAGGGTGATACGGGAAGTACATAAGGACTACTAAAACTAATGTACAAGTTTTAAAGATTGATATATATTTTATATAGCTAGGAATATAAATCTAAATATTACAGGCTGGAATGTATATCTGTGCATACATATTACACATGTACTGTACAAAAGTGTTAGGTAGTTGTTTAATAAAAATGCTCCAAAGTAAAATCAAAAATAGAATTGTTAATAGTTTTGTCAATGAACAAAATAAAGTGAATCAACAAAAGAGAAATATAAATCAAATCAATATTTGGTGTGACCGCCCTTTGCCTTCAAAACAGAATCAACTCTTCTAAATATACTTGAAGTCAGTTTTACAAGAAACTCGGCAGGGAGGTTATTCGAAACATTGTGGAGAACTAACCACAGATTGTGTGTGGATGTCGGCTTGCTCAGATCCATCATCAATTTGGGTGTAATCTCAGACAAACTTGATGATGTGGAGATCAGACCTCTGATACTTATACTGGTTTCCACCAAGTACTGATTTCATTTAGATTTCTCTTTTCATTCACTTCGTTTCATTGACCAAAATAAACTATTAACATTTCTATTTTCGAATTTTTTTCACACCTGCCTAAAACTTTAAGTACTGTGTGTGTAAGTATGTCATTATATATATGTGTATATATACAGTCATGGCCGTAAGTGTTGGCACCCCTGAAATTTTTCCAGAAAATGAAATATTTCTCCCAGAAAATTATTTAAATTACACATGTTTTGCTATACACGTTTATCTTCTTTGTGTGTATTGAAACAAAACAAAAAAAACTGTAAAAAAAAAAAAAAAAAAAAAAAAGCCAAAAATTATACAATTTCACACAAAACTCCAAAAATGGGCTGGATAAAATTACTGGCACCCTCAACTTAATATTTGGTTGCACACCCTTTGGGAAAAATAACTGAAATCAATCGCTTCCTATAACCATCAACAAGTTTCTGACACCTCTCAAATGCAATTTTGAACCAATTTTCTTTTGCAAACTGCTCCAGGCCTTCTCCCAACAGCAATGTTAAGATCTCTCCGATTTACTTTTGTGCTAAAAAGTTTACATACTTTTCAGAGAATATGAATGATAACACAAAAACTTTTTCTCCACTCATGGTTAGTGGTTGGTTGAAGACATTTATTGCAAAATTTCTGTGTTTTCTCTTTTTAAATCATAATGACAAATAAAAACATCAAAATGACCCTGTTAAAAACATCAAAATGACCCTGTTCAAAAGTTCACATACCCCAGTTCTTAATACTGTGTATTACCCCCTCTAACATCAATGACAGCTTGAAGTCTTTTGTGGTAGTTGTGGATGAGGCTCTTTATTTTCTCAGATGGTAAAACTGCCCATAATTCTTGGCAAAAAGTCTCCAGTTCCTGTAAATTCTTGGGCTGTCTTGCATGTACTGTGCGCTTGAGATCTCCCCAGAGTGTCTCAATGATATTGAGGTCAGGAGACAGATGGCCACACCAGAACCTTCACTTTCTTCTGCTGTAGCCAATGACAGGTCGACTTGGCCTTGTGTTTTGACTCGTTGTCATGTTGGAACGTCCAAGTATGTCCCATGCGCAGATTCCTGGCTGATGAGTGCAAATTTTCCTCCAGTATTTGCTGATAACATGCTGCATTCATCTTTCCTTCAGCTTTGACCAAGTTTCCTGTGCCTTTGAAGCTCACACATCCCCACATCATCAGTGATCCACCTCCGTGCTTTACAGTAGGAATGGTGTTCCTTTCATCATAGGTCTTGTTGACACCTCTCCAAATGTAACGTTTACGGTTGTGGCCAAAAAGTTAGATTTTTGTTTCATCACTCCAAATTACCTTGTTCCAGAAGTTTTGAGGCTTGTCTCTGTGCTGTTTGGCGTAATGAAGGCGAGATTCTTTGTGGCATTTGCACAGTAATGGCTTTCTTCTGGCAACTCGACCATGCAGCCCATTTTTCTTCAAGTGCCTCCTTATTGTGCATCTTGAAACAGCCACACCGATAGTTTTCAGAGAGTCCTGTATTTCAGCTGATGTTATGTGTGGGTTTTTCTTTGCATCCCGAACAATTTTCCGGGCAGTTGTGGCGGAAATTTTGGTTGGTCTACCTGACCGTGGTTTGGTTTTTACAGAGCCCCTGAGTTTCCATTTGTTAATCACAGTTTGAACACTGCTGACTGGCATTATCAATTCCTTGGATATCTTTTTGTATCCCTTTCCTGTTTTATACAGTTCAACTACCTTTTCCTGTAGATCCGTGGACAATTGTTTTGCTTTCACCATGACTCACAATCCAGAAACGTGGCTGCAGGAAATATGCAACTATCTGTCTGGATCCCAGAAACTCACTCAGCTTTTATGCACACACTGATTACAAGCAAACAGGTCACAGGTGAGGATGTTACCTTTAGTAGCCATTCAAACCCCTTTGTGTAAATTTCTGGGCATTTGATTTTTGGTTGTCATTATGATTTAAAAAGAGAAAACACAGAACTTTGACAATAAATGGCTTCAAGCAACCACTAACCATGAGTGGAGAAAAAGGTTTCAGTCATATTCTCTGAAAAAAGGTCAAAAAAACAAAAAATCTGCCATGGTATGTAAACTTTTTAGCACAACTGTAGATCCAAACGCATTGGTAGCCACTTCAGAACTCTCCAGCATTTTGTTTCCATCCATTTTTGTGTGATTATTGAAGCATGTTTGGGGTCATTGTCCTGCTGAAAGACCGATGACCTAGGACACAGATCCAGCTTTCTGACACTGGGCCCTACATTGAGACCCAATATCCTTTGGAAATCTTCACATTTCATGATGTCTTGCACACAGTCAAGGCACTCAGTGTCAGAGGCAGCAAAACAACCCCAAAGCATCTTTGAACCTCCACCCTATTTGACTGTTGGTATTGTGTTCTTTTCTTTGTACAGTCATGGCCAAAAGTTTTGAGAATGATACAAATATTAATTTCTACAAAGTCTACTGCTTCAGTTTTTCTAATGGCAATTTGCATATACTCCAGAATGTTATAAAGAGTGATCAGCTTAACAGCAATTACTTGCAAAGTCAATATTTGCCTAGAAAATGAACTTTATCCCCCAAAACACATTTCAACATCATTGCAGCCCTGCCTTAAAAGGACCACCTAACATCGTTTCAGTGATTGCTCCATTAACACAGGTGTGGGTGTTGATGAGGACAGGGCTGGAGATCAATCTGTCATGATTAAGTAAGAATGACACCACTGGACACTTTAAAAGGAGGCTGGTGCTTGCCATCATTGTTTCTCTTCTGTTAACCATGGTTATCTCTAAAGAAACACGTGCAGTCATCATTGCACTGCACAAAAATGGCCTAACTGGGAAGAGTATTGCAGCTAGAAAGATTGCACCTCAGTCAACAATCTATCGCATCATCAAGAACTTCAAGGAGAGAGGTTCCATTGGTGCCAAAAAGGCTCCAGGGCGCCCAAGAAAGACCAGCAAGCGGCAGGACCGTCTCTTAAACGTGTTTCAGCTGCGGGATTGGGCTACCAGCAGTGCAGAGCTTGCTGAGGAATGGCAGCAGGCAGGTGTGAGTGCATCTGCACGCACTGTGAGGCGGAGACTCTTGGAGCAAGGCCTTGTCTCAAGGAGGGCAGCAAAGAAGCCACTTCTCTCCAGAAAAAACATCAGGGACAGACTGATATTCTGCAAAAGGTACAGGGAGTGGACTGCTGAGGACTGGGGTAAAGTCATTTTCTCTGATGAATCCCCTTTTCGATTGTTTGGAACATCTGGAAAACAGCTTATTCGGAGAAGAAGAGGTGAGCGCTACCACCAGTCTTGTCTCATGCCAACTGTAAAGCATCCTGAAACCATTCATGTGTGGGGTTTCTTCTCAGCCAAGGGAATCGGCTCTCTCACAGTCTTGCCTAAAAACACAGCCATGAATAAAGAATGGTACCAGAATGTCCTCCAAGAGCAACTTCTCCCAACCGTCCAAGAGCAGTTTGGCGCTCAACAATGCCTTTTCCAGCATGATGGAGCACCTTGCCATAAAGCAAAGGTGATAACTAAATGGCTCAGGGAACAAAACATAGAGATTTTGGGTCCATGGCCTGGAAACTCCCCAGATCTTAATCCCATTGAGAACTTGTGGTCAATCGTCAAGAGACGGGTGGACTAACAAAAAACAACAAATTCAGACAAAATGAAAGCATTGATTCTGCAAGAATGGACTGCTATCAGTCAGGATTTGGTCCAGAAGTTGATTGAGAGCATGCCAGGGAGAATTGCAGAGGTCCTGAAGAAGAAGGGTCAACACTGCAAATATTGACTTGCTGCATTAACTCATTCTAACTGTCAATATAAGCTTCTGTTACTCATAATATGAATGCAATTATATTTCTGTATGTGATAAAAACATCTGACAAACACACATAAAAACCAGAGGGCAGCAGATCATGTGAAAATATAATATTTGTGTCATTCTCAAAACTTTTGGCCATGACTGTAGACCTCTTTCTGTTTTTGGTAAACAGTAAAATGATGTGCTTTACCAAAAAGCTAAAAAGCTGTATCCTGGTCTTATCTGTCCACAAGATGTTTTCCCAGGATTTGGCTTACATACATTTTTGCCAACTGCAGTCTAGCTTTTTTATGTCTCTGTGTCAGCAGTGGGGTCCTTCTGGGTCTCCTGCCATAGCTTTTTATTTCATTCAAATGTTGACAGATAGTTGGTGCTGAAACTGATGCACTCTGAGTCTGAGACTGCAGGACAGCTTGAATTTCTTTGGAACTTGATTGGGGCTGCTTATCCACTATCCAGACTATCCTGCGTTGCAACATTTCATCAATTTTTCTCTTCCGTCCACTTCCAGGGAGATTAGCTACAGCCCATGGGTTGTAAACTTTTTGATTATGTTGCGCACCGTGGACAAATGTACATCAAGATCTCTGGAGATAGACTTGTAACCTTGAGATTGTTGACATTTTTCCACAATTTTGGTTCTCAATACAGTTCTCTTCTCCTCTTTCTTTTATCCATTCTTAGTGTGGCACACACAGACACACAATGCAAAAACTGAGCCAACTTCTCTCCTTTTTATCTGGTTTCAGGTGTGATTGTTTTATAATGCCCACACCTGTCATTTGCCACAGGTGAGTTTGAACCAGCATCACATGCTTGAAACAAAGCTATTTACCCACAATTGTGAAAAGGTTCCAATGATTTTGTATGGCTCATTTTTGGAGTTTGTTGTCCAATTTGCCTTTTTTTCAGTTTTTTTGTGTAGCTTCAATACACAAAGGAAATAAACATGTGTATAACAAAACATGTGTAATTGCAATAATTTTCTGGGAGAAATACTTCCATTTCTGGAAAAATTTCAGCATTGCCAACACTTAAAGCCATGACTGTATTTATATACTCTTCTATGCACATGTAAACACTTCTTGTGGTAGGACCCTGTGAAGGCGTAAAGGTTCTCCACCCTCATTAAAAAAAAAAAAAAAATATCTCAGTGGCTACTTTGAGATCTCTTGGTGAGAGATCATTGACTGCTAGACATGCTTCTATGATACACTTGAAGGCATTTTGCTTAGTTGACAGACTTTGAGAGGGGGGTGCATCACTAGTCTGAGAGAAGCACAATGGTTGTATTGACAAATTCCCCACCACCTAGGCCATTCTGACCTAGCTGTTAGGAGGTTTGGGTATGTGAACAAGCCTCGGATGGCCTAAGCAAACCACCACCAGAGAGTATCATTTGATCCGCCATCAAGCATGGGCAGTTCCTACAGTTTCCTTGTCCGCCTTCCAGATACAGATGGCACCTTCATTATACAAACATCTTTCTGTCTGGACCGTTTCCAAGCACTTAGGAGAAGGGAATTTGGTTTCACAGTGTCATTGACAGCCATCCATCATCTCCTTTGTTTACAGTGGTGTTGTGAACAAAAAAAAACCCAGACTGCTACCAAATGGAAATGTATTGTATTTAGCAACTAATCCAGTTGCTGCTAGGGTCCGACAATGGTCAGGTTCAAGTATGGATACCTTATGGTGAGCCCTTCAGTCCTGCCTTTGCTGTGGAGTGACAGATTGTCCCAACTGCTGGTGTTACTGGGAAGCCATTGAATGCAACAATCACCCCTAATAGTGATACAATGGACACTAACAGCTTAGTGATATGTGGAGGACATCCTGTGACCACATGTCTTGCCTCTCATGGCAGGGCTTCCAACTGGCATTATTCTGTTTCAATTATTTTATTGGATTTTTTTCAAATTATAAAACTTATACAACTTATGGCAGCACGGTGGCTCAGTGGTTAGCGCTGGGGTCCTGGGTTTTAATCCGACCAAGGGCATCATCTGCATGGAGTTTGCGGGGGTTTCCTCCGGGTACTCTGGTTTCCTTTCACATTCCAAAAATATACTGATAGATAAATTGGCTCTCCGTACAAACAACTGAGTCTTGTGGCTGTTGGGAATGAGCACCTGTATGGCAGCCACTAACTCCCCTACTCCACAATGCTCCCTGCGGTTTGAGTTTCCGTGAGAAAAGCACATTACAAATGTTTATCGTTTGTCATTTAAAAAGGCAAAGAAACTGTATACCAGAACCTAGATAACTAGGAGTTAGGAGAGGTTTTTGCCAAAGTATATGTGGTATATGTATCAGATACTTTTGTATACATTTTCAAGAGTTTGTAAGGGGTATTGTACTAGCGAAATAACATACAGTACATTTCTTGAACTATATTATAGACTTGTATTCAATCCTGCATTGAGCAAGATATATTCAGATCTTTTTTCCACTTAATTATATGTGGGGGTTTAATTGAAGAGTTGTGAGTAGATAGTATATTATAAAAGGTATGAATTCCCTTTTGAGATTTTATTTGGCTGCTTAAAAAAATTGCAGCCGTAAGCCGAAGGATAAGAAATGGATAATGTGTATTTCTAAGATACTGTATTCTCTTCGCCCAAACACAGCAAGGGTTTCCCAGGAATGCCCTTGCCAGATTCAATTCCTTGGCCTGCCCAGTCATCAGAATACATTTTGTAATAAAATGAATTGTCCAGGTGTAAAAAATCTAGTTGCACTATGTTCCACTCTTTCTCCCTCATGGACACTGGACTCTATCTCCTCTTCTCTTCCCCTTGCTGTTAGGGTTCCTTGGGGTTCAATCCTAGGTCCCCTCTTCTCACTCTACACAGCCCCTATTGGACAAACCATCATCAGATTTGGCTTTTGGTATCATCTTTATGCTGATGACACTCAAGTTTATACCTCATCCTGTGACATCACCCCTGTACTGCAGAGAACACCAGTGACTGCCTCTCTGCTGCTCTGTGGCACAGGACTTCCAGCACTGATGAAAAGCTATATTGCCATGTGATGGTGCAGCTATATAAAGTAAGGGTAGGTTCATGCTACTATTATGAAACATTAAATGACAGATGCAGACAGAGCCCCCTCCGAGAGGCAGAGTGAGCAGTCCCTACCAGGGCAATATATAATATACCACTGTTCTAAATGGTCCAAATGGCACAAGTTAGGTAGTGGACCCATTACAGATTTTGCATTGGAGCCCAGGACCTTGAAATTAAACATCAGGAAAGGCTTCCTTTCCATTATTTCTCCTAGATGGATTTTATGGCCATTCTACACCAGCTTATAGAGATGGGTGACCCTCTCAAGATTCATTTAGTTTCTGTCTCGGGTGGTTCAGGACCAAAATTCATTTTGGGTTGAACTAGTTTGGAACAAACGAGAGCTTAAATTGGCTTAAAACATAGGTCAGTGGTCACCAAAAATTATTCCTTTATGGGAGCAGATGTGAAATAAATTTGTTTTTTTTTTATGTCAACAACAGTGTGGTATAGTGGAATGTGATGGACCAGGCCGAAGGACATGTCTGGCTGAGCAGTGGTGGTAGCTATGGCAACATGTGTGGCAGTACGGCATGGAATAATATGATCGACCAAACCACAGGACATGTCTAGTGGTGATAGCTGTGGTAACATAAGTGGCAGAATTGTATCGTTTGATGGACCAGGCCACAGGACATGTCTGGCTGAGCTGTGGCAGCATGAGTGGCAGGCAGTAAAGTATGGATTATTATGATGAATTTAGACAAGATTATTGGTAATGAAAGTTAACTGCCCTTTGACTGTCTGTATTACTGCTGCAGTCAGGTATACACAGTGCAAATATTCTCCCTCACTCCTGTCTATGATCACTAATCTGCCTGTAATTAATCTAACTAAACAGTGTTTTAATTCTCCTACAGCTAATATTGTCTAGGTCTATTGCAAGCTTTGCAGTGAGATGAATAACACACCCATCCCCTGATTTTGCTGCTCAGACCCCTACCATCTCCTGCCATGCAGTGAGAGTTGATCCTTCCACTGTTATGACGTCACCCATCATACTTGAGGAGCAAGAACAGTGACGTTAAATATGCTTGGAGGGGGTGATAGATTCCCTTTAAATTGAAAACCTCTGGTTTACTGGCATGGCTTAAGGAGAAAAGTATTGGGACACTCATCTTAATCATTTATTTCAGATGTTTCATTGCCACAGGTGTATAAAATCCAGCACCTAGCCATCATGCAGTCTACCTTTACAAGCATGAATAATATAATGGATCCTTTTAAAGTGCTCTCTGCGGTGTGGGAAATGCCACAGAGTAAGAATATTTTCAAAAATAGAAGTGTTAGTTTATTTTTGTCAATGAAAATGAAGTGAATGAACCAAATTGAAATCTAAATCATATCAATATTTGGTGTGACCACCCTTTGGAGAAAGAAAAGTGAATTGGTGAGATGACCTCCACAGAGCCCTGATCTGAAAATCATTGAGTCTGTCTGAGATTAAATGAAGAGACAGAAGGATGTAAGGAAGCCTGTGAAGGATCTCGTCCTACTGAAACCTGCGTTCGGCACACCTGAGATCGCTTCAATTACCTCACACCCACCTCCAGTGAGTGTTCTGGGCCCATAGGATAATACGAAATGAGCTTTCTAAATTTTATTTATTAACCCAGAAAAGGGTCGGTACTAGACACTTAACACATACAGAGAATACATGTAGTGGTTAGCAAGCAAATACAAGTGGAAAGCAACATGACACGGTGCACAAAATAAAAATGGAAATAAGCAGAAAAAAAGGAAATATTACCAACACAAGCCTGTGATTGGTTATCTGGGCTCCGGATGTTGAGCTCAGGGTGCGTACTTAAAGCAGTCCAAAAGCATGCGTCCAGGCATGCTATTCCAGTGGCAGCACCACCTTGGCTCTGGACAGTGCTAAACCGGGTGGCGTTCAGCAGAAGAAGAATTTCCAGAACAAGTAGATAGTCTGTTTCTCTGAGCCCATGTGGTAGGCTTCAGAGTTCTTCCTTAAGCAAGTTACAGAGCATGTGTCTCCTACATGCTATTACATCTCTTCCAGGATAACAAAGAGTCTCAGGCCTCAATGCTAGGCCGCATGTTTAGGCCACATGGTTGGAGTCTGGACCATGACCTGCCCTCACATCTCATCTAGGAACAACAAAATACCCCACTCCCTGGTCTGAGAACTTTTAACTAAAAAGGTCTCCACCCTCAGTGATGTCACCAGGAGGAGGAGCCTTTCCAAATCCCCCAGAATCATCTTTCCTTATATTTCCTCACCCAATGACTGTAGAGAGGTATGATAGGGCTTGTGGCGAGATCCCCATCGTGTAGACCCCAAGGATGACACCCCAATCCCCTTTGGGTAAGGAGATCAGTTTCTGGACCCTTTCCGGGCATTGAACAGTAACATGTGTGGATTCTGAGTGTGTGCCGAGGCCTGGTGCATCTGGGGAATTTATCGGGGTAACTGTAAGAGGTTCCCCAGGGCAGATATTGCCATAAAACCATAATCCTTTTGATGTGTAGCTGGCTCCAACTTGTCTGTGGACGGTATGCAGAGAGCCCTCCCAACACATCCTTTCTGCAGGACGCCCTGCTGGGTTAATGAATGTAGCACTGTTATGTAAACAAAGGCCTGTGTCAGTGACTCTCTCTTGTGTACAGAGTCCCTGGACCACATACCTCAAGCCTATGACCAAATGGCTGATAACAGACTGGAACCACACAATATGAGCGAGCAGTAGTACAAGAAATACATATCTGGGGCTTTTATCATCACAAAGCCTTTAACCACAGATCTTTGATTAGTTTTCCAACATATTGGGAACAACCTCCCTTCTGAGTTCCTTCAAAAACTTTGTGCTAGTGTACCTAGTAGAATTGATGTGTATGTGTTTGTGTGTATATATATATATACACACACTTACACATACACAGTACTAGTCAATAGAATTCATGTTTTTTCTTGTTGTTCATATTGGAAAGTATGAAGGAACACAATGAATTATGTAGTAAATAAAAAAGTGTTAGAGAAACCAGCATATGTTTTACATTTTAGATTCTTCAAAGTAGCCCCCTTTTGCTTTGATGACAGCTTTGCACAGTCTCAGTCAGCTTCATGAGGTGTTCACCTAGAATGGTTTTCCAACAGTCTTGAAGGAGTTCACAGGAGTGCTGAGCAGTTTTTGGCTGCTTTTCCTTCACTCTGCAGTCCTACTCATCACAAACCATCTCAGTTGGGTTTAGGTCAGGTGATTTTGGACCTCATTTCATCTGACGAACCACTTCATCAAATAACCCTTACATAACCTGGAGGTGTGTTTTGGGCCATTGTCCTTTTGGAAAAAAAAAAGGTGATCTCACTAAAGTATAAACCAGAGCGGATTGCATGTTGCTGAAGAATAATGTGAGACCCATTGCTGGTTGTTATGGAATAGGTATAAAAGCAATTCTCTAATAAGCCACAGGAAACTTATATGATTTACAAGCAGCAAGCACATAAACCAGCAATAATCCAACATCTCTGTGGTTCATAGAGTATAAGGCTACCCTGAGGTATTCACCAGCGCCTGCAGCAAGCCAGGATAGACTTTGCTGCTCATGACCCAGGTTGCAGCTCCAAAACAAGGTGTCAGAAAATAAGTGAATTGCATGCTAAGAACCAAACCAGAAACCCTATGGTGGACAGAGAGAGAAAGTCACAAACCAGGGTTAAAACTAGACTAGGAATAGCCAAAATGAAAGCAGAAGCATACCAAGCCATGCTGAAGTCCATAAGGTCACAGGTAAAGCCAAATCAGCAAAAGAAGGGTTAACCAGGAGAGAAAACTAAGATCAGCACACCAGAAAATAGGGTGAGACACAAAGAATGTTCCAAGAACACAGGGAACCGAGATATGCAACACAATCAGAGTTTAATAATAATATGTGCCAGAGCCAGAGTTAACCCCCTTCCCAACGTCCAGCGGATTTTGGTTATTTAAATATGGCAGCTGCTCAGGAGCTGTATTATACAGCAAAGACCTGACGCTAATGCCTGTCATCAGTGCATTGAATTAATTATTGCATCACATCTGACCGAGGTGCCATATTCCCACCATTTTGGGGAGGATTGCCAGTCCCTGTAATGAGATCAGGGGTCAGTGATCCATTGCCATGATAGCCAGAAGCCTATTGAAAGCCCCTAGACTTGTCTGATATTAACTTCTATTACAGACTGCTCTATGCAGCCTGTAATAGAAGTGCTAGTAATTTGCAATTTTTTTTCATATTTTTTGAACCCCAGGGGGTCTAATAAATACAGTAAAAAATAAAAATAAAAAAACATATATATATATATATATATATATATATATATGAATTAAAATTTTAATCACCCTCTTTCCTTAGAACATATATAAAAGTACCCAAATAAAGTGAAACACATTCACGTTAGGTATCTCTGTGTGCGAAAATGCCCAGTCTACAAACCTATTTTTTTTTCCATTAAACGCCGTAGTGGGGAAAAAAAACAAAGCTCGTAAAAAGTCGCACAAACTTAGTTTTTCTCCAATTCCACCCCATTCTGAATTTTTTTCCAGCTTCCCAGCACACCATACAGAATACTAAATGATACCATTACGAAGTACAATTTGCTCTGCAAACATTAAGCCCTTATATGGCTCTGTGAATGGAAAAATAAAAAAGTTATGGGGTTTGGAAGGCAAATAGAAAAATGCCAGCAGCTATCAGGGGTTCAATACCCTTATTCCGCCATGGATTGGATAGTGAGGCTTGGGCTACCTGTAGCCTGGATACAAAATGAGATAGGGTTGGGCATGGAGGCATACAGGTTCCTTATGGTATCCTATGGCACAATTGCCCATAGATGGCGCAGCTGGGCCTGTAGATTCTGCATAGTCATAGGATGCTGAAGTTGGTGTCTCAGCTTGTCCCATAAATGCTTAATTGGAGATAAATCTGGTGAAGGCGCAGGACCTGGGAAACCCTTGCTGTCAGGGATGTAGCTATAGGAGGTGCACAGGTAGCAGTTGCTACCGGTCCCTGGAGGCTGAGGGAGTCTCAATGTAGTTAGACTCCAGTATGATACATAGCAAATTATAAATGGGGGCCGTTACAGATTTTGCATCAGGGCGCAGAAGCTTCTAGTCACTCCTCTGCTTGCTTTGTGTGGGTGAGCAATATCCTTATGAAAAATGGCTTTTGGAAGCCCTGTCATAAGAAGCAGCACATGTGGCTGCAGGAAGTTCTGCCCAGTTAGTCTCCTTTATATCACTACTAGGTGACTGTGGTACACAATGGCTTCCAAGGTCAAAACATTCCCAGTTTAGGTAGTGTGTTGCTTCACAGAAAAGGCAGGATTCACAGGCTCACCACAAGGCATCCATACTTGAACCTGACCATGGTTGGATCCAAAACAGAAACTGGATTCTTTGCTAAATACAGTTACAGCCGGTAGCAGTTTTATCTTCACAACACCACTGGTGACTAGCTGTCAATGGCAGGACATGTACTGGGCATGGTGATGCCATATTTCCTTCTGCAAGCGCCTGTAAACACTTCAGGCACAGACATGAAGGTGCCACCATGGTGGACAAGGAAACTGTAGGAGCTACCCATGCTTGAAGGTGAATCAAATGAACCTCCCTACTCAAGTACAACCTGTTTGTTATAATTGCCGCTCATCATTGAAAATGAAGTCAAAAATGGAAACTCAGACAGAGACCTGTGAAGCAGTGTTAAATGCAGAAAGAGAAAATACTGGAGCATTTTTTGAGCAGTGTAAAGGGGCCCTTTCATATCCTCAGAGATGTGCGATATTACATCCTGCTAGAAAGCCAACAGTGCACTGAATTCAGCGGACTCTCAGCTTTCGCAGTATACGCCCTGGTGCTGGAGATATCTGTGCATACCATGAAAGCTGACAGTGCACTGAATTTGGTGCTGTGACACCAAATTTCCTTCTGCTAAGCTTCTGGAACAACAGGAGTGTGTAATAAAGGTCTCATCTGTGTCTGGATGGTGAACAAGAAAACTATGGGAGCTATTCCTGCTTGATGGAGAATCAAACAATCCTCACTACTGATGGACTGGCTTAGCCAGGCTTGTTTGCTGTTTGTGCATACCCTCACATAACCACTGTGCCCAAAGCCTCCTAAATTCTAGTTCAGAACAGTCTAGATGATGAGCAATTTGTCAAAATGACCATCCTGCTCAGTCCAATGATGCACCCTCTTTCAAAGTATGTCAACTAGGCAAAATGTCTTCAAATTTGTTGTGGGGGCATGTTTGGCAGTCAATGATCTCTTTCAGAGGTACACAACACAAAAGTAGCCATTTTATAGCACAGTGGGGGAACCAATCTGACCACAACTGTAATTATTTACATATGAGGCATAACATGTATGCCGAGTTTTGCAGAAATTCAGTATTTTTGTTGGATTGATTTTTTGTCAGTAAATGTATGTATAAGAAATAAACAAAAGGTTGCTGATTGTCTGCAGCAATCACATGGGATGGTAACATCATTGATACACAAGATTTACCCATACAGATTGCTATACAGTGCACAAATACATTGCACGCTCTATTGTGTTCCATAATACATAATGTCATGCTTGAGACCTAACTGAGGGACCCTGATACAGGACACAGCATCTGGATGGAACATCCATGTATCAAATCTAAAACTAGCTAACCATATTGGATTCTGATGTACAACAAATATAAGAAAGTACGTGTCTACTCAACAATAAACTCTGACAATAGAGGATATACAAAGGGTGCCTTGTCTGATAAACCTCCGTTGCTTTCCAATAATCTTAAAAAATTTGGTGCAAACAACATGATTTCTCTGTCCCATCTGATGTGGAGTCAACAAGTTTGTGGTGTTTAGTGTTTATACAATATCATATGAACTTCTTGAAATAAAAATAAAACATTCCTTAAATACATTACCGATACTATAATTTGAGAAGGAATACAAAATGTAAGAAATCTCGTCTAGCTGGAACAAAGCATCAATCCACAAACACTCAGAATCGTTTCCAAGATTCCGTCATTTCAGGAACACGCGATTTAACAGCCTTCTGCTGACCAGAAAGGCACATTTTCAGAAATTCTCATCTGAATTCCTTCTGTAAAACCGATACAAGATCACTGCAGTGAAAATAGAAGTATTAAAAATTGTGATGTTCAATCAAGTGCTTTAAAGCGTAACCATTACATGGACAGCATAAATCACAATTTCCATGAGGTGTATTTTGCGCCTTTTTAGTAAATTAGATGCACAGAATGACATGGAATATAAAAGGGTACTCTAAAAAGAGTGCTTTAACTGCTTTATTTTTATTAATTTTTTGCCATTGCATCAGGTATTGTTTGGTGAACATTTCTGTAATATACATAATTAACCTAACAAATTCCTTTTAATAGAAAATAGGCTCTAAAATTCTCCCCAGCAACCCTCTAACTGAGCTGTTACTAGGGAAATCCATACACACTTGTATTGCCAATATGTAGAGCTGTAGCATTTGCAATAAAGGGGATGGCCATTTCAAGTGTTTGTATCTCCAGTTTTATACAACCTTGAAAAATGGTATCAGATGAAAGCTGATATTTTCAGCTTTCATATGCTTCCAAGACTGCAGTATTAGCCATAAAATAACCTGAGTTATCACTAGTTAAAAACTTGAGAATCTCAGTTTTCATGTGATACCAGAAACATTTTACAAGATTGTATAAAAGTGAAGATACGGCCATTTGAAGTGACCATCACCTTTGGTAAATGCTACAGCTTTACATATTGCATTGAGTACAGGCATACAGTACAAGGCCGTTTTAACACATTCGTGGGCCCTGTGCAAAGGTTTCATTGGTGCCCCCCATCACCACCACTTAGAAATACCTGACCTGCACAAATTATAATGCCTCCACAAAGTATATCACACCTTAGTGGCTCTCCCTAGTAGCCCCATACAATATAATGCCCCTCATAATGACCCCTTCCAGGTTACCACACAGATTCGTATCCTCTCACTCTCCTGGTTGCCCCCACAGTGTCATGTGCACCCCCCAAGTTGCCCCACAAACTGTCATGGCTCCCTCAGGTTGCCCCCACAGTGACATGTACCCCCCCCCAGGTTGCCCCCACGCTATCATGTTCCCCTGTTCCTCAGGTTGCCCCCACAGTATCATGTCCCCAGGTTGCCCCCTCATCATGTCCACCCCACCCCCAGCTTCCACCCACAGTATGCTGTCCCTCCATCCTCCAGGTTGCCCTCTCAGTGTCATGCCTCTCCCAGTTTCATGTCCCCCACTATATATATATCAAAGAAAAAAAAACTTAATACTCACCTTTCCCCGTTCCCCCATTCACTCCTCTCTCTGGTCCCAGAGTCTTGAAGGAGCAACGATGTAAGTGACGACACTACATTGTGCCTCCTGCTCCCAGGACACCGGGAGCGAAGACAGTAGCCAGGTGGTGAAGCAGGGAGGGGACAGCTCCCTACTTCATCGCTGGACAGCGGGAAAAATGCAGGACTATCCTGCTGTCCAAAGGGGACCCCAGCTCTATGGTTAAAGTGGCCCTGCAGGTATAAGGGACAGACTTTCCCTGGCAATGTTTAGAGCACTGCTAAAGGGAACTTTACAACCTACTTTCTATTAATAGGAAGTTAGATACTAGTTAGAACTGCTCTTTATTTAAAACAACAGAATGACCCTGTGCCAGGTAAATATGCCTGAAGTGAAGTTTGCTGACTCCTGGTGTATACTATACACACTGCCTATGTCTCATATTACATTACTAGTAGAAGCAGAGTCCTCTATCCTATAGTAACAATAAAACCAGATGTGTAGCTAGGGGTTCACCAACTCAGGTATACAGTAATACCTCTTGCATTCGCATTTCTGAATTCGCGGATTCACCTACTCGCGATATTTTCTTTGGAACCTAAGACATATGCATTTGCGATTTTTCCACAGATCTGCGAAATTTGCGTTTTTTTTTTTTTTTAAGTACCGTATTTTTATTGTGCATATGTGCAAACGGCAGCAAATGAATTGGTATACGTGCAGTACAGTACTGTAGGGGTAACATTAATGATATTTAGGGGTTATATAAGGGGGGAAATAAGCATAAATTAGCATTTAAGTGCTCGCACCAAATATTCGCGATTCCTCGCGATCCGCGACTGGTTCTGGAACCTAACCTCGCGAATATTCGAGGTATTACTGTACCAGTATTACCACCATACAGTGACCATATAGTGCTAGATACTGGCTCTAGACAGGGCAGACAACTTAAGTGAACACAGTGCAGGAAAAATTTAGTTACATACAAGTCATAACTCTGAATGTAATCATTCATATTTCCCATCTTTTCCATCTGGTTTGGACTGCCATGACTGCAAAGTTTGCAACACAAACATCTTTGGTTCCTTACTTTATCAGGCACTCAACCCACATTGTCCTGCAAAAAGTACCCATCCTGCTACTATCTACAATTCTAAAATATATAAAAACCCTCTGGAAATGAATAATACCACCAGTGTACATCGTTAAATTAATAATACCTCCTGTGTGCCCCCTTAACGCTAAGGCCCCACGTGGCGTCCCGTAGCAAAAAAGCGCTGCGGGAAAAGCCGGGGTGGCAACACATCGCGCTGCTTCCTGCAGCACTTTGCAAAGAAAATTAGCAGAGGTTTCCTCTGCGGACTTTCTGCTTCAATTATATCTATAGGGAAACCGCCGGCATTTCCGTAGATATAATTGACATGCTGCAATTTCCAAAACTGCGACGGTTTTGGAAATTACCACATGTCTGCACCGCGTATTTTACGCAGCATTTTTTTCCGCCACGTGGGGCCCCGGCCTAAAGTAGCAAAAGCAAAGTCATCAAAAGCAAAAGCAAAAGCACCCTTAAATTAATAATGCCACTAAATGAATGCCTGTGTGCGACTTTAAATTAATACTGCCCAATTCTTCAGAGGTTAGTAACCCTTAATATTATGCCCCTATGCCCTAGTACATTAATACTGTTCACAATTCCCCCCCCATACACTAACCCCTTCCCGCCGGAGGCATTTTTCAATTTTTGTTTTTGATTTCCCGGTTTCCAAACCCATAACTTTTTTATTTTTCCGTTCAGAGAGCCATATGAGGGCTTAATGTTTGTGGGATAAATTGTTCTTCATAATGGTACCATTTATTATTCTGTACAATGTATTAGGAAGCTGGAAAAAAAAAAATCATAATGGGGTGGAAATGGAGAAAAAGTACATTTGTGCGACTTTCTTACAGTTTTTACATCATTCACTGTGCAGCCAAACTGACATGTCACCTGTATTCTATGTTTTGGTACGATTCCAGGGATACCAAATTTATATAGTTTTATTTACATTTTAACCCCTTAATAAATATCCAAAACTTAGCAAAAAAAGTTATTTCTTAAAGTCGCCATATTCTGATACTCGTAACTTTTTTATATTTCCATGTACGGGCGTCTTTTTTTGCGGGGCCAGGTGTACTTTTTAGTTATACCATTTTGGGAAATGTCTATTACTTTGATCACTTTTTAGGCTGAGGCCCCACGTTGTGGAAACGCAGCTTTTTTTGTTGCAGATTTTGTTGCAGTTTTTTGAGCCTAAGCCAAGAATGGATACAAAAGGAATGGGAAATATCTAGGAAGCTCTTATACTTCTCCCTTCTGCTCAATCCACTTCTGACTTTGGCTCAAAAACCGCAACAAAATCCGCAACAAAGAAAGCTGCGTTTCCGCAACATGGGGCCTCAGAAACAGCAAAAAAAACAGCAGTTTGGCACATTTGATTTTTCTTCTTGGTATGGCGTTCACCATACGGGAAAAATAATTTTTTAAGTTAGTAGACCGGGCATTTTTGGACACAGGGATACCTAATGTGTATGTGTTTCACAGTAATTTTCTACTTTTATATGTATTGCAGAGAAAGGGGAGGGAAGGTGAGTTGAATTTTTAATTATTTTTATTTTATATATATTTTTTTTAATACTTTATTTCTTAGACCCCCTAAATCACTAATACAATGCATTACAATGCGTTGCAAAATACCGGCATTTGTATGATAGGCTGCATAAAGAAGCCTGTCATAAAAATGAATGGCACACAACCCTGGGCGCCTTCAATATTTAAATATAACAAGGAGAAAAAAAACAGAAATCCACAGTTCACCTCACCTCACATAAACTAGTCCAGTGGAGATGTTGGACGTTGCTTGATTCACGGAAGTGTCTTGGACTCTTAGACAGTGATCACCAGAAGTTGTCAAACAATAAAAAATCTTTATTGATTGCTGTCCTATTCCAGCTGAGTTCAGCATGTAGAATATGTAGAGCTGAAATTGGTTACAAACAGGAGCACAGAGAGTCTTGGTCTCCATTCAGGCTAGGGTACGTCCCCTTTTTTTTTTCTTTATTGACCGTGGTAATCTCAATGGTTGGGAGAGGGTTAATTCCTATTTCAGCTGGGTTCAGCATGAAGCACAAGTCGAACTGAAATTGGTTACAAACAGGAGCACAGAGATTCTTGGTTCCCATTTAGACTAGGGTACGCTTTTTTTCTTTGCATTTATGATTAGAATTGCAATATGCAGTAATTTACAGGGCTGGATTTCTTCCAGGGTAAGTGCATTGCTAGAAAACTTTTTTGAATGTCATAACAAATGTGACATGGTGTATGTAGAAAAAAAAAATGTATTGAGATATCAATGTTTGGGACACTGAGTTTTCTCTTTTATGTGGTTGTTTCTCTATCTGTTTTGATGAAACTGATATTTAGAGGTGAGTGTATTCAAAAATTCGATTCGGCAACTTCACCGAATTTCGCGATATGATTCTATTCGATTCGAATTAAATCGCGGTATACCGCGTACCAAAAACAGCTATTTATTGGCTGTAGAGAGCCGGGGTGGGTGGGCGGCAAAATGGCGGAACCCCTTGGATGCCACGGTCATGTTTGAGTGCTGCATCCAAGTTGTTAAAACCCTGGATTGGTTATGGAGCAGGGTGTTAGGTGTCAGTTACAGATAACACCCTGCTCCATAACAGATCGGGGGGATTTAACACCTTGGATGCAGAGGTCAAACATGCTGTGGGCGCTCGCAAAGGGGTTAAAGGGATGTGACATCACAGGGCTGGCTGCTGATTGGCTGCACGCATGACATTGTGGGTGATCCCGCATTCCCAGAGTTCCTTGCCCCATGTAGAGCAGCCATTTTGAACTAAATGCGAATCGGATCGAATTCCACTTCTGCAGCTTCGATTCGCTCATCTCTACTTATATTATATACAAGGGGCATTTTTATGATGTTAAGCTTCATGTATTTGTGATCAGTGGACATATATATTAATGGTGTCTCATTTTGTGATGGGTAACTTGATTTCTAATGTTACATAGCTAGTATTATTATTGCTCTTGGCTCTTTGATGGTTTGTTTATATACATATTTCTGTTCCATTTCCATGTTTTTCTTTATACTCATTATACTGTTTATCATATGATGGATAAGGGGAGGGGTATATGGTTTTAAATAGTGTGTTTGATGTGTTTGTATTGTGCTATGACTAAGAGGATTTTTTCCTCGAAACACGTAAGCATTTCTTTTCCTTGCATGATGTGATTTTTTTTTTTTTATGAGGATCATTAAAAGGTACATTTTATGGATATTCGCTTGGAGCTGGAATTTTTTATTTTTTTTTATTGTTTGACTCTATTTATATCCGACATCTGCCATACTACTGTATTACGGTGGATGTTGGGAAGGGGTTGAGGGGTTTGTCCAGGATTTGAAAAAAAAAAAATGTATGCAGGCAATAGAGGAGGTGTAAAAATTAAAAATAAATTTATACCTACTCCTCCATTCCTGCGTTGGGTCAGCTGTCTCTTCTGCTACTTTCTATGTATACATAGTGACTGCAACAGTGATGTCCCAGTTACCGCTGCAGCTATTCATTGCTCTCAGCTCTATTCTGTGCTGATTGGCTGCAGTGATGCAGTCAACATGTCTGCTGGTATAACAGTCAAATGACACTATCAAGTCTTAGTAGAAACTGCTGATTTTACAAAGGAACAAAAAAGCCCTGAGGTCTATTCTAAAATGCGGGACCGCATTTTAGATTCTATGGGGGTTATTTATCAAATGCGCCTTTTTTTTTTTTTTGCTAAAATTTGTGCGCCCTTTCAATTTCTGGCGTTTACTAATTAGGGGCAAGCTGTTGATAAATTCCATGCACATGTCCTCACCATGTGCCTTGCACCTTTTTTTGCGCCTACTTAATAAATGAGGCGCAGAAGCAGAACAGAATGGTCTGAAAAGATGGCCTCGAATCCATTCAGCTTGTGCAATGAAGAGAGCTCCTTTGATTTTTCTGTCTCAGAGCAAACTTTGCCCACCAAATCCAAAAAGAAAAAGAAATTCTAAGGCTAGTTGCAGACGACCGTGCGTATTTTGCGGTCAGCAAACTAGTAATTAGTCTTCAGTTTTTGCGGACAGTGTCTTCAGTGTGTCATCAGTGTGTGATCCTAGCTTACAGATCCACCATAAAAAAAAACCACAGGTGACATCTAATTATATCCCTAGCTTGTCCACGAAAACGGACGGCACACTGATGACACACTGAGTACATCAGTGTGCCGTCCTAGGTTTTTAGTCTCCCATAGGCTTCTATGGGCGAGTCCGTTCCGCAAAAACTGAATAGAATAGGACCAGTTCTATCTGATGCGGCGCGGAATCACAGCTCGCACACCGATCAGTGAAAAACATGGTCGTGTGCATGTACCCATAGAAATGAATGGGTCAGTGTGCTATCCGCGAAAAACAAGGATAGCACACGGATCTTGCCCACGGTCGTCTGCAAGGGGCCTTAGAAGAGTGTGGCCAGGTCCGCCACACCCTCTGCCCTCCATTAGTTACGCCTCTGCTCTGCATTCTTGATGCAGCCTGCAGCCATGCCATTGTGCACTGGAGTTAGCAATGCATTTTATAATTTGACACAAGTAATTGAATATGATTTATAAAATTGATTTAAATGTTAACTTTGCATAGTTTTGTGTGTGTCTTATGCTTGTACAATTGTGACCTGCAGACTGCACTGTTTTGTACATGACTCCCAGAGTAGAGTGATTTTGCGTCTCTTTAAAAAAGGCGCAAATAATAAATCCGGTGAACACAAGTTTGCCTAGGCAGCCACGCCTACTTTTCTAGCCAAAATCACATAGTGGCGGATTGGGAATTCTCACATAGAGAAAAGGCGCAAACACTTCATAAATCCGGCCTAACAGCGAAAAGGGCGCAAGTAAGGTGCAGCTCCCGCCAAAATCATGCGCAAACACGTTAATAAATGTGCCCCTATAACTTTTGAGGAGATACATTTTATAATCAGAATTGAATCTTTGGGACAGTTCCCCCCTCAGACAATAAGCACAACTAACCGCTTTTTATATACTGACCACTGACAGTTAAATAATGGTTTTGGACAATTTTATCTATTGTCACATAAAGCACATAAGGTGTTCTTTAGGGAAATGCAAATTGTTGTTTTTGTTATTTATTACATGTGGCATTTACATGTCAGCCAAACTGCGGCATTTACGCTTCGTGGGGCCCCGGCCTTAAACCAATAACTGCATGCTTTTTAATTACAGTAACAAATAGCACATTTTTCTATATATTTCAGCTCAGTAGCACATTTTACTGTGCCAGCAAACCAGAGATTTTCAATTTGATTACCATTAGCCATTAACTTATATCTGAATTGCAGAGTAATATACTGTATGCTACTTATTACTACTATAAAAAACTATGCAGTATATATTTAAAAAAGCACTGTGTGAACCCAGCCAAAGGTCATGCAATTATGTGATATACTCAACTGTGTTGTTCATTTGCTATGCTGGATTTTTGGACCCTGTTATGGTAGAAGTCCATAACAGGGCCAAAATATGGTTCTCTTCTGGTGGGCCCTTAACCATGCAATGTGTTATTGTCTAATATCAAAACATTGTATAAATGTGACAAATTTTATATTGTCACTCATGCTATTAAAAATATCAAATATACACACATACGTATATACTGTATGTATGTGTGTGTGTGTGTGTACCGTATGTATGTATATATATATATATATATATATATAAAAAAATTTACTGGTTGTCATATTCACCTTATTTTGGTTCTGAATAGCAGAAAGTGAGATTGCAAAGATTATAATTAATTCTTGTAGCAGAAATAAATTAACAGAAGTTGGAAAAAAATATGGAGAGGCTCCATTTCCAGCCATCTGGTCTCTTATTTTTTATTTTTTTAACAAATGAATCTTTTTATGCTATATTACTGTCCTGTTTTGTGGAGTTAATTGGATTTAACAGATTGTCATCATTTCACATGAACAATTTGGCTTTTGTAACCATCTTCTGTCCTTGTTACAGAAACTGACAGTGATATCTTTAAGAATGTGCATGTAGATATACATGAGCTGCTTTCTTTCCAAATTACTGTTTATTCATAAAGAATTCCAAGAGATATTGGCTAAACATTTCTGTCCCCTTAAATAACACAACACATCCTTACCATCCCATAAGCACATAAATGAAGTAGTCATAGGGGGTACCATTCTGGCACCTAGGTGCCTAAACTGCATCTATCATCTCTTATATGGATACAGTTTTTCTAAACCACTTACAGTACATGCTGTTGTAGGGGCAGTTAGTGGCATAGTGAACATACCTTTCATGTGTCAAAGTGCGATCTTGTATGCAGATAAGCCAGGTGGTCTTTATGTCTTTATGTTGCCGGCAGTGCTGGGTGACAACCACAGGCGAATATGGGTGCTCTGGAAAGTGCGACCAAGCTGTGGGTGCATTGAGCAGCTCATTTGCATACAGATTAAAAATTGATTTTCTTGGCATCAAAATTGACACAAGGTATGTTCACTATGTCTCTAACAGACCCTACAATAAGTGGTTTAGATGCAGTGTTGCTGGTGGTAGATTCCCTTTCATTTTCAGAAATTGTAATTTCACATTTCACACATATAATTATGCTAAAAATAATGTTTTGCTTATCATGTTTCGATTGTTGCACCATTGAAGTGGTATTGCCATCTGTTACATTAATGGCATAGCCACTAGATATGCCATAAATTTCCCAGCGGTATAGGTACAAAAAAGATGTTTCATGATATGACTATCCACTACACACTGGGTTTTGAGCTGTGTTGCCCCTGCTATCTCCGGGCCTTCCTTTTTATAAAATTATCAAACAACAAACTCATGAGTATTATACATAAAATCTTGCTCAAACACACACAACATTCTTAAAGTGTGTATTATCTCTAGTATTAAGTATATACATCTTTAATGATTTGTTGTACTGTCTCAAGGTGTATTTTTATGATAGGTTACACAAACAGGCTATTGTATTATGTTTATATATATATACAGTACAGACCAAAAGTTTGGACACACCTTCTCATTCCAAAAGTTTTCTGTATTTTCATGACTATAAAAATTGTAGATTCACACTGAAGGCATCAAAACTATGAATTAACACATGTGGAATTATATGCTTAACAAAAAAGTGTGAAACAACTGAAAATATGTCTTATATTCTAGGTTCTTCAAAGTAGCCACCTTTTACTTTGATTACTGCTTTGCACACTCTTGGCATTCTCTTGATGAGCTTCAAGAGGTAGTCACCTGAAATGGTTTTCACTTCACAGGTATGCCCTGTCAGGTTTAATAAGTGGGATTTCTTGCCTTATAAATGGGGTTGGGACCATCAGCTGTGTTGTTCAGAAGTCAGGTGGATACACAGTTGATAGTCCTACTGAATGGAGTGTTAGAATTTGTATTATGGCAAGAAAAAAAGCAGCTAAGTAAAGAAAAACGAGTGGCCATCATTACTTTAAGAAATGAAGGTCATTCAGTCAGAAAAATTGAGAAAACTTTGAAAGTGTCCCCAAGTGCAGTGACCAAAGCCATCAAGCGCTACAAAGAAACTGGCTCACATGAGGACCGCCCCAGGAAAGGAAGACCAAGAGTCACCTCTGCTGCGGAGGATAAGTTCATCCGAGTCACCAGCCACAGAAATTGCAGGTTAACAGCAACTCAGAGACCAGGTCAATGCCACACAGAGTTCTAGCAGCAGACACATCTCTACAACAACTGCTGCTAGAAAATAGCTGCTAGGAAACCACTGCTAAGGACAGGCAACAAGCAGAAGAGACTTGTTTGGGCTAAAGAACACAAGGAATGGACATTAGACCTGTGGAAATCTGTGCTTTGGTCTGATGAGTCCAAATTTGAGATCTTTGGTTCCAACCACCGTGTCTTTGTACGACGCAGAAAAGGTGAACGAATGGACTCTACATGCCTGGTTCCCACCGTGAAGCATGGAGGGGGAGGTGTGATGGTGTGGGGGTGCTTTGCTTCTGACACTGCCGGTTTGCGTTTAGTTGGACCATCATTTATTTTTCAACAGGACAATGACCCCAAACACACCTCCAGACTACGTAAGGGCTATTTGACCAAGAAGGAGAGTGGGGTGCTACGCCAGATGACCTGGCCTCCACAGTCACCAGACCTGAACCCAATCGAGATGGTTTGGGGTGAGCTGGACCGCAGAGTGAAGGCAAAAGGGCCAACAAGTGCTAAGCATCTCTGGGAACTCCTTCAAGACTGTTGGAAGACCATTTCAGGTGACTACCTCTTGAAGCTCATCAAGAGAATGCCAAGAGTGTGCAAAGCAATAATCAAAGCAAAAGGTGGCTACTTTGAAGAACCTAGAATATAAGACATATTTTCAGTTGTTTCACACTTTTTTGTTAAGTATATAATTCCACATGTGTTAATTCATAGTTTTGATGCCTTCAGTGTGAATCTACAATTTTTATAGTCATGAAAATACAGAAAACTCTTGGAATGAGAAGGTGTGTCCAAACTTTTGGTCTGCACTGTATATATAAATTATATTATATATATTTTTTGCTCTAAAAGTTGGGTTAGGGCTTATTTTCAGGGAATGTCTTATTTTTTTCTATGAATCACAATCCACTCACCAGACTCCATTACACCCAAAACAATTAGAGTCTGCAATTGCCAATGGTGGATGGGCTCTCACACACAGATCTGAGTCACTCCTGTCAAAGGCATGTCACTGTCAGGTCCCTTACACTGCAGCCAAGTGTAGCAGTTGGCTGCCCCTGGTGACTGGAAGCAGCCACAATGGAGTGATGTCAGCAGGACTAGCTGATCTGTGTGTGAGAGCCCAGCACTAGCGGTAGTCAACCCTTATTGTTATGGAGAACTATCTCACTAGTGCCATCTTGTACAGATAGCTCACTTAAAGCCAAAGTCCAATAATTTTGGGGGTGTCTGCTTTCTTTTGGGGTTGCGATTCTTTTGGGGGTGTCTGCTCTCTTTTGGGGTTGTGATTCTTTTGGGGGTGTCCGCTTTCCTTGATGAAGGGTCTATTGTATTGGTTCTGCTGTATTCTATTTACTTTTTTACATGTATAGCTCCCTGGACAACCTTTTTTTTTTTAATGAACTGTAACTAGGGCTTATTTTCGAAGTAGGGATTATTTTCGGAGTAGGGATTATTTTCGGAGTAGGGCTTATTTTCGGAGTAGGGCTTTCAAGCATACTGCAAAAATCCTGAAAAATCATGCTAGGGGTTATTTTCGGAGTAGGTCTTATTTTCGGAGAAACACGGTATAGATATAATTTGTCCTGTTATATTTCTAAAGAGACACAAATGTACATTTAGTGTATCACATTCCAATTTTTATGTTCTTTCCTGTGGTTTTGCTTTGTGCTTGGAGACGGTGACAAACAGTAGCATTTCCGTTCTGTCTTGAGTGCCAGAAATGAATCAGTTTTCAAGAACTGTCATATATAGAAATGTATAATCTGCAAAATACAAGCATACTGTTGATCAAATATAGATGAGGAGACTATAATGGATATGTTCATATTCGCATCCAAGTTTGTACTACAGTACTAATGCATCAAAAGTGTAAAAAAGGAGACAAAGTTTGAAATTGTCTTAAATATAAAATTGTTTATCTTTTTATGTATTCAACACTTCATGGTTACAAATTAGCAACAACTGTAAGGCTAAGGCCCCACATTGCGGAAACACAGCTTTTTTTTGTTGCAGATTTTGTTGCGGTTTTTGGAGAATGGCTTCAAGAGGAATGGTAAATAGATAGGAAGCTCTTATGCTTCCACCTTCTGCTCAATCCACTCCTGGCTTTGGCTAAAAAAAACAAAACAAAATTTGCAATAAAAAAGCTGAGTTTCCGCAATGTGGGGCTTTAGGCTGAGTGTCCTGATCTTCACTTCTTTGTAACTCACAGACAAGAGAAGAGGGTACAGAGAGAAGGGTTTACATAGAGGGGTAAACATCTGTAGCAGTGGCTTTGTTAGAAGTCTTCATTGCATCAAAAATTTTGATGGAGAAAGTCCTGTATAATAACTATGGCAAATCTCAGTTGATTGGGTGATTGGTATACCAGAAAACGGTCCAGGACGAGTTACCTGCAGTCATTGGCCTACTATTAAGAATAGTCCGATGACCTGGTTTAATTCTATCCACTTTAAACCAGTTAATGACAGTTGTAAGCAATTATTAGCTGGTTTAGAGATCTAGGTTATTATTATTATTGTTTATTTATATAACACCATTAATTCCATGGTGCTTTACATTTGCGGATTTACATACAGTTCACCAGATATACAAAACAGATAATGCTAACAGAGACCAACTGGCACAGTGGGATAGAGGGCCCTGCCCGCAAGGGCTTACAATCTATGAGGGAAGAGGGAGAGAGAAAGAAGGTAGGGGTAGAAGCTACTCAGGTGGTGGTGTGGTGACGGTAGCGTTATTGGAGGTTGTAGGTGAGTCCTTCCTGAATAGATGAGTCTTCAGGGCCTTCTTGAAGCTTGTGATTGTGGGGGACAGTCTTATGTGTCTTGGTAATGAGTTCCAGAGTATCAGGGATGCACGGGAGAAGTCTTGGAGACGATTGGGTGAAGAGCGGATAAGAGCAGAGCGGAATAGGAGGTCTTTGGAGGATCGGAGGTTACGTGTGGGCAGGTAGCGGGAGATTAGGTTGGAGATATATGGAGGGGACAGGCTCTGGATGGCTTTGTATGTCAGCATTAGTAATTTGAACTCGATTCGCTGGGCAACGGGTAGCCAGTGAAGGGATTGGCAGAGGGGGGTGGCAGATGAAGAACAGGGGGAGAGGTGCATCAGGCGAGTAGCATAGTTTAAGGTGGACTGGAGGAGGGCGAGAGTGTAAGCTGGGAGGTCATGGAGAAGGGTGTTACAGTAGTCTAGGCGGGGAGATTATGAGGGCGTGGACTGGCATCTTTGTAGTTTCAGGGGTGAGGAAGGAGCAGATTCGATGGATGTTCTTGAGTTGGAGGCGGCAGGAGGTGTTGAGGGTTTGAATATGCGGCTTGAAGGATAGGTCAGAGTCTAAGGTTATCCCAAGGCAGCGGGCTTGTGGGACTGGGGTGAGAGTGGTTCCATTAATTTTGATAGATGGGTCAGGTAGGAGGATCGTGCGTGGAGGGGTGAAGATTATGAACTCCGTTTTCTCCATGTTGAGTTTGAGAAAGCGGGAGGAGAGAAAGGAGGCTACGGCTGCTAGACATACTGGGACTCTGGACAACAGGGAGGTAATGTCTGGTCCAGAGAGATATATTTGGGTGTCGTCAGCATAGCAATGGTAATGGAAACCATGGGATTCTATGAGTTGGCCAAGGCTTAGGGTGTAGATTGAGAACAGGAGGGGTCCTAGGACGGAGCCTTGCGGGACACCTACAGAAAGAGGGCGTGGCAGGTAGGTGGTGTGCGAGTGGGAGAAGCTGAATGTGCGGTTGGTGAGGTATGAGGAGATCCAGGAAAGGGCCAGGTCTGAGATGCCAAGGGATGAGAGAGTTTCTAGCAGGAGGGAATGATCGACCGTGTCAAAGGCAGAGGAGAGGTTGAGGAGGACAGAATAGTGACGTTTGCCTTTGGCAGTTAGAAGGTCGTTAGTGACCTTGGTTAGGGCAGTTTCTGTGTAGTGATGGGGTCTGAAGCCTGACTGTAGTCTGTCAAAGAGCATATTGGACGAGAGATAGGAGGATAGTTCTGAGTGGACGTGTTGCTCAAGTAATTTTGAGGCGTACAGGAGCAGTCAGATGGGGCGATAGTTGGCTGGAGAGGATGGGTCCAGGGAGGGTTTCTTAAGTATAGGTGTGACAGTAACATGTTTGAAGGCGGAAGGGAAGGATCCATTGGTTAGGGATAGGTTGAAGAGATGGGTTAGGGCAGGAGTAATGTCTTCTGAGAGTTTTGGGATGAGATGTGACTGGATTGGGTCGAGTGCACAGGAGGTGAGGTTACTCTCGATCATTGGCCTACACCTGAAAGCAGGCTGATGGCCACAAGCGACCTGTCCTGGACCATTTTATCAGTTTAGATGTGCTACAATTATTAACCTCAGGTGATCCAGGCACCAGAAAAAAAAGACTTGGTGCACCACCAGAAGCTTATACAGGGACTCCTTTAGCTATAAAGGATTCCTTGTACTGAACACAACCATTTCTCTTACTGGTAGAGAGGTCCAGGACAGGTTATTTGCAGTCACTGATCTACTTTTGAAGGCACTTTTAATTTGGACCAAATTTTTTCAGTCCAAAGCTAGTCTGACACCCAGATCAAGGGGATCTCACCCAAAACTATCTCAGGACCTTTGCTCATCAATACTATTCAACCAAATTATCATTATCCTAGGATGGGGTACCAAGTATTACATCACCAACAATACCCCCGGGGCTGAAGCTCAGTATTGAGTTAGGTATTCATATAATTGGAATGTGCCAAATGTATTCCTATGTTTTCAGCATCTAAAGTATCATGATTAAGAAAGTAATGTTTTTACTGTGTGATAAGCCCAATTGTGTCAAAATAAGCATATTATTAGCCACAGTTTAATTTTAAAGGGATTGTCAGACAAATAAGTATTAATTTACTAGATCCCACAACATATCAAACATTTTCAACTGGAATTATTCACAGTATAATTTATAGATATTACGGTTAATATGGGTTTATCAAATGACATACATACAATACAATAAGTTCACGTTACAGTGACTCTTGTCATAATACATAGATTTTATTGCACATGAAAGCTGGCTTCCTGTGGATTGTGTACAAGTATGAATTGTACATACAATCTCTAGATCTTTTGTCACTATACTGTATATTAAAAGCCCCAGCTCCATAGATAATTTTATGATTGTAAGAGATTGTATGTTAATGGAATATCTATACAGAAAAATGTGTATTAAAAAAAGTTTATAGAATGTCAAGATTTTACTCCATCTATACAACCATATGTGACTGTGTTTAAGATCTCCATGGCAACAATAAGGTCTACGAGTTGCTGTTTGTTAAACGTTTATATAGTATATATTGGACTATTGGTATTGCAATATAATATTTCTGAACTGCATTAATTTTTTGGAATAGGGTCATAGATAATGTGTTTAGCAAATGTATGTATTTATATTCTTAATATGGACCTCTGTAGGCAGGGTGTGTTGTAGTTCTCACCTCACTATGGTGCAGTGCCTCCAACCGAATCTTGCTAGGAGCTCTATAGGAATTCAGGAGGGTCTTCCTCTTCTGCTAGGGGTCGACTCGGGAAACCTCCACCTAAGCTCAGTACACACTCACAAATGTTGAGGGTAAAACTACTTAACCGGTTTATTATGGGAAGCGTAAACAAGGGCAAACCTAATAAAATGCAAACAGAGAAATGTTTCAGTGATTCACATGACAATGCACAGGTACATCCTATAGTATTAACCCCCTAGGGGTGGGAGTAGACTATGTGCCAGGCCTGGTTGGTATAATAAACTATATGGAATAGCACAGGGTTATGATAGTGATCCACAGATGATAATCATCATACACATGCACTCATACTGCAGGTAACAGCTTGGACTCCTAAATAACTTCACCCAATGGCTGCAGCAATAAACAGAACAGTCCATCCGTTGGGGCCCAGGTGGCGCACATTCAGGAAACGTTGGTGCACTATAGACACAGCAGATCCTTTCTACCACAGTTCTCATAAACCTTCTAACAGCAGTACAGCAAATTCCAGCAACGTCTACTCACTAACTCTTGCAGGTAATCTGGTGCCAGCCTGGAGTCTCACAGGGTGCTGTAGCTTTCAGGTGACAGGATACTAATGGAGTATGAGGCAGGAGTCTTCTTGGATGCAGCCCTGGGAACCTTTTTGGAGTCTGGTCAATCTGGACAGGTGGTGCTGCTGCAGGGATGCTACTTCTTCCCTCAGAGTGAGCTGGTGGGCTGGCAGAACTGTATCTATGTCCTGGGTTACCCAGTGCCAAGCTATGTGCCCCCTGGCAGTGGCTGGAAGAAGCCCATGTGGCTGTCTTTCCTCTCTCCTGTGCAGACCTTTCCCCTAATTCCCTGCTCAGCCAATCAGTCCCTTTCTCTGATACTCCTCCCCCTGGAGTTAGGAGTGTAGGGAAATGTAATCCACTGTCTCTCAGCATAAAATGGTTTATGACTGCTTTAATGGGTCCCGGTATATATATATATATATATATATATATATATATATATATATACTGTATATATTTGAGTAACTAAGATTTTGCTAACCATTCATAACATCTAGCATGTTCATATCCCAATAGTTAACACACTTTCCCCTACCAGTCTTTTTCTATAGTTTATTCAGATATTTTATGACACTACAGTACATGACAAGGCACATTACTGCCATGTAATGAAAGCAATGTGATTTTGCTTAACACTATAATTTTGCAACTTTACATATAGTGTATGTAAGTAAATGCTACCCATAATATTTTAGTTTATTACTCAACATTTAAGACCATTATAGGGGTTTTCCAGGATTGAAGTAAAATATAAAAATAAATAATTTGCAGTTTTGATGACATGTAATTACTAGATGGGCGAACCTCTCAAGATTCTTTCGTTTCAGGTTTGGGTGGCTCAGCACCAAGATTTGTTTTGCGTCAAACAAGTCTTGTATGAAACAAGTATGAACTTTAAAATGGTTTAAAACATAGTATAAAACACTCGCAGGGCTGCTAGAACCCTATCTATTTAACCCCTTAACGACCCAGGGTGTAATAGTACATCCTGAGTTGCATGACGATGTATGGAGAGCGCTCAGGAGCTAAGCGCTCTCCATACACCGCGGGTGCCGGCTGTATAATAGGACCCACAGCTAACATCAGCGTTCGGTGCCTGCACTGATCGCGGCTGTTAACCCTTTAGATGTCGCGGTCAAACGGGACCGTGGCGTCTAAATTGCGCAGCCGCCATGGGCGCCACCATTTTTACCTGATCGCCGCCCTCCAGAACGTCATCGGAGGGCGGCGCTTGGTTGCCATGACAGCCGGGAGCCTATTGAAGGCTCCCAGGCCTGTCATTACATTAGAGCTATTACACGATGCCAGAGGCATCATCTAATAGCAGTGAAGGCATTTTGCTATTCACTGCGATACAGTAGTATCGCAGTGGATAGTATGATCGATCAGACTCCCTAGGTTTCAAGGTCCCTAGGGAATCTGATCATACAAGTAAAAGTAGAAAAAAAAAAGTTTTTAAAAGTATGAAAAAATTTAAAAAAACACAAAAGTTCAAATCACCCCCCCCCTTTCCCTAGATAAGATATAAAAGTAAATAAACAAAAGTAAGCATAAACACTTTAGGTATCCCCGCGCTCCAAAATGCCCGAACTATTAAAATATTAAACTATTTATTCCATAAAAAAAAAAAAAATGGCCAAATAGCGTTTTTTTCAACACTTTGTCTCTTATAAAAAATTGAATAAAAAGTGATCAAACCATCAGATCTTTCCCCAAATGGTATCAATAAAAACGTCATGTTGTCCTACATAAAAAGACGCCTTACCCAGCTCCATCCATGTAAATATGAAAAAGTTACAGGTGACACAATATGGCGACGCAAAAATTTTTTTCTATTTAGCAAAGTTTTTAATTTTTTAAAAGGTATCAAAACATTACAAATACTATATAAATTTGGTATCGCTGTGTTCGTACTGACCCGCAGAATACAGGTAACATGTCATTTTTACCACACAGTGAATGCTGTAAAAATTAAACCCATATGAATTTGGCGCAAATGCAGTTTTTCTCCAATTGCACCTCATTCTGATTTTTTTCCAGCTTCCCAGTACATTGCACAGCATATTGAATAGTGACATTACAAAGTACAATTTGTTTCGCAAACAATAAGCCATCATGTGACTCTGTGAACTGAAAAATGAAAAAGTTATGGCTCTTGGAATGTGGGGAGGGAAAAACTAAAATGCAAAAACAAAAAATGGCCCGGTCATTAAGGGGTTAATTTCTAGCTCTCTTAGCCTCCTTAAATACGACCGTGTGCTATCCAGGTTTTTCCCAGATAGCACACTGACCATTCATTTCTATGTGAATAACATGGTCACGTGTGCGGGCCGACAGACCGGGCCACAAAATATGGAACAGGTCCTATTCCTGTCCAATTTTGTGGCCCTGCTTCCATGGCTCCTATTCATTTAATGAAACGGGCCGCGAAAGCATGGGCGGCACACGGCTGACATCCGCATGTCCCCCGTGCGCCACCCTTGCCGTTATTTATGGCAGCCGGTTAGCACATGGTCGTGTGCAATCGGCTTAAGGCACATACAACCGAAGTTATGTCAAAGTGAAAGTGACATGTATGTCTATGGAGAACCATACACTACGCTGCCACTCGTTTTTACATATTTTAACATTTAATACACTTTAATAAAATAAAATTACCACTTTATTGGGAAAAGGTGCCTGCCCATGGTTTTTTAGACCCACATTGGGGTTATATTGTAAAAACAAATGATTTTGTAGAAAAATTAGCCCTTTTTGATGACTTGTAAATGCTACAGACTTGTTGTTATTTAGGAGACAAACTTGTAGCTGTAAGCCACTTTTAAAAAGCTTATGGAAGGGAAGGAGTGACATTGGGCATTGCATTTGAATAGCAGATTTTGCTGGAATAGTTTTCAGGTGCCATGTCTCATTTGCAAAGCTTCTACAGTACCAATACAATGGAAACCCTCCAAAAGTGACCCCATTTTGGAAACTACACCCCTCAAGGAATTTCTCAAGGTGTATAGTATTTGACCCCACAGCTGTTTCACAGATTTTATTAACATTGGGATATGTAAATGAAAAATTACTAAAATGTCACTTTATCCCCCAAAAATTTCATTTTCAAGGGGTTAAAGGAGAAAAAGCACCCCACAGTTTGTTAAACAATTGCTCATTAACATGGCAATACCCCATAAGTGTTTGTAATTTTCTGTATGGGTACATGGCAGGGCTCAGAATGAAAAGAGCACTATTTGGCTTTTGGAGTACAGATTTTTCTGGAATAGTTTTCAGGTGTCATGTCACATTTGCATTTCAGAGCCCCTAGAGTACCAATACAATGAAAACAACCAAAAAAGTGACTCTGTTTTAGAAACTACGCCCCTCACAGTATTTATCAAGGGGTATTGTGAGTATTTTGATCCCACAGCTGTTTCACAGATTTTATTAACATTGGGACATGAAAATGAAAAATGACTTTTTTCCAATAAACCGTCAATTTGGCCCCAAGTTTTTCATTTTTACAAGAGGATAAAGAAGAAAAAGTGCCCCACAGTTTGTTACACAATTTCCCCTGAACACAGCAATAACCCATATGTGGTTGTAAACTGCTGTATGGGTACATGGTGGGGCTTGGAATAGAAAGAGCGCTATTTGGATTTTGAAGGTCAGATTTTGCTGGGTAGTTCTTAAGTGCCATGTCGCATTTACAGAGCCCCAAAAGTACCAGTACAATGGGAACCCCCCCATTTTTAAAATTACTCCCCTCAAAGGATTTCTCAAGGGGTATTATTATTTTGAGCCCAAGAGTGCTTCCCAAAATTTAATGTACAAAGTGAAAATTGAAATTTTGAATGAGATATACCATTTCAATACTAGTTTTCGTCAGAGACATGTGGTCCTAAAACTTTTAAGTGGGTTATTCCAAGTACAAAAAAGTTGTATATGTGGGTGTAAACTACTGTTTTGATACACAGCAGGACTCAGAAGGGAAGGAGCACTGCACTTTTTAGTTTTTGGAGTATAGATTTAAAGGGACTTTTTGGATGCCATGTTGTTTTTCCAGAGCCCTGGAGGTGCCAGTAAATTGGAATTCCCCAAGAAATGAACATTTTGTAGGGGTAATTTTAGGGTCTCTGCAAATATGACATGACATCCAAAAAACAACAATCTAAATCTGCGCTCCGAAAGCACATTGTGCTTCTTAACAACTGTGCCTTGCTGTATGCCCAAACAGCACTTTATGCCCACATGAATGACACTGTTGTACCCAGGATAAAGTACTTAACAATTCCATATGTAGTTATACAATACTGTTTGGGCACACAGCTGGACACAGAAATCAAGGTTTTTGGAGCGCAGTTTGGTTTTTGTACATCATACCACTTTTGCAGAGCCACTGAAGTAAAGAGGAATCCGCAGACAGGTGACCCATTTTGGAAACTACACCCCTCAACAGATTTATCAAGCAGTGCAACAAGCATTTGTAATCCTTGAGTGTTGCATTAATTCAATTTCCATAAAAGGAATGTGCAGCTGACAATGAAAAGATAAAATTTTTAATTTTTCCAGAGATTCACTGATGGTAAAAGGAAAAAATGGCAATTTTTCCTGGAATACATAATTCAGTGTTCAATATGTTGTGCCCAACCTGTGTCAGACGACACACACTCCAAGAACTATTAAACGGGTATGCCGGGCACAAGAGCTTTTGGAGCATTTGTCTCTGATACAAGCTGGGCACAACAAATTGCACACTGAAATTATGTATTTCAGGAAAAATTGCAATTTTCTCCTTTCACCATCAGCTGTACATTCATGTCTGGAAAATAAATTAATGCAACTCTTGGGGGTTAAAAACGTTCACTGTACCACGCGTGGCTACCAATTACCAAATATAAGGGGTTAAAACTTCAGCTCTGACTGGGGGGTAATGGAGCAGGCTGTTAGCTGTCAGTCACAGTGTGGGTTGCTGGCACAGGACATAATAGCACATCTATTTGTTTTAAGGCACTGGCAGCTAGGACGTACTACTAAGTTCTGTGCCACTAAGGGATTAAAAACTCTTTATAGAGATGAAACTGCTCTATTGCACAACAGATTTAGACAAAATTAGATTGTTGGCAGTTACAGGGTTAACTGTCCAGTCTGTGTGTCTGTAATTCTGTATTAGAGCAGCCAGGAATGCAGCAGTCACTCTCAAGTTCAAACAGCAGAAGCAGCTGTGCCCTCGCTCATATTGATTTCTTTCACTAATCTGCCTGTGTAGTTGCTTGAATGCCTATTGCTTTTCAGACATGTCTTCTCTATGGTGCATTGAAATGGAACATAGACCCTACACTATCTCCACCATTACTGTCTGCAACTAGCTTCTGGTATATGATATCAGCACTATAAGGCTTCCACTCACCACTGTCTATTGGCTGAAAGGCTGTCAGCTGGTGCTAGAGCATCAGAGCCTGAGTCATTCACACATGTCTCTTCTGTATTTCCCACTCAAACATATGGTGGTGGCCATTTTAGTTTGTCCGAGACAAATCGCTATTTCTTTAGTTTCGTTTAAAACCAAAGAATTTGTAATATTCTTGTCGAATCTGGTTCATGATGAAACGATTTGCCCATCTCTAGTCCTTAGGATAGATCATCAATATCAGATTGGTGTTGTCCGAAACCTGGGACCCCCACTGATCAGGTGTTTAAAGAAACTGTAGTGCTTAAGGGAGTGTTTCAGTCTCTTCACTCTGCTGGGGTTGTGCTTGGTATTGCAGTGCAGCCCTATTCACTCTTTGTGGTAATCATAAGGGGAGTCTACCACCTCCCTAATGATATATAAACTATATGTAGCAGCTTTACAAGAGTACCTTTGTTACTATAGCTGAATCTGTTTTTGCTGCCACTGTTTTGCCTAGTGGAAGAGTGAAGAAATCAGGCGATACCTTTTAGAGACTAAATGAGTATATTTGATAGTAAGTTTTTGAGAGCACTAGCTCTCTTCTTCAGACGTGGTGTAGTACTAGAAACTGAAAATTCACACTTTTTATACACATTCAAGACATGGATCTTCAAAGGATCTTGGAATAACAAAATGTAATATAAGTAGAGAAGTTATTTACAACAGGTCAGGAAATAAACAGTCTGGAAAATTTGTGGGGCGTGACAGAGGGATCTGTTATCTGTTTTCAATCAGGTGGTGATTTGTGAACCTCACAGTTCATACATAGTGTGACATGAAACAGGCATGAATATTAAGTCCAAATTGCAGAGTTTGAAATTTTTGCATTAACTTAAATTCCCATTCCTTTCTCTCCCTCTGCGTCTTAAAATGTCCCATTAAAACCACAACCTGCATAATATTCAATAGAGTGGTCTTCTCCGGAGAAATGTGCAGCCACTGGGAGATCTGTTCTGCTGTTATTAATGGTGAATCTGTGTGAGTTCATGTGCTAAGTCTTTGCCCTGTTTCCCCCACATAGAGCCCTTGTTTGGGACATTGCACACACATTATGAGATACACCACATTGGAAGACCTGCAGGAAAATGTTCCCCTAATTCTGTGCACCTGTTGTGACTGTGGGACAGCAACACTGTCAGCGGTGTGGATCTGCTTGCAGGTCATGCACCTGTTTTGCAGGCAATGTGAGGTGCCATTTTCAGTTGGGGCCTTCAGAGCACTCCGGACAATAATACGCCTCAGGTTTGGTGGTTGTCGAAAGGAAAGGAAAGGAAAGGAGGGACTGGAAATATGTCTTTGAGTCTTGAGTCTGTTGTCCCTATGTAGCACAGGTTGGAGCTCCTTGGCAATCCTTTGTAGGATCTCCAGCTGTGGGTTGTAGGTGACAACTAGGGGCACTCGGGCTTCATTCTGGGTCTCTTTATATGTGAGCAGACTGTCTCTGTTAATGGCTGCTGCTTTGATTAATTGGTTCTCCGTCACTTTTGGTTTGTATCCCAATTGGAGAAATTTCGTCCTCAGATCCAGGAGGTGCTTGCCCAGGTCTGCTTTGTCGGAGCAAATACGATTGTATCGTATAGCCTGGCTGTAAATAATAGATTGTCTTGTGTGCTTGGGGTGGAAGCTGTCGTTTCTCAGGTAGGCTGTTCTGTCTGTGGGTTTGTGGTATATTGATGTGAGTAGCCTGTGGTCTTTAATGTATATTGTGGGTATCCAGAAAGTGGATTTCACTCTCTGAATAGCTAAGTTTAAGGTTGATGGTAGGGTGAAAGTCATTGAAGTCATTATGGAATTGAAGTAGGGCCTCCTCACCTGCTGTCCAGATGACAAGGATATCATCGATATAACGAAGCTAAATCATAGGTTTGGTGGTGCATGTTGTTAAATATGCTCCTTCCCATTCTGCCATAAAGAGATTTTCATACTGGGGTGCACATCTGGTCCCCAATGAAGTTCCCATTCGCTGTAGATATAGATCCTCTCCAAAAGTAAAATAGTTGTGGCTAAGGATGAATTGTTTGAGCTACGTTACTGGTTCTGTTGGGAGGTTTTGTTTCTCCAGGTGTACCCGACATGCTGCAACTCCATCCTTGTGGGGAATGTTGGTATACAGGGATTCCACATCCATGGTGGCTAAAATGGTACCCTCAGGTAGTTGGTCCAGGGCATTCAATTTGTTAAGAAGGTCAGTGGTGTCCTGGATGTAGCTTGGAGTATCCCTGACAAGGGGTTTTAGGAGATTTTCCACCCAACCCGAGATGTTTTCCGTCAGTCTCCCAATGCCAGAAATGATAGGCCTCCCAGGGTTGCCATCTTTGTGTATCTTTGGGAGCATATAGAAGCAGCCCGGCCTGGGATCCTCTGGGATAAGCCCTTTTACCTGCTTCTGGACCTGGATTGGAAAATTCTTGATCATATTCTTTAGTTGTTTTATATAGGCCTCTGTTTGCTTCCTGAACACCTCAGACTATATCCATGAAGCAAACAGCCAACTGTCAAATCCCATCCATTACTCCAAACTTGGAAGTGATCCCACAGAGGCCTATATGAAACAACTAAAGAATATGATCAAGAAGTTTCTGAACATAAACCTATACACATAAAAAAGCTGTTTACCCGGGAGACCCGCGGACCCCATATACTATAATGGGGTATGTGTGGTTTCCGCACGAAACCGGTTATAGTCTATGGGGTCTGCGGATTTCCCGGGTAAACCGCTTTTTTATGCATATAGGTTTATGTTCGGGGGATCCCCAAGCGGACTCCCTGAACGGAAACCCGAACACAGATGTGAACCGGGCCTTAGAGAGCTTTAGCACATGAGGGGACATTATTAGAAAGAGGGAGTATTGTTTGAGACTGAGGGTACATGAAGAAGCATTTTTAGAAACTGTGTGCACATGTGTGAGCATTACTGGGCACATAAGTGGACATTATTTGACACTGTGAGCACTTGGGGGCATTATTAGACAGAAGGGACATTATTATAGACTGGAAGCACATGAGGGGACAGTTTTAAACAGAAGGTGAATTAACCCTGACAAAGCTGCCACTGGGAGCAGGGATACACGTGGGGATTTCTTTCTCTGTTTGATCTCAGGGTCTCCATGTATTGACTCCTCTTATAACTGCTGTCTACTTGCACCTATTTGTATACTTGTACTCATTTCTATAGGATATGAATTGTATCTATCAACTTTCAGTTATGAATTGTATTTATTCATATGAGTTGTATTTAACATTTTTATATGAGTTGTTTTTATACAGTATGTATTAGATATGAATTGGATTTATTTAGTAATAGAGGTATGTATTGGTTCACTTATTTGGGCATTTTATTATATGAACATCATTATTTAGTGATGCATTTTGCATTTTGTTTAGTATTGTCGGCATAAATTTGGATTACCCGTAGTGTCCTTGCTACAGGGCTTTGAAAACCCTGATATTTTGTGAGTGGTCAGTGTAGTTATGTATTTTTTTTTTATTGTTGGTCTCTTACTGTGTTTGTAATAAAGATTCATATTATAGGGTATGTGAGCTTCCTTGTTGTGTAGCCTGTGCACTGTATATTGCCTCCTTATTGACCCCTATACAGTATGCTGCCTTCTTTACTGGCCTCTACATAGTAAATGCCCACTTTACTGGCCGCCAACACAGTATACTGACCTTTTATTTGCCCATATGCAGTAAGTGCCCCAGTAGTGATATTAGATCAATACATGCTGGATTACTCCGGTTGGTAATGGCCACTATTTAATTGCTGATCCCTGCACCTGCACACGGTAGCCTCTGCTTCCCCATCAGCCTTCAGTCCTCCTTCAGCCTTTGGTCCCCATGCATTGCACATCACTTTGCTAACACTGAACAGCTTCAGAACAGTACTGACGTTATTCAGCACAGTGCATGGGACTTCCAGAAGCACAGCTGGGGAATTACTACTTAATGGAAACTAATGAAGACATTATACTGTGTGAAGCAGCTAAACATGGCATTTGTTGTGCAGAATTTATTGGGACACAAAAGGTGGGCTACTGTTACTGGGTGAGCCTCCAAAGGGGGCATGATTACCCTTTGGGGCACTATTAATGGGTGGTTTGTGTACAGGGGAAATACATATGGAGTGTGTAGGCAAATATGTCTGTGTCCAATTCAAGTGACAAGTTGTCATTAAGGTTTGTGCCAGATGAAGAAGGAAATTAAAGATGACTGGACACATCACTAGTAAGTCACTGGATGTAACTATATTTACTTACACAGTCTGCAGGAACTGGTGTCCATCACAGTAAAGACATTGTATGGTGATAATATTGGTTTTCGTATAATAGTTTTTGTTCTATATGTTATATATGTAATATTCAGTCACTATGTTGTGGTATTATGGGTCCAACGGTATTATTTAGTGCTGTATAGTGATATACCTGTAATTGATAATGTTGGTCTTAATGTCACGTGTTTTATTCAGTAACTATATGACGGTAATACGTATGGTGATATCTGCTCTTAATATAATAGTATCATTTGGTTACTGTATATGTTGGTCTTTTGCACTGCTGTCCCACATCATACATATAGACATTGTCTATATCATTATTATATACAGAAGGGGCAGGCATACTATCGGTGCAACCTATACAACTGCACAGGGGCCCTATTACCCTAAAAACTGCTTTCTACTGTCTATTAGATTGTAGGTAAACGCTTCAACTAATAGATTTAAAAAGTTGACAATTACTCCAGAATTGTTAGAAACATACCGTAAGTAGGGTGTTCTATGCTGATATTTTGGTAAACTGTTCAGCTGTCTGTGTCTGCCCAGATATACAATGTCATCCCTCATCATTATATAGCGTGTCCTCCTCATCATTATATACCACGCTGTCCCTCATCATTATATAGTGTGCTCCTCATCATTATATAGTGTTCTCCTCATCATTATATATAGTGCCATCCCTCATAATTATATAAATTGCCTTCCCTATTATTATATGATGTATAATGCATTATTATATGTGACCCCATGCAAATATCTCAGTAGTATACAATCCTGACTGTGACACTCTCTTTGTCACAGATGATAATATACGGTATTTCCAAAGGCTCCCATTCACTCAGGTCCAATTTTTTTTTTTAACCTCCATCAGGCTTGTATATGTCTGATTACTTGTGTGATTTGCATATGTTAAGAGAATTGTGAGCATGAACTGTATTAATTCTGAGATGTGCTAAATACAGTGCTGGCCAAAAGTATTGGCACCCCTGCAATTCTGTCAGATAATACTCAATTTCTTCCAGAAAATGATTGCAATCACAAATGCTTTGGTAATAAGATCTTCATTTATTTTGCTTGCAATAAAAAAACACAAAAGAGAATGAAAAAAAGTCAAATCATTGATCATTTTACACAAAACTCCAAAAATGGGCCGGACAAAAGTATTGGCACCCTCAGCCTAATACTTGGTAGCACAACCTTTAGACAAAATAACTGCGAACAACCGCTTCCGGTAACCATCAATGAGTTTCTTACAATGCTCTGCTGGAATTTTAGACCATTCTTCTTTGGCAAATTTCTCCAGGTCCCTGAGATTTGAAGGGTGCCTTCTCCAAACTGCCATTCCCCTTACATCCGACAGCAGCACAATATGGGGTATCTCTGCCCCTGTGTGTTGTTTAGGACAGTGGAACCTTTAATTAGCACCAAATTTAAGGTGCCTCCTACTAGCCCTATAAGAGGGCACCTGAGACCTCCCTCCACTGTGTTTTTTTCTGTCCTGTGTGGGACAGGTGGACGGAGGTCTCTGGTGACCTTCCGTTGCTAGGGTTTTTTTTCCTAAGAAAGCTCCTGGCTTACCTTTTGGGGGTACCTCGGTCCTCTCCTACGTTCCTAAGATCCTCCGGTCCTTCGGGCCTTTTTCCGCCCCGCAGCGCAGCGTTACCCGGCTCATCGCTCTGCAGGCAGCGCGATCCCGGAAGTAAGCGGGGAACCTCTTCGGCCGGAACCTTTTTTCGGTCCCGTGTTCCCCGGGGAGGGAAGCCTTTGCGCACCACCGCGGCCTACTTCCGGTTTTCTCGGAAAAGTGCGGTAAGTTTGAAAATTGGAATTTTAATGACAAAATATAGATTTGTTTTTTGCTGCTTGTATGTGGAGCCTCTGGCTTAGGCTTATGCTCCTCTATGTTCCATTATGGCATTTGACCTTGTTTGGCGCTGTATGAATATTTTCTTTGTTTGGCTCCTCCCCTCGCTGCTGTATTACATTTAAAAGGGCTTCAGTCCTTTACTGGGTGAGCTCGTGGTTACTAGCTCCTCTGCTGCGGTTTGCGGTGTCTGGGTTTTTCCTGACGGGATCTTTTTTTCAAGTGACCGATTTAAAAAAGTAAGGTACCCCTTGGTTTTTTTCTTCTTGTAAGCGATGCTTGGCAATCTTCTATTCTACATTGTCATGTGGCTTTTGATGTTTCAGATGTCATCTTCTGCATCAGGTAACGGCGAGGGGCTTAGGAGGAAAAAGTCCTCTAAACGTAAACACCTAATGTGTTTGGATTGCAATACCCCTTTACCTGACGGCTATGATTTTACCCGCTGTCGCCAATGCCGCGGACCTCCATCAGAAGAACCTTCTATAAGAGAGGTTGTCACCTGGGTAAAGGACTATATGGAGGAGTCTCTTAAGGAGATCCGTTCTTCCATCGCCCAGATTGCCAAGAAACCACGGGTTGAGACACAGTCCTCCCTATGCATCGCTGACGAAGATTATCAGATAGTGGACGAGACACTCTCATCTGACGATTCCACTGAAGATTCCAGCAGGCCGTGCTTCCCACTCGAAAAATTAAGCCGGCTGCTGAAGTCCATCCGGTCTAAGGATCGTGATGTTGACGGGGGAAGCCTCCGCGTCCACCTATAGAGGGCCTAGGGTCTTCCAAGTGGACCAGACATTACAAAAATTAATGTCTTCAGAGTGGAAATGTCCTGAAAAACCTCTTGTGGTTTCTAGGAGGTTGAAGGCTTTATTCCCAGTTGCTCAATGGGATCAATGGGGTCCTCCTCCCAAGGTGGATATGGCGGTGGCCAAACTGTCCCGCCGCACTATGGTACCATCAGATGATGGATCAAATTTGCACGACGCCATGGACAGGCGCATCGACAATACCCTCAAGAAGGCGTATTCAGCTGCCTCGGCCCAGACCGCTGTGGCGGTTGCGTCTTGTGAAGTGTCAGCCAAATTACGCACTGACCTGGTTCATCTCGAGAGGGACATCGATTCTGGAGTCTCCAGAGATGAGCTGCTAGGGTTTCTAGGCTCGGTTTCCCTGGCAGCTGAATATTTAGCGGAGGCCTCCCACCATCAATTAAGGCTGGCGGCCAAATCTCTGGCACTTACCACTGCAGCAAGAAGACCTCTATGGTTAAAACCCTGGAGAGCTGATTTCCCCTCAAAATATAATTTGTGCGCATTACCCTTTGAGCCAGGTAGAGTCTTTGGCAGTGCCCTAGACGAGATCCTGGAGGGCTTGGCTGATAGGAAGGGTAAAACTTTACCCCAGGCCTTTAGAGGTAGATCTAATTCTGGCCGTGGTAGAGGCTATCCGCCTCGTCGTGGACGGCAGTCCCAAAGAGGCTCTAGATATTCCTCTAGAGGCGCCGTCCGGAGATTCCCGAAGTCTGATGATAAAAAGGAGAAGCCTAGCTTTTGACATCAGGAGCAGTCTTCCTGTGGCCGAGATTCCTGTCGGGGGTCGTCTCCCCCATTTTTTCAACTGCTGGCAGGAAAAAATTCAAGACCCATGGGTCCTGCACGTAATCCAAAAAGGATATGCAATCGAGTTCCTCCATCCTCCTCAGGATCGGTTTGTGTTAACTCGCAGCCTGCCTATAATGCAGCAGACTACATTGGAATGCTCCATCCGAGAGTACATTCACAAGGGAGCTCTGGAGGAAGTCCCTTCTCTAGAAGAAGGATCCGGTGTCTATTCTCCCGTCTTCCTGGTACCAAAACCGGCAGACAAGTGGAGAATGGTCATAGACTTAAGGTACCTCAACCGCTTCATCAAAAAGAAGCACTTCCGTATGGAAACCATAAAGTCTGTCACCACTTTTCTCCTCCAAGGCGATGTTTTCGTGACTTTGGATCTAAAAGACGCCTATTTGCATATTCCTATTTATCCTCCACACAGAAGGTTTCTAAGGATTGCCGTAGTAGTTTCCGGCCACACGAAGCATTTTCAGTTCACAGCACTACCCTTCGGGATCTCCTCTGCTCCCCACACCTTTACAAAGGTAGTGGCTCCTATAGCGGCCGCCCTCAGACTTCAGGGGATATTCGTGGTGCCTTATCTAGACGACTGGTTGATAAAAGCCCAGTCAGAGTCTGTTCTGCTCCAGCATCTACAGACAGCCGTGTCCCTGTTTCAGAGTCTGGGATGGCTTATAAACTGGGAGAAGTCGGTAACGATCCCTTCAACCCGAAGGAAGTTCCTCGGCTACTTCCTGGATTCAGTCCGCCTGCAGGTCTCCTTGACACCAGCAAGGAAGGAGAAACTGGTCGGTGCAGTCCAGCACCTCTTCAAAAAGCCGATAGCCTCCATCAGAACATTGATGAAAATCCTGGGCTTGATGTCTTCCTCAGTGGAGGCAGTCCCATGGGCTTTGTGGCACTTACGTCCCCTCCAGAAGGAGTTACTAAAGGCTTGGGATCGCTCCCTTCTTACACTCAGCAAGAAGATTCGACTCTCCCCCAGGACCCGTCTTTCCCTCAAGTGGTGGTTGCACCTGAAAGACGGAAGGTCCACGGTCCAACCTTCTTGGACCCTGTTGACTACAGATGCATCCCTCTCGGGATGGGGAGCCCATTTGGACGAAAACTCCATAAAGGGAGTCTGGAGCGCTCCAGAAAGAAGGACCTCGTCCAACTGGAAGGAGCTCAGAGCTGTATATTGTGCCTTACTCCATTTCTCGCCTCTTCTCAAGGGAAGAGCAGTCAAAATCCGGTCAGACAACATGACCACAGTGCTGTACGTGAACAGACAGGGAGGCACTAGATCACCAACCCTCCTCAGGGAGGCAGATCTGATATTTACATGGGCAAAGAAAAATCTAACCCATTTATCCGCAGTTCACATCAAGGGCTCCCTGAACATAGTAGCGGATCGGTTGAGTCGGGGTCATGCCGTATCAGGAGAATGGTCACTCAATCCAGAAGTCTTTCATCAGATTACCCTGAAGTGGGGTCTTCCAGAAATAGACCTCATGGCAACCCGACTCAACGCCAAGGTGGAGACGTTCTGTTCCCTTTACCAGGAGGACAATCCCTTGGCAGTGGATGCCCTGTCCATCCCTTGGAGGTCCAGGCTGGCATACATCTTCCCTCCAATTCCAATAATACCGAAGGTATTGATGAAAATCAGACAGGACCAAGTCTCTGTGGTAGCCATCATTCCATTCTGGCCAAAAAGAGCTTGGTTTTCCCAACTCATGGAGATGAGTCGAGGGATATATTGGAGGCTTCCCCCCATCCAGAACCTGGTTTCCCAAGGATCTCTGAAGTGCCAGGATCTCTGGAGATTCAACCTGACAGCCTGGAGGTTGAGCAGTCCCTACAGCAGGATAGAGGACTGTCAGAGGCCGTCCTGAAGACCCTTTCTTCTGCAAGAGCAGACTCTACCAATAAGAACTACCAGAGGACAGCCAAGATTTTCATGGAGTGGTGCTCCAAGAAGGGTATTAATAATTTACAACCTTCAACGGCTGATATTTTAAATTTTCTTCAGGACGGTTTGGATAAGGGCCTTGCCCCTGCCACTTTGAAAGTGCAGATTGCGGCCCTCTCCGCTCATTTGAACAGACGTCTGTCTCAGGATCCTCTGGTTGCAAGGTTCCTTAAAGGGGCAATGAGGCTAAAGCCCTCAGTATCATCTCCAGTTCCCCAGTGGGACCTTGCGGTAGTCCTTACAGGCCTGTGCGGTCCTCCATTTGAACCCTTGGAGACTACGGAGCTAAAATATTTGGCCTACAAAACCGTTTTTTTGTTGGCTATTACATCTGCCAAAAGAGTAGGGGAACTCCAGGCTCTCTCTTCTAGAGAACCGTACATTGTGTTTTTTGCAGATAGGGTGCACCTTAGATTTTTGCCTGGGTTTAACACTAAGGTCCCCTCATGCTATAATAGCAATCAGCTAATTTCGCTACCAGTGTTTTTCCCCACTCCAACCTCTGAGGAGGAAGAAAAGCTCCACACCTTAGATGTGGTAAGGTGTCTGCGGATTTACCTATCCCGCACTCAACCGTTTAGGAAGGCCGAAAACCTACTAATTAATATGCAGGGTAAAAACAAAGGCCTCAAGGCTTCCAAGCCTACTCTATCCACATGGATCAAGGAGACAATTAGGTCTTCCTTCCTTATTCAGGAGTTACTCCCTCCAGTTTTTTCTACGGCCCACTCGACCAGGGCTGTGTCGACTTCTTGGGCTGAGTACCGGTCCTTACCTTTGGACCAGATTTGTGCGGCTGCATCATGGTCATCCCAGTTGACCTTTGTCAAACATTATCGTTTAGACGTCCGCAGTTCCCAGACAACTGCCTTTGGTCAGACAGTCCTTGACGTTGTAAGGCGAGGAAACCCTCCCTAGGGGAATTACTTGCTATCTCCCCATATTGTGCTGCTGTCGGACGTAAGGGGAATCGTTGATTGTAATGTCAATCTGTATTCCCTTAGTCCAGACAGCAGCACAAGGCTTCCCTCCCTAGAAGCTTGTTTCCTGTTACTTTATAATTTACACAGTGGAGGAAGGTCTCAGGTGCCCTCTTATAGGGCTAGTAGGAGGCACCTTAAATTTGGTGCTAATTAAAGGTTCCACTGTCCTAAACAACACACAGGGGCAGAGATACCCCATATTGTGCTGCTGTCTGGACTAAGGGAATACAGATTGACATTACAATCAACGATTTTGAGATCTCTCCACAGGTGTTCTATGGGATTCAGGTCTGGACTCATTGCTGGCCACTTTAGAAGTCTCCAGTGCTTTCTCTCAAACCATTTTCTAGTGCTTTTTGAAGTGTGTTTTGGGTCATTGTCCTGCTGGAAGACCCATGACCTCTGAGGGAGACCCAGCTTTCTCACACTGGGCCCTACATTATGCTGCAAAATTTGTTGGTAGTCTTCAGACTTCATAATGCCATGCACACGGTCAAGCAGTCCAGTGCCAGAGGCAGCAAAGCAACCCCAAAACATCAGGGAACCTCCGCCATGTTTGACTGTAGGGACCGTGTTCTTTTCTTTGAAGGCCGCTTTTTTTTTCCTGTAAACTCTATGTTGATGCCTTTTCCCAAAAAGCTCTACTTTTGTCTCATCTGACCAGAGAACATTCTTCCAAAATGTTTTTGGCTTTCTCAGGTAAGTTTTGGCAAACTCCAGCCTGGCTTTTTTTATGTCTCTGGGTCAGAAGTGGGGTCTTCCTGGATACCCTACCATAGAATCCCTTTTCATTCAGACACCGACGGATAGTACGGGTTGACACTGTTGTACCCTAGGACTGCAGGGCAGCTAGAACTTGTTTGGATGTTAGCCGAGGTTCTTTAGCCACCATCCGCACAATCTTTCGTTGAAATCTCTTGTCAATTTTTCTTTTCCGTCCACATCAAGGGAGGTTAGCCACAGTGCCATGGGCTTTAAACTTCTTGATGACACTGCGCACGGTAGACACAGGAACATTCAGGTCTTTGGAGATGGACTTGTAGCCTTGAGATTGCTCATGCTTCCTCACAATTTTGCTTCTCAAGTCCTCAGACAGTTCTTTGGTTTTCTTTCTTTTCTCCATGCTCAATGTGGTACACACAGGGACACAGGACAGAGGTTGAGTCAACTTTAATCCATTTCAACTGGCTGCAAGTGTGATTTAGTTATTGCCACCACCTGTTATGTGCCACAGGTAAGTAACAGGAGCTGTTAATTACACAAATTAGAGAAGCATCACCTGATTTTTCAAAGGGTGCCAATACTTTTGTCCACCCCCTTTTTTATGTTTGGTGTGGAATTATATTCAATTTGGCTTTTTGACAATTCTTTTTGTGGTTTTTCCATTGAAGACAAATGAAATGAAGATATTATTACCAAAGCATTTGTGATTGCAATCATTTTCTGGAAGAAATTGAGTATTATCTGACAGAATTGCAGGGGTGCCAATACTTTTGGCCAGCACTGTATGGTATGTATTATTTGTGTTCTATTCATTGACATCCCTTCTTGAGTGGCCACACCCCCAAATACCCACACCCAAGCCACTCCCCCAATATCTGGCCAAACACATCCCTCATATAAAGACACCCCCGGAGCCATCAGCAAGGGGGGACATGACTTTGGGATGGGGGAACCAATAACTCCTGCAGTTTCATCTTTGTGCAGTAGTTGTGTAGATTTATATAGGCTGGTTCAGCTTTAAGAGTATATGTGTGCATATTGAGCTTTAGGAGTATATAGTGCCTAGTGTGTTACTGTAGGGAGGGAGGAGTTTAGGAATAGATGTAACTTCCTGTCTCATTCATCTCTTCCTCTTTCTCACCACAAGGACTGGAGGAAACAATTCCTTCCCACCCGCCCTCTTTAAATCACTATTTTACAATTGCTTTTTTCACGTTAACCTGTATAATGTATCTATTATTGTATAATTTTTTTGTTTGATACTGTAATTGTGTATCTGGTCTTGTCACGACAGCCGGAGGTAGGAAGGTCTGGCAGGGCACGCTTCAAGGTGGAACTTTCATGGAAAAGGGGACCGTTGGTGGTATGGTACCCCTGGGCGTTATGGTGTTTGTCGGAAGGTTAGTTATAAAAGGACATGGCAAAAAGTTATGCAGCACCCGGGACATATTTGTCGTCTCCCGAGTCAGTGCGATGCGGCTGGGAGAATTGTTAGTCGAGTGCTGCTTCTGACAGGCCCCTGCCAGACCTCCCTAGGAATTTTGTAAAATCTGTTAATAAAAGTTATCTCCCGAGTCGGCGCGATGCGGCTGGGAGAATTGTTAGTCGAGTGCTGCTTCTGACAGGCCCCTGCCAGACCTCCCTAGGAATTTTGTAAAATCTGTTAATAAAAGTTATCTCCCGAGTCGGCGCGATGCGGCTGGGAGAATTGTTAGTCGGGCGCTGCTTCTGACAGGCACCCGCCAGACCTCGCTAAAAATTTTGTAACATCTGTTTTAAAAAAAAAAAAAAAAAAAAAAGTGTTATATATACAATTCTAAGATGACTTTTATGAGTTAAAGTTGGCATTATCCTTCTAAGCCCAAGGGAAGGGCAGTCCTCCAGCCATGGTTCCCTAGAGGTTTCCTCCACAGGGGGTTTTTCCTCTCCTGAGTGCTGTAGGATGACTCTTCGTGAGTCGGGGGTTTGCCGGGTTTAGTCCATATTTCATAGCATTTGCCTGAACATTTAGTTTTTAAGTGATTTGTTCGTGGCAATGGCAATACGTGTACAAATAAATAAATTGAAATAATATTAAGTTAAAAAAGAAAAGGAAAAAAAAAAAAAGAAAAATTATGAAGAGAGTCAGTTAAATCTAAAAATGTTACATGTGTCATGGTCCATTAGTAAACTGTCACAGCTTTACTTTGGCGATTGAGGAGTCAGGTGGAAGTTGCAGGCAAGTTATTGTGGACTTATTTTAACTAATAGGGGAGGTTAAACCTCATGGTGGTGAACAGGCTGAGCTTTGGAAATGGCCAGTCTGAAGGATGTCATAATAGTAACGTCATCCAGGGGTGGGCACAGTGGTTAAGCACAGGGTCGTTGGTGCCCTTAAAGTGTACTGGCTCTGCTAGAATTGCAAGCTGGAGCGTGCCGCCCCTTTATTGCTGTCCTGCCGGGTGCTGTATGTCAGACACCTGGGGATCTCACAGTATTCGTGAATCCCAATGGTCTAGCACTTCACCTGACTCCTTCTGTGATTATTTTAGTTCTGTGATTTAAATAAAGCAGTGGCCATTTTTACACCAAAATAAAGTGTTTTGTGTGTTTATTAAAAAATCAGTGTTTACTGTATTTTGAGTGGTTTTAGGAAGGAGTGAGGGTCCATCCCAAGCAGTAAGAATTGGTAACATGGTTACCACGTGTAAAATAGACAAAGAACCAGCTGTGTCAGGGCATCATTGCTGCAGTAGGAAGTAGAGAATGGCAGGAGGCAGGGCAGTGTCACGCAGGAAGTAGGAGGTGACGAGCATGCCTTTTTTATTTTTTGTATACCAAGCTAAGCAATTTTAGGCAATATTTTTTTTTTTAGCTGGACAACCCCTTTCATAAAATACTGTATAATATAAAAAACTAAGTAAACAACATGCCAAATTTAATTTTTAATAATACCATTATGGTTTGCATGTAACAAAAAAAAAAGTGAAAATGTCACCCATGTTTTATTTCATTAAGAGTTTTGTTTTTGACAATGAAATTCATTTTTCATAATCATGTGAAAAAATCCTTACTGAGTGTTATATTATAAAGCATTGCTTTATAGCCCGGAATTTATGTATAGAAACGTGATATTTTGTATCACTTCAATAGTGCTCCTTTTAAAATGTTCTATTATCAGAAAATGAATATTGCAAATCACAAGCTCTTATATGGAACAATCACAGTGTGGGTCTAATGCCCATTTCCAAAAAACCCATTTAATTAGAGACCACTGTAGAGAGAGAACAGTCGGGTTGCTGTTCTTAGAATAAAGCTTTCTGAACTTCAAACAAAAGCTAATTTATAAGTAATATAAAATCTCTTTTCATTGCTGTTTTCCAGCTTAGCCTGACATTGATGGACTCGTTCTGGTATTTACAAACTGTTCATAGGTAGCTGAATCACATGAAAAAAATTGGGAACAAGTTTGCTTGATATTGTTGATGAAAGAAAGTAGGAGGGAAATTCCTTTATACCTGACTTTTTTTAGTCTTAAGATTGCTGTTTCATAAGCCTCCTCATTGTGTTGGCGTGATTGCTGTATGTGGGTGTTTAAGCAGTAGAAGGAAGGAGGCATTTAAACTCATATACATTCAAATATGTAGTATAGCGGGGAATAAAATCATATCCATACAGAATAATACTATATATAATGGAAAATATGACCAATTAATATAAAAAATATGAAATAAATTAGCTATTGTCTGGATGTAATGTTGATATTTCATTATATCTCCTTTAATTCACTGACGTCTACATATGCCCACAGAAACCAATCACATTCTATTATTTTGAAGTGAAGGTTAGACTACTTATGCATTTTTTATGAGAGCTATGACATTTCCAAATCACAGGCAAACAACATCTTTATCTCCTAACTAAATACAAAAAGAAATGCTAAGTAATTGTGATTGCTTTTACCAAAATGTCATGACTGCATTCTACATATATTTGGCTCTGATAAATGCAGGACATGAGATTGCATCACACTGTGAATTTTGCCAGTTTGCCCCAGCTGGTATTACATGCATACCCTACACGTTTTTCTTTGGAGAAATAAAATCACAATTTGTTTATTTAGTCTACCTACTAGGCATCTTATTAGGAAAACCCTTCTATTTGAGAAGTTACAAATTGCAGCTACTGCATTGCTTATTTGTGAAATTCATGCTTTATGACACACACATATGCATCTCTAAATGTCTTACCATTACCATATTACTTTACTTATTCTTCAAGTGCATCTGTCATTTCATTTGACTTTTCAGGATAAGCTGTCATGTGTGTGTACATGAGGAGTAACACTAGTTATGGTCATTATATGACTATATTCTGCCATTCTTAGCAGTTTCCCCCTCTGCATGCTGTATCTAACTGGTAGGTGAAGAATAGCTGCCATATTCTCGGTGAGTACAGGACAATCTGCTCTATAACTCATTCTAAAACTGATGAAATGTCAGGCCCATGCAGGACATATATAGAGAAACACTGACATGTACTGAAGTGAGTAAAGTACTTTGGTTGTAATATTAGGTTTAGATGTAGCTCCAGCATTAGCCTTACACTAGGTTCACACCTGCACTTGATTTTCCATTCAGCCAGTTCGCTTGGGGACCCGAAAAACGGAAACCCAATCCACTTAAAAAGCAGTTACCTGCGGAAACCCATGGACTCCATAGACTATAATGGGGACCACTGGGTTTCCATCCGGTTTCCACCCAAAAAATGCAGAGAGAAAAGTACTGCTTGCAGGACTTATCTCTCTGCACTTTTCAAGCGGAATGGGGGACGGAATCCCCAAAAAGTGAGCAAGCACATATGTGAACCCAGCCTCCTCTCCCCTCTCTATAGACTTATATACAAACAGGAATTCAGATCAGCACTGAATAGTAACCCTTTATGGGTCTGAGTGCAAGTCTCAGGATCAGGCTACACAATTCCATATAAATAAACAAAAAATAGGTGGCATACGTGCATAGCAAATGATAAAATCATATATCAAATATAATATATAAAGACAATATGTGTAACTAATTGCATTAATTATATTAATTAATAAACACCTAATTAAACATACAAAACTGCAAACTGTTACCTTCCCTAATCTGGATATTGGACATGCCCCCAAGCAAAACATTGTACCTCTGCTCACATGAGGAGTCCCATCATCTCATATATTATACTGCACATATCCATAGTGAGAGTGGAGCAAGCAAGGGGCATGCATACTCATACATCAGCACAGCAGCACCATATTTTGAAATGAACATATTGCTCTGCTAGCATATAAAACACCATATAATATAAAAAAGAAGCACATTGGGGCATGTCTTAAAAAAGGGAAGAGTGATCCAACACTTAACCACCTATAATAGTTAATTTATCTAGGCCAGAGGACACTCACCAAACCCTCAACTAGGGAAACTGTGCCTCTTGTATGAAGTCTCACAGGACTTAGAACAGTATATTACTATCCCAGGTCCCTACTGCTGAAACTCCCTCTAGTGGCCATTGGGAATAAGACACTCTATGTTACATTGGTGTAGTGCTTGAAAAAATGCATCACCCTAAAAACAATGTGATGTGAATACCAACATAATATCAAATGGTGACAGTGATAGAAAAACATGTTATATACGCCATGTTCTGCTCCAAATTCCACACATAGAAATGCTGTAAATATAATAAAAAAAATAATAGAATTATCCTATTTAATGTATTTACTTAATAAAACAAAAAAAAATCCATTATTGAAGAGAAAAAGGAAAAAAATCTGTCTAGGTGAATATCTTCTTAAATAGTGTAATAAAAGTGTCCCCATATATCTGTCAAAGAAAGAAGAAAAAATATTGGTAATTAAGTTCTCCTCATATATAAATCCATATAAGTAAAATCCCATATATATCTGAAGGATCCCCTAAGAAAATATTGAACATGGGAAGGGGGGGGGGGGTTAGAAAGACTAATCAGGGACAGGGGATTAACCCCTTAACATATATTACATATATTACCGATTCATATTTGAAATCTACATTCATACCCTTAGGTTTAAGAGTGTCCAACTAGTAGATCTACTCCAATTCCTTCCTCTTTAATAATCGTGTTCTGTCCCCTCCCCCTATGTAAAGGGGGAACATGGTCAATAATTTTAACTCTTAATTGACTCTCCAAACAAAATTCTATTAAATGTCTAGGAACTCTGGAAGATCTGTCTCTTTTTTTACGAATTGTATATCTCTGCTGATTCAATCTGGTCTTTAAGCCCTTAACGACCCAGGGCGTAATAGTATGTCCTGAGTCGCATGACTGAGCTGAGCGCTCTCCATACACCGCGGGTGCCGGCTGTATAATACAGCCAGGACCCGCAGCTAACAGCAGCAATCGGTGCCTGCACTGATCGCGGCTGTTAACCCTTTAGATGGCGCGGTCAAACGCGACCGCGGCGTCTAAATTGCGGAGCCGCCAAGGGCGCCGCCATTTTTACCTGATCGCCGCCCTCCAGACCTTCATCGGAGGGCGGCGCTTGGTTGCCATGACAGCCGGGAGCCTATTGAAGGCTCCCAGGCCTGTCATTACATTACAGCTATTACGCGATGCCAGAGGCATCGTCTAATAGCAGTGAATAGAAAAAATGGAAAAGCAAATGGAAAGAAAAGACATAAGGGGGGTCTGGGAGGGGCTTAAGTCAATTTCTGGTCCTAAACAGTCTGCCAGATTGAGGCAGATGTTAATTGGCTTAATGAACTAAACCTATTCTTCAACAGATTTGATCACACACCAGCTCCTCCCACCCCAGTATGTCCTTCAGCTCCCCCCACCACAATGACTTCTCCCCATGCGGCCACTTCCCAACAGACCAGTAAATCCAGAAATCCGTCTTTATCTGACCACACTCTGACCTTCACACGGGCCCAGGTGAGGAAGGAGATGAAAAAGATCAAGGCGAGGAAAGCCGCAGGGCCAGATGACATCAGTGCAAGGCTAATTAAGACTTGCGGGGACCAGCTGTGTGGTATAATTACATATATGTATAATATGAGCCTGAGGCAGGAAATAGTCCCTGAATTATGGAAATCTTCTTGTGTGGTACCAGTTCCAAAGAAACCCCACCCTGTGGACCTCAATGACTACAGACCTGTAGCACTGACATCCCACCTGATGAAGATCTTGGAGAGATTGGTTCTCACACATCTCCGCCCTCTAGTGAGCCCCGCTATGGACCCCCTCCAGTTTGCTTATCGGCCGGGCATGGGGGTAGATGATGCCATCATCCATCTTCTGCACAGGGCTCTGTCTCACCTGGAGAAGTCAGGGAACACGGTGAGAATAATGTTCTTTGATTTCTCCAGCGCTTTTAACACCATACAGCCCAGGTTATTGAGGGACAAGCTGGGCCTTGCTGGAGTGGACCACCACCTCTCCAACTGGATCCTAGACTACCTCACAAATCAACCTCAATACGTGAGAGCCCAAGACTGTGTGTCAGGTACCATGATCTGTAATACGGGGGCACCTCAGGGTACGGTTCTCGCCCCTTTCCTCTTCACACTGTACACTGCAGATTTTAGGTGCAACTCATCCAGCTGCTACCTACAGAAGTATTCTGACGACTCTGCAATAGTGGGTCTCATCACAGATGATGATGACAGGGAGTACAGAGAACTGAACCAGGATTTTGTGGACTGGTGCCACCGGAACCACCTGAAGATTAACGCGGGGAAGACCAAGGAGATGGTGGTGGACTTCCGTAAAGGCAGAAGCCCTCCTAAACCAGTGGACATCCTGGGGACGGGCATCGAGATTGTGAACACCTATAAGTACCTGGGTTTGCTCCTTAATAATAAGCTGGACTGGTTAGATCATATGGAGGCCCTGTACAGGAAGGGCCACAGCAGGCTCTACCTGCTTAGGAAGCTGAGAGCCTTTGGAATCCAGGGGGCACTTCTTAGAACTTTCTTCAACTCGGTAGTGGCATCAGCCATCTTCTTTGGAGTGGCCTGCTGGGGGAGCAGTATATCAACCAGGGACAGAAATAAACTTGACAAGCTGATTAGAAAGGCCAGCTCTGTCCTGGGGAGCCCACTGGACCCAGTGCAGGCGGTGGGTGACAGAAGGATACTGTCCGTCGTGAGCTCCATGCGGGAGAAGAAGTCCCATCCCATGCATGAGACTGTGATCGCGCTGAGCAGTACTGTCAGTGACCGATTGCTCCACCCTAGGTGTGAGAAGGAGCGCTATCGGAAGTCTTTCCTCCCCACCGCGGTTAGGCTGTACAACCAACACCGACCTAAGCGGAGATCATTACACACAGAGAACTGAAATATCTCTCTGCCTGTTTAAATCCCCCCCCCCCGCTACTTCCTATCTGTCTGTCTGCTATCAAAGTAATGCCTCTTACCTTGGAACATTCCTGTACATGTTGTATTTGTATTTGTATCTGCTTATCTTTGCTGCTGTAACACACTGAATTTCCCCATTGTGGGACTATTAAAGGACTATTATTATTATTATTATATGAAGGCATTTTGCTATTCACTGCGATACAGTAGTATCGCAGTGAATAGTATGATCGATCAGACTCCCTAGGTTTCAAGGTCCCTAGGGAGTCTGATCATACAAGTAAAAGAATAAAAAAAAAAAGTTTTTAAAAGTATGAAAAAATTAAAAAAAAACACAAAAGTTCAAATCACCCCCCTTTCCCTAGATCAGATATAAAAGTAAATAAACAAAAGTAAGCATAAACACTTTAGGTATTCCCGTGCTCCAAAATGCCCGAACTATTAAAATATTAAAATATTTATCCCATATGGTGAACGGCGTAGCGGGGAAAAAAAAATCAAAATGGCCAAATAGCGTTTTTTTCAACACTTTGTCTCCTATAAAAAATTGAATAAAAAGTGATCAAACCATCAGATCTTTCCCCAAGTGGTATCAATAAAAACGTCATGTTGTCTCGCATAAAAAGACGCCTTACCCAGCTCCATACATGTAAATATGAAAAAGTTACAGGTGACACAATATGGCGACGCAAAATTTTTTTTTCTATTTAGCAAAGTTTTTAATTTTTTAAAAGGTATCAAAACATTACAAATACTATATAAATTTGGTATCGCCGTGTTCGTACTGAACCGCAGAATACAGGTAACATGTCATTTTTACCACATACTGAATGGTGTAAAAATTAAACCCATATGAATTTGGCGCAAATGCAGTTTTTCTCCAATTGCACTTCATTCTGAATTTTTTTCCAGCTTCCCAGTACATTGCACAGCATATTGAATAGTGACATTACAAAGTACAATTTGTTTCGCAAACAATAAGCCATCATGTGACTCTGTGAACTGAAAAATTAAAAAGTTATGGCTCTTGGAATGTGGGGAGGGAAAAACGAAAATGCAAAAACAAAAAATGGCCCGGTCATTAAGGGGTTAAAGGGGTTTTATGGGCAAAAATTATTTTAAAAAAAAAATGTCTGTTAGTGCTATTAATGGGTTAATAAGTGCACCCAAATACCTTTAGCAGTGTTTTGAGTGATTTCTGGGGTTCTCTAGGAGCTCCTGGCATCTTCTGCATTTCTTTACATCGTGTAGCTTCCTATGCTTCTAGCCTACAACTACCATAATCTTTTGTTCCCTCCTCAAACCTCTCTCACTCCCTCCCTCAAACCCCCTCCCTGTCTCCCCTCTCATCATACTTACCTCTCTTCATGTCTCCTGCTCTTCTTGATGTCTGCCTAGAGCGGAGGAGATGCTGGCTCTGTGCTGCAGTCCTCCCACGCTGCCTGGAGCCAGGCGTGACGTCACTTCCGGAAGTGATATCACTGCTACAGTCCGGAAAGGAGAGGAAGAATGGTAAGTATATTGTGCGGTTTCCCAGCACTATTGAGCCTGCGTTAGGCTGCACATGGAAGAGGAGAGGCGGGGATGACGCATCTGCCCGGGTCTACAGGAAAAGATAAGTACAAAGGGGCTAGCAGGGGCGAGGCCTTTTTCCTGACATAATCCTGACATATGGATTATACCGATGACCTGTTACATCAGCGGAAAGGTTAAAAATGTAATATATGTAGGTCACATGACCTACATATATTATTGTCTAAATATCCAATATGTTTAATAAACATATATTAGAGAGTTGGAGAGGGGGGCATGGGGAGCTTAGTTTTAAAATATTGATTTAGACTGGACAACCCCTTTAAGTCTAAGGTGGTCTCACACATATATATATATATATACACAAATTGCAGGAACCGCTAAACATATACATAACATATTGACTTTGACAAGTGAGATATAAATTAATCTTATATTCTTTACCCAAATGTACAAAGGAGTTTCCCTTTTCCATTAAGGAACAGTTAATATAATTCAAAAATAGAAAACAACCCTTCCACATTTGTCCAAAAATTCCTGTTTATCTAAATCCGATCAGACAATTCAGTCTTTTATACCCTTTGTAAGAACAATGGAAGATTCCTAAACTTGGTAAAATTCCTAAACATCAGTAAAATCTATTGAAAGAACTGACCAATGTTTGCGAATAGTTTGTGGAATTTGCTTGCTATTGACAAAGTATATGATACAAATGGTATCCTATCACTCTTCTTTTGTACTTTCACTTATCTCAATGACATCCTATCATGTTGTTCTTCCTTCTGTCTATTAAAGTTCACTAAACTACAAAGATAACTGCTTCAAAAATTTATCAGTCATGTTATTGAATTGGAGACCAAATGTTTAAACCTAAGATATTGACTATAGGGTAGTAACATCACTAGAGGATGTTCACTTAAATCTCAACAGATGTTTTCTGTCTGTAGGTTTTACATAATGATCAATTGAGAGAATCCTATTTTTCAGTAAAATTAATACATCAAGGAATTGATTCTGACTCTCTGAAAACACCAAAGTAAATTTAATGTCAATAGCATTCAAAAATTAATAGAACACCTCCAATTTCTTAACTGAGCCAGTCCAAAGGAGGAAGACATTGTATATGTATGTCCACCACCTCAGAATATGCTCTCGGAATATGCTTTGGATGGTATGATACATACAAAGTCCTGCTCCAAAGTTGTCATCACAATGTTAGTGTAAGTAGGTGCCATTTCCGTGCCCATGGCGGTGCCACATAATTGCAGGAAAAAAAATCATTCCTATATAAAAAAATAAATACTTATATAGACTTATATAGAGATGGGTCATCTGAGTCAGTGATTTTCACAGTGAAAACAATTTCACCAGAGGGAAGGGGAGCAGGAAATAGTCTTACAAGACTAGAAAGTGTAATATATATAAGTGTAAAAATAATATTGATGTTTGTAATGCTTACCAACATGTGACATATGGATTATATTAAGAGGACTGGCAGTTTCTTATTAAAAAAATGAAAATGTATTTAAATCTTCATAAAGGTATATACAGGAAAAATACAGAATAATGGTATCAGCTGTCAACATCCATGTGTCCATCTTGATAGGGTCATGTTAAGGACTCCTGTCATGTCATGATAGGGACATGTTAGGTCAGGGACTCTACCCTAAGTCTTTGTGTGTGTCCGTAAGTGCCTCCATGTGTCTGAGATTGTGAATTATTTATACTAATAGTGTAGGTGTGTTTTAGAGGTTCTTATCACTATATATGGATAACCTCCAATATAGCTTTAGATACTCATGTCATACCCTTGTCTACCAAGATAGTAGTGTATGCCAAAAGTGAGTTTAGTAAACTCATGATATTTAACAGAAAGAGGCATTTCTCTCTGATGAGATATATTAGGGGTTTTTTTAACAATCACTATTAATTTATGCAAAATTTGCTGATATGACAGTGCCTATATAATGTCCTCTGTATTGTGCATGTATAGTATGTGTAAATACAAATATATATTAAAAAACATACACTGAATCATGCAAGCAGGCACGATTCTGCACTCCAATCCGAGGCGGAAAGAGACAGAGCTCAGATTCACATCCCCTTGCCTGCTCCTACCTAACACTGCCCTAAATATCAGTCTAAATATCATATGAGGCACCAAAACTAACAGCACTTGCTCAGGTAAGGTGGAGGCTAGGGCAAAAAATTCCAACTGTGCCGGAATCAGTTGAGCAGCACTTAATAACCCTTTAAGGACGCAGGGTAGTTTGTACATTAATTCTTGTCGACTTTCATATTTTCCTTTTCCGCCTTCCAAAATTCCTAACTTTATGTTTCTGTCAACATAGCTATGTGAGGGCTTATTCTTTTTGTGACGAGTTGTACTTTCATTTTACATCATTTTGGGGTACATATAATGTTTTGATTAATATTTTTGGGGGTCTGTGTCAAAAAACCCACAATTCTATCATTTTTTACATTTGTTTTTTATGGCATTTTTACAGCATTTACTCTGCACTAAAAATGACATGGCAATCTGTCATTATGATTATGGAAATACCATATTTATATTGGTTTTATTATGTTTTACTGCTTTTACTAATGGCACTTTTTGAAAATGAACGATTTTCCTGGGTTCACCGTATGCTGATGCCAATAACTTTTTTACTGTTGCGTTGATGGAGATATGTAAGGACTCTTTATTTGTGGGGCAGGGTGTACTTTTTATTGTTACCAATGTTTAGTATATATGACTTTTTGATCACTTTTTATTGCTTTTTTTGGGGGAAAGTGAAGTGACCAAAATATGTTAATTTGTGTATTATGTTTTTTTTTTTTTTTTTTTACGGTGTTCACCTTACGAAATTTTATTTTCTGATAGTGCGGACTTATACACACATGGTGATACCTAACATATTTGTTTATTTTATTTTGTTTACATTTTGTTTTGTTTTTCAATTAAAAGGTGGATTTTTTTTACTTTTTATTATTTGTTTAATTTTTATACTTTATTTTTAACTTTTTGAGCTTTTTTTCCCACTGGAAACTTGAACCTGGGATCTAGGCTCACTATGTGTAATGGGCATAGGCAATCAGAAAGCCTTCTTGCACCTGGATGTCAAGTGCTGGAAGTAATGCTGCAGACATAGCTCCTGTGCCCGTGGAAATACACCACCATACTATTATGGCGCTGAGTGTTAACTACACATTTAATGTGACGTAATAGTATGGCGCAGAGCAGGAAGGGGTTAATAGTTGCAATGAGGTGGATTTGGAGGTCTTAACCCCTTCAGGTCTGAGCCCAAAAGTGCGTTAAAGACCAGGCCTCATTTTTCAAAACTGACATATGTCACTTTATATGGCAATAACTTTAAGACGCTTTAACTTGCACAAGTGATTTTGAGACTGTTTTTCGTGAGACATTGTACTTTATGTTAGTGGTAAACATTGATCAATATTTTTGTATTTATTTATAAAAAAAATAGGAAATTTGATGGAAATTTGGAAAAAAATCGCAATTTTCAAAATGTGAAATGCTCTGCTTTTCAAACAGATAGTCATACCACCCAAATAAGTTAATAAATATTATCTTTTTTTTTTATATGTCCCACTAGGACACCTGAACCAACGATAGTCTAATCGCTGATTCAGCACTATAGACTGCAATACACGTGTATTGCAGTCTATACAGAAATTCAGCCTATGTAGACATAGGCTGATTTCCAGAGGTCCCGGCAGGATCAACCAAGTACTGGGGGCTTCAGGCAGCCTGGGGTCACTGGCCAGACCCCGGGCTGCATATTATAGATATCGGCACCCCCCGATCTCTCCGCGGAACGCCTTGGATGCCGCGGTCATGTTTGACCGCGGCATCCAAGGGGTTAAAAACCCCGATCGGCGCTCAGCGCTGATCGGAGGTTAAGGAGCAAGGTGTTAGCTGTCAGTTACAGCTGACACCCTCTCCCGATGCCGCCCGCGGCACTCAGTGCCGCTAGCAAACACTTAAAATGCCGCGGTCACTATTGACCGCAGCATCTTAAGGGTTAAACAGCGGGGATCGGTGTTATCACCATCCCAGCTGTTGCAGCGGGAGCCTGGCTGTCAAATACAGCCGGGCTCCCGCGGTGATCGCCCGCACTCTGCTTCTGAGCCCGCTCGATCACCGTCACGTACCTGTACGTGGGGATGCGGTAACTAACCACATTCTCCCACATACATGTACGTGAGAATGTGTGAAGGGGTTAAAAGCTTCTCTTTAACCCCTTCCCGACATCCGCTGTAATAGTATGGCGGATGTTGGGTCTTTAAAGATGGCTGCGCTATGCTGCAGTGTGGCCTCCATACCTATCAGGCCTCCACTGTAATGTACAGCAGAGACCCAGAGCTAATGCCTGCAATCAGAGTTCACTGAGTGAACTCTGATCGCGTGCATTGCAGCGGAACCCTCCCTCAATTAAAAAAAAATTGCCCCCGGGGGCCTGCGATATCGCTGTAGCCGACCTTTTCCTATGATAGCTGGGAACCTTATGAAGGACTGTCATAGGAATATTACTACTGAGGCTGGACTATGACCAGCCTCAATATTAATGTAGTGAATGTCAGTTCACACAGTTCACAGCTATATTGCAGTTTATGGGACTAGCAATAAAATTATTGCAGGTTCAAGCCCCCTAGGTGGGCTAATAAAATAGTAAGAAAATTTTAAAAAGTTTTTAAAAATATAAAAAGGACTAAAAGTTCAAATCATCCCCCTTTCCCTAGAATACATATAAAACTAAAAAAAATTACTGTGAAACACTTACATATTAGGTATCCCTGTGTCCGTATATGCCCGGTCTACAAACTTATAAAAATATATTTCCTGTATGGTGAACGTCATAGCGGGGGGAAAAAAAAATCTAAATTGCAGAGCTGCCATTTATTCACTGTTTGACTTCTGATAAAAATTTCAATAAAAAATGATCAAAGCAATAGACATTCCCCAAAATGTACTAAAAAGTACATTTGGCCCTGCTAAAAAAGAAGCCCTATGCACAGAAATATACAAGTTTTATTTTATATTACAAATGCCGGTATTTTGCAACGCATTGTAATGCATTGTATTAGTGATTTAGGGGGTCTAAGAAATAAAGTATTAAAAAGTATATATATAAAAAGTATTAAAAATTCAAATCACCACCTCCCCCCTTTCTCTACAATACATATAAAAGCAGAAAATTACTGTGAAACACATACACATTAGGTATCCCTGTGTCCAAAAATGCCCGGTTTTAAAACTTATAAAAATATTTTTTCCATATGGTGAACACCGTAGCAGGAAAAAATATCAAAAGTGCCAAACCACTGATTATTCGCTGCTTCTCCCCTGATAAAAATTGGAGTAAAAAGTGATCAAAGCAATAGACATTCCCCAAAATGGTAAAACTAAAAAGTACACCTGGCCCCGCAAAAAAAGATGCCGGTACATGAAAATATAAAAAAGTTACGAGTGTCAGAATATAGCGACTTTAAGAAAAAAAATTTTTTTTGCAAAGTTTTGAATTTTTGTTAAGGGGTTAAAATGTAAATAAAACTATCCCCAGAATCATACCAATCCATAGAATACAGGTGACATGTCATTTTGACTGCACAGTGAATTCCGTAAAAACGAAGCTCGTAAGAAAGATGCACAAATGCACTTTTTATCCAATTCCACCCCATTCTGAATTTTTTTCCACCTTCCCAGTATATTGTACACTTTAATAAATTGTACCATGATGAAGAACAATTTGTCCCATAAACATCAAGCCCTCATATGGGTTTGTGAATGGAAAAATAAAAAAGTTATGGGGATTGAAAGGCGGGAAGTCAAAAATTAAAATTGAAAATCAAAAAATGCCACTGGTGGGAAGGGGTTAAATAGCCTAACAGTTATAAGGTGAATTTACCTTGCTAGGCTTGTCAGTTCTACTGAATTGCTGTATGTTGTTTGATCCGTGAATGGCTTAGCATGTTTGACTCCTTTCTTCATCCCTACTGTACCATATGCTGAATTCTGCTACAGTACGTCACTGTTACTGAACTTGACTCGTCTGACTACCCTCGCTTTGGTACATATTGCTGATTCCTTGCTTATCCACCTACATTTATGTTTCTTCCATGGCAATGGGCTGCTTGACTTTACTTCTCTTTAATTTTCTGTGTTTTGAGTCGCAAATGTTTTGTTTCCTATTGCAAAAGTATCTAATTTAATTTACTTTGTCTAATTACCTACTGGCTCACCATCAGACTACCTAAAACCACCTAAGTCCTGGGGCCAGGAGAGAAGCTGAAGGGGTGTTATGGGTAAAATTGCGCCTCTTTTTACTGTGCCAAGTTGTCACAAGTATCAGACTATTGCAGTTTTCTACAAAATAAATTTGTCTGGTTGTTAAGGGGCCCATAATCTTTAATGCTCAGAAGTCCAAATCCCTCTTAACAACCCACAATCAGACTACAGTATATCAGTTAATAAATGGTTGCAGTAGGTTATATAGCATTGAAATGGAAAATGAGACTGTAGGTGAGTACATTCATAAAAATCAATTCTGTTTTCTTTTGCTTTATTGATTGTCATACTTCTGTATTTATTTCAGAATGACTTCCCTTAAAATGTTCAATTAATATAAAGTCATTTAATCCTATCTGAAAAAAAGAAATGAAAGGAATTATTTCCTAAGGGAATATGTGTGCCACAAGGACCGCGGCAATGACTCATTCATTGTATGATGAGAGGTTGCTGTATGAATCATTGTATTCTTGTTGTTACGCGTAAATCTATACATGTTATAACTCATGTTGGTGAATAGCCAAGCAATGCTTCAAATAATTTGACACAATGAGAGCTGGGCCCAAATTGTTCAGGTTGAGCCCCTGGGTTTCATGTTTTTCATATTGGTCATGCTATCAGATGTCTTTTCATTCTCACAGTCATTCTGTAAATGTACACATCTGACAACATAAAAAGGTCCCTACCAAAAATGAATAGAAAGAAAAATATCCAGAATGTTGTAGTGTTATTGACCTATGTCAGTACAGTAGTTTTTGTGTAGACTATAATTTCTGATGTTTGGAAGAAAACAGGGGCATAACTAGGAAAGAAAGGGCCCCAAAGAAAGCTTTTGACAGGGTATCCCCAACCCCCAATTAACTATAACGCCCCTTTCCTGGCCCCCAAACCGTATAACACCCCCTTTACTGATCCCTCCCCATAAGGTATACTGTCCCCATTACAGGTCCCCATACAGTATACTATCTCCATTACAGACCCTCCATATAGTATACTGCCCCTATTTGATGCCCATGTTACAGGCCCCCATACAGTAAGTGTCCCTTTTATAGGCCCCCACACAATATGGTGCCCCTCATACTGGCTTCCACAGAGGTACATTAAGCTACTACCTTCTGGATTATTACAGAAAATTTTCACTAATCTCTGCTCATGTCCACGGTTGCCTCCACTTAAGCCTACACGGGGCTCCTCATATTACTTCCTGATGTTCAGGATGCCATGTTCAAGACTTAATATGTGTCACCCCCTGGAGGCCTAAGCAGAGGACAGGCAGTGGACAGGAACGGGGATAGGCGAAAATTTGAAAGTGAAAATTGGCCATTACCAGCTGGAGTAATCCAGCATGTAATGCCCTATTTAAAAAAAAATTCAGTGTGGGTGGCCCCATAGGAAATTTGCTCTTATGAAGACATTAGAACAAAAATGTCTCTCTAATGCCATCTATAGGTAATTACGCTATCTACATCCAGCCCTTAAAAGAAGTCATGCCACGAACAATATTTATCCTCTATTTATAGGATATAGACATGCTTAAATTCACTTAGTGCAGATTTCCCAACCACATCTGCTGGAAGTTTGTTCCAAGCTTCAACTACTCCTCCAGTGAAATAATGTTTCCTGAAATTACTTCTGATCTTTCCCTCAACTAATTTCAGATTGTGCCCCCTTGTTCTTCTGTTTAGTTTTTTATTAAAAGCATTTTCCTCCTGAGCCTTATTGTTAAAATTAACATAATTACTCTAGGTTCACATCTGAGCTTGGGTTTCTGTTTGTGGACCCGAAAAAACGGAAACCCTATCTGCTTAAAAAGCAGTTACCCACGGAAAGCTATAGACTATAATGGGGTCCTCCGGCTTTCCGCCTGGAAAATGCGTTTTTAAATGCATTTTTAAAGTGGAATGGGGAATGGAATCCCCGAGCACTCACCGAGCGCAGATTTGAACCTAGCCTTAAAAAGTATCTGAGTTTTCATGAAAAGTTAAAATATATGCAGGGTCTTGTTGGACAGTCTGTTCTCTGATGGTATAAGCCTTCATACATGGTGTCCTATAAGGTTTTCTGCTGCTAATATCACTATAATGGCTGCAGCACATTTTATAGTTCTCATTATTAGCAAATAAAATATATTTAAATAAAATATAGTTTTGTCATCTCTGGCCCAACATTGAGGCACTTCATAAACTATGTTGCTATTCTAAATAATTAACAAACTCGATAATAATTATGTAAATGAAAATATGTTAGCCTGTAACCAACATAAATGCAAGCTATTGTATGAGAAATAGGGATACTGGAAAACCCTTTTTCCTTTTGTCTTTTCTTGACAAGTTGGTTACAGTTTGGTTTCATGTGTATGTGTTTAACATTATATACACATAATAAAAAGTATTGAAACATAAAATAAAATTAATTTGTACACAGACGCATGGTATACAGTTTAGGATAGCTTCTGGTCAGTGGTCAAACTATGTAAAGTTGCATTTAGCAATTTTTAACAATTTTTACAACAACATAAGAGGTGTTTAAATGCTGTCAGGCTCTCTGTTTTCGCTTCTGTACTTATTTAAAACAAACCCGTTTGGATCATTGAGGGTGTTGTCATTGCTCCAAAAAGGTAAGTGGCGACACCCTATTTGCTTCATTTGCATATTGACAAAAATGGCAGTATCCCAGCAATGAAGACCCCAATTCAAAAGGGGAAAATACCCTTTGATTCAGATGACCCTAACTTATATATCTGCGATACTGGAGTGATATTCTGGGTTCTGGTCACAGACTCCCTTTCATGGGGCATCATTCCCATCTCAAGTATTCATGGCATATCCACAGGATATTTTGGTCCCACCTATGGCACCTACACCTATCTCTAGAACAGCTGACAGGCACTATAATAAAAACCTAACTTCGGTCTTAAGACATGCCAAAGTGCAAAACAGTTGAAAAATATCTGTGACAAGTATATTTAAATATAAAGGGGATGTACAAAACATTGTATAAGTACAGGAAATAGTTCCAAATAAATAAAACAATATTCACCCTTTAAATGTCCCCTATTTTAGCTCTGATGCCCACATACGCCTCTATTTCCAGTCCCCACATGATCAAAAGTGATGTCCCATTCATCGTCACATGACTGCTGTAGCCAATCACTGTCTTGTACAATCATTGGCCTCAGCAGTCACATTTGCATAAATAACACATGACTGCTGAGACTAGTCGGTCACATGTTCATGAATGGTATGCGACTGCTGAGGTCAATGATTGGATACAGCTGCCACAAGGCAATGAACTGGATGTCATCATTCCTAGTTTGGGACCAGAAATGGCTGAAACAAGGATATGCAAAGGGTAAGTACATTTTTTTAAACATTTTACTGTACTTTCACAATTTTATAAGTCTCATACAAGCTTTAAACAATAACATCTGTGCTGTTTGATCTGTGTCAAAATTTTCATCATCTACCCACATCATCTATTGTATTTGTTACTGAGATGATTTCTATAACATATTATAAACAAAATCTTTAAGGCCGTTGCTATGGTAAAGGTTAATCCCAACCACCTACAATATTCTAGTCCCTAATGTGGATTTCAGATGAGTGAGTACATTCCCTCATGACACATTAAACATATTGCACTTAAATGTTAACAATAGAAACTAAGAGCTGATATGTACCATGGACTCAACAGCAGTTATACAGGGAGTAAAACAGGATACGTCATCCTATATTCCAAAGATTGCTCTTGTAAATTCCACAAATGAACCCTTAAGTGTGACTGACAGGAAGTCCTCACTCAAGATAGGCCCCTGTACAGTTGGGTACATATGTTTGTATTCTATGCCTTTGTACTTGGTTTTTCAAAAAAAATTAATTATTCCTTAATGGCAGCAGAATGCCACCCCAATATTGTGTTGGTATTGGAAGAAACAATGGCGGGGTTGATTGTTTAATTTTCTTTTTACTATGACAACAGAGTGGCAAGTGGCACTGGCAACTATAGAATGTGAAGACAAATTTGTGGCACACTGTCGGCGTACTTGCCACTTGAAAAATGAAGTGACAAAGAATTGACTTGATAAAGAAGTCACCAAAAATTTTACTTTTATGAGAGCAGATGCAGCACTAAGGAGTGACAATTACAAGATTTGAAGAAAAATTTGTAACACACTATCAGCATTCCTGGCCTGCCAGCTGAGAAAGCTACACCTTTATTGTCAGGATATACAACAGCACTGTTGCTACTGGTGGGCCTGTCAAGACCAGGACCTCCTCCCCCTCCATTTTCCTGTCCGCTGCCCTGTTTTTTCCAGTCATTTTACTGCAAACTGTTTACTTATAATAGTGATTGGCAACAATTCTAAAACTGTGTGTATGTCCGTTTTTGTTTAATTTATTTTTTTTTTTTTTTGCAAAAAGAAAAAAGAAAAATAGTGAAGCAGTAAAAGGGTGACCTAGCGAGAGCCTGAAATACACCTTCCTGACTGTCCTGTTTTCTGGGCCTGTGGCCCTGTTAGCCTTGCAATATGGTGCTACACTGCTTCCTGTTTTGCATTTTGTTTTGCATTTTGTTCCATCCTTTGTTACTTTTTGATGTTATATATTTGAAAAACTTTGATAAAACTTGATTAAACCTAAAAGGGTGACCTGGTCAGTTTGTATGTATATTGGGCAACCAAAATTTTTTTTAGATTAGCAGGCTGTTTATAGACCTCGGGTTTAGTGGGCCAAATCGCCCAGTTTTAACGCAATCCACGGCCACATTAAAAATAAAAAAGCTTTATACTTACTGTAAGTATGTGAGCCAGAGGGCGCTGTTGAGCGACCCAGGCCAGGCCAGAAAAGGCTCTCAGCCACGCCTTTGGGTGGTGGCACGTAACTCCAGGAGGGCTGGAGTGTCCTGCAGGAAGCAGGAAGTAGTGGACCAGCTAGGACAGAGAGAGAGACTCTGTCCCAGAGGGCTGGCGTCCACAGGGGTGGACCAGCTAGGACAGAGAGATAGGCTCTGTCCCAGAGGGCTGGCGTCCACAGAGGACTGTTGCTGGAGCTGAGCAACAGTCAGGACAGTTAGGGGCTCAAGGAGTGAGTTAGGCCCTAACTGTGGCATAGGTTTTTTTGTTGTTTTGCTGTGTTGCAGTTAAGCTGAATAAAGCCTCTTTTATTTTACACTTGGACCGTCTGAAAGCTATCTTTCCGGCGCCTAGTACCATGAACCACCGCTGTCCGGACCAGAAAAAGCCGCCATTTTGAGTCTAATTCCCCCAAATTGTCACATATGGTGGAGAATCGCGCGCATAAAGAGATCCACGCAAGTCCTGGAAGACAAGTGGTTTGTGATTGCAGTACTGCAAAGTGTGCATTGTGGCCTACAGCTGGAAGAAATCGGTGATTTCAACTGAGAAGCCCAGAAAGGGGTGAGTGAATTGCAACATAGCAAGGTGTTTGTAAAACCTGGTGAAAGTAAAACTCTGGAAGAGGAATCCAGGGAATGGACTTTGTGTATACTGTGGTACAGAAGTCTGCAAAGTGCTTGCTGATGGCAAGAAAGTATGCAATGTGTGTTGAAGTTGGATATTGCAAACAGTCTATGTGAAAGGCTATGGTGCCATGTTGGTGTTTTCTGTGGAAGACAGAAGAAAATGCTGGTTGTTGTAGTGCCACATAAGTTAACTGTTTGAATACATGTGACTGCTGAAGATAGCAAAAAGTTGCTGCCGGTTGAACCCAAGGTTGCTGTGGAATATTGTGTAATCTTGTTAGTAAACCATGGGCAAGAAAAAGAGAATTTCAGCTTGTAAAAAAGCAGAGAAGTCATGCACAGGTTTATTAGTGCAGCAGTCTGAAAGCAGAGAGACACAAAACCCGGAACAGATCATGTGGAATGCAAGTAAAGATAAAGGGTTGCATGAGAGTGACGCAGTTTTTCTAAAGCACCTCTGTTCTATGATTGAATATGTCCCTACTGACGGTATGTCTCATATTGGAGTGCATGAGAGCGCCAACGATGAAAATATTATGGTGCAGCAGCTTCAAGATGAGATTAAAAGCATCAGGTTCATTTATGAAGGTGAAATATCTGATTGGAAATGGCAACTTGAGCTATCAGAAAAAGAGAACCTTAAGTTAAAGAAAGAGCTTGAAACTGTAAAGAGTTCATATCCTAGTCATTGTGAAAATGTGGTACTGGGTTTGCCTGGAATGGACTGTGTCACTAAGAAGGAGTTTGCAGAAATCAAATGTGCTCTATCTAATAAAGTTATACAGAGTGTGGAGCAAAAGCAAGTGCTTGAGAAGCAATTGCAGGATTTAAAGGAGCAGCATGTTCAAGACTCTATTGCCAAAGAGAGTGTCATTGAAAAATTAAGAAATGACCTTGAAACTGCTAAACAAAGAGAAAGTGAACTCAAAGCTAGAATATGTAGCCTGGAGAGGGCGTTGTCAGGATCTTGTGAAGATAATGAGAAGTTGTCTGTTTTGGTGCAAAATAAAGACAAAGATTTGATGGAAATGTCATCTGTCCATGCTCAGAAAGTGCAAGCCTTACAGGAGAGTCATAAAAAGGTAGAGACTCAACTTCAAGTGATGCAACTAAAAGTCACAGAAGGGGACAGGTTTCAAGCAGAGCTGCTAGACAAGGCAAACAGATTACAGGCTCAGGCAACTGATATGAAGAAAAAAATGGAAGATAGTATTGGATCCTTGGACTCTGTTGAAGAACTAAAGGAAAAGTTGCAAAAGGAGCTAGAAGCTACAAATCAACAGTTTGAGGAGAAGGTTGCTGCTTATGACAAACTTGAGAAGACGAAAATTAGACTGCAGCAGGAACTAGAAGATGTAGGTGTAGACCTTGCTCATCAACGTCGGATGGCGTCAAATTTGGAAAGGAAGCAGAAAAAGTTTGATCAGCTGCTTGGTGAAGAGAAGACTCTTTCTGCTAGATATGCAGAAGAACGTGACCGTGCTGAAGCAGAGGCCCTTGAATTGAAGGCCGAGTTAGAGAGGCTCAACAAGCAACTGTGCACTGAAATTGAGAATTTGGTTAGCTCCAAGGATAAAGTTGAGAAAAACCTGGAATCTGTGCAGATATTGTATGAGAACAAAGCTAATGCTTATGACAAGCTGGAAAAGGCCAAGAGAGAATTGGACCTCCAGATAGAAGACATGAAGATTCAGTTTGAGGGAAACCTGTCTAATTTGTCTGCTGAGATTGTAGATCTAAAAATGCTTGTTGCTAAACTAAAGGTGCAAGTGAACCAGCAGGAGGAAATTGCACACATCAAGAAACAGCTGGAGTTTCAGATGGATCACGTGAAGCGCAAGTCAGAAATAAAGTTGGAAGAGCGCACTGTTCAGATAGCACAGTTAAAAACCGAAGTGGAATCTAACAGAGAAGAATTGGATCGATTGCAGCAGTCTCTATCCAATACTGAACAGTCGGCATCTGCCCTATCTTCAAAGCTGTCAGCACTAGAAGCTGAGAAGGATTCGCTGCAGAGCCTGTTAACCTCTAAAGAATCAGAGCTGCAAGGTGCACTAGTAAAGACTGAGATGGAAGCGGCACAGAAAAATGTCGCAGTGAAGAAAGTTCTGGAGCTGGAATCAGAGATTTGTGCGCTACAGAAGGCGTTAGAATTGGAAAAAGCTGCCAGCATAGAGGCAGAGAAAGGAGAATCATTAAGTCAGACAGACATGAGTGACCTGTCCAATGATGTGACAGTTGTTAAAGACATGCCAGAAAATGTAGTTCAGCGTGAGCTATTTTGTGAGGGCGTACGGTATGGCCCTCGTGCAGAAGGAGAAGATATTGCAGTACAGAGCTTGTGTATCTCAAACAAAGAGGAGAGCAAGAAGCCTATGTCTCCTAAACTTCTAAGCCTTGATGGTGATGGCAAAGTTTGCTTTGAGATGAAGCTTACGGAAAAAGTTCCCGTGATACAGTTATACCCTAAAGACATTGATGTGCATGAAGTACATGTTAGTTGGTCTCTGAGCTCCTGTGAATTCATGATAGGTGAAGATGAAAATTTTTACGGCTATTCACTAAAGGAATCAAAGTCATACAATGGGATGGCTGAAGACTATGACGAGAAATGGGATGAAAATGATGTGATCCCCTGTATGGCAAATTGTGAAGGTGATGAAGAAAAACTTGCTTTTGCACAGAATGGCCAGGATCTTGGCGTAGCAGTTAAAGTGATGAGAAACCGGAAGTGTCAAGTAACCGGAATCTGGAAGAAGAGACCGTCAGATTGGGACTTCTGGAGAGACAGTGGACAGGCATACTTGGTTGAAGAGGGACTTCATCATAGGATGTCTCGTCCCATTGTAGCTCACCCCATGGGTAGTGAGCTGAGGGGGAGGGTATGTAAGTATGTGAGCCAGAGGGCGCTGTTGAGCGACCCAGGCCAGGCCAGGCCAGAAAAGGCTCTCAGCCACGCCTTTGGGTGGTGGCACGTAACTCCAGGAGGGCTGGAGTGTCCTGCAGGAAGTAGTGGACCAGCTAGGACAGAGAGAGAGGCTCTGTCCCAGAGGGCTGGCGTCCACAGGAGTGGACAAGCTAGGACAGAGAGATAGGCTCTGTCCCAGAGGGCTGGCGTCCACAGGAGTGGACCAGCTAGGACAGAGAGAGAGAGGCTCTGTCCCAGAGGGCTGGCGTCCACAGGGGTGGACCAGCTAGGACAGAGAGAGAGGCTCTGTCCCAGAGGGCTGGCGTCCACAGGAGTGGACAAGCTAGGACAGAGAGATAGGCTCTGTCCCAGAGGGCTGGCGTCCACAGGAGTGGACCAGCTAGGACAGAGAGAGAGGCTCTGTCCCAGAGGGCTGGCGTCCACAGGGGTGGACCAGCTAGGACAGAGAGATAGGCTCTGTCCCAGAGGGCTGGCGTCCACAGAGGACTGTTGCTGGAGCTGAGCAACAGTCAGGACAGTTAGGGGCTCAAGGAGTGAGTTAGGCCTAACTGTGGCATAGGTTTTTTTGTTGTTTTGCTGTGTTGCAGTTAAGCTGAATAAAGCCACTTTTATTTTACACTTGGACCGTCTGAAAGCTATCTTTCCGGCGCCCAGTACCATGAACTACCGCTGTCTGGACCAGGAAAAGCCGCCATTTTGAGTTTAATTCCCCCAAATTGTCACATTACCTAGAGATGAGTCCGATGAGTCTCTCTGTTCTGCAGTGATGGCGGAGATTTTTTTTCAGATTAGCGCAGGCTGCGGAACTGTATATATGAGCAGCCACAAAAAAAAAAACTAAAAAACAAATATTTTTTCAGTTTAGCATACTCTGTCACACTATGTAGTGAGTAAGCAGAGCAGAAAAAAAAAAACATAAATAAGAAAAGGGTTTTTAGATGGATTAGTGTAAACTGCAGGACTGTATATATGAGTAGCAACAAAAAAAAAAATGCTTCAGAAACAAACATTTTTCAGATTAGCACACATGACATTGTGGATTGGATGTGTGGATAGCACAGATTGTGAGACTGTATATTGGGTGAATAACAGAAAAAAAAAAACGCTTAAATAACAGTTTTTTCAACTAGCACAGGTAAAATCAGCATTTTGCTGTTTTAACATAAGTTTCTATGTATTTAATAAAAAAAAATTTTAATTCCTGCCCCAAAAAACCCTTAAGGCTATAACTAGAGATGAGCGAAGTATTTAAAAATTCACTTCAGCAACTTTGCAATATGATTCTATTCGATCCGAATTAATTCATGACAAATAAACAGCTATTTCTTGCCTGCAGAGAGTTGGGGGGGGGGGCGGCAAAATGGCAGAAGCCCTTGGATGCCGCGGTCATGTTCTCTCTCTCTCTCTCTCTCTCTCTCTCCATCTCCAGCACAGACAACTTTTATTCATGTAGAAGGATCTGCTAACAAGCAAAGACACGCCTACCCAATCACATCACTAGAGAATATCATGTAACCGTCTGTTGTCACAAAGGTCCTTACTAAATATTCATTACCGTGAAGCATCAGGAAAACCGGATTCCATGTGAATCGGATATTTCCTGAAATTCGGATCGAATTCCACTTCTGCAGCTTCAATTCGCTCATCTCTAGCTATAACCCCATTTTGCAAAAATGCAGCGGAAAAAACACTGCATTTTACAGTACCCACAAAGTGAATGAAATTCTGGCTAATCCCATCCACACATTGCAGAAAAAATATCTGCTGTGGAAAAGCTGCGTTTTCAAAAACGCCCGTATTTTTTTTAAAAACAGAGCATGTCATTTGTACCTGAGGAAACACTGGCATTTTTCCTATAGGTATAATAAGGGCAGAAAATCTGCAGAGAAAAACTCAGCAAAAATGCAATGAAAATGCTGCTTAAAAAAAACATGACGCGTTTCCGCTGCGTTTTCTTCTGCAGCATTTTTTTTCCCTGTGTTTCGCTACGTGGAGCCTTAATCTAACAAAAGATTTTTCACTAACAGGACTGACTGCCAGTAAAATTATGTTTTACTCTGTAGACAGATGAAACTGCTCTATTGCACAACAGATTTAGACGACATTAGATTATTGGCAAAGAAAGGGTTAACTGTCCTATAGTGCAGGAATGCTTCACAACAGCAGCACCGATATCCTCCCTCACTCCATCCTATTTATGATTTCTATCACTAATCTGCCTGTAATTAATTAAATCTGACTACATTTTTCTATTACTAAGATTCTCTAACTCTATTGATTGTAAGCTTTTCAGAAATGAGCACTTTGTATGATATAGTGAGATGATCCACAGATCCACCTGTACATTCACCATTACTGAAATGCCTCATGTTCAAGCTTACAGCCCCATATAGTATATATGACATCAGTCTCTTCTCTATTTTCACTGCACAATACATGTGGCAGCAGCATTTTAGTTCATCCAAGACGAATTGCCATTTCTTTGGTTTTGTTAAACAGCAAACAATTTGGAATATTCTGGTCAAACCCAGCTTGTAATGAATCTGTTCACTCATATCTATTTAGCATAAGAGATAAAATTTCCAGGTTTCATGAGCTGCACACATATACAGAGACAAGGCTTTATTTATATGCACCGCCTGGCTGGAGATAATTCAGCTGCTGATTGGAGCTACATCATGTGCTGTGACTTCCTGCTATTTTAGAGGCAGAGAGAGCTGTTCTCATGGCTGCTGCAGAGAGTTAATGTGCTGTAAAATACTGGCAAATTCATTATAGATAGAACAAAAGCAGCTATAACACTGTTATTGTCAAGTACAAGACAGGCAATACAAGCAAGGTATAATTTCTTGCTCTAGATTAAGTCAAGAGCTGAACTTCTGAGATTAGTAGATCAATAGCAATGATTTTTAAAATGACATCTCTAAGAGATTGGAGAACCATTGATCTAAATTGGTGCAGAACAAAAATAGTGACTTTCAGTACTTTAATGATGTTAGAGAAAATCTCAGTGCTTCAGTTTATTGATTAAGAGATCAAGGACATTGTAAGGAATACAGCAGCGAAAGGGATTCACCTGCAGCTACCAGTTTTCATTTTTAAAGTATGTATTGTCCAAACCACAGGAATTCAAAGGCATCGTTCCCGGAAGGATTGTTTCTTGCTTTGAAGGCAGTTAATCTTCACTTTCCCACGCTCAAAGGTTAATAAATCTAGTTTCGATTAGTCATTTAGGCTAGGTTTCTATTATCATGGCAACCACTGAACCTTATCCACTCTTAAACAATGATCAGTGGAATTCCTCACATTCTTTTAATAACACTGAAGGCAAATAAACAATAGTCAAATGTCATGATAATTATGAACTTCATAGGAACAGAATACTGTTGTGGATATGCGTTCCACTATTATGATCACTTTGTAAAGGTGGTGTCAATTTTGGAAGGTTTATACAGTAGTTTCATTGCTTTTTAGTCACTACTCTAGAGAATATATGACTGCGTTTCAAAAGTCTCATGTTTTATCCAAAATATTTTTTTTTTTATAAATATAATTTTAGGTATAATGTATTAAGTTGTGCCATGACAATGCTTTTTCACTTGGTATTCTACATACTGTATATCTGTACATGTTGTAAATATGTTAACTGTGTTGCAATAGCGGGCTACGTGATGACCTCATTGCAGAATTACCTAGGATGAGAGGATGCAAGATGCTGCTAGGCAGGAAGTGGTGTTACTGTAGCTGGATGTATATGTTGCCATGTTACCAGAAGCTGTCTGTACAGGGTTTTTGCCTTAAAGAGGACCTTTCACCAGCTTCACCAACTCTTTACATCAAGAACAGTTGGAATTTTTTCCCAGCCGCCACCATTCCTAAGTATCCAGACATGCTAATTAGGATTTTTACAGTCAGGTGGGCGGTCCTGGACTGGAGTGTAGATAGCCAGGAATCGTTCACATGGTAACTTTTATTGAGCTTCTTACTTCATTTTATTTGATTTGCATACAGTACTTACATTATTTACTATACAGAAAATTGGAGATCTTACATATCCCTCTTTTATCTGGGAAAGAACAACAGTCTTTTCTTGGGAAACATCTTGTTCCTGCAGAAACAAGTAAGTGAAGCTGGCTCTAGGATTCTAGATTTAGGCTAAGGCCCCACGTAGCAGGTCACAGCAAAAAAGCTCTGCGGGAAAAACCACAATGGCAACGCATCACTCTCTGCTTCAGTTATACCTATAGGGAAACCGCCGGCGTTTCCATAGGTATAATTGACATTCTGCTATTTCCAAAACAGAGATGGTTTTGGAAATCGCAGCATGTCTGCTGCGCGTATTTTCCCGCAATGTGTGGATGGCATTCGCCACACCACGTGGGGCCCATGGCCTTAAAAGGGTTTTCCGAGAACATAATAATATTTAAAGTGTACCTCCGGTTCTAAACAACTTTCCATAAATGAATAGTACACGTGAAAATAAGAAACTTTGTAATATTCTCATTAAACTTTTCTTTAAAACAAAAATGTTTTCTTCTCCACTTTTCAAGCAGTTACTTTCTCCATATTAGTCTAAAAAGAGAGGAGGGGGATTAGAAAAGACACTCAAATAACTACTGCTGTTCCACTCTGTTGTTCCTTGCTTTTTAAACATTGCTAAGTTATAGATAAGAATCTGAGAATACACAGAATGAGGCAATAAATGAATTAACCAGGCAGGAGAATTATGCTCAGCACCTCCCTGCTCCATAGAGGTCTATGTGTGAGGCTAAATACGGAGACTGATATAATGCCAACAAAGCAGTCAGATTGAAGATAAGGAGCAGGAGAACAGTTTAATAATTTGAGAAGGAAACTGATCTCCTTAATAAGGTGTACAGTACAGACCAAAAGTTTGGACACACCTTCTCATTCTGTATTTTCATGACTATAAAAATTGTAGATTCACACTGAAGGCATCAAAACTATGAATTAACACATGTGGAATTATATACTTAACAAAAAAGTGTGAAACAACTGAAAATATGTCTTATATTCTAGGTTCTTCAAAGTAGCCACCTTTTGCTTTGATTACTGCTTTGCACACTCTTGGCATTCTCTTGATGAGCTTCAAGAGGTAGTCACCTGAAATGGTCTTCCAACAGTCTTGAAGGAGTTCCCAGAGATGCTTAGCACTTGTTGGCCCTTTTGCCTTCACTCTGCAGTCCAGCTCACCCCAAACCATCTCCATTGGGTTCAGGTCTGGTGACTGTGGAGGCCAGGTCATCTGGCGTAGCACCCCATCACTCTCCTTCTTGGTCAAATAGCCCTTACACAGTCTGGAGGTGTGTTTGGGGTCATTGTCCTGTTGAAAAATAAATGATGGTCCAACTAAACGCAAACCGGATGGAATAGCATGCTTCTGCAAGATGCTCGTTCAGTATTCCTTCAATTTTGAATAAATCCCCAACAGTGTCAGCAGCAAAGCACCCCCACACCATCACACCTCCTCCTCCATGCTTCACGGTGGGAACCAGGCATGTCGAGTCCATTCGTTCACCTTTTCTGCGTCGAACAAAGACACGGTGGTTGGAACCAAAGATCTCAAATTTGGACTCATCAGACCAAAGCACAGATTTCCACAGGTCTAATGTCCATTCCTTGTGTTCTTTAGCCCAAACAAGTTTCTTCTGCTTGTTGCCTGTCCTTACCAGTGGTTTCCTAGCAGCTATTTTACCATGAAGGCCTGATGCACACAATCTCCTCTTAACAGTTGTTGTAGAGATGTGTCTGCTGCTAGAACTCTGTGTGGCATTGACCTGGTCTCTAATCTGATCTGCTGTTAACCTGCGATTTCTGAGGGTGGTGACTCGGATGAACTTATCCTCCGCAGCAGAGGTGACTCTTGGTCTTCCTTTCCTGGGGCGGTCCTCATGTGAGCCAGTTTCTTTGTAGCGCTTGATGGTTTTGGCCACTGCACTTGGGGACACTTTAAAAGTTTTCCCAATTTTTCGGACTGACTGATCTTTATTTCTTAAAGTAATGATGGCAACTCGTTTTTTCTTGCCATAATAGAAATTCTAACACTCCATTCAGTAGGACTATCAGCTGTGTATCCACCTGACTTCTGAACACCACAACTGATGGTCCCAACCCCATTTATAAGGCAAGAAATCCCACTTATTAAACCTGACAGGGCACACCTGTGAAATGAAAACCATTTCAGGTGACTACCTCTTGAAGCTCATCAAGAGAATGCCAAGAGTGTGCAAAGCAGTAATCAAAGCAAAAGGTGGCTACTTTGAAGAACCTAGAATATAAGACATATTTTCAGTTTTTTCACACTTTTTTGTTAAGTATATAATTCCTCATGTGTTAATTCACAGTTTTGATGCCTTCAGTGTGAATCTACAATTTTTATAGTCTCCTGCCTGGTTAATTCATTTATTGCCTCATTCTGTGTATTCTCAGATTCTTATCTATAACTTAGCAATGTTTAAAAAGCAAGGAACAACAGAGTGGAACAGCAGTAGTTATTTGAGTGTCTTTTCTAAACTTTTGGTCTGTACTTTATATTACAAAGTTTCTTATGTTTACATGCACTATTCAGTTATGAAAAGTTGTTTATAACTGGAGGTACACTTTAAATTTGTAAACAAATGCAAGCAATGGCTTATTCACATGACAGGGTTCAGCAATCGTGTGCTAGTCATTGTATGAACAGCACTTTACATCAATTAAAAGCTGCTGCTCCACTGATTCTGGTGCAGTTGGAATTTTTACTCTAGCCCACACCATTCCTGAACAATCAATGCTGTTAGTTTTGGTGCCTGATATGCAATTTAGGCTCTGCACCCAGAAGGGTGGTGTCAGGCAGGAGCAAGCAAGGAGTGTGATTCTGAGCTCTGATCCTGGCTGCCTCTGATTGGAGCTCTGAATCACGCTCCCCTGTCTAACACTACCCTTCTAACATTACAGAGCTTAAATAGCATATCAAGCACAAAATTACTTGCACTTGTTTCTTCAGAATGGTAGGGGCAAGAGAGGAATTTCCAACTGTGCTAGGATCAGTGGAGTGGCACCTATTAACAGATGATAAGAACTTTAATTGGTGGAGGTGGTGAAAGGTCCTCTTTAAAAGATCTATTCACACAACTGATGTTTTAAAATAAAACCAGAACTATTTCTCTGGCCAAGTTCATGGATCCCTCAGTAGATTCAATGTCTATGAGGAATCTGTGAAATCAGATTATCCTCGGGTGTGCACTCAGCCATGAAAAAAATACTTTTTTCACAATTGAATACAGGGCTCTGTCATGTGAATGTAGCCTTAAACATTTTTGCAAATATAAAGAAACATTTTGTAGCATTTTATAGATTTTCTCTAACCATCTTAGTGGTGACAGTCTGTTTTGAGTAGTTGCCAATGGATATTACCATGAATGCAGTGACTTTCTATGATTTGGGACTTTTCAGAAACCTAGTCAAGATTTCCTTATTGTGGCTGATTTTTCTTCTCATGGATGCGCTGTCTCTGCATGTTTCTGTGTAAAGAAATCATGGCTGGGTTTCTGAGTGCCAGAGCATAGAAAGTACCTGCATTCATGGTCGCATCCATTGGAAACTGATCAGGAACAAAGATGGTCACCATTGAGATGATTAGAGAAATTATCTAAAACTCTGCAAAATGTTTTGTCTACGAATTAAGATATGGTTATGTACATGGGAAAACCCCTTTAAATCCAACCAAGGAAAACATCTGCACATCATAGGAGAAGGGCCATCCATTGTCATGACAGTTAAGTGCCTATCAAAGGCTCACAGGATTGTCATTATATAACTTGTATTACCCCCTGCCAGAGTGTATACATCAGTACAGAAGTATTTTAGTATATTGTATGAAAGATCCAACCACCTAGGGTTCAAACAACCTTTGAATGCTAAAATTACATTTTTTTAATCAAAGTTTTAAAATATTACAAATAAATAAATATTCACAAATAAAAATAAACAAAAAAATAAACATATTAGGTGTTGCCACATCCAAAAATGGCCAACCAATGAAAATATAAAAGGATCAATCCCAAACAATGAATTCTGTAAGGAAACATAAATGGCTGTTCTTCAGTTAATTCTCCAGCCAACAATATTTAATAAAAAAAAGTGATCCAAAAGGTATATTGTACTCTATAATAAAAATATTAGCATGGCCCACAAAAATGCCCCTACACAGCTTTCTAAATGGAAACATAAAAAAGTTATGGGGGTCAGAAAAAGGCAATGCACAGAAAATTCTGTTTTGAAAAATAAACCCTAAATTAGGCTGAGGCCCCACGTTGCGGAAACGCAGCTTTTTTTGTTGCAGTTTTTGTTGCGGTTTTTTGAGCCAAATCCAAGAATGTCTACATAAGAAATGGGAAATATACAGTAAGTTCTTATACTTCTACTGTCTGCTAAATCCACTTCTGGCATTGGCTCAAAAAACCGCAACAAAATCTGCATTAAAAAAAAGCTGCATTTCTACAACATGGGGCTTTAGCCTTATAGTAAATCTATAAGACCACAGGACACTACACCCTGCTTGGACAAACCCCACCCCTAAACACCCACTTTCTGGAAAGGTCAATGTGGGTCACAAATGTCCAATAATTGCTAATTTTTAAGCAAAAACAGAGGTGCGTAAAATGGATGATAAATTCCCCAAGTGTCTGCTGAGCCATAAGCCTCTCAAAAGGGCAGATTTGACATACTGAGACGTAGGCATGTAGAAGGCTACTGTAGGCTGCCATAATCAATAACCAATAATCAATAACCAATAGCGCAGGCAGACCAGTGGGAGGGTACAAATAGTTTCCTGCAAACTTATAATGAGAGTAATTTCCTTTAAGGCCTTATTCATACATCAGTGATTCATGGACATGTACTTTCAATGTTTTCCATTCACAGCACATGGACCTATTGATTTTCTATTGGCTTGTGATAAAATGAAATCATTGTCCGTTAAAGGATGCCATCTGTGTACTCTCTGTTCCTTGGACCCAAAACAATGCAAAGCATAGCAATTTATTTTTAAAAAGTTTAACTTTTTTCACTAATGTGGAAAACAGATCAATGGATAAAACACATCCATGAAAACAATAGCTCCATGAGCTGACAGCACACATCTGTGAATCACTGAGGTGTGAATAAGGCCTGAGGCAGAGATTCTGATAAACTAATGTTTTTTTTTTTCCATCAAAGACATTTGTAGCATGTAATATTACCATATACCCTAAATGTCTGATTGTAAGTTACCCTTCTCATATTTCCAGGAAAAAAGTCTCTTGCCATTAAAGGAAATCTGTGAACAGGAAAATCGGTATCAAACTGATGACAGTACCTTGAAGGGTGGCTTCTACGCTTTCCAAGATGCTTTCTGTTATTCTACATTGCAGCTCCATTTTCATGAAAATCAGTGTGTTATTGCTCAAGTGACATCTTTCACTTTGTAATACTTTGTAATTTGGGTTGGTTATCTAGATCAGAGAGCAAAGCCCCTAAAGCCCTTTTTAACTAATTTGCATAAGAATAAAATGCTGATTTTCATCAAAATGAATCTACAATGCAGAAAGAAATGTATCTTTGGAAAGTGTAGAAGCAGCCCTAGCTGCCATTAGTTTGATAGCAATTTTCCTGCTGACAGACTCCCTGTAACCCCTTCCTGCCGGTGACATTTTTTATTTTTCCATTCACAGAGCCATATTACGGCTTATTGTTTGTGGGACAAATTGTTCTTCATAATGGTACCATTTATTATTCTGTACAATGTCCTGTGAAGCTTGAAAAAATATCAGAATGGTGTGGATTTGAAGAAAAAGTGCATTTGTGCACTTTCTTATGGGCTTCGTTTTTACAGCGTTCACTCTGCAGCCAAAATGACATGTCACCTGTATTCTATGTTTCAGTACAATTCTGGGGATACCAAATTTATATGGTATTATTTACCATTAACCCGTTAACAGAAATTCAAAACAAAAACAAAGAAATTTGCGCAAATGGAGTTTTTCTCTAATTTCAACCCCATTCTGATTTTTTTTTCCAGCTTCCCAGTACATACTATGGGTTATTAAATGGTACTACTATAAAGTAAAATTTGTCCCACAAAAACAAAGCCCCAATACGGTTCTGTGAGCAGAAAAATAAAAAAGATATGGTATTTGGAAGGGGGAAGTAAAAATGAAAATGGAAAAATGGCGCAAAGGAGTTAAACACAAAATAATTCTGTATTCACATTCACTAAAATACAGAGCATGTAAATACAGCCACATCACTGAAGAGGAGCATTACTCCCACTTTCGGGTTCAGTGATATTCCTATATAGGTTAAATCCGCATTGATCAGATATTTATGGCATATAAGTGTCTTTTTGAAGGAAAACTCATTGACATACAAGTTATTATGAGTTTAGTTTATTAATATGAGACAATATTCTAAAATCTAAATCAGGTAGGAGGAAGGAGACCCTCAGTGCAGCACTGTGCAGCTGTACTCACTATGCCATCCAGTATCAAGAAGTGATGTTCTCTCACTAACAAACCCCATACAAGTCCTTGCAAGCAAAATGCACAGATCCAGGAAATGTGAGACTAAGAGAAGAAGCATGTTGTCTCATGGTCAAGGTATTTGAGTTAATAGTACTGCCACCTGTTAGTTCAACCCTTTCAGAAGGTGGCCTTATTCACATCCTCCATAGCTCCTGGTACATTAATTCTGCCCTGAAGATATGCTAGGATGAATTAAGAATTAAAAGAGAATTATGGGATATTTCACCAAATGAACATTATTAGAAGTGTGATAAAAAGATTTTCAACTTTCCAACACAATGTTATTTTTTTTTTTTGTATAGAATCAACATATTCTGCAGTGCTTTATAGACATTGTCAATCACTGCCCCCTATAACGCTTACAATCTACATTCCCTATCAGTATGTCTTTGGTGTGTGGAAGGAAACCCATGTAAACGCCGGGAGAACAAACAAACTCCTTTCAGGTGTTGTCTTTGGTCGAACTCAAACCTAAGACTCCAGCGCTGCAAGGTCACAGTGCTAACCAGTGAGCCACAATTTCTGTTATAGGTGCTTCTCTCCTTGCTGTCATTCAGTAGAAACCTTCATTGTCCTGGTCATATGAGGCACACACAGGTGCATGACTTGTTACAGTACAGTTATCAAAAGCTTGGTCATGTAATGAGTTGTGCACCTGTGTATCCATCACATGCTTGTGGCTATATCGCCATGAGAAACTGATACAGAAATATTATTAGAAATAAAATTATGTAACTTTTTTATATAATAGAGCATCTTTATTTGCTGAAAGTCAAATACCCATTAGCTGTTTTAGGACTCTCAACATATGTAGCTGTCAGGCTGGCCCTCATATAGCATTTCTGCAGAGTTTGCAATGCTCAGATATTGTTCAGCTGCTAGTAAGGCATCTAAGAGACTGCCAGACTCTCCAAAGAGAAGGCAGAGAAGATTTATTATTGTCTATGAGTTATATGGTACTCAGCAGTGGCGTAGCTAGTGGGGGGGGGGGGGCAGAGGGGGCGGCTGCCCCGGGCCCACTGACTCTTTGGGGCCCACATGGGGCCGCCATTAATATATCCTTTATTTCTAACTAGATCGGTGTCTGCATATTAAAGTTAAAATGCTTCCTGCAACTTAACAGTATTGTAAACCGCAAGCCAATACAGGCCTGCGGTTTACAAGACGCTGAGACCACAGACCGATGTCTGCTTCTCAGCACAGGCGGCGATATGACGTCACAACATCGCGCCGCCTGTGCTCAGACACAGACGTCCTGTGCGTAGACAGGGAGGAAGCGGCGGCTCCATTCATCAGGATCGCAGATAGGTGAGTATGACTTTTTTTTTTTTTTTTTTTTAATTAATAGCATAGTTCCCAGTGGGGGAGTCCTGATTTTACACAGCTGTCCCGCATAGCTTACAGTTTGTCTCGCTATGCCCCCGAAGTGTTTTGCTGTTAACAAACTTTATTAGGGTAGTGTAAAGGATAGATGCTAAATCCTAGTGAGTAAAAGACCTTTGATGATGTCATGACCATGTGATCAGACTCTTGTGTGGGCGGAGCTATTCTGGATACTGCGGGACAGACTGTGATGTTACACAGAAAGCTGGGAACAGAGAGTGATCGAAGAGACACAGCATGTGTGAGCAAGGGGGGGTAACTGGGGGGCAGATGTAGGGGCCAGTTAAACTGAAGGCAGATGAAGGGGGCAATTGAACTGCTGGCAGATAAAGGGGGACATTAAGCTGGCGGTAGATGGAGGGGGCAATTAAATTGGGGGCAGATGAAGGGGGCATTAAGCTGGTGACAGATGAAGGGGGAAATTAAATTAGTGGCAGATAAAGGGGGACATTAATCTGGGGGAGCAGATGGAGGGTGACATTAAACTGGGGGCAACTGGAAGAGGACATTAAACTGTGGGGGGTAGCTTGAGGAGGACATGTCTGCCTCTAGTTGCCCCCAGTTTAATGTCCCCCTCCAACTACCCCCACTGTTTAATGTCACCCTCCAACTGTCCCATAGTTTAATGTCACCCTATAGCTGCCCCAGTTTAATGTCCCCCTTTAGTTTCCGCCACTTTAAACTGGGGCACGATTAGAGGGACTATAATGCAGGGGCATATAATGTTAGGGTTACTGTAGGAGCATTATAATGTGTGGGGGCACATGGAAAAATAGATGAGAATGGGCGGAGTCAACATAGAATTGGGTGGAGCTAAATTTGCTGCGGTGCACCTAGAACGCCGTATATTTTGTCCCTCTTTCTGTCCTTTGAAAGTTGGAATGTATGTAATAGTATAAGGGGTGGTTAGGAGGGGGAATATAACTATAAAGGAAGGATTCATTAGGGGGCATTATGACAATGGGGGGTTCATTTATATAAGGGTTATTGGGGGTCATTATGAATACAAGGGGGGAGGTTATTTATATAAGGGGCCATTAGGGGGCATCATTTATATTAGGAGGCATTATGAACATAAGGGGGTGGTCATTGATATAAGGGGTCATTAGAGGTGCAGTATTTATGTCAGGGAGAATCAGGGGCATAATATGAGGGTCAATTAATTTAATTAAAGTGGCACTTGGGCTTTATTAAGACTAAGGCCCCACGTAGCGGGCTGCAGCAAAAAAAGTGCTGCAGGAAAAACCACGGCGGTAACATTGTGGTTTTTCCCGCAGCGCTTTTCACAGAAGGTCTGCAGAGGTTTCCTCTGTGGATTTTCTGTTTTTAATACACCTATACAGAAACCGCCAGTGTTTCCATAGGTATAATTGACATGCTGCAATTTCCAAAACTGCAACGTTTTTGGAAATCGCAGTGCGTCTGCTGCACATATTTTTCCGCAATGTGTGGATGGGATTTGCTAAAATGCCATGTTTTTTTTATGTGGGTTTTCGCCACATGGAGCCTCCATGCCATCCCCACTTTGCAGTAAAATATGCGCAGCAGATACGCTGCGATTTCCAAAACAGTTGCAGTTTTGGAAATCACAGCATGTCAGTTGAAAGAGATGGGGAATGTGAACGATTAGTCAGAGACGTTACCTGTAAGTCGCTAAATGTTACTGCCCTGTATTCACCTAAATCGTCTGCAGAGCCCTGTGTAGAGCTGCTATATACCACTATATGCTCACTGTATACTGATAGTATCCATATACGAACATGTCCAAGTTGGGGGCCCACTTGGACATGTTCGCCCCCGTTGTGCTGAACCCCTAGCTACGCCTATGGTACTCAGTGAGTGATGTGGATACAGTTCAGTTATCAGAAATCCCGCTTACTTCTACAGTTACAGTTGTCCTGTGAATGGTAGTTACATCAGCTACTGGATCTTCATAGACCCAAATCAGATCTGCAGTGCATGTGAAGTAGCTGCATTTCCCCTATTTTTGGTACTGACATGTCAGATTCAGTTACTCTCCAAAGGAAATGAGTAATTAAGTAAATTATGTAATGATAAAATGCCCTCTTAGGCTAAGGCTCCACGTTGTGGAAACACAGCATTTTTGCCTTGTGCGGTCACAACTGAAAAAAAAAGGTGTTTTAGAGTACCAGTGTAGTGAATAACATTATGGATAAAAATAACTATGGAAAAGCTGTGTTTTCAAAAACGCATGCGTTTATAATATGTACTGCACATATTACCTAAGTATGTAGATATGACTGTAACAGAAAGGGAAACACAATTTTAAAAAAGTGCTCAAAGCCGGGCACCACGGAAAAAAAATGTGGCGTTTTACAGTAATAATAATAATAACTTTATTTATATAGCGCCAACATATTCCGTAGCACTTTACAAATCAGAGGACACATGAACAGACAATATGAGACATTACAATGTGACAAAGAAATAAACATATCGAACAATAGGAGTGAGGGCCCTGCTTGCAAGAGCTTACATTCTATGAGAAGATAGGGGGGACACAAGAGGTCAGAGGGCTTGTTTGCTACAATGGTCCAGCCATCTTTCAATAGAAAAGGTTGTGTAACTGAAGCTGTGTGAACCCGTCACCAGCCGGTATCTGGGAATAAACAGAATATACAGTCCTACCGAGTCCCATCCACACATTGCGGAAACCACTTTGTGGTTTTAGAAATCACAGTATGTCAATTATACCTACGGAAACGCCAGCAGTTTCCGTATAGGCATAATGGAAGCAGAAAGTCCACAGAGAAAACCTCTGCAGACTTTCTGTGAAAAGTGATGCTGGAAAAACCATGATGCATAGCCTTTGTGGTTTTTCCCACAGTGCTTTTTGCTGTGGCCCGCTACGTGGGGCCTTAACTTTAGTGTCTTTGTGTTATTTAACAGAAAATAAAAATAAGACTGTGCAAATAAACACATTTTTTCTATTTTTTTTCTATCCCCAATATCAGCAAAAAATAAAAATACTTAACATAAAAATGTCATAAATTTCCCTGTGTGTCATGGGAAAATGGGAAAAAAAAATTTAAGAACTGAGTGAAAAAATAATGTATAGCTTCCAACACTAATATATCTATAGATATAGATATATAGCTACTGTATATATCTATATCTATAGATATTTATCTATATCTATATCTATAGATATAGATATATATGTGTATATATCTATATAGATATATATATATATATACTGTATATATATATATATATAAAGCAAAACCATTTCTAGTCATAATCAAGGGAAAATGTCCTGATGTTCAACTAGTTAAGACCAGTTAACACACGCTGTAACTAATTTTATGTGGAGTACTCCAATATGACTCTCTAGACCTTAACCTTCCCCTACAGTATTTTCCAAAGTGACTTTTATAAGAACATTGAATGAAACATAATGGATTATTTCCATTCTCACTGTGAGAGAGCTATAAATGCCTTCTTAAAGCATTTCTCGAGGATAAGCTGCCATATGCGTGTACATGAGTGGTAATGGTTTTTCTGGCTTTTATGTGAATTGTATCTTGCATTTGTAGCAGTTTTACTATACCTGATTTGTGCATGAACAAGTAAGTAGACAATAGCTGCTTGATTGTTCCCAATAGACAACACTTACAGAAAACCGGAGATCCTGCTCCCTAACTCACTCAGAAGCAGAAGCACTGCACAGGACATTTCAGAGAAGTGAATTGGTCTATCCTAAGGAAAGGCCAAAAAGTGAGAGTACTGGTGAGAAAGCACAGTGATAAGACTGTGAAAATACCAGAGAATCTGCCATTTTAGACCTACTCCTGCTTTTCTTGACCGCTGTCCCACCAGGCATTGCATAATTGCTAATAACTGAGCAATTTTTCAAGTAAAACTGTATTATTTTATATTATATATTGTATTAAATCACCCAAAAATTTTTTTTACCTGATGTCAGATGAAGCCATTTCCTGCAGACAGGCCCAAATGGTATATGGTAGGGATAGCACAGGTGCAAGATACTGATAATAACAGCCTATTTATGGCACCCATACTATTAGATCAGGCAGGGTGCCCAGCCCCAATATACATGCACCCCACTAGTACTAGCTCCCCAATAACCACAACTAACTAAACAGGGTCTGGCTGAATCCTGCAAAAAAAGATTTAATAATGGTTAATAATGGTTAATGGTGGGGACCGAACAGGTGCAGAATGCTGATGCAACCACTCACATACCCACAATCCATAAGAGGGGTGAATGCCTTGCATTTCAAATGCACACAGATACACACGTGGACAAAATTGTTGGTACCCCTCATTTAATGAAAGAAAAACCCACAATGGTCACAAAAATAACTTGAATCTGACAAAAGTAATTTGCCAAACTACATGTTGACAAGCCACAAAGCTTCTGGGAGAATGTCCTATGGACAGATGAGACAAAAATCGAAATTTTTGGCAAGGCACATCAGCTCTATGTTCACAGACAGAAAAATGAAGCATATCTTGAAAAGAACACTGTCCCTACTGTGAAACATGGAGGAGGCTCTGTTATGTTCTGGGGCTGCTTTGTTGCATCTGGCACAGGGTGTCTTGAATATGTGCAGGGTACAATGAAATCTCAAGACTATCAAGAGATTCTAGAGAGAAATGTGCTGCCCAGTGTCAGAAAGCTTGGTCTCAGTCGCAGGTCATGGGTCTTGCAACAGGATAATGACCCAAAATACACAGCTAAAAACACCCCAGAATGGCTAAGAGGAAAACATTGGACTATTCTGAAGTGACCTTCTATGAGCCCTGACCTAAATCCTATTGAGCATCTTTGGAAGTAGCTGAAACATGCCGTCTGGAAAAGGCACCCTTCAAACCCGAGACAACTGGAGCAGTTTGCTCATGAGGAGTGGCCAAAATACCTGTTGAGAGGTGCAGAAGTCTCACTGACAGTTACAGGAATCGTTTGATTGCAGTGATTGCTTCAAAAGGTTGTGCAACAAAATATTAAGGTAAGGGAACCATCATTTCTGTCCAGGCCTGTTTCATGAGTTTTCTTTTTTTAAAAATTCTGTTAAAGCATGGTTGAAAAGCAATGTCTGACTTTCATTTGTTCATTTTCATAGAATTTTTATATATTATTACTTTTGTCAGATTCAATTTATTTCTGTGACCATTGTGGGTTTTTCTTTCATTAAACGAGGGGTACCAACAATTTTGTCCACGTGTGTAAGGCTTATATAAGGTGCCAGTCGCATGATAATGTGAGGTGCCCAATGCTGGCTTACAGACTTTTAGTGACAGCCATACTATCAGATCAGGTAGGCTGTCCAGCACCTATATATGAGCACCTCAACAGTACCAGCACCCCATTAACCCTCAACCAACATGAAACGTCAGTATTACCAAAGCCATTATACAGTAAAGCCATGAAAAACCCTTCACAAACCTTGAGTGGTGTTTTGGTGCTTGTGGCAGCTGCAACAAAAGTCCTAATACAGATGTTCATATTAACAATCTTTGTAGCTTCTTATTGTAATTGCGGTTACTGACACGCATTTACACACAAGTGTATTCTCTGAATAATCTTTCTAAATTTGGTATTTGGCTGCCATCGATCAAACAATTCATATCAAAATACATACCATGCTGTTATTTTTATGCATAAATGATTATTCACATGATCGACAAGCATTTTATACTCAAGAAATCAATTGCTCATCAACTTCTATTCGCTCACTTCTTAACTTTCAAATCTGACCAATGCTCTTACAAGAATTGACACATTAAGGCTGACCACTAGGTGTCACTACTACTCTAATCTTATACAAGTAGGAGCATTTTATTGGTCTGGCAGTTGCTTTTGTTCTACTGAGGATATGATTCTATACTGTTATTATCAATGTATAAAAATGTAAAAGAAGAGATAATATAAAATATCTAGCACCTTTACCTTATAAGGACCAGGCCTATTTTAGCCTTAATGACTGAGCCTTTTTTATGTTTTTTTAATCATTGCCTTCTTAGAGATGTAACTTTTTAAATTTTCTGTTGACATAGCTGATTGAGGGTTTGTTTTTTGCGGGATGAGTTGTATTTTTTCAGTGGTACCATTGTGGAGTGCATATAACTAACTGATTGATTTATATTAATTCTTTATGGGGAGGAATCAAATAAAACTGCATTTGTGGCATTGTTTTTCTGCATTATAAATTTTGTACTGCTGGCCATGGAACATATATAATATGCTAGCAGAAGAACCCGGCTTTGCATGGGTATATTTCATTTTTTGTTTGTGTAGTGGCCCCATAAGAATTGGCCAGTTTTGCACTTGACATCCAGTACCGCAGTCCAGTATAGGTACAGTATATTTATGACTGTGTTGTTATGGAAACCTGGTAAATGAAATGTGAACTTATATTGGCTGATACACGTGATATGACTGAATATTTAAGGACCTGCGAACTGCTATTGACTGCTATTGTCATAAATAGCTTGGTTGCTATGGAAACCTGGTGTAAAGCTGTGTGTATGTCAAGACTGCAGAACCTACGATTTTCCATTGGTCCATAAGCGTCATGTGATCATGTGTATCTCATTTTGGATATCAGTGAAAAACCTGCGATCGGTTGTTATGGAAAACCTGGAATAAAGCTGTGTGTGTGTGTGACCTTGTGTAACAGTGTCATCCACAGCGCCCTGCCCCTTTAAAGTTGACCTACAGCAGTGAAGAAAAATGGCTGGGTTGTTATGGAAACCTGGAGTGCAGCTGTGTGCATGTGGAGACTAAGTGCCTGCGAGCTTCTATTGACTGACAATGCCTTGTCAGATTGGAGTCAGGCTTGGGTCTGCTTGGGGAGTTTCAGCAGCTCGCTATTGTCTTTGACATACCTTGTCACATTGGAGAGGGGCTTGGGTCTGCTGAAAGTTTTCATTAACTCGAGCAGCAGCCATGCGTTTTGCTGTAGGTGTCTTGTGTCCAACTGCAGTTTTCCTTTTAGGAGGCATGAGTAGTTTAAAAACGTTTCAGTTTATAAGAATGCTGACATCTAGTATGGCAGTCCAGTACAGTATAGGTACAGTCTGTTTATGGCTGTGTTGTTATGGCAACCTGGTAAATTAAATGTCAACCTATATTGGCTGATACGCGTGATATGACTGAACATTTAAGGACCTGTGAACTGCTATTGACTAATACAGGTCATATATAGCTTAGTTGTTATGGAAACCTGGTGTAAAGCTGTGTGCCTGTGGAGACTAAGCTCCTGCGAGCTTCTGTTGGCTGATAAGGGACATGTGACCATGTGTATAGCAGTTGGAATATGAGTGAAATACTTGCAGGCTTGTATTGGCTAATGCAGGTAATTTGTTGGGAATACTGTATCTCAGGAACGGTACGTCCTAGAGAGCCAAGACCTGGTCTAAAATCTTCCCAGACACCTGATGTACCTGTGTGCCAAATTTGGTGAGGATCGGTCCAGTCGTTTGGTCGGCCTTAAAGAACAGACAGCCAGACAGACAGATAGACAGAAACTCCTTTTTATATATATTAGAGATTAACTTTATTCTTCAGATCTGTACAATTATGCTGATTCAAAATGTCTATATATACCTATTTATTATTTTAATACTTTTGCTCATAAAACCCCCCTTTTTAAAAAAAAAAAAAAAAAAGAATTGGTTCTATACCGCCATCTTCTAAGAGCCATAACGTTTTATTTTTTTCTATGGATGAAATTGTGTGTGGGCTTTACTCCTGCAGAATGAGTTGACATTTCGATTACAGTAGTTCCATTCAGGAGTACATTTGACTTTTTGATTGCTTTTTATTATGTTTTTTTTTAAAGGTGGGATGAGCAAAAACGTGATTTTGTTTTTTTAAAACATTTTTACAACACTTACTGTATGGGTTAAATAGTATAGAAATTTTACTCCTTCCCACCACTGGCATTTTTCGGTTTTTCATTTTGACTCCTCGCCCGCCTTCCAGGGATACCAAATTTATTTACATATTATTTTTTTTTTTTTTTTTTTTTTTTACATTTTAACCCCTTTAAAAAAATCCAAAACTTCGCAAAAATAAAAAAAAAAGCTTGGTGTACATCTGTAACTTTTTATGTTTGTGTACAGGGATGCATAAGGAGTCTTTTTTTGCGGGGCCAGATTTTTAGTTATACCATTTTGGGGAATGTCTGATGTTTGGATCACTTTTTATTAAAATTTTTTATGGGAGGCGAAATGGTGAAAAAAAAGTAGGCCAACCTCAATAGCTATATAACTATTTTATATTACTATTTTACTACAGTGAGTCTACAGTGAGGTGCAATGCCCGCGATCAGAGTGAAATGTGACCATGGGCATTAGCGCCAGATCTCCACTGTACAATACAGCGGAGAGCCAGTTGCTATGGCAGCCGCTCTGTTTGTTTTTTTTGGGGTTTTTTTTTTATTGATATTGATGTATTGTGGATGGCATTCATTGGTCAACCATTTTTCATGGACCCAGAGACATTGAAAAGTACATTGAAATGTTAAAAATAAAAATTTGATGTTTTTCATGGTTATGAAAAACAGATCAAGCATGGACAGGACTCTGAAATATTCTGAAAGCAGGCTGAAATACTGTGTCTTCCCATATAGCTAATCCACTGGAAACCCTTAAAGGGAGTATTCCTGCTCTCCAAGCTTATTCAACTGTCACCACTGCATTACAGTCATATAATGTTGTACCGTGTTACCCTGATTTCTTTACTCTTCCACTGCATTACAGAGCACATTACAGTGATAAACAGCATATCTCTTTTAGGTATATCACTTTTGTAGATTTGGAGAAAAACAACTTTGAAGTCTTATGCAATAAAATAAAATAAAAATTACAACTTTTTCCTCCTTACACAGTTCCATTCGCAGAAATATAAAAAAAATTACAGGTTTCCGACTATGTCAACCCAAACAAATGGTTTTGTTTTTCAAAGTTTTGTTTTTTTGGTTAAGGTATTTAAAACAAAACAAAAACTATATACATTTGGTATCATCGTGACTGTTTTGGCCCGCAGAATATAAGTAACATGTTATTTTTTCTGCATACTGAACACTGTAAAACAAAACCAATAGAAAAATGGCACAACTGCAGTTTATTTCCAGTTTTTTTCAAGCTACTTTGTATGGAATATTAAATGGTACCATTATGAAATACAAATTGCCATGCAAAAAGTAAGACCCCATATGGCTCTGTGAACGGAAAAATAAAACAGTTATGGCTGAAAATAAAAAACAAAAATGTAAAAACAAAAAATAGCTGCAGGAAGAGGTTAAGAAACAGTCTTTATAAAAATGAAATGTCAAGGAGGATTGTACAGAAGCCTTTTAGACATTCATATTACCAGTTTGTAGTGTGTATAACTAAAAGCATTCAGCAGAAGAACTCTTCAAATAAAATGCTAATCTCAACATAAAATGGACAATACAATAAGGGAAATACAGAGATAAAAGGGAGTTTAACTTTGGCAGACTGCAAAATAGCATCTTTCTCCTTGTAACTATAAACATGGCAGATGTGTCCATTCTTATCACATTGACAGTTACAAGATATGTCAGGATTGAGGCCCAAAATGACCGCTTAAAAAAAGTGAATAATAAATAAACTGCATTGTACTGCACTGCAACAAATAGTGCCGGCAATCAGAGTCGGACTGGGGTGCCTAGGGCCCACCAGTGGGATTGATTCTAGGGGCCCACCCTGCTGCCATATGAAATATCGCCCATCCAGTTTTTGGCATCATGCACATTTAACGTGCATTTTCGCGCACAATACAGTGTGCAAAACAGAACTGTATTGTCCTTTGTACTACATCAAAGTGAGTGTTCTCTTAATCAATGCAAATATCACTTTTAGCTGAGCCTTAGTTTACTGTCTTTGAATAGAAAAATGTATTTTATTTTATATATGGGTATGCATGGTGCATATCTGAGACCTGTGTGATGCAGATCGTAAATACATTCAGGCATGAGACCTAGCACACAAACTATATTACGTTCTACACACATACACGGAAAAGCAAACCAAAATTATTTTATTGCACAACCAAATAATATTTAAATAAATAATATAAAATTAAACATTAAGTTATCCTCCATCACAGACATTAACTTATCCTCCATCAAGATAGAGTTCAACATTACAGACACAATAGTGCAGATAGTCGGCCTGTTTTGCCAGGCAAAGTGACAAACATCAAAGTAGAAAACTGATGGACCCCATTACAGTCAAAGGGGTTCCTGTCCCTGTCAGGATTTCCATTTTCTTTTTCTATAAACGTAGTTTTAATGTATCAGACACACGATACAAATAACTAACCTTAAATAGAGCAGTATTAATATAGTAAGACACACAAAAAAAAAACATTTTACGCAACCAGGTTACAGCAGCAGTTTCTGAAGAACAGAAGATGAGTTTGCAAATCGATCAACAATGTCATCATAATCTAAAGACATGGAAATCTCCCTCTCAATGTTCATTAAAATGAGAGATTCTAAAAGTTCTTGTCCAATCAATGACCTCAACCGATTTTTTACAATTTTTTTTTTTTTTAAACATTCTTTCACAGGAAACGTGCAGGCCAGAGTAAGGAGCGCTTTATATGCCACAAAAAGATTTGTATATGCAGCAGAATGCAAGTTGTGATCATATAAAAGTCTATAGCAGCAGGTCAGGCAGTTTTCACAAGCTACATGTTTTCCATCATTCATGTCATCCTCACCATCACTATCAACATCAGCTTCAATAATATCTATTGAAGAAGGGAATGGTTTTTTCAAAGTGGCATAGTTCTCTTGGAAGCCATTTTTGGCAAGGAGGCCAGGAAGGTGAAGAAAAAAAAACCCCATACTAACCTGTCCCCAATGCTTCGGTGTCTCCCACCACAGCCTGGTCCTGCTCCTCCCGGTTCTTGTTTAGGAGGAAGTCCTCACCTCATGTGACTCCTGAGGCCAATCAGCGGCCTAAGTAAAGTAACTGGGACGTCACCTGGGAGCAGCAGGACCGGACTGTGGTGGGAGACACCGGAGCACCGGGGACAGGTGAGAGTCTGTTGTTGTTTTTTTCACCTTCCCCAGCCTCCTTGCCAAAAACAGGTTATTCTGGACAACCCCTTTAACACTAACAATTTTTCTGTCCATGTACTATCTGTAAAAAAAAAAAACATCATTCTTGTGCTGTCCATTTTTTACACTTACATTGTTACAGAAGTGGAGCGATGCAGGAGTGATATTTTGCGCCTGCATTGGCCCCTCCCCCCCTTGCAGGAGCTGCTTGTAAATGCAAATGAATTACCGGGAAGTGCCTGCTGTGAATGCATGAGACGCCTGTCAATTCATATGAATAGCTTGTCAGCTCCTGCTTCTCCTGACCCCCAATGTGATTGTGTTACTCCTGGTCACATTGATAGGAGTAACAACAATCACACAGCCATGCCAGGGACTCTTCTGTAGCTTATGAGTCCCTTCATTAGCTCATTCTGGGGCACAAACCTTTCAGATGAGACAGAATTCTTTCTCATCTCCAGATCCCCTGCACCAGAATAGAAGCCAGTTTCTATTTTACCACAGAAGACAGATGAAAGAAGACAGCTGTAGGTGAGTATTTTTTTTTTTATTACGCTGTGTTTTTCTCTTTCAGGTTACGATGATCCATTGGATTGTCGGATTAGTTGGACTCCATCGATGATCATCATTTTTGTTTTTTTTATTTATTATTATTATTTATTATGCTTACTTATATAGCGCCATCATATTCCGCAGTGCTTTAGTTTTTTTTTTAATTATTTAATAAAATTGTCAAAGAGGGTTGTCTGGGGGAGTTTTTATTTCAATAAAAAAAATTTCTCTCATGTCTCGAGTTTTTTTTAAATACTTTCTTACCCCCTTAGTAATGGCAACTGTCTGATAGACAGCATCCATTACTAAGGTGTGGCTTTGTGTCAGCTGGTGAAGGCTATCACTAACCCTCCAATTATTACCCCGGTACCTAACACCAAAAAGAGTTGAGTATTGTCCAATACCCAGCTGTCTAAAGAGACAGCCAGAGATTGGGGCCATTGCAGGTTGGTATTATTAGGCTGGGAAGGGGCAAACACCGTGGCCCTTCCCACCCTTGTAATGTCAGGCTACTGCTTGTTATATCTGTCTGGTTCAGAAATATTGGGAGGACCCTATGCTGCTTTATAATTGGAAAAAAAACGACATAGGGTCCCCCCAATTTCTCATAACCAGCCGGATATAACAAGCAGCAGCAGCCTGACATTACAAGGGTGGGAAGGGCCACTGTTTTTGGGCCTTCCCAGCCTAATAATACCAGACTGCAACCACCCCAATCCCCAGGGCCTAATAATACCAGACTGCAACCACCCCAATCCCCAGCAGTCTCTTTAGACAGCTGGGTATTGGACGATACCCAGCTCTTCCCGGCACCCCTGATGGTGTTGGGTACCGGGGTAATAATAGGAGAGTTAGTGCTAGAATATTCACCATCTAACACTAAGCCACACCTTAGTAATGGATGCTGTCTAACAGACAGTCGCCATTACTAAGGGGGTAAGAAAGTAGTTAAAATAATCAAGAGACATGAGAGAAATTATTTTTATTGAAATAAAAACTCCCCCAGACAACCCTCTTTGACCATTTTATTAAAAAATTAAACAAAAACGATGATTATCGATGGAGTCCAATGAATCCGACGTAATCCAAGCGATCCATCATAACTTGAAAGATAAAAAAAAACACAAAAGATCCCAGCAGTATGAAAATTTTTTTAAAAACTATAGTGACCTTCAGCTGTCTTCCTTCTTATTTGGTAAATTTAATGAACACTGGCTTCTATTCTGGTGCAGGAGACCTGTACTTGAGACAGAATCTTGACTCATCTGTGAGACAGAATTCTGTCTCATCCTAAAGGTAGGTGTGCCAGAATGAGCTAGTGAAGGGACTCCTAAGTTACATAAGAGTCTATGTACTAGCTATGTGACCTGATTTATTCCTGCTCACATTTAAAGTAAGCTATTGAAGTGAAATACTGTCAATGTGCCTGGGAGTAAACCAATCACAATGAAGTGTAATAATATTGATCCAGAGTGGCGGCAGCTGACAAGCTAAATGCTGTCTTAGTACCTTGGAAATCAGGGTAGTACAAGGGTACTACCCAGCTTTCCAAGATACTGACACACCTCAACACTGGATCAATATTTTAAACACTTCAATGTGGTAGGGTTGAGAGGCGGGAGCTGAATCAACTGATTGGTGCAGGATCTGGGAGTCAGCCCCCACACCGATCAGATGCTGATGGCCTTTCCTGTGGATAGATCATCAGTATCTATTGTATTAACATCCTGGACAATCCCTTAAAAAACAAAAACAGATGACTATCAGTCAAAAATAGATGTTGAGAAGCACCTACCCTGAATCACTGGCTATGCTTCCAGACCAACCGTCTGTGCAGTAGTCTCAGGTCTGCACAAGGGTATATGTTCTGGTGGATTCCACAGTTTTCACGTTAAGCCTACTGTAGATAGAAGAATGCTTATTGCTGTCATTTCATTCACTACAGAGAGGAAACAGACTTGGGTGCTATATTATCTTATTTTATATCAGTAGGACAGTCTAATTGGTGCTTTAAAGGGGTTTTCCAAGGCTGAGTAATTGATGACCTATGCAATCATCAATTAAAAATTGGAAAGGGATCAGCACCTGTTCACATGATGTGTGTGCTGCAGCCTCTTCAGTATTTACCAAGCACAGCTCCATAGTGACTGTGCTTGGTATCACAGCTCAGCCCATTCACTTGAATGGGACTGAGCTGTGATCAGGCCATGTGATCAATGAACATAATGTCACATTTCCTGTGAAGTAGAAGCAGCACTCAGAGGGCCACTGCCTCTCTAACCAGCCGAACCACAGGGGGATAAGGTGTCAGACCCCCAACAGATCTCCAGTTGATGACATTTCTAAGGATAGGTCAGCAATAAAAAAAAAAAAAAAAGGAAAGCCCTGGAAAACCCCTTTAAGCTAAGCCCCACATGGCGTCCTGCAGCAAAAAAGCTCTGCTGGAAAAACCACGACAGCAACGCATTGCAGTTCTTCCTGCCTCGCTTTTGATAGAAAGTTCACAGAGGCTTCCTCTGTGAAATTTCTGCATCCATTATACCTATAGGGAAACCGCCGGCATTTCCGTAGGTATAATTAACATGCAGCGATTTCCAAAACCACAACGGTTTTGAAAATCGCCGCATGTCTTTAACACGTATATTAACGCAAAGTGGGGATAGGAATTACTAGAATCCCATCCACTTTGCTGTGACTGTAAAACGCCGCTTTTTTTTTCCACGGCGTTTACGCCGCAGGTGAACCGCGGCGTTTACACCACGTGGGGCCCCGGCCTTAAGGATAGAGAAGTGCCCCGACTATGGCTCTTGAAATGTGGTGACACAAGTCCCCACTGACCTACACTTCCTGCACCTGAATTCCTTACATGCTCCAGGATTAAGAGTCACCTAACTACTATTACTTTATCCATAGGACAGACGATAATGAATCCCGGTTCCCGGTCCTGAGAATGGGGTTGTTTTTCTCCCCACAGTGAATTTAGTCTGACTGAATCCAGGGTGAATGTAACCGTGCCCTGCTGGATAGGAAGCATCCATGCCCACTTTTACTTTAATGGGAGTGCCTGAGATAGCCAAAGTCCTGTACTTTACTATCTCAGGCACTTCCATTCAAGTTAATGGGTGCACGGTCACCTCCCGTCCAGCTGGGCACGGCTACATTCAGCCTGGATTCAGTTAGAAGAAAAACACCCCAATTCTGAGGGCTCGATCCTATGGATAACAGATAACTATTCTTCATGGCATAACCCCTTTAAAAAGGTTATCCACCTTCTAATATTCTAGGCTACACTCACACGACAGTGCCCAGCACAGTGTACACCCGCAGAAAATCTGTTTTCAGGGATCCCTCATTGACACGAGTCTATTGAGAGATCCATAAAATCACCAAAAATAGCTGGTTCTATTTCTTTCTTGGATCATTCACACAGACCGTTAAAACAATGGTCGTGTGAATAGATCCACTAAAATCTATCGGACCGTTTGCTGCTAATACAACAGCCAGCACACGGCCTTGGAATCCTGTTGTGTGAATGAGCCCTTAGATCTGTGGAAGTCTGACAACCTGGATCCCTGCAGATCAGCTTCACCAGGACAGCGTGACTCCCAGTAATGATTACATACCAGGAGCCACACTGCTCACTCACTGTACAAAGTGCAGCTGCAGCTTTTGGTACTGTAGTGCTGCCTCATAGACTTCAATGGGACAGCGCTGCAGTACCTAAAACCACCACTACACTTCATACGGCTAGTGAGCAGCGTGGCTCCTGGTATGGTAACATTACTGAGAGCCATGCTATTCCAATGCAGCTGATCTTCAGGGGGTCCTGCGTGTTGGAACCCTGCCGGTGGTATAACAATATTAGAATGTGGATAATCCCTTTAAAGGGGTTGTCCAGGCAAAAATGTATTTTTTTAATTAGAGTGGAAGAGGTGAAAAAAAACACATTCACCTGTCTCCGATGTTCGTGTGTTCCCCAGTCCTGCAGCTCTGTTGGCGCATGTCCCCACCACACATGACTGCTAAGGCCAATCCGCAGCCACGGCGAAGGGACGTCACTATCTGTGACGTCCCTGGGTCCCTTCTGTAGGCCGCTGATTGACCTTAAGTAGTCATGTGACGGCCTCAGCGGAAGGGAGCTGGGACGTCACAGCCAGAAGACAGTCAAGTAGCAGGATCGGACTGCACTGGGAGGACACTGCAGCATCGGGGACAGGTGAGTAGGGTATTTTTTTTTGTTGTTTTTCACCTCCCCTGGCATAAATATTTATTTATTTTTTTAACAACATATTGACAAAATTATATTGTATTGGGGGTTGGTTAAAAAGGTTATATCTGCCATATAAATAAATAAGCCGTGTTAAATCAGCCTCATAGTATATACACTGTATGAATAGGATGCATGACATTAAATAGGATGCATGACATTTTTTTTTTAACATCATGCATCCTATTTGTACAGTGTAAATACTATTTATTTATTTATTTATTTATTTTTCTTACTTATATAGCGCCATCATATTCCGCAGCGCTTTACAGACAATGACAGTCACTGTCCCATATAGGGCTCACAATCTACATATGACTGTCAATGTCTGTAAAGCGCTGTGGAATATGATGGCGCTATACAAGTAAGCATATTAAATAAATAAATAAATGGAGCTGATTTAACACAGCTTGTGTACTAAAAAAAAAAGTGATGTACAAGCCATTAAAAAAGTAACAATTATTTTGCGCAAGTGAAAATTTTTGCAAAAAAAAGAGACTTTTTGAGTTTTTCACCACTTTTCTGGCCCTGTCATTTTATCATCATTTACTTCAATTTTCTAGTGTTAATGATGCCAGAGATCTACATCAGCAAGGAGCTGGTGTGGAGTTCTGTTTAGGTGCACAGACTCCAGAAGACATGACTAATTTATGTGTGCACCTCATTATAAATTAGGCGCAAAACTCCGGCAGGTGGAAAACATTGTTTTTGATGAATAAGCTGAGACTCCCGTCATGTGGATCACCGTGTCGCCTTGTAATTCCTTCACTCATGTTAGTGAATGGAGTCGCATTGCAACCTGAGGGTCCCAACGCGACTCCATGCACTAACGTGTGAAAGAGTCCCAAGGCGACACTGCGATCTTTGGTTCCATGATGGAAGTTGTAGTGTAGCCATAGTCTAATGCTAGGTTCACAGCTGCGGCCATGGGAGCCGAATGACAGAGGCGGACTGTTAACATGGCGGTTACACACAGACACCGGCAGACCCCATTATAATGAGGTCCGCCAGTGTCCGCCATATTCAAACTGAAAGTGACGGACAGAAAAGTCCTCAGCGGTTTCTGCAACTTAGGTATTGTCATGCTGGAGCCCTAGAGCAGGCACCAGCATAACAATACAGTGGGATATTCGTTTTTTTTTTTTTTGTGGGGGGGGGGGGGTTGGGGGAACTACAACTCTCAACAGATCCAGAGCATCTGGAGCTGCTGGGGGTTGTAGTTCTCAGAGGGGTCAGTGAAGCTGAAAGATTTGGGGGCAAAATAAGGGGAAAAGTTGTTTTGTGTGTGTGGTAAATAGTACTTACCTTCACACTGTTGTTCTGGGCTCCTCTGCTGAATCCCGCCGCCGCGCACAGCGTCATGACGTCATTGACGCGTGCAGCAAAGCGCTGCAATTTGATTGGCTCCAGCAGCTGTCAATCAGGATGCAGGCTTCAGGAGGCGGGCCCATGACAAGGTAGGGACAGTCTTCCGCCGCTGCGCTCCACCGGCAGCGGCCATCTTTATGGTAGTAAAGTCCGGCCCCTGACCATTACTAATCCACATTTTGTCAATGTAAATGCATTGGTCAGGGGCCCGATCTGGATGGTCAGGGGCCCGATCAGGCCCCTGACCATCCAGATCGGGCCCCTGACCAATGCATTTACATTGGTAAAATGTGGACTAATAGTCGGGGCTCAAGGCCCACCGGGGGATTCACCGGTTCCCCGGTGGGCCAGTCCGACCCTGCCGGCAATGAATCAACAGGACAACCAATACGTAGTAGACATAAAGTTATATAATGAATCCACCTTACTCTTCCCAGACTGAAGATGGCAGTGTAGGAATAAAATATTATATGTATCCACAATTCATTTTTTAATATCAGCAAATAAAATTAGCAAATACAATTAAAAAGATCCGACATACCCTTGTATACAGTATATGTAGTGAAAAGATACAGTATGTAGTATAACCAATGACACAGTAAGTATCTGACCATTGTATTTTTAATTTTATTAATCCCTTATTGTTTCAGGTTTATTTTTAAAATTGTATTTGCTGGTATTAAAATTTCATGGTGTATAGACATATAATATTTGATTGTTAAGCTGCCATCTTAACTCTGAGAAGAAAAGGGGGGATTTGTTATACAGCTTTAAAATAATAGTTTATTCTTTTCTAAGCTGATTATGTGATGCCAGTGATCTTGGCGTATCTCAAACTGTCAAAAAAACTATGTCAGACACATCTGTGCGATGTTTCCAGCCTTGCAGGGTCAGTAGACCAGGTTACCAGTGCCCTAGAAAGCCTGTCCTATATGAGCTCATCTGTGTCAGGCCTATTCATAAGTTCAAATAAAAAGTTTGAGAATTGTTTTCTAAAGGTTGGTGTGAATATCCTCTTCTAGCCCCTAAATTCTGATGATGTTTTCAGTATCTTCCAGATGAGGTTGTATTTCTATGACTTGGGAAGCATGTCCCTCACATGGTGGTCATTGAATATGTAGAAATGTCTCATAAGCGGAATGTAGGCTGACTAGTCTGTTGGCAATGTGTTTCAAAGTTATTATGGCCAGTTTGTGATATTACTTCAGGCAGTAAATTAAATACTCTAGATCAGTGGTTCCCAAACTGGGGGTGGTATGGAGATTACCAAGGGGTCACAAGCCATCAATGGTATTTCTGCTGCGAAGCCTTCAGTGGATAGTGGGAACAGGGGATGTGAGTAAAAATAACAAACAGATAAATTCATCAGAACTGGGTGTCCAGCAAAGTCCTCTTCCAGCCTCTGACTGATGTTACGCAGCCCAGGAGTCACTGCTGAGGCCTGAGATTGTGGCTTAGCAGTCACATAGGGCACGCTGACATCATAATGTTGGGTCAATGTGTCATGGAGTCACCCTATCCCACATGACCACTGAGGCCCAATAACATGCCTCAGCAGTGACCCCTGGGGCACATGACGTCACAAGAGGCCTGAACAGGATGAGGTGTGACGCAAGCAAGCATGCCCAGGAAAGGTGAAGAAAGTGAAGTATAAGTGTTTGTTATTTTTCCTCCTGTTGGACTCTAAGAAGACCCCAAAGTACAATAATTCACTGAAATGAAGCTGGGAAGGTGAACATCATGAATATTCATCTAAACAAATCTCATGGAGCTTTCCCATCTTTAGTAGTGAAGTGGTCTGAGGCTTCCAGCCACTGGGGCTACTGCGGAGCATTATGCTGTGTGGGGTCACTGTGAAGCATTATACTCTGGGGGGCCACTGTGGAACATTATACTGTGGGGGTCTACTGTGGGGTGGCTCAGGAGCAATTTATACTGTGTGGGGCTGCTCTGGAGCATTATACTGTGGGAGACTTGAGAGCATGTTATACTGTGTGGGGCTAATGTGGAGCATTGTATGGTGTGGAGACACTGTGGAGCATATTATACTATGTGGGGCCATTGTGGAGCATTATACAATGTGAAGACACTGAGGAGCATTATACTGTGTGAAGACACTGTGTAGGATTATACAGTGTGGAGACAATGTGGAGCATTTTACTGTGGGAGACACTGTGGAGCATTATACTGTTACTCCATGGAGAAACTGTAGAGCATTATATTGTGGGAGGCACTGTGGAGCATTATACATTGGGAGACACTGTGGAGTATTTTATAACATGTGTGAGACACTGTGGAGAATTATACTGTTTAAAGGCACTGTGATGCATTATACTTTGAAAGTCACTGTGAAAAATTATACTGTGTGGAGGCACTGTGGTGCCTTATACTGTTTGGAGACACTGTGGAACATTTTATACTTGGGGGGCACCCTGGAGCATTATACTGTGCGGAGAGCACTGGGGAACATTATATGCGCTGTGTGAGGGCCACAGGACAAGAAAGTGTAAGATGTTTTTGTCAATATGGGCCCCCAAAATTCCTGATGGCAAAACAGAACAAAAGGCAGAATGCAGTGCTAAGAAGCAAACTAAGAAGAAGATTACAGTGAAATAATAGGTAGAATCCATGTATGGACATAGTTTTCAAATGTGGCTAAGTATGATAGAGGGGGGTTCCCAGAAAAAATTTTGTCCAAAAGTGGGTCCCGCTTTGAGAAAGTTTGGGAACCACTGCTCTTGATTTAACACTGTATTTAATTGTTATAGAATTGCAGTTTAAGCAATTTTCCAAGTGATGTAATGGGCAACCTGGACATTCAGGAAGGTGGCCCATGAGATTACTGACATCCATTAGTAATCTTCCTGAGGTAATTAATTTGGCAGGAAAAGTTTTGTGCACAACTGGTGGAGTTGTTTGGTCCTAGCGAAGGGTAGGTTTTTCCTTTGACATAGTGACAGGTCAGGATTGGTTGCTGGGTTCACAGGAAAATTTCCCTGTCCCTCTGCACTATACTGTGATTGGCCAAAAGTTGATCGCACAGCAGGGTATAAATATACAAACAGCACTGGTGTCTTGGTAAGACTCAGGCACTGCCCTCAAGAAGACAAACGCCCACCCTCCCATATTGTTATTTGTTTGTGATTTTCAACAGAGCCTGCCACAAAGCAAGTTGGACTTTGCAGATCAAGGACTAAAACTGGCATCATAAAATAGGTGCACTTGTGAACTAAGGACCATATAAGCTATCCTACAGCAAACAGAGCTTGATTGGTAGACATGGCAACCTTAAAGTGACAGACCCCAGAGTATAATAAGTGAAGGTCCAGGGGAGGTGCAGTAAAATAATAAAGAGTTATACTCACCTTACCTTACCTCTCCAGGGCATCTTCCTGGCATCCAGTGGTGTCTTTTTCCAGCCTCTTAGCTGACATTATGTGCCTTGGGGATCTTGACGGTTTACATACAAAATTGACCATCACAATAACCAAGTAACATAGTAACGGCTATTAAATCTTAGGTAAAATAGCTTGTCATATTCATATCTTAATTGGAAACATGTCATTTGTTTAGACTGATTTCTGCCTTCCAGTTATTTGACTGAAGAATGCTCTGCCTTTACACAGAGAATTAATGAAACCTGCTTTTAATTACCAATATGCTTGTGTCCTCAAGTCCCAGACCACATCAAAGCTTCCTAGTGTTCAATATTACAAGAGCTCTGTTTATATTGGGAAATATGACACTAGATTGTAACACAAAGAAGGAAAGGAGCAGCAGCACTATGTATATACAGTATTTTCATACAGATACAAAGTCTCCCCTAGATCTTTAGCTTTAGAGTGCATTCATGATATACAAAATATGTAAATCTTGAATAATGATCATTAGAGATCAAACAAGTCAATTCCTTCAATTTAACTTTTATAGAGGTATAAAACTTTAGTGTAGATTCGTATTGAGGCTTTCCTTTTATGAAGGCGTAGTGCAGTGGGCTTGCCCCCTAGTCCATTACATAGCAGCAGTCCTATAGGTCTTGACGATCAGGCAAGTGCTAGGGCTTAGGAATGAGAGGCCATTGGAGGACTCCACATGATCAGACAATAGAAAAATAAGGACATGCTGCAGGGCTGAGGAGCCAGGCCAGAGGTAGACCTAGCTCAACTTTCCAGAGATGGGGAAATAGACCCAGACACAGTGGCAAGGAAAGGGCTAGTGGAGATAGATTTAATGGGAGGTCAAAGTCAGGATGGAGGAAGATGGCACTTGATCACTGGAGAAGTGCACAGTTGACAGAAAGTAAAGATGTGCTTCAGGACTAGGGAACCAGACCAGAGGTAGACCTAGTTTGAGTTCCCAAAAATGGGACAAGAGGACTGGGCCCTTGCCTGGGGAAGTAGGCCCTGAAACAACGGAATGGGAAGTGGTGGCAGAGTAAAGTCCAACAGGAGGTTGAGGACAACCATAGATCAATCCTTAGGATAGGTCATCAATTGATGATCAGAGGCTGTCAGACACCTGGGACCCCAGAGATCATCTGTTTGAAGTGGTAGCTCCACTCCTTGAGATTTAAAGGTCACATGTCCTGTTTGCAGCTCAGTCCTATTAAAGTGAATGGGGCTGAATTGTGATGCCAAGCAAAATCACTTCATTGAAGAGACCACAGTTCTCACCTTAATGCTATAGTTTCTGTAAAACAGCTGATTGGCAGGGGTCTTGGGTGTCGGATCACCACCAATCTTCAATTGACAACCCATCCTATGGCTTCAGTGCTATGCAACATGAAGTGCTGCCCTCTCAGAGTGAGATACAACAGTGGGGACCTTCCTCCCACTATCCATCCCACTGACCCTGTGATAGAGACTGAAGCCATTCTGTGAACTAAAGGAAGCTATTGTCTTGGAGAGAGAAGAGCAGTCTGAGACCATGTTGCTGGAAAGTAGGTTCCTATGGAAGAGGATAGGAGATTGACCTTAATAGAAGAGATGTTTCAAGGATTCTGAGTGTCTTGTTACTTCAACAAAGGAAAATGGTCCAACAGACACAGGCTGGAAGCTAGCCTGGAACTGAAAGCCAATTCTCACCTTGCCAACAGAAAGTGTTGAACATGACATCATAAGGGGCATCTAGCTAGGGACTTTCCTCTCAAAGGTTTTGCACCCTGCTGGAGAGACTTAAACTAAGATAGCCTGCTATTTAGAGGCAAATTACAGGGGTTCAATGGACTGGCCTAATATTGAATGTGAGGGTGTAGTGGGGGGAATACATGAAATTGCCATGCTTCATTGACACCAGATCACCCTGCGTTGCCCTGCTTTGGAAGCACACTTCTCCTTGTCCATGTACCTGGAAATTGGTTGTGCATGATGCCTATTCACTGAAGTTGTTGTTTTCATTGTTATACTCTACACCATGTGAGGTAGAGGGAGACTACTATGCCTGCATCACAGCTCCCTCACTATAATCTTGCACATGCTTGAAGTGCGCCATGGCCATGTCATTCCCTATATAGTACTGTGCATGAAGCTGTCATGGTGCTACTGGGGCATTTACAGTACTAGGGGATGATGATTCAGAGAAAATACTCAATAATGTGCAGTGCTGGTTGTCGGGTAGTTAGCACATATAAAATTTCAGTGAAGGAGTCAATATGTAGGCTATTAACAAGAAGCTGTTGGGTGGACCCCTATAAAAAGTTCCTCTGCTGGCACTTAGACCCTTCAGTCCCACACAGGCAACCAGTCATGGTAACACAACCCTTGGCAAACTGAGCTGTACACTCTGCTCATACTGATCCACAGCTTCTTCAAATTGTAGGTCTATATATCATAAATAGGAATACATATGTCTTTTTCATTTACCTAAGTGATTTTCTATCCATAGCTGTTCAGGAGTAGTGGGATTTCATGACCCAGCATGGAGACTGCAGATCGATAGCACGTTCTAGGGCTTTTACTTTTATAATACCTGGTCTAGACCACTAACGTTACATACATAATGTATATGGATAATATCAAAGCAGATATTGTAGTACTGCATAGGGCATGAATTGCAGCATAATAGAAAATGGTGATATCTCCTTTTGGTAAGGTATTTATTTTCCTTCGTAGAAACCTGGTGTATAATAGACAAGATGGTGCTGTATAAAACATTGGAAATAATAGTAAGTGAGTTGCTATTTAACATCTGTCTCAACTTACATAAACATATAGGGGGAGATCAGAGGTGTAGCTAGGGGTTCAAAAACATTTGACTGTGCCCCGTACCCAGGTATACCAATATTATCACTATATAGTGGTAGATACCAATTTTACACTGAGCTCTGAAGACCATGTAAGTGAATACAGCACATGAGACTTTTGGTGACGACTTATATGTGATGTTTCTGACTATAACTGTTAACACTTCCTGTTTTTTCCTTATGGACTGGATTGCCATGCCATTTCTCTCACTCGTGACTTGTTCATGTAGAGTTTGCAACACACACTTCTTTGCCTCCTCACTATTCGAGGCATTTGACCCACATTGTTCTCACCTACACAAAGTCCCCATCCTGCTGCTACCCCCAATTATAAAATATATAATATACAAATCTCCTGAAAATTAATAATACCCCTTTTGTGCATCTTTAAAATAATGATGCCCGTGTACCCCCTTAATTAATACAACCTCCTGTGTGCCCCTCAATTAATAATATTCCCTCATTAAAGAGGTTGACCAGTTGGTTTTCATTGCTGACCTGCCAACAGGACCCACCATAGAAGTGAATGGGACTATGCTATAATTACATTGCATGGCCGCTAATAACTACTCCCGGACTACCCGATGACTATGTACATCCAAGTGATCCACACTTAACCCTGCAGGGACGTATATATACGTCCTTGCAGGGTCAAGCAGCTGCACAAGCGGGGTGCCAGCTATTACCACAACTGGACCTCACATAGGGAAAGCAGGAATGGATCATTGCAGGAATGTTTTTGCTGTACAGTAGTTAGTGGGCCCAGGACTGCCACCCCTCTTGCCCTGCTAACTAGGTGGGAGATTTATTAAAACTACAGTTTCCTTCTCCAGGTCTTAGAGTTATTAAGTGGCTCTGGCCTCTTACTCCTTCAGGCACATCTTGGGAGGTCCCGTGCACCACAACTGAAATATACACCATGAAGGAACTGGCATAGATTACAACAATAACGCACACCAAATTTGTGGCACAAGTTATAATAAAACTTCCTGGCTTCCTGGCTCACTTTGATTCCTGCCAGCTCTGCCAACTTTTCTTAAAAAGTGGCGAGCAGGTAGGAAAATGTACAAAGTGGTGCATTTTCTGATGCAAATAGTCATATTCCAAAAAATGTGCCCCTTTTGCCCCAGAAAACTGGCGGGAAAAATTTTGTAAATTTGCCACATTACCTATTGGGTGCTCTGCATAAGATTTTGTATCTCTTTAACCCATAACAGTTGCAAAGTACTCTTTAGCATATTTAAGGTCAACAAATATGAATTCAGATTAATATGGTAACTTTTCCTATTTTCGATGTTTTCATTTCCTTTTTTACTAGCTTGAACCACTAGACCATTCACTGTTGCCATATGAAATGTTTTATAGACTATTTAATGTACCATCTATAATATATGGGGCTATTACATTTATCCAACATGACTGCATCACATCCTGGCTTCAGAATGTGAATTGTAAAAGCAGTGCTTAAAGTGAAAGAGGTTCACTAGCTCAAGAAAATGGTAGAAGAGCAATTTATAGGGCAGTATATTAAGACAATGGCCTAAAAATGTATTCAGACAGAAACTATGCTTATTTTTGTCAGTTGAGCTGAGAAAACCACACCTATCAGAGCATATAGTAAGTTCAGTTATCTACATGTAAAAAAGTAAATAGAATACAGCTGGACAGATACAGGTAGACCCTTCATCAAGGAAAGCAGACACCCCCAAAAGAATCACATTGCCAAAAGAAAGCAGACATCCCCCCAAAAAATCGGACATTGACTTTAAGGTAGCTAACTGTACAAGATAACACTAGTGAGATAGTTCTCCACAACAAAGGGTTGACTATTGGAAGTGCCAGGCTCTCACATACGATAGAGTATTCTGCTGGCATCAATCCACTCCTGAGCCACAGAGTTGTGGCTGCTTCTGGTCATCAGGTTGAGCCAACCAATACACTTGGCTGCAGTGGAACGCTGCTGCAACGGCAAGGGACGTGACAGTAACATGCCTATGACAGGAGTGACGCAGATTTGTGTGTGAGAGCCGATCCAACATTGGCATTTGCCAACTGTAATTGTTTTAGGTTTAGGGGGTCTAGTGAGTGGATTGTTGTTCATGGAAAAAAATAAGACATCCGCTGAAAATAAACCCTAACCCATTTTTTTGGAGCAAAATATAATATAAGACTCTGTCTTATTTTTGGAGAAACACGGTATCTGGAGTAGTTTCTAAACAAAATTGGAGCTCCCGGAGGTTCTACTATAGTGGAAAATATAAATTTTTTGCAATCTATAAGTGCACAAACAACCACCATTTTTACACCTATTTGAATTACAAGTAAATGTTAAGAAGATACCAGTGTTATAAGTGGCATATGGTGGGTGAGGGTACTGTAAAAGATTTTGCATTGGAGCTACACCTCTGGCATTAAAGATATCAGGGTCTCAGAAGCCCAGCAGAAAACAATATTACATAGGCTAGAAAAAGAAATCATATATAAATCATACAGCTGGATATACATATAGGTGCAATGGTCACAATGAAGTGTTTGCACTAATAAAGATATTACATTTTATTCCTTTGAGGAACATGTATATTAAGACGCTAATTAGAAAGTCTGCACAATCTGTGCATCAGTTCTCTGGTAAACAACAGACGTCCCAATAACCTTCACAGCTACAATCATATGGCGCGTAGATCGCATGATCTCCTAGATTTACAGTTGTTTACGAAATCTAGCGACATTTTGTTCATTATAACCCAATTTAACCTTTACTAAATCAAAGAGACCATGATACCATTTATAGAATATGATAAAGAACAAAATTTTATGCCCTTCTTTCATGTGGAGAGATCTACTTCCAGCTATGCTGAAATATGGTGTCACTGTATAGTTAGGAAGAGTATTGAAAATATCTAGTTATAAAATTGTTTAATATAGCAAATAAAAGAGTCTTCTAGAACAGCATTGCCATCTGGAATGTGGCATCATGTGATTAGAGCACAAACACGTTCTACTGTAGATAAACACATGTACTTGTACTATGCTTTTCCTACATGCGCTAACCTTTTGTGCTTTTACATTCTCCAATACATAAAGTGCAGACATTTTCAGTGTCATATGTAGAACTAAAGTTTCTGTTTTATTTCTATTCTATGCCTGCGGTAATAAAAACCTGTGTAGAATTAACATCCTTAGTCAGGGCCGGCGTTAGGGGGGGGGGGGAAACTGGGCAATTGCCCAGGGCCCCGTCCCCAAAGGGGCCCCCGGGATCCGGAGCCTGATGACTCCGGATCCCAGAGTTAGGCCCGGCCATATCAATAACAGAAAGGGACCGCAGGGCCCGTTTCCGAGGTGAGTAAAAATAACAAACATTTTTACTCACCTGTCCTTGCGTCCGACGTCATCTTCTGCGTTGTGGACATCACCTCTGAGGCCAGGCCTCAGCCTTAGCGATCACGTGAGGCATTCTGACAGCGTGCCTCACGTAATAGCTGAGGCCCAATCACAGGCTTCAGCGGTGACGTCCACAACGCGTGACGTCAGCCGCAGCGAAGAAGAAGCCAGCGCCGGCGGGGATAACAGAGCAGCGCGAGGAGGCCCAGGAGAGGTAAGACAAGGTGAGCATAACTGTTTGTTATTTTCCTTTACCTCCCCCGGGCCTTCGATTATTTTACTCTGGGGTCTGAAGAGAACCCAGAATATAATATAATAATAGCACTGTAGGGCCCCTGTGGAGCATTATACTGGAGGGCCCCTCTGGATAGCATATTATACTGTGTGGGGCCACTGTGGAGCATTATACTGGGGAAGGGGCCCTCTGGATAGCATGTTATATTCTGTGGGGCCTCTGTGAAAAATTATAATGTGGGGGGGGCGCTCTGGAGATAATGTTATATTATGTGGGGCCACTTTGGAGCATTATGCTCTCTAGAGGGGCCCCCCAGTATAATTCTCCAAAGTGGACCCACAGAATATAACATGCTCTCCAGAGCCCCCCCCACTTTGTAATACTCCATAGAGGCCCCACAGAATATAATATGTTCTCCAGAGGGCCCCCTCCCCAGTATTATGTTCCACAATGGCCCCACACAGTATAATATGCTCTCCAGAGCCCCCCCCAGTATAATGCTCCACGGTTTCCCCACACAGTATAATATGCTCTCCGAGAGGGCCCCCCATATATTATACTGTGCGGGGCCACTGTGGAGCATTATACTGGGGAGGGGGGCTCTGGAGAGCATGTTATACTGTTTTGAGCCACTGTGGAGCATTATACGGGGGGAGGGGGCTCTGGAGAGCATATTATACTGTTTTGGGCCGCTGTGGAGTATTATACTGGGGAAACCTCTCTGGGCAGTATATTATACTGTGTGGAGGCCATTTCTGGAGTATGTTATACTGAGTGGGGTCACTGTGGAGCATTATTCTGGGGGGGCCATCAGCAGGGCATATTATATTGCGTGGCGCCACTGTGGGGCATTATTGGGGGGGACTAATGAGCATTATACTAGGGGGCCCTCTGGGGAGCATATTATACTGCCTGGGGCCTACTGTGAAACATTATACTGGGGGGACGCTCTGGGGAGCATAATATATTGCGTGGGGCCACTGTGGAGCAAAATACTGGAGGGGGCACTGTGGAGCATTATACTAGCGGGGGCCCTCTGGGGAGCATATTATACTATGGGCCACTGTGGAGCTTTATACTGGGGGAAGGGACAGTGTGGGGAGCCTGTTATAATGTGTGGGGCCACTGTGAAGTGTATTATTTTGTGTGGGGCTTTTCGGGAGCATATGATACTCTGTGGGGCCATTGTAGATCATTATACTGGGGGGGACTGTGGGGAACATATTATACTGTGGGGGACCACTGTAGAGCATTATACTGGGGGAACCCCTCTGGGGAGTATATTATACTGTGTGGAGGTCATTATGGAGCATGTTATACTGTGTTAGGCCACTGGAGCATTATACTGGGGGGCATTGTGGGGTGCATATTATACTGTATGGAGCATATTATATTGTGTGGGGCTGCTGGGGAGCATATTGCACTGTCTGGGGCCACTAAGGGGTAGTATACTGTGTGGGTCACTGTGGAGTATTATACTGTGTGGAGCCTTACATACTATGTGGGGCCACTATGGGGGGTTCAGGGGAGCATTTTATACTGTGGAGCATTATATACTATGTGGAGCATTATACTGTGGTGGGGGGGCTCACAATTCCTGCTGGAAGCCCTGTGTGCTGTATCTGCATCACAGCTCCCTCACTATAATCTTGCACATACATGTAGTGCTCCATAGCCATGTCATTCCCCATACAGTACTATGCATGAACCGGAGTTATTGGGGCCTGCACAGTACTATAGGGGCTGACTATACTGGGAACATACTCAGTAACACCAGATAGTCAGCACATATGTAAGACTTCAGTGAAGGAGCTGTGGTGTAGGCTATTAGCAGGAAGCTGTTGGGTGGGGCCCCAGAACAAGTTCCTCTGGTGGGCCAAAGGCCCTTCAGTCCGACACTGTATAACGGAGAACTATTATATATAAGGGTGGATTACTATATATAATTGGGAAACTTAAGTATGAGGGGGCTATTATAAGGGGGAACTATTATTTATAAGACGGGCTATTATTTATAAGGGGGGAACTATTATATATAAGGCATCCATTATAAGGGGGGAGCTATTATTTATAAGAGGGGAACTTTTTATTTTTGTTAAGTGGTCTTATTTATAAAGGAGGCTATTAGTGATAATGGGGACTATTATTTATTAGGGTAACTATTATTTATGAGGGGCTATTATTTATAAGGGAGCAGTATTATTTGTACGGGGTGACTGTTACTGATAAGGGGGATATTACTGATACAGGGCACTATTTATCATTTATAAGGGCGCTATTACTGATAAAGGTGTAATATTATTTATAAGCAGAGACTATTATTTATAAGGAGGCGCTATAATAACTGATGACTGCGTGCAAAAATCTATTAGGTGGTACAAAGGTGCTCATTTGAATTGTGTGTGGTAAAATGGGGCTTGTTATTACTTTTTTGTTGGCAGAAAGGAGGCGATATTATAGGGGTTGCTACTGCAAGACGATGGTGTTGTTTGCATATCAGCATTTGGGGCCCCGCTTTTAATTTTGCCCAGGGCCCCACTTTGTCTAAAACCGGCCTTGTCCTTAGTATGCTACTGTAGTAGATCTATTTTACAAATTATGCAATTTGACAGTGGCTTTCCTTTAATCTTGCTCTGCCATCTATTTTTTTTTTTTTTTTTTTTTCAGAAGATTCGTCGTTAGTCAAGTATGAGAAGTTTCTATAAATATACACTCATTGACAAGAAAAAAACCTCAGCATGCAGTTATATCTAAGGCAGGTATGTAAATGATTACAGGTCTGGTCTAATTACACACTGGGTCTTGCCACAGAGGGCGGCAACAAAGTACTTGCTATAAAAGGCTTTCAGAGGCTACTTTTGAGTAGTGTACCTCTTAGTGAGAGATCATTGACTGATAGATGTGCCTCTAAAATGTACTCAAAGATATATTGCTCAGTGGTCCAGGGGTGTGCTGCACCATCTGGAGGCGCCAATGTGGATATTTGTATCTGCACAATTTTTCTTTTATTACTAATTTTGCTCAGATGACAGACTTTAAGGAAGTGTTAGGAGCAGTGATTTACGTAAGGGCATGCAAACATGCCGAACAGGTTCCATATGGCCTAGACAGACCACCAGCAGAGAATACCTTTTGATCCACCGACAAGCATGAGCAGCTCCCACAGTTTCCTTGTCCACCATCCAGACATAGGTGGCACCTTCATTACACACCCCTGTCTGTGCCCAAACCCTTTCTAAGCAGTTAGCAGAAGTTTCCCATTACATGTCCTGCCATTGACAGCCAGCACTGTTACCTTCTTTTGCATTGGTGTTGTGAACAAGAAACCTGGACTGCTATGGACTGTAACCTTATTGTCTTTAGTGACAAATCCAAACACGGTTGTGTTCAAGTATGGAGGACTTGTGGTGAACAGTTCGATCCTGCCATTGCTTTGGAGTGACACACTGCCCCAACTGCTGGTGTGATGATCTGGGGACCATCGCATATGATAGCTCCAGCTGGCATTTTCAGCAGGATAATGCTTGCTCACACACATCAAGGGTTTCCTATAAATGTCTCTGCTAATTTTTAACACTTGCTTGGCTTGTCCAATTAGCAGATTTATTGCCAACCAAGCATTTATGTGCCAGCTGGGACGCCAGCTTTGGCAACCTACAAGTGAATAAGATCTATAGGTCCATATGCAACATCTATTTTATACCTATATTAATATCTATATCTTTAACCCCTTCCTGCCAGTGACATTTTTCGATTTTCGTTTTTGACTCCCCCCCCCCCACCAAACCCAATAACTTTTTTATTTTTCCATTCTCAGAGCCATATGAATTCTTAATGTTTGCGGGACAAATTTTTCTTCATGATGCTACCATTAGTTATTCTGTACAATATACTGGAAAGCTGGAAAAAAAATTCAGAATGGGGTGGATTTGAAGAAAAAGTGCATTTGTGTGAATTTCTTACAGGCTTCGTTTTTACGGCGTTCGCTATACAGCCAAAATGACATGTCATCTGTATTCTATGTTTCAGCGTCTTATTTTGCGGGGCCAGGTGTACTTTTTAGTTATACCATTTTGGGGAATGTCTATTGCTTTGATCACTTTTTATTCAAATTTTTATCAGAGGCAAAACAGTGAAAAAATGGCGGTTTGGTACTTTTGATTTTTTTTTCCCGCTACGACGTTTACCGTACAGGAAAAATATTTTTATAGATTTGTAGAACTTTTAATATTTTTTAATATTTTTTTGTACTGTTTTTTTATTTTTTGTTTTGCATTTGTTAGACCCCCATGGGGTCTTGAACCCCAGGGGGTCTGATCACTAATGCAATGCATTACAATGCTAATACATTGCAAAAAAACGGCGCTTCTATTGTAGGCTACATAGAGTAGCCTGCAATAGAAGTTAATGAAAGACAGGCCTGGGAGCCTTCACAAGGCTCCCAGCTGTCATAGCAACGGGACACGGGACCCACAGCTTGCTCTGGGTGCTGGCAATCCACGATACAATGGCGCCTCAGTCAGCTTTGACCGAGGCGCCAGAGGGGTTAATGCCCGCTATCATTGCGGGCACTGATCGCGGGCATTAGCGCCGGGTGTCTACTGTATAATACAGCAGAAACCCGGCGGCTATGGCGGCTGCTCGGGTCCCAAGCGGCCGCCATATTTAAGCACCCGGCATCCACCGTACTATTATGGCGGATGTCGGGAAAGGGTTATAGGAGTTTTCTGGGCAAAAAAATCTTTTTTTAAAAAAGGTCTGTTAGTGCTATTAATGGGTTAATAAGTGCACCCAAATACCTTTAGCAGTGTTTTGAGTGATTTCTGGGTTTCTATGGGAGCGCCTGGCATCTTCTGCATTTGTTTACATGGTGTAGCTTCCTGCTGCCTTTGCTAATGCAATGCATTATGGTAGTTGTAGACTCTCACACTATCTCACTCCTTCCCCCCTCCCTCTCTAACAGCCCTTCTCTGTCTCCCTAGCTATCCCGCCCACTACTAGCCCTTCCCAACTAACTCCACCCCGCTACCCCATTATACTTACCTGTGTTCTTCCTGTCCAGACTTCCTTCTGCGGGGAATGGCTCTTCCTCTCCTTTGAGTCTGCTAGCGCCTGTACAGCAGTCTCGGCATTGTGCTGTAGCCTTCACTCCATCTCTACTGCGGAAGTGTGAGCGGCTCCTTCAGGCTCCCATGCTTGCGCGATAGGGATGGGGTGTTGGCTACAGCGAAAAAGCCGGGACTCCGGCTCTTTTGCGCATTCGTGGGCAGAAGTCACAGAAGGAGGAGGAGCCGTTCTCCGCAGAGGGAAGTCTGGAAGGAAGACATGTAAGTATGGGGGGGGGGGGGAGTATTGGTGACGTTACGTTTCCGGAAAACCGGATAATCAGAAAATGTCCCTGGGGCAGTCACATGACTGCCCCGGAGATATGGGTAACTATACATTTTTGCTGAATTATGTCATTTAGAAAGTAGGCGGAGGGAGGGTATGTAGAGTAGTGTAGGAATTTCTATTTATCCTGGACAACCCCTTTAATCTTTTATCTTTAATATCTATTTTATCTTTCTTCATACCTCCATGCCCAACCATATCTCATCTTGTGAATACAAAGCAAGGGAATGTAGGAGATATATTGGATATAAGATGTGGATATAGGGATAAATGTAGATATAGGAAAAAGGTGTCCCAACAGGGTACTAGAGCCTCCTTTCAGTTGTACAGTTTTCCCAAATAATAAACTTATCTTTTTGTTCCAATATTGTAATCACTAACATGTATCATCATTACATTCACACATATAAAGTTTTATTCGATTCTAAATATTCATTCTTGGTGCTTTATTTTTTTGTCAATTAGTGTAGCTTTCAGATGCATGTATTGGATCTATGTGTGTTGTTTCCATCTCTACACATTTTCAGATTTTTTATCCTGTTATCCTGTTTCCATTTGGCAGAGATGCTACTTCAAGTGTAGCAGATGCCATGAAAACACACAAGTAAAGAACCTTGGTTGTTTGCACTATGAACATTGTGCATCTCAAATATTTCACATGAGGATGAAAAGACTTGTATTATCTGTATGTATTGTGACCAATATGCAGACTAATATCTAAAAGGGAGCTTGAGATGAGGATAAAATTGAAAAAAAAGTACGTATTTTGTAATTTTTTTTTCCTCCTCGGTGCAATACTTACCTATCTCATCATGTCTAATGTAGTTACGTAAATGCATGCATACAGTAAGTGTTGGATAACACAGATTCTAATGGCCATCATTGTGTTGCTCAGGTGAAGATGTGTAAGTTTTTTAGATGTAAAAGTAACCCCGTTCAAATAATTGAGACTATTAAATGAAGAACTATTCATAAAAGAAGATTCTTTTCTGTGTGCTCCATAAAAAAATTATGGAGCACACAAAGGAAAAAACAAATCTCTAGCACCACCTCCTGGAGAAACAATTAAATGCATGCACAAAACTACAAAAAAAGACTGATTTCTTGTAACCAAATTAAATTAGCGATTCCCATCAGTGTTGGACTGGGATGTGTAGGGCCCACCAGTGAAATTGGTTGTAGAGGCTCATCCTACTGCTAGTGGCGTACAAGCCATAAAAAATTCCACACCACTTTCCTGGCCCATCAGATTTATTATCATTTACTCCAGTTTTCTGTCATAAATGGAGCCATATTTCTACGTCAGCAATGGAGCTGGTGTAGAGTTATCTTTAGGTGTACAACCCTGGAAGATTCGCTTCATTTATGGTGTGCACTTCATTATAAATTAGGTGTGAACTATGACAGGTGGAAAACATTGTTCTTGATAAATCAGCCCTTGTATTTTCTATATTACACAGCGGTGTCGCAGTCTGCATCGACTGCAGACCCTTTAACCAGCCCCCACACCCCATTTCCTGGCCTCCCCAGATGATATAATGGACCCCCCCTTACTGACCCCCCACAGTATATTGCTCTCTATATTGGCCCCCACACAATATACTGCCCCATGCAGTAAGCGCCCACCATTACACTAACTGCCCACTTTATAGGTGCCCATACAGTCAGTGTCCCCCCTCCCCATTCAATGACTTTAGGCAGCTACCTGCTACATTACTCCAGCAGGTAACAGGCGCTATTAACTTTCCAATCATTGCTTCTGCCCTCTTCCACTCCCCCTTCACCTTTACACCTTTAGTTTCAAAGAAGCCCTGAGCGCCGCAAATCACGTTGCGATACTGAACAGCACCAACTTGTCCTGATGCTGCTCAGCATTGTGACCTAATATTCTGCACACAGGGCCCCCTACAGGCTGGAGGCAGAAATGGAACTAGAGGTAACGGCCTATTAAAGAGGAAGAGGAGAGACATGGCCATAGGCGTCATTGTCTCTGCAGCATCCCAGAGTGATACTGCTCATAATGTTTTTTTATGTGCCTCTGGTTGTATATATTGTCTTTGTGTTGTGTATTTTGTGTTTTGAAGATTCCCTTTTGTGTCCCCCTTATAACCAGTCGCCAGAATCATCTACTAGCTGAGGCTAGGTTAATTACTGATTTGATCGAGTGGAGTACAAGACACTATCTACCATTACGGTCTGGCCATTCTTCATCCCCAAGCCTAGGTGAACCCAATAGTTGGGAGACTACTAGCCCCATTGGGAAGCTGCATGTGTTCATGGTTACACAGTTACTGCAATAAAGTTCACTCTGTTTCAGCTGCATCACTGCCTCCTGAGTCGTTCCTGCATTCACCATCAGGGCCCTTCTGAACACCATCACACGGCTCAGGGTGAAAGAGGACCCCTCTCCAACTGGAAGCGTTCTGGGGGAACAGCTACTACCACCATCAGGTACCATGCAGGCCCCCCTCATCAGTGTCTGGCCTGGAAGGTGGGCTGGAGGAGTTTGCTGGAGGGCACTCAGCCTACCCTGTGACATCACCACTGTCACTACTGCTCCTATCCTCTGGTTATCTCCATATGGGCTGTGGCATCTACACTGTATTATACAGCGGAGACCCAGAGGCAATACCCACAATCAGTGCCTGTACTGATCGCCAGCATTTGACGCCCCTAATGCCTCTATCAAAGGCATGGTGCCGCCATTTTGGGGTGGATTTCCTGCCCCGGAGTAATATCTAGGCCCAGCGATCCATTACATTGCAATACATTAGCATTGCAGTGCATTGTATTAGTGATCAGATTCCCTGGGGGTCTAAAGTTAAAATAAATTAAAAAAAAATTAAAAAATAAATAAAAAAGAATCAAAAATTCAAATCACCCACTTTCCCTAGAACACAACGCCATAGAGGGAAAAAAATCAAAACAGCCAAACCACAATTTTTTGCTGTTTCACCTCCCATAAAAATTTGGATAAAAAGTGATCAAATCAATACACATTTCCAAAATTATATAAAAAAAAAAGAAAAATCTGGCCCCGCAAAAAAAGATGCTTATGCTTCCCTGTAAACAGAAATATAAAAAGGTTATGGGTGTCTATAGTGACTTCAAAAATTTTTTTTTTTTTTTTTTGCCAAAATTTGAAGGTTAAGGGGTTAAAACATATATAGATATATATATATCTATATATGTATATCTATATATATATATAGATATATATATATATATATTTAAATTTGGTATCATTGTAATCTTACCACCCCACAGAACACAGAATACAGGTGGCATGTCATTTTCGCTGCTTGTTTCTCCTGCAACTTTTAATGAAGCAGTGTTCACGCATGCACCCTGCTGCTCCATTCAGTGTCTATGGAGCAGAAGGGGGCAGCCTTGTACAGCAACTGACTACAAACAGTGTTTGTATGTTTAGACTCTCCAGGACTCCAGGTTGGTGCCAGTGAAGTATCATGGTCAAAAGTATTGTCATATGAATTTTATGTGCCTCAGGTAGATAATGCAAATTTAGTTTTACTGATGGAAAATAAGTATCCAGAAAAGTAGATAGAACATGCCGGGCTCTATTTACTTTACCGATCCCTGCTCCTGGTCATGGCCTCCTTTGCTTTCCTTTCTGTCCTCCAGGGGTCCCTATGCGTCTCATATGTCGCTGATGCTGATAAGCGTCAAGACTTTGCTGATAGAGATGTGATATGTGGGCAGGATCGGGGATCGGTAAGTAGAGCCTCGGACCTGCAGCAAGATTAGTGATATTCGTCTCCAGAGGATCGCCTGGCGGTTTTGTTCAGACCAAATATGTCCAAACCAAAACTGCTATTATACTGTGGGGTCTCTTCAGACCCCAGAGGATAATGATCAGAGGCCCAGGGGAAGTGAGCAAACATAAAAACCAGTGTTACTTACCTCTCCTGGGCTCCGGCGTAACGCTCTGCGGTCTTCGGGCTTCTTTAATGACGTCACAGACGTTACGTGGGTCAGGTCGGTGTCACAATGCAGTCACATGCGGCAAGAACTCATACACCGCTGGAGCGGACAGCGGTGCGGAACACCAGAGCGGCAGGGACAGGTGAGTATGTTTTTTTTATAACCTAACCTAACCCAGCCTCATGCCAGACATCTGTAATTCCTGGACAACCCCTTTAAGCTAACTAAAGTGTTTTACCATATACAGTACAGACCAAAAGTTTGGACACACCTTCTCATTCCAAGAGTTTTCTGAATTTTCATGACTATAAAAATTGTAGATTCACACTGAAGGCATCAAAACTATGAATTAACACGTGTGGAATTATATACTTAACAAAAAAGTGTGAAACAACTGAAAATATGTCTTATATTCTAGGTTCTTCAAAGTAGCCACCTTTTGCTTTGATTACTGCTTTGCAGACTCTTGGCATTCTCTTGATGAGCTTCAAGAGGTAGTCACCTGAAATGGTTTTCACTTCACAGGTGTGCCCTGTCAGGTTTAATAAGTGGGATTTCTTGCCTTATAAATGGGGTTGGGACCATCAGTTGTATTGTTCAGAAGTCAGGTGGATACACAGCTGATAGTCCTACTGAATGGAGTGTTAGAATTTGTATTATGGCAAGAAAAAAGTAGCTAAGTAAAGAAAACGAGTGCCCATCATTACTTTAAGAAATGAAGGTCAGTCAGTCCGAAAAATTGGGAAAGCTTTGAAAGTGTCCCCAAGTGAAGTGGCCAAAACCATCAAGCGCTACAAAGAAACTGGCTCACATGAGGACCGCCACAGGAAAGGAAGACCAAGAGTCACCTCTGCTGTGGAGGATAAGTTCATCTGAGTCACCAGCCTCAGAAATCGCAGGTTAACAGCAGCTCAGATTAGAGACCAGGTCAATGCCACACAGAGTTCTAGCAGCAGACACATCTCTACAACAACTGTTAAGAGGAGACTGTGCAGCAGGCCTTCATGGTAAAATAGCTGCTAGGAAACCACTGCTAAGGACAGGCAACAAGCAGAAGAGACTTGTTTGGGCTAAAGAACACAAGGAATGGACATTAGACCTGTGGAAATCTGTGCTTTGGTCTGATGAGTCCAAATTTGAGATCTTTGGTTCCAACCACCGTGTCTTTGTGCGACGCAGAAAAGGTGAACGAATGAACTCTACATGCCTGGTTCCCACCGTGAAGCATGGAGGAGGAGGTGTGATGGTGTGGGGGTGCTTTGCTGGTGATAGTGTTGGGGATTTATTCAAAATTGAAGGAATACTGAACCAGCATGGTTACCACAGCATCTTGCAGTGGCATGCTATTCCATCCGGTTTGCGTTTAGTTGGACCATCATTTATTTTTCAACTGGACAAAGACCCCAAACACACCTCCAGACTGTGTAAGGGCTATTTGACCAAGAAGGAGAGTGATGGGGTGCTACGCCAGATGACCTGGCCTCCACAGTCACCAGACCTGAACCCAATCGAGATGGTTTGGGGTGACCTGGACCGCAGAGTGAAGGCAAAAGCGCCAACAAGTGCTAAGCATCTCTGGGAACTCCTTCAAGACTGTTGAAAGACCATTTCAGGTGACTACCTCTTGAAGCTCATCAAGAGAATGCCAAGAGTGTGCAAAGCAGTAATCAAAGCAAAAGGTGGCTACTTTGAAGAACCGAGAATATAAGACATATTTTCAGTTGTTTCACACTTTTTTGTTAAGTATATAATTCCACATGTGTTAATTCATAGTTTTGATGCCTTCAGTGTGAATCTACAATATTTATAGTCATGAAAATACAGAAAACTCTTGGAATGAGAAGGTGTGTCCAAACTTTTGGTCTGTACTGTACATTGCTTTATCTATTTTGCTACCTTTGCCAAATACTGCTAAAAATCCCTTCTCAATGTTTACAGCTGGTTGTAGATCATAGACCATCTCTCAGGTGGGGCTGATGACTCAGTCCCTGCTCCTGGCTACTTACAGTCTCTTCTCTCCCATTCTCTGCAAATTGCTTTCAGTTACTGAGCCCTGATAAGGGCTTGTAAAGTTTCTTGATCAGTGCCTGTGTTATCTCTGTATGTAAATCCAGAGATGACTGCGCAGTTTACAACAAGCACAAGCATGAGATGAAAACCAGAAAGTGGTGGGGAGACAGGAGGGTAGCTGAAACCATGAGGTGGAAAAACTTTCTTAAGGCTAATGCTCCACGTTGCGGAAATGCGTTTTTTTGTTGCAGATTTTGGTGCGTTTTTTTAAACCAAAGTCAGGAGTGGATTTAGCATTCCTTTTCAAACCTCTCCTAGCTTTTGTACAAAAATGGCAGCAAAATGTGCAACAAAACATGGGGCCTCAGCCTAGGAATGGAAACACACATGGATTTTTTGTTTCAGATGTTGTTGCGTTATTTTGAGCCAGAGCCAGGAATTGATTTAAAATAAATGGGAAATACAAAGGAGGGATAACTACATATCTTTCCTGCTGAATGCACCCATGGATTGGAACTCAAAAACAGCAAAATCTGCAACAAAAACTCAATGTGTATCTCTGGTCTAAGTTCAGAATATTAATGGCCTATTCTCAGGATAGGCCATCAATATCAGTTCAGTGGGATTTCAATTCTCAGCATGACACTGATCAGCTGTTTAAAGACATCAAGGTTGTTATGCAAGTGTAGCAGCTTCTTTATCGTTTCTTGGTCCATCCAGCTACACTCCTTCTACTGAGTAGTGGCAGTGGAGGGTATTGTGGCCCTTTGAAACAGCTGATAAGTGGAGGTGCTGTGACTCAGACTCCAACCTCAAAATTCAAAACCTGAAAAACTCCTTTAGGCTAAGGTCTCATGGCAGAATCGCATTGGGGTTTTTCCCACAGGTTTCTTCTGCAGACTTTCTGTGTCAATTATACCTATAGGGAAATCATTGGCTTTTCCCTAGATATAATTGACATGCTGCAATTTCCAAAAACACAATGGTTTTGGGAATCTTAGCATCTCCTCTGCGTGTATTTTTCAGCATTGTGTGGATGACATTCACTAAAAAAAAGCAATACTTACTCCCCTTATCACCTGCTGATCCAATGAAGAATTTCCACAGGCATTGTTTACATACATCCAGCATGTGATTGCTGCTGCCATTCAGTAGCCTCAGCAGTCACATGCTGTGCTCATAAAATCACTACTCAACACCAGGAGCCATAATGGGGTCACATGACAGGTTGATTGGAGAGGCATTTTGTAGGAAAGGCGTGTATCTGACAGACTCTGTGTGATGATTCCACTTAAATATGGCTATAACTCAAAGATGTATTTTGATCTCTGGGTATCGTATCTCCCTCTTAATTCCATTTACTCTAACAGTGCGTAGCTCTAATCCTAGGTGCATGTTGTCAGTAGTGGCAACAATGTAACAATAGGGCTTTGTATTCATCCCAGAATGGCTCCATTGAATTCCTACATAGCCTGGGTGATCAAATACACATGTATTGTTTAGACTAGGCTATTGATCAGACCTGGTTGATAACATATAGAAGGCATTGTGTCATTCCACTTAATCCCATCTTCTTACAAGAATCTTGACTTGAGTGTGTTAGTCAATCAGACTTGCCGTCGCCGGTGACCTCATTCTGGGTGGTGTAATCAAGGGTATAAAAGATGAGGTAAGAGGACAGTGAGGGAGGAGACTGTGCAGAGACTACAAAGAAGAGACTACTGAGGATATACTGTGATGAGCATGCAGGCTGGAATGCTGTGATGCTGCTGCTAGAAGCCTCCACTGGTTATCCCCACATGCCATGTGTGAGGGTTGGACTATAGAGCCACATCAAGGATATGTGTGGTAAAGTAATTATTTCACTTTTATTCCCTTTTTATTTTAAACGCTGTATATTGTAACTAGTAACTGTTAATGCTTGCATACATCTGCATATCTGTTCTGAACTGCATGTGTTAGATGTTAATACCGACCCATTTAGGGGTTAATAAATATATAAAATTTAGAAAGCTTGTCTTGTATTTATCTTGTGGACCCAGCACTCACTGGCGGGGAGTGTGGTTTTTAGTAAAGAAGTCTCAGGTGTGGGCAAACGCGGTGCTAGCGCACTGAGGATCTTTCACATTGGTGGCAGCGTAGTGGGATCTTAAGATAAACAGCGTGTGTTGGTGACCTTTATCACTCAGACGCTGGGGATTGTGGTAATCCTATGAGACAAGCTCGGTATTAAAGCAAGCATTAAGATACAGTGAAAGTTTGATACAGTGCTGTTCTCCTCCCTTACTCTTTGTATTCTATCCTATCTTTTATTTGGCAAATACCAGTGGATGGCTAGTGGGCTCAGAAGCAGAGCCCCAGAACTGCAGAACCAGGCTTTTGGAGATCCTGAGTGTATGGCTGAAATGGAGGCAGCCACATCCATGCAGGGGGTTGAGCAGAGTCCTGATTTTGGGGCTAGGCCAGGAAGTGCGGCAAGCAGCCCGGGCCCAAGGATTACTTCACCAGGAGGGACCAGTAGCCCCAGCCTTGTGGGGGGAATGGCTTCATACTGGAAAATGGCCCTACAGCAAGTAGGCACCAGTGACCCTAACATATACCTGCAGGTGATGTGCCGCTTTCAGGAAGCTGCAGAACACGAACGGCAGGCCGCAGAACGGCAGGCTGATCGTGAGGCAGCAGAACGGCAGGCAGTTCGTGAGGCAGCCTGAGCGGCAGTATCAGCTTGAGCTAAAGAGGCTGGAAATCTCCCAGCAGGCACCAACCGTCCCAGTGCAAACTCCAACAACCCTGCAGAGACCCTCAAGTTGGAAGGAGAACCCAGGCCCGAGTTCACCACAGCCGTCTGTCGTCAGGTCGGGTGAGACAAGCTATGTCCCGGGTGGGCCTTCCCCTGCCCCAAGAACTCTGGACGCCCTGGTGACCTGCCCCAAGGGGAGGTGCGGTGGTGCCATGCCTGTAACCAGCCAGGACATTTCAAGGCGGAGTGCCCCAACCACCCTGAGAACTCCCCTGCTTCCCAAGCCACAGCAAGTGGCTCATCTGTGTATTTGGTTGGGAGGGTGGGGGCTAAACCCAAAGCCAACCGTCAGCCGGTTATTGTGGGGGATAAAGTGGTCATGGGACTTCGGGACACTGGGGCAAATGTTACTCTGGTGCAACCTGATTTGGTCCCCCCGGACAGTATTATCCCTGGGAAAACTTTAACCCTGAGGGGAATTGGACAGGAACGCTTCACTGTACCCATGGCTGGTGTCCATCTGGACTGGGGTACAGGAAAAGGAATGCGGACTGTGGGACTAATGACCGATTTGCCTGCTAATGTACTGTTGGGGACAGATTTGGGGCCTATGATGTGCCAATATGGGGTGGGGGCCACCCCAGCTCCCTGTGATCAGCTGTCTGTCCAGGTTGATATGTCTGACACTGTACCTGTGGGAATACCTGCAGAGGGGGCTGATAACCCTCCCTCTGAAATGTCTCCTCATACATTCTGTGAAAATGCTACTTTAACTGTACCTGTGAATGTTGTAGATGAACTTGCCATGTCCAAAGGGAAGGCTAAACCCCTTACTGAGTTCTTTCCTACAGGCTGTGAAAATGCTAATTCTACTGTCTCTGGGATTAATGTAGGTGTAAAGGAGCTGAGTGAGGACTGGGCTGTAGACCCGCCCACATCTGCGGGGGTCTCTATGTCTGCCAGTCCTCCCTCCAGCTCAGTGTGATAGAACCAATGCTGTTAATGATATTGCAAATGTCTGCCATGAAACTGTGGATGTTGTATCAGGTGGTTCAGTGTCTCACTGGGCTCTCCGTGACGGTCCGGATATAGGACGGACTGCTGGTATTGCGGTGGTTACCCGCAGTCAAAGTGCCAAAGGGGTGGAAAGCCTTCCAGCCTCTGCACCGGTCTCTCCGTCACTTGGACGCATTACTGAGACCTCCTTGAGAAATTCCCCCACCCTAGAGCCGGAAGGGTCCGGCAGCTATGTAACATGCACCTCTCTTTTGTCTCACTCCAGCCAAGAGTTCAGAGATGCTGTCCAAGCTGACCCTAGTCTGGACATATTGAAGGCGCGTGCCGCTCAACCACCCTCGGAGTCTGACAAGGCTCGAGTCTACTGGGATCAAGGGAGGCTATATTGGGAAACGATATCCACCCAGGGGGAGGAAGGTCAGCTAAATGGGAAACAGTTAGTGGTACCCCAACCTTACCGGAGAGAGTTGCTGCGGATCGCTCATGACATTCCATTGGTCGGTCACTTGGGGATTGCCAAGACCAAGTCTCGCCTTAGCCACTTATTCTACTGGCCTAATATGGGGAAGGGCGTAGCTAGATACTGCCGTTCATGTGACGTATGTCAAAGGATGGGCAAGGTTGGGCAAAGCTCCAAAGCTCTGCTGGTGCCTATGCCCATCATAGTCGAACCTTTCCAGCGAGTGGCTGTGGACCTTATTGGACCCCTGTCCATCCCCAGCCGCTCCGGTAAACGCTTCATCTTAACGGTAGTAGACTATGCTACTCGATACCCAGAAGCCGTCGCACTGTCCTCTACCCGGGCTGATGTAGTGGCCAAGGCTCTGGTAGGCATCTTCTCCCGTGTTGGGTTTCCCAGAGAGATGCTCACAGACCAAGGTACCCAGTTCATGTCTGCCCTGATGCAAGGCCTGTGTAAGATAACCGAGGTGCAACATCTGGTGTCCAGCCCGTATCACCCGCAGACCAATGGCCTGTATGAACGGTTCAATGGCACACTGAAGCAGATGCTTCGGATGTTAGTCGAGTCCCATGGGAGCGACTGGCAGCCTTATCTCCCGCACTTGTGGTTTGCTTACCGGGACGTGCTTCAAGCCTCGACTGGGTTCTCCCCCTTCGAGCTCTTGTATGGGAGATGTGTCCGTGGGCCCCTAGCTCTAGTGAAGGAGTCCTGGGAAGGAGACGCTGCTATCCAGGGTGTGCCAGTCGTGGAGTATGTCCTGCGATTCCGTGACCGAATGCAGACGATGGCGTAGCTGGTGCATGACAACATGGTCCAGGCTCAGGCTGACCAGAAGCGCTGGTATGATCAGAATGCCCGTGAGAGGATATACCAGCCGGGACAGAAGGTATGGGTTCTAGTCCCTGAGCCCAAGGACAAGCTTCAGGCCAAATGGTCTGGTCCATACATTGTGCACCGGCAGGTCAACTGCGTCAACTACCTGGTTACCATTGACCCAGGCCGGAACAGGCATAAGGTCTTCCATGTTAACATGATGAAAGATCATCATGACAGGGAAGCCACTGCCTTTCCCGTATGTAGTCTGCTAGAGGAGGGCGAAGAGGAAGACCTTGTGGACATGCTCACTCAGTTAGGGGAGGGAAGGTCACCCCAGGAAGCGCAGTTAAACCCCCTACTGACTGAGACCCAAAGGTCACAACTTAACAGTGTTCGGTGCGCCCTCCCCGGTCTGTTTTCCGGAAAGCCCGGGAGAACTGACCGGGCCATCCACCACGTGGATACTGGGAATCATGCCCCTATCCGGCGACCGCCATATCGAGTCTCCTCGGAGGTACGGGCCCAAATACATAAGGAGATCGTCGAGATGCTGGAAATGGGGGTGATTCAGCCCTCCCACAGTGCATGGGCCTCGCCTGTAGTCCTGGTACCTAAAAAAGATCGGACCACCCGGTTCTGTGTGGACTACAGGGAGCTCAATGTGGTTACAGTTGATGACGCGTATCCCATGCCACGCATCGACGATTTACTAGACTCGTTAGGTAAGGCCCAGTATCTGTCCATCATGGACTTGAGCCGGGGATACTGGCAAATTCCCCTATCCCCAGAGGCACGGGAACAGTCGGCCTTTACCATTCCCTTCGGACTGTATGAGTTCACTGTCATGCCGTTCGGCATGAAAAATACCTCTGCCACTTTTCAAAGGATGGTCAATTCCCTGCTGTCGGGATGTGAAGGGTTTGCAGCTGCATACCTGGATGATATCGCCGTCTTCAGCTCCACTAGGGAAAAACACCTACAACACCTGGCGCAGGTGTTGAGGTGGGTTCACCACGCGGGCTTGACCATCAAACCAGAGAAGTGTCAGCTGGGCATGCGTGAGGTCCAGTACCTGGGACACCGGGTGGGTGGGGGAACCTTGAGGCCAGTGCCTGAGAAGCTGGAGGCAATCACCACATGTCCAACCCCCCGGACCAAGTGACAGGTGATGTCTTTCCTGGGCACAGCAGGGTACTACAGGAAGTTCGTCCCGAACTACAGTGCCCTTGCTGCTCCCCTGACAGACCTCACCAAGAAGAAGTTGCCGCAAACCGTCCAATGGACGGATACCTGTGAGCACTCCTTCCAGGCCCTGAAGGCGGCCCTGGCAAGCGGCCCTGTACTTCAAGCGTATGATGAATCTCGTCCACTTGTATTACAGACCGACGCCAGCACCTACAGTCTCGGTGCCGTGCTGAGCCAGATTGACTCAGCGGGGCAAGAGCACCCCGTGCAGTACCTAAGTAGAAAGCTTCTGCCGCGGGAGGTGGCCTACGCCACAGTGGAGAAGGAATGCCTGGCAATTGTTTGGGCCCTGCAGCATCTGCAGCCTTACTTGTATGGGCTCCACTTCACCGTGGTGACGGACCACAACCCTCTGATCTGGATAAAGCGTATCGCAGGTCAGAATGGGCGATTGTTGGAGCCTGGTGCCTGGTGCTCCAGCAATACAATTTCGACATTCGGCACAAGCCCGGCTGGGCCCATGGCAATGCAGACGGTCTATCCCGGCGCGGTGAAGCGGCAGAGGTGCTCTCAGAAGAGGGGCACAGGCCCCTACTTCCTACAAGCCCCATCTAAAAGGGGGAGGTGTGATGATTCCACTTAAATATGGCTATAACTCAAAGATGTATTTTGATCTCTGGGTATCGTATCTCCCTCTTAATTCCATTTACTCTAGCTGTGCGTAGCTCTAATCCTAGGTGCATGTTGTCAGTAGTGGAAACAATGTAACAATAGGGCTTTGTATTCATCCCAGAATGGCTCCATTGAATTCCTACATAGCCTGGGTGATCAAATACACATGTATTGTTTAGACTAGGCTATTGATCAGAGCTGGTTGATAACATATAGAAGGCATTGTGTCATTCCACTTAATCCCATCTTCTTACAAGAATCTTGACTTGAGTGCGTTAGTCAATCAGACTTGCCATCACCGGTAACCTCATTCTGGGTGGTGTAATCAAGGGTATAAAAGATGAGGTAAGAGGTCAGTGAGGGAGGAGACTGTGCAGAGACTACAAAGAAGAGACTACTGAGGATATACTGTGATGAGCATGCAGGCTGGAATGCTGTGATGCTGCTGCTAGAAGCCTCCACTGGTTATCCCCACATGCCATGTGTGAGGGTTGGACTATAGAGCCACATCAAGGATATGTGTGGTAAAGTAATTATTTCACTTTTATTCTCTTTTTATTTTAAACGCTGTATATTGTAACTAGTAACTGTTAATGCTTGCATACATCTGCATATCTGTTCTGAACTGCATGTTTTAGATGTTAATACCGACCCATTTAGGGGTTAATAAATATATAAAATTTAGAAAGCTTGTCTTGTATTTATCTTGTGGACCCAGCACTCACTGGCAGTGAGTGTGGTTTTTAGTAAAGAAGTCTCAGGTGGGGGCCAACGCGGTGTTGGCGCACTGAGGATCTTTCACACTCTGCTTTAGGGGTTTTTACAAGAATTATTAATTGATGACTAATACTTAGGATATGTCATCAATTCAAGATTGGTGGGGGGTCCAACACCTTGGACCTCAGTGGGTCAGCTGTTTGAAGTGGTGCACCTCGATTCAAGTGTAGCTATACAAATATATGGTGCTTTGTAAGTAGTGAAGAGGCCACAGCGTTCATATGAAAGCTGTAGCTCTTCAAACTGTTGATCTGTGGAGGCCCCTGTGGAGGCCAATATTCAATTGATGACCTATTCTAAGGATAGGACATCAATCATTAAGCCGGAAAAAACCCTTTAAAGTCTTATGAAGCTTTTAGCTGCAATCATTTCTGTGTGTACAAAATGTTAATCTACTGTTTCTTTAGTTTTCTGCCAGAATGCACTAAAATTATTTAGCCATAACCACAAAAATGTCAAAAACAAATTAAAACATGATGCAGGCACAACGCTCGTGCATTCACTTACCAACATTACAGCTCCTCATTTCTGTATTTTTTCATGAATAAATAAAAAGGGACATTAACACTTTGGGTATTCAAACGTTTACAGCATATACTATATTGGTATCCAAATAGATACATTTACTGTTGCTGTCATGCGAAAGTCATTCAATAGAATTTTAATTAATATAAACATAACAATAAATTAAGTCATAACTCAGCTATATAGTATATGTGTACTCTGCTGTATGTCTGTATTACTTGCCCTCTGTTTGATGGTATATTGTTAATGTATGGCAGTATTGTTAACACTCTGTATGGTGATCTTAAAGGGGTTGGACACATTCAGACCAATATGGGAGACAAATGTTATAGTTTATGATAATAAGATATACAATTTTCCAATGTACTTTCTGTGTCAATTACTCATGGTTTTCTAGATCTCTTGCTGTCATTCATTCTGCTTAATCCCAGTGGATAAAAATCAGACCATGGTCATGTGATGGACACACAGGTGCACACCTCGTTACCAGGCAGATATCTGATTACTGTGCTTTGACTATAACGAACTGTGCACCTGTGTGTTCATCACATGACTATGGACTGTATATCACATGACCATGACCTGATTTTTATCCACTGGGATTAAGCAGAATGAATGACAGCAAGCAGAGATCTAGAAAACCGTGAAGAATTGATACAGAAAGTATATTGGAAAATTGTATACCTTTTTATTATTTTCTCTTTTCATTATTATTATCTCTTTACTATCTCTCAATATTGTCTCTTAATATGGGTCTGAAAGTGACCAACCAATTTAAGTGCCCAATGGAAGGCTACATTCAGACAACCAAGGTGCAAAAGCCTTGAACCCGAGGGGCACCCATTTTCACGGTGTATGGAGTGTATGAAGGGACCCATGCAAACGGCCAAAAATAGGACATGATAACGTCAAAATAACAGCCATGTGAATAGCCCCCATTCACTAACATTGAATTAAATGCTACCGTGTGAAGTCCATCACCGTCATGTGATTGTAGCCTCAGGCAGCATTTTTTGAGAATTATATGGCGGTATTATTTTTGCACTTTATAGCCTTTTTATTTGCACTTTATGTAGACATGTTATTTGTCTACTGTAAACATATTATTTGGCTACTGACAATATACACACGTGGACAAAATTGTTTAACCCCTTAATGACCGGGCCATTTTTTGTTTTTGCATTTTCGTTTTTCCCTCCCCACATTCCAAGAGCCATAACTTTTTAATTTTTCAGTTCACAGAGTCACATGATGGCTTATTGTTTGCGAAACAAATTGTACTTTGTAATGTGACTATTCAATATTCTGTGCAATGTACTGGGAAGCTGGAAAAAAATTCAGAATGAGGTGCAATTGGAGAAAAACTGCATTTGCGCCAAATTCATATGGGTTTAATTTTTACACCATTCACTGTGTGGTAAAAATGACATGTTACCTGTATTCTGTGGGTCAGTACGAACACGGCGATACCAAATTTATATAGTATTTGTAATGCTTTGATACCTTTTAAAAAATTAAAAACTTTGCTAAATAGAAAAAAAAATTTTGCATCGCCATATTGTGTCACCTGTAACTTTTTCATATTTACATGTATGGAGCTGGGTGAGGTGTCTTTTTATGCGGGACAACATGACGTTTTTATTGATACCACTTGGGGAAAGATCTGATGGTTTGATCACTTTTTATTCAATTTTTTATAGGAGACAAAGTGTTGAAAAAAAACGCTATTTGGCCATTTTGATTTTTTTTTCCCCGCTACGCCGTTCACCGTATGGGATAAATATTTTAATATTTTAATAGTTCGGGCATTTTGGAGCACGGAGATACCTAATGTGTTTATGTTTACTTTTGTTTATTTACTTTTATATCTGATCTAGGGAAAGGGGGGTGATTTGAACTTTTGTGTTTTTTTAAATACTTTTAAAAACTTTTTTTTTTATACTTTTACTTGTATGATCAGACTCCCTAGGGACCTTGAAACCTAGGGAGTCTGATCGATCATACTATTCACTGCGATACTACTGTATCGCAGTTAATAGCAAAATGCTATGACCGCGGCATCTAAAGGGTTAACAGCCGCGATCGGTGCAGGCACCAATCACTGCTGTTAGCTGCGGGTCCTGGTTGTATTATACAGTCGGCACCCGCGGTGTATGGAGAGCGCTCAGCTCCTGAGCGCTCTCCATACATCATCATGCGACTCAGGACGTACTATTACGCCCTGCGTCGTTAAGGGGTTAAATGAAAGAAAAACCCACAATGGTCACAGAAATAACTTGAATCTGACAAAAGTAATAATATATAAAAATTCTATGAAAATGAACAAATGAAAGTCAGACATTGCTTTTCAACCAGGCTTCAACAGAATTTTTAAAAAAAGAAAACTCATGAAACAGGCCTGGACAGAAATGACGGTTCCCTTAACATAATATTTTGTTGCACAACCTTCTGAGGCAATCACTGCAATCAAACGATTCCTGTAACTGTCAATGAGACTTCTGCACCTCTAAACAGGTATTTTGGCCACTCCTCATGAGCAAACTGCTCCAGTTGTCTCGGATTTGAAGGGTGCCTTTTCCAGACAACATGTTTCAGCTCCTTCCAAAGATGCTCAATAGGATTTAGGTCAGGGCTCATAGAACGCCACTTCAGAATAGTCCAATGTTTTCCTCTTAGCCATTCTTGGGTGTTTTTAGCTGTGTGTTTTGGGTCATTATCCTGTTGCAAGACCCATGACCTGCGACTGAGACCAAGCTTACTGACACTGGGCAGCACATTTCTCTCTAGAATCCCTTGATGGTCTTGAGATTTCATTGTACCCTGCACATATTCAAGACACCTTGTGCCAGATGCAGCAAAGCAGCCCCAGAACATAACAGAGCCTCCTCCATGTTTCACAGTAGAAACAGTGTTCTTTTCAAGATATGCTTCATTTTTCCATCTGTGAACATAGAGCTGATGTGCCTTGCCAAAAATTTCGATTTTTGTCTCATCTGTTCATAGGACATTCTCCCAGAAGCTTTGTGGCTTGTCAACATGTAGTTTGGCAAATTCCAGTCTGGCCTTTTTAAGTTATTTCTGTGACCATTGTGGGTTTTTCTTTCATTAAACGAGGGGTACCAACAACTTTGTCCACGTGTGTAATTTACACTTTTTTCATTCTTAAAAACTTCCCACTATTTATATTATCAGTTTGTACACTAGTGTCTTATAGATTGTAAGCCCTTGTCTTTGAGACTTTACATGTGTTCTGCCCTATTATGTGATATTACCAACAGACTGCAACTGCAATGATAAAGTTTGTTGCATTAACATACAGTATGCAAGCATTTTTTTTCATTAACAGAATACTATTATAAATACTATTCCTTTTGTGAAATATACCAATATTTGAACTTATTTCAATAGTGATATATTAAAGGTTTGATCTTGGCCAGAAGAAGAAATCAGAGCCTTTTTTGTTTTTTATGTCATTGAGGACATACAGTGGGTACGGAAAGTATTCAGACCCTTTTAAATTTTTCCCTCTTTGTTTCATTGCAGCCATTTGCTAAAAAGCAAAAACGTTCATTTTATTTCTCATTAATGTACACTCAGCACCCCATCTTGACAGAAAAAAAAAACAGAAATGTAGATATTTTTGCAAATTTATTAAAAAAGAAAAACTGAAATATCACATGGTCATAAGTATTCAGACACTTTGCTGTGATACTCATATTTAACTCACATGCTGTCCATTTCCTTCTGATCCTCCTTTAGATGGTTCTACTCCTTCATTGGAGTCCAGATGTGTTTAATTAAACTGATTGGAGTTGATTAGGAAAGGCGCACACCTGTCTATATAAGACCTCACAGCTCTCAGTGCATGTCAGAGCAAATCAGAATCATGAGGTCAAAGGAACTGCCCAAGGAGCTCAGAGACAGAATTGTGGCAAGGCACAGATCTGACCAAGGTTACAGAAGAATTTCTGCAGCACTCAAGATTCATAAGAGCACAGTGGCCTCCATAATCCTTAAATGGAAGAAGTTTGGGATGAACAGAACTCTTCCTAAACCTGGCCGTCCAGCCAAACTGAGCAATCGTGGGAAAAGAGCCTTGGTGAGAGAGGTAAAGAAGAACCCAAAGATCACTGTGGCTGAGCTCCAGATATTCAGTATGGAGATGGGAGAAAGTTCCACAAAGTCAACTATCACTGCAGCCCTCCACTAGTCAGGGCTTTATGGCAGAGTGGCCCGAAGGAAGCCTCTCCTCAGTGCAAGACATGTGAAAGCTCACATAGAGTTTGCCAAAAAACACATGAAGGACTCCCAGACTATGAGAAATAAGATTCTCTTTTCTGATGAGACGAAGATTGAACTTTTTGGCGTTAATTCTAAGCGTTATGTGTGGAGAAAACCAGGCACTGCTCATCACCTGCCCAATACAATCCCAACAGTGAAACATGGTGGTGGCAGTATCATGCTATGGGGGTGTTTTTCAGCTGCAGGGTCAGGACGAATGGTTGCAATTGAAGGAAAGATGAATGCGGCCAAATACAGAGATATCCTGGAAGAAAACCTCTTCCAGAGTGCTCTGGACCTCAGACTGGGCCGAAGGTTCACCTTCCAACAAGAATCCAGATGTGAAAAACTTGTTGCATCATTCCCAAGAAGACTCATGGCTGTACTAGCTCAAAAGGGTGATTCTACTCAATACCGGTGATTCTCGGCCTTTTGGCTAAGATCAAGTTTAGTATTTGTTCTTATCAGTAACAGCTAGTAGGTTGGTTCCGCCAGGGGAAGTCGTTCACCCCCTGTAGGGAGCCAACTGAAGACTGTGAACGTAGGCAGAGAACCACACCAGGGTTTGGCGATTGCCCTGGGATCGAGGCCATTAGGCCGGCAATGCTTTTGAACGTCTCAAAGTGCAAGTGCCTCTGGGGTTGGTGGCTCCGGAGGTGCTTGAACTCACTGGGCGTGGGAAACCCACTGAGACTGGCACATTGCACACGCACTTGAAACACTTTTGATTGCACCCAGCCTATTGCTTGGTTTATCCATGCATGGGTAATTTTTATAGATCCGGCGGATAGACCGGGCCAGTACACTGGCACTCTATTCACTTATTTATTCATGATTTTTATTTTTATTTTATTTGTCACGTTTGTCACTTTGCTGTGGATGAAGGGGTGCGGAAACCCTTTTGGGTCCTACCCATAGTCTAGGGTTTGAAGTGTATGGCCTTCTGGTCTGTCTCTGCTTTTGTGGAGATGGACAACAGTTGCAGGCCCAGTAGTACTCTTGGGGTGGCAGCCCTTGAGGAGACTGATGCACGTGGCTGGCTTGGTAGTACTCTTTGTGGTGGCAGCCCAGGAGGAAACCAAGCAAGATCTGACCCTCCTGTCTTGGCAGTTGGGTTAGTTCAGCTCCCCTTACTCTTGGGCCTTTTGGCTCTGAGTTTGGGGACAGTTTCGGGAGACCCATTCTCTTTTGAGATAGGTTTTGCGATAGACCGCATCCTTTGCACGTTTTTTCAGCTGCACCTGTCACTTTTTTCCGTGCACTGGCGTTTCATTGGCACAGTTTTGAGACCTTCGATAAAAAATAAAAAAAATAGCATCTAATAGCATCTAAATGTGGTCATTGCTCTTTCTGTGAACAAATGTAAGACAAATGTAGTACAATTTTGTAAACTAGCCACTTTTATCACATGCAGGTCAAATTTTTCTATTTTTTCATTTACAGGAAAGACTTGCCTAAAAAACATTTATGGAACGTCACTATTCTGAAATAGCCCCCTTGTCGCGTTCCACATGCATGAGAAACTCATAATGGTGCTCCTGTTTGCACAAAAAAGGCTTGTACAGGATATAAAACCAGGCTGCTTTCTTTCACAAACAGAGCCACAGCAGTCGATGGGTTTTATTGCAGCTCAGTCCTATGAAAAATAAATGATCCTATTAAAAAAGATTACCACCATATGCCTACGTTCACATAAAAAATTAAGAAGTTACACTCTATGAAAAAAAGGAAAATAATGTGTACTCAAAACCCAAAATAGCTCCATCCTTTAAGAGAACCTGTCAGGTTCCCTTTAGGCTGAAACCCCATGTTGCGGAAACGCATCTTTCTTTGTTGTAGATTTTGCTGTGTTTTTTTGAGCCAAAGCCAGGAGGGAATTAAGCAGAAGGTAGAAGTATAAGTACTTCCTATATATTTCTCATTCCTTATGTAGCTATTATTGGCTTTGGCTAAAAAAAACGGAGTACAATCTGCTATAAAAAAGCTGCGTTTCTGCTTTGTAGGGTCTCAGCCTTAACCAGTTCCAGACCGTGCATAGAATATATATGTCCCGGAGTCCAAGGACATACTGATGTAGCAGAATTAAGCCCCTTGCACACAACCATGGTCAGTGACACACTGACTCTTGCATTTCTGTGGGTCTGTGCACATGACTGTGAATTACACAGTCCTGTGTGCCGATCAACACAAAATATGGAGCAGATCCTATTCCTGTTCGGTTTTGCGACCGTGCTTCCGCGGCTCCTATTGACATCCGTGTGCCGCCAGTGTACCTGACATGCCATTCATTCACGGCCGGCGGCTACCAAACGGTCGTGTGCAACCCCCCCTGCAATTGGTTAAACTGCTGCAGCGTGATATCTAATAACAGAAAGATTATAGAGAGGCCCCAAAGGAAATGTTATTACTTGATCCTGCACATTATGGGAGTAGTTTATGGTGGAAAAACAGTTGATAGGTTTCCTTTTAAGGCTAAGGCCCCACGTAGATACAGTGAAAAAGCGCTGTGGGAAAAAACGATGTGGAAATGCATTGTTTCCCTCTGCGGACTCTCTGATTCCATTATCCGTATAGGGAAACCAACGGCATTTCCGTAGGTATAATTGACATGCTGCGATTTCCAAAAAACGCTATGTTATTTTTCTGTAGTGTCTGTCTAGCGAATCCCACCCACTTTGCAAGGACTGTAAAACGCCACAGCCAAACTGCGGCGTTTACGCCACGTGGGGCCCCGGCCTAAGATGGTAATGTTCTGAAACAATAGTGAGTAGTATAATGTATTAGTAGAATTAAGGGAGTCTGTCATCTAATGACTCAATGTCAAACCAGCCACAGGACATTGTAGGGGAAATTATGATGGGCATCATCATACCTTTAGTTCAATAGATGAACCATATCCTTAACCACTTCCGGACCGCCCATAGACTATATACGTCAGGAAGGTGGTTGCCTTGTACCGGTACGTCTAAGCAGAACTCAGAAGCTGCTCGAAATCGTGCAGCTACTGAAACGGGGAGCCGGATGTAACTTCAGCCAGCGCTCACCTAGAGAAGGCAAGGAAGGTTTATTACCTTCCCTGCCTTCCCAAACGCTGTGTATACAGCGCTATGGGCGCCGCCATTTTGCGGCTCCCCTCTGACCCAGCGGTCATGTGATCCAGTCTGTAAGAGCTGCTGGGTCCTACAGGACCTAGATCAGCTCTATAGTAACATGCAGGAGGCTGTATTCCTCCTGCAACTGGGGCTAAATGTACCAGCCCCAGTTACAGGGGAAAGCACAAAAAAAAAGGTGATCAGATGTCCCCAAAGGTATATTATGACCTTATGGGGACACAATGTAAGGAAAAAAAAAAAAATATATATATATATAAACAAAAATATAATAATAGAAAAGTTTAAAAAAAAAAGTAAATAAAATAATTAAAAAAAATAAATAAATAATACGCCAATGAAACACCGTTATTAAAGGTTATAGCCCCACCCCTGACGACACCATACAAAATAAAAATTACCATAATGGAGAGGAGAAACGATGTTATAAAGTTTTTTAGTAGCACTTTGTGTTATTAAATTAAAAAAATGAAACGTGAAAAACGAACACGTTTTCCCTCCTCTTTTGTTTATATTTTCCCGCATATAAAAAAAACAAAAACACATGCAGAAATAAAAACAACATAAAAATAAAGCCCTATGTGTGACCGAAAAAAGACGCAGAAATTAGATGTATAACACATATGATAAAAATGTTACAACCATCAATACCGCACATACAAAAAAATCCGAAAATGTGTCTGGTCCTGGAACAGAAATTGGCCCGCTATTGAAGTGGTTAAAAACTCATTTGTATAAATACGCAAATGAGGCTAAAGCACAGTGGGGTGTTATGCATACATTCTGTGTAGTTAAAGGGATTGTCCAGCAACAAAATGATTTTTCATACTGAAGACCCATCCATAGCATAGGTTTTAATTATGTAATCTGTGGCAGTCCCACACCCAGATCCCAAACAGATCAACAGTTCTGGCAGCCTCTAGGCACCAGAAGCTACAGCAGTATAAGGGGAACTCTTATTCAAGTACTAGCAATGGAGCAGCAGCCCCATTAACTGTATAGCGATGGTCGAGGGAACTGCAGCACTGTCCCTAACTTCCAGTGCCTGGAGGCTGCTAGAACAGCTGATCTCTGCAGGGTCCAGATATTGAACCCCAAAGATCACATACTGATGGATCAGTGTAAAAATTCATTTTGGGCCCAGACAGCCCCTTTAATATCAATATTGTTTATAAAAATGAAGTTACATTAAAGTTTCTTTCTCAGATATTATCTATTAAAAAATGTGGCAACTATAATTTATATGCCTAATAAATAATAATAACTCTCTATTGCTGTGTATTTCTTAAAGGCTACAGATAATATTTGTATGCGCTTGTGTGAACTGCTAAAACCGGACTGAAAATGATGAGTTGGTCCTAAGAGAACCACAGCACAGACATCAATAGACAAAGTCATTGTTATAGAGAGTTTTGAACACTTGCCAGAACTTCCCATCATGGGACAGTGCATCTAGAAAAACTATTCAGAAGCCAAAAGTCTTTTGAAATATCTATTGGCCTCACTAGTTTACCCTCCATAGACAGAGTGGCCTGATTTGATCCCCTCCCCCTTTCCTCAACTCATAGGCCAGTTGCCTAACCCCTTGTTTGTTCCCAAAGCCCTTTCTCTGAGGGAGGGCTCTGTACAGGTTCTCACCAGACAGTAGCAAAGAGGAAAGAATACGCTGGACTCCCTCTTTCTAAGTGCTCCCTAGCAATTGTATGGTCTTCCTATATGGTATTTATTCCCCCAATTATGAAACATTCAAAAATAGCATCAAATCATATAGAATATTACAATTTCTGGAAATGACATGTCATGTATGCTGAATGAAAGGGATCTCAAACAACAACTCATTATCTGTTTCATACATACATGCAGCTTGCAAATGAATATTCTCTATAGAGAAAGTTAAAAACATTTAAACAAAAATTGGTACAATAATATAAGCAGATATGTCTCACCTCTCCTGCCATATCTAAGTAACAAATTGTATTCCACATATAATATAAGAACTCTGGAGCATAACTCTCCTGCACTGCTCCTCTTTGAATCGTTCTAGAAATATCTGAATAAATTGACAACTGGGTGTTACTTGTTGTGACCCTACACAGTCTGACACTGTCAATCAAAGGGATGGTAATACTCAATTGTCAATTTATTCATAACTTTCTAGGAGAAATAAGAAGAATGGTACAGGGATGTGAGAAAAGATGATCCAAAAGTTATTTAAGGCAGGGCCCCACGTTGCGAACATGCAACGTTTTGGCTGCGGCGGAAATGTTGTGGCAAAAAACGCAGCATTTTATAGTGCCTGCAAAGTGTAGGAGATTCTGCCTAATCCCATCCATACATTGCGGGGAAAAAAATGCAGTGGAAAAGCTGCAATTTCAAAAATGCTCACGTTTTAAAAACACAGCATGTCAATTATACCTACGGAAATGCTGGCCTTTTCCATATAAGTATAGTAGTTGCAGAAAGTCCATAGAGGAAAATTCAGTGGATTTTCTGTGAAAAACACTGCAAAAAAAAAAATGAATTGTGTTCCGCCGTGGTATTTTCTGCAGCAGTGTGGGGCCTTAGGTTTTCCAGTCCCAAATGGAGTTTTCATACTAATGACCTAGCCACACAACAAGTCATCAGTATGTGATCTGTAAGGATCCAATAACCAAACCCCACACAGATTATCTGTTCCAGCAGCCTCTAAGCACTGGAAGCTGTTGCAGTTGGTGGGTAGGAACTTCCTATTACAAGCTACACATGTTCCCCATCCACTCCAACAAATTGACATTCAATACTGAAAACTATATCATAGAAATTGTTAACTGGACAGCATCACTTAGTACAGGTCTTCAGAACTATCACGTTGCACACCAAAAACAGCAATAACTGTGCCTACTAATACCAATCTCCCTGTATCCCACTGGCATCAAAAACAGGCAAAGTAAGCAACTCTAGGAACATTAGCATTTACTATGATCTTGAGCTATAATAATGCATTGATATATAAATAATGTGAGTATTATGGTTACTGTGGAGCAGCAGTCAACTTTTTTCCTATAACAGATAAAGTGATCATTGTACTTCCTCCCCTATTACTACAATGATGTCATAGTAGCCCATTAGGGTTATCAGTACTGTCACAAAAATTACCGCCTGAAGAAGAGAGGTCCTAGTGTTATAGAAGTCAGCGGCCGACACTCTGAATCTAAGAGGTGCATGTAATTCCCCTGGTAATCCTGATGCATTACTGCTGTTAGTATGAATAAAGTTCAGCATTAAAATAAGCATACAACAAGAAATAATGCAATTTACTGCTTAAGGTAAAATTCAGGAAGTATAAATGGAAGATTTTGTGCACAAACACCACAGCACAGAATAAAGCCAACCTCAGAAGGTAACATAGACTTGCCTTGTAAATGTACGTGCTCTATATTTGGTCTCAATTTTAATAAGATGGTTTTCTTAGGCATATTGCTTTTAGAATAGATTTCATACTGCTATATCATCCTCCTTTAAAATAACACTTTGCCTTTCCATTTACCCAGTGGTGAACCTAGCCTCTTTGCTGCCTGAGGCGGACTATAGAATGATGCCCCCCCCCCCGCAAAAAAAACAATTGAGTTTCCATGCTACTAGCTTCACACACTGTTATCGTCGCACAATATACACAATACACAAAGTTATAAAACAATTTTTAAGAATTCTTCTTCCTATATTACTTCAGTATCAGATCAATAACACGGCATTAACAATGAAAGTAACTTCACACATCTTCTGCTTGGTGGATGGACGAGCCCACGTGGCCCCCATTCTCTATAATAGGAGCCCCGCAGATATCTGAGTACTGGACTTTAGGTATCTTTGGCACTCCTATTGAAGTGAATGAGAGCCACTGCGGTTCGTCCATCCACCAAGCCACACGCCCAACCAGTGGGGGGAAAAACTCAATTCTCAGGCTCAGTAGAGGACTCAGCAGACAGACCCCCATCACTCAGGTATTTATCCTCTATCATTTAAGTGAATACAGGGCAGTAACATTTTGTGACTTACAGGTGACGTCTCTGACTAATCCTTCACATTTCCCTTCTCTTCCCTTTGGACCGCCATGACCACTTCTTCCAGTTGTAACTTGTCTCTGTAAAGTTTGCAACACAGACATCTTTGGCTCCTCATTTTTCCAGGCACCTGACCCACATTGTCCTCACCTGCACAGCCATCCTTCTGCTACCCCAATTATAAAATATACTGTATGATATAACCCCCCACAATGAATAATACTCCCAAGTGTATCTTTATATTAATAAAGTCCGTGTGTACCCTGTATGAATTGTGCCCCTTAGTAATAATGCCCCAGGTGTTAACTAATTAAAAGGTTTTCTAGGTCATTAATAAAATAATCAGTGGGGCTCAAAAACCCAGGACCCCCACTGATCAGCTGTTTGAATGGTACCTGTGTAAGCGCCGTGACCACTTCTCTGTTTACATAGTGTCATTCCTCTCATAGCGGCCATGTAATGTAACTACAGCCTTGCCCTATACACGTCTATGTGACAAGGCTGGAATTACATCACACGGTCACTATAAACAGACAGCGTATGATATAAACAGGTGTCATAGTCCCTGTTTATAACGGTATTATGCTCCATAGCGCCCCCTGCACACGGTATTATGCTCCATAGTGGCCCCTGCACATGGTATTATGCTCCACAGTGGTCCCTGTACACGGTATTATGCTCCACAGTGTCCCTTGCACACGGTATTATGCTCCACAGTGGCCCCTGCACACGGTATTATGCTCCACAGTGAAACCTGCACACGGTATTATGCCCCATAGTGGCCCACCCATGAACTATTACTTTTCAGACCCCAGAATATAATGATTGGAGACCCAGGTGGTGACAAACAAGTCATAGCAGAAGGGGAATCGGAGGCGGACACAAGCAGGCGTGGGGGTAGGTAGGTATATAGGCCGTTACCTGCTGGGGTTACTGGCCTATTTATATAAAAAAAAAAAAAAGTCCCTTGATGGAGCCGCTGCCTTCTCTTCTTGACCCGCGTCCAAATCTCAGCGCAGGAGGCGCGATGACGTCATTGTATTGCCGCCTGCGTCTCGTAAGCCAGCCCAGGACAGGCCCCGCTCAGCTTTGGGGTTTTTTTTGTATCTTTTTAAAGCGGCTGCCCTGGGCTGGTTTACGTTAAATAGTGACAGCGACGGATAGTGCTGCCTGAGGCAGCCGTCTCACTTCGCCTCATTAGAGGTGCGCTCCTGCATTTACAAGTATAGAAGATATGTTCTTACCAAGTCATTTTACTATTGAAATACAAGTCACTTATCAGCATAATACTGGTAAATATATTTTCAGTAGGGAACTAGTAAATTCCTAGCCTCCATTTATTTCTAATGCAGTCTTTAAAACCTGATGGGTGAAAGCTATGTCTGTTGGTCACCAATATCAGATTGTGTCTCATATTTCTGACTAAAAAATAGGACAGTTCAGAGGGAGACATGAATATATTTTGGATGATCAGAAGTTTTGCAGCATTTTGAAAAGTTGCAGTCTATAAATGGGTCTTGAGTCCCCACGTTGTGGAAACGCAGCTTTTTTTTTGTTGCAGATTTTGTTGCGTTTTTTTGAGCCAAAGCCAAGAGTGGCTTCAAAAGGAATGGGAGATATATAGGAAGCTCTTATACTTCTACCTACTGCTCAGTCCATTCCTGGCTTTGGTTTAAAAAACTGCAGCAAATTCTGCATCAAAAAAAGGTACGTTTCCGCAATGTGGGACCTCAGCCTTAACCAATAATCCTCACCAACTTTGTGACTACACTTTTACAAACTGACATGCACTGTATGGTGCAAATGGCTCTCATTTCTGGTGCAAATGGCTAATAAATAAGATTATATGAGGCTTCGTTCACATCTGTGAGAGACTCCATTGCAGATTCTGACGAAAAAGTCCTGCACGGCGGAAACCTGATGGACAGGGTAACCACTATTTTAGAAGGCAGGTTTTTTGTCTTTCTGGTCCCATGGTCTAAGATCAGACACTATTTTGGAGTAAAATGTGCCACAAATAAAGGAGCAAACTATCAATAAATGTGCCCCACATTGTGTATGAAGTCCCTCAGTTTTTATTATGTTTAATGAGTTAATTCAAAACGTTAGATTAGCTGAAATATGACTTAATCGGTATTCCTCCTACGTGTCCAATAATGCTAAATAAACATGCTTCACCCTAAGGCCTTCCAATGATATATCCCAAGCATCCATTTCTATCTCGATAAGTATCATTAAACACCATGTAAACTATAGTTTAAAACGTGTGAAATGTTTCCATGAATCCATTCCACTGAAGTATAAAATAGAAAGCTCAGCAATTCCCATATGGCCAATGTATTTTCTAGACAAAATAACCTTACTGTGTGAATATTTACCTCATAAAATGCCGTGAAATCCCCATATGAACTGAATGAAAATGAAAAGGCTTTGGTTTCATAGTAAAGAATGAATAATGGGACCCAATGCAGAGAATAATCCACAGGTTATAGCCTCCTGCTGCCTTGTATAGTCTCAAGTAGTGCGAATAGAAAACATCTGCCATTTTTTGTATATAGCCATGTGTGCAAGTAGTTATTAAATAACAGTCAAGAGACATCATAAGAGATATTACTGTATCTTATCAAAATGGTCATAGATATTGGTTGTCTGTAGAGAAGGTTAAACTGGAAACATACCATTGTTTCCATTTTTCCCATATGGAATGTACAGTGGGCAGGTATTGTAATTTTGGTGTAATGATGGATATAACATTTTTCAGATATCAGGTTTTTTTTATAAAAATATTTTAATGTTTTCAATTGACTATTGATGATTGAACCAGTAAAGAATGAACCAGTTTTGACCCAAAATTTCCAATGAAACCAAAATTTGTCTCAGACAAACTACAATGGCCACTGCCACATGTAGCATGAGGTAGAAGAACAGAGGAGGAGGATCACATGGTCTAGGTAGGCTTTCAGCAACAGCCTCTCAGCCAATCATGAGTGGTGGGTGGTGAGGTTTATAGGAAGTCCAGAACCCGCCCCAGACTTGATTGGCAGAAAGGCTGTCTATCACACAGGTAAGGCTAAGATTAACTATATGAGGAACAGAGGAAAACCAAGGTGAAGGAGATGGGTGTGGTGCAAAATCAATTACAGAGGTGAGAAAATAGGATAGTGTTCAGACAATACAAGAAGAACCTAAAGCAAGCAATAATAACTGAACACGCCTGAGGGCGGCGCAGAGGCCTGAGCAGGCAGAGACGTTACACCAACATAGCAATGGTACAACTGAAATATAGGAGGAATATGAAGACTCTGGAGCATAATTTGGTTAGTTTTAAGACATTTTAGACAGAGAGGCAGAAAAATCATAGTTGTGGGGGGTGAAGCTCTGCACTGTTCTGTGACTGTATTGTTCACTGTGTTGCACATACACTGACCGGGACAAGCTTTCAGTGCCACAAATCTCACTTTTTTTGCAATACAGTTATATTTTTTAAAGAGTGGGAGACCTGCTATTAGTGTTGCGATGTAAGGCTAAGTTCGCATTTGTGTTGAAGTCTCCATTTCAGAGTCCTCTGAAAATCAGCCAAGGAAAAAATGCCCCATGTGCTCCAAGAAGATTCATTTGCATATAGGATAGAGTCCGTTTAAGGAGTTTTTCTGAAAATACAGAAAAAGTGCCATTATCACTGTAAAAATCCTGAATCATAAAGTGTGTTCAACTCTAATACTCACAGGGGCCAGGTCACCCTTTTAGTGCTAAATTTTATCTTCTTCTTAATTTTTTTATGTTTTTTGTTAAAAAAAATTCAGAAAAAAATGAAAAATTCGAATCACCCCCCTTTCCCTAGAATACATACAAAACTAAAAAACGACTGTGAAACGTATACACATTAGGTATCCCTGTGTCTGAAAATGCCCACCGTAGTGGGGAAAAAAAAAGTCAAAAGTGCCAAACCGCCATTTTTTCATTGTTTCACCTCTGATAAAAATTTGAATAAAAAGTGATTAAAGCACTAGACATTCCCCAAATTGGTATAATTAAAAAGTACACCTGGCCCCACAAAAAAAAAAAGACATCCTATACATCCCCGTACATGGAAATATAAAAATGTTACGGGTGTCAGAATATGGCAACTTTAAGAAATTTTTTTTTTCTTTGCTAAGCTATATAAGTAAGCAAAATAAATAAATAACGTTTTGGACTTATGTTAAGGGGTTAAAATGTAAATAAAACAATATAAATTTGCCATCCCCAAAATCGTATCGAAACATAGTACAGGTTACATGTCATTTTGGCTGCACAGTGAACGCTGTAAAAACAAAGCCCGTAAGAAAGTTGAACAAATGCACTTTTTCTCGAATTCCACCCCGTTCTGAATTTTTTTCTATCATCCCAGTAAATTGTACAGAATAATAAATGGTATCGTTACAAAGTACACAGTAGTTTGCCCCATAGTGGCCCCTGCACACAGTAGTTTGCCCCATAGTGGCGCCTGCACACAGTAGTTTGCCCCATAGTAGCCCCTGCACACAGTAGTTTGCCCCATAGTAGCCCCTGCACACAGTAGTTTGCCCCATAGTAGCCCCCTGCACACAGTAGTTTGCCCCATAGTAGCCCCTGCACACAGTAGTTTGCCCCATAGTAGCCCCTGCACACAGTAGTTTGCCCCATAGTAGCCCCTGCACACAGTAGTTTGCCCCATAGTGGCCCCTGCACACAGTAGTTTGCCCCATAGTGGCCCCTGCACACAGTAGTTTGCCCCATAGTGGCCCCTGCACACAGTATTATGCCCCATTGTGGACCACCCATGAACAATTATTATACTCCGGGGTCTTTTCAGACCCCAGAGTATAATGATCGGAGACCCAGGGGAGGATAGAAACATAGAAAACACTGCAACTTACCTCTTCCTCGGTCCGGTGCACTCCCGTGCGCTACTTCGGCCATCTTCAATGTCAGACCAGATCTCGCGCGATCCAGACCGGCGTCGCAACACATAATGACGTCGGCTGACGTCTGGGACGTCACCAAACAGGCCCGAAGCCTGCGGAGCGGCGGAGAGGTGAGTTACAGTGTTTTTTATGTTCGCTCACCTCCCCTGGGCCCCCAATCGTTATATACTCCGGGGTCTCAAAAGACCCCGGAGTATAACGATAGCAGTGATTGTGGGGTTCACGGTAGCGGCTGCCACAGGGCTCTGGGCCCCGTAATGTTCCGGGCCCTGTGGCAGTCGTTACCACTGCTACCCCGATAGTTACACCCCTGAGTGTAAATGAAGCCATGGAAGAAAACTCTCCAGTGTCAGACACCTGCTTTATCAGTAGAAGGAGTCCTTTCATGGTTTACAGTTTCCCACCACCATGCTTTCAATGCAGTTCCTCTGAAGAGGGGAATTCTGCATGTGTCTTTGTCACCCAGTAAAAAAGAGAATAGGACTAATGAAGACTGGATCCACATGTATTCATGTGGTATGTATGTCTTTGGCAGTTTCCAGGTTACATGTATGTCATGTATATATCTGTGAGTTTTCCTTTCATATATACAAATTAGCAAACCTTCTTTCTTGGCAATGATGGGTAAATGTCTGGCACTACAAGCAATGAAGGAGGTATAAGGTTACTTTCAAGTCAAAGAAAATACAGTATTTGTTACACAACACCTTCATAATAGATCATGTGGAGATCCTCTTCTTCAAGAATAACTGGCAATCATCAGTTGAGACTCCATCCTCAGGAAGTAATGCATTCACCAATTCAAGCTTTCATCAAGAAGAATAAATGAATGGAAAGTCCCGTAAAGTAATTTATTATACTCACAAGCAGGGCACTTAAAACACAAAAATCATAAAACATCGGTAACATCTCTGAACTTTTCTTAGCTTGAGTTTCTTCAAGTTCCTCATGGCTGAAACTCATGACTTCTATACTGACCAAGCTGGGCGATGACTGAATTCGCTATTGATGTTTTTGTGTTTTTATCTCACACAGTATTTATTTATATAATACGTATGTATTCACATCCTTGCCTAGGGGAACATTGTATTTTATAGTCCAAAGAATCAGTTTACTATTTCAAAACCACTGCTGAATGACACATGAGCTGCAATGACCTTCCATTTGTAATTCAATGACAATTTTGTACACAATATGACTGAGTGAATCAATGGAACATTTATAGTTATCCTAGATCCCTACAGATACAGGTCACTTTATCTGTACAATGTACTATAAATATGTCTACAAGACTTGTCCTGTATTTACAGGGGTTCTCGCTAACACTTTACAATTAGCTGTTATTGACAGCCATCTAATGCAAGTCAGTGTACCAGGTAGTAAAACTATTCTTGCGAAGATGTTTAGGGTCCTAGAGGGAAATGACCAACACTTCCATGGTGTCCATATGCCCTAATAAGGTTGTACTGAGGTAACAACCCCCTAAAATAATATTAAAGGAAGTCTGCCAGCAGTTTTGATCCCTGAAAACGGCTAGAAAGACTATGTGGAAGATGAGGACAGCAGTGTAAATATACTCAGAGTAATGGCCATGCAGGATGTATGGCTGAAAGAGAAATACATTTTTTAACCCCTTAACGACCCAGGGCGTAATAGTACGTCCTGAGTCGCATGACGATGTATGGAGAGTGCTCAGGAGCTAAGCGCTCTCCATACACCGCAGGTGCCGGCTGTATAATACAGCCAAGACCCAGAGCTAACAGCAGCGATCGGTGCCTGCACCGATTGTGGCTGCTAACCCTTTAGATGTCGCGGTCAAACGGGACCGCGGCGTCTAAATTGCACAGCATTTTTACCTGATCGCCGCCCTCCAGAACGTCATCGGAGGGCGGCGCTTGGTTGCCATGACAGCCGGGAGCCTATTGAAGGCTCCCAGGCCTGTCATTACATTAGAGCTATTACACGATGACAGAGGCATTGTCTAATAGCAGTGAAGGCATTTTGCTATTCACTGCGATACAGTAGTATCGCAGTGAATAGTATGATCGATCAGACTCCCTAGGTTTCAAAGTCCCTAGGGAGTCTGATCATACAAGTAAAAGTATTAAAAAAAAAGTTTTTAAAAGTATGAAAAAATTTAAAAAAAAACACTAAAGTTCAAATCACCCCCCCTTTCCCTAGATCAGATATAAAAGTAAATAAACAAAAGTAAGCATAAACACTTTAGGTATCCCCACGCTCCAAAATGCCCGAACTATTAAAATATTAAAATATTTATCCCATACGGTGAACGGCGTAGCAGGAAAAAAAAATCAAAATGGCCAAATAGCGTTTTTTTCAACACTTTGTCTCCTAGAAAAAATTGAATAAAAAGTGATCAAACCATCAGATCTTTCCCCAAATGGTATCAATAAAAACATCATGTTGTCCCGCATAAAAAGACGCCTTACCCAGCTCCATACATGTAAATATGAAAAAGTTACAGGTGACACAATATGGCGACGCAAAATTTTTTTTTCTATTTAGCAAAGTTTTTAATTTTTTAAAAGGTATCAAAACATTACAAATACTATATAAATTTGGTATCGCCGTGTTCGTACTGACCCGCAGAATACAGGTAACATGTCATTTTTACCACACAGTGAATGCTGTAAAAATTAAACCCATATGAATTTGGCGCAAATGCAGTTTTTCTCCAATTGCACCTCATTCTGAATTTTTTTCCAGCTTCCCAGTACATTGCACAGCATATTGAATAGTGACATTACAAAGTACAATTTGTTTCGCAAACAATAAGCCATCATGTGACTCTGAAAAATGAAAAAGTTATGGCTCTTGGAATGTGGGGAGGGAAAAAACGAAAATGCAAAAACAAAAAATGGCCCGGTCATTAAGGGGTTAAACACCCCTGCCTCACAACATAGAGTGTCATAGAGGTAACCCATTCTTCTACAGGGCCTCATGCTTTCTGCATGGATGCCTTACACACCCTTCCATCTGCTGCAAGTGATGTCTCCAGTCACTCAGTAGACCAATAGAGCCATTCAGAGCAGGGGGGAGAAATTGGGGAGCGTTCAATGCAGAGATTCCAGACACTATACATGTTGGAGCCACCGCCAGGGCACTTGCATTGTAATGGGGTCAGACCTTATCAGAATCTTCAGCCTAATAATTACACTTGTAATCCACAGGAAGAGAATCCACTTACTGGTATTCCACAGAATAAAGACCCAAAGTATAGCAGTAAAACCCAAAGTCCACATTAGCCCACAGCAGCAACAGTCTATCAGTGTATCTCTTATTATCACTCAGCAGAGTTACAAGTCACAGCACATTTTAACCCCAATCTGTACAGTAATTCCAGAGCAGATGCACACTTCAAGTCACAGCAATCTGAGAGTTAGTGTGACAAGTGAGTTCTGTATTCCCTTCCCTCGTCTTTAAAGTTAGTGCACCCAAGCTGTCATTACCTCTGACTACAGAGGTGTTGCACAGTCTCTGAGCTATTCAACCCTGCGGTGGTACAATAATTTGCAACCACCACTTATACCCTACTACTATCTATCTACTACCACATGGCACACATTTGCACCAACAATTGGGATTATTATTTCTAAAATCCTTCTATTTATGACTGCAATAATTGGCTAAATAAATCGTGAGATTAGAGACGACACTAGATCTGAATTTATTACAGAATTTGGGCTTGGGCAGCTCTGGTGCTACTCAGAAATTCCTAGTAGTGCAGAAAGTACATTCTCTAGAATGTTCCAAGCTTGAAAAAAAAACAACAAATGAAAGAAAACTTAAAAAGTTTATAAAGTCTTGTTATTCATAAAGTTCTTAAATGTGATTGTGAAAGTTGTACTTAGCACAGGCGCAAGGTTTCCACTTATTCCCTTTAAGTGTATCAATAAACATTTCATATCACATTGTATGAGAATTGATTCATGCAAAATTGTTTTATGTAAAATTGCAATAATTTTCACTGCTAGGTCAAGCTGTACAGGAATGTTTTTAATGTTCAGTTATTTCATCAAATCATATAGCAACCACTGTGTTTTACAGTCTGAGATAGCTGCTGTCAGCTCTGAAGACTGTTATCAGGGAATTTGACCACAATAACCACAAAGCTTTACTGTTCCTAGAAATGGGCCCCAAGTAAATGCTATATTCACCTTTTTATACCATATTTCCATTATTCATTAAAAGTTTGCAGTGTGCAGAAAATTCTAGCTAAAGTAGCAGCTGTGCCAAGTCATATAATTAAGTTGGATTTTAACTGGACATAGCAGGCTATGCTAAAATAAATGGAATACTGCACTTACTTTTTGGTCTTTTGTTGTTTTTTTTCAGTTCTTGTAAGAGCAAACCATAGTGTCATCAATAGCAACATTTTATAATATCTACAAATATATTAAAGTGGTTTTTCAGGCTAAAAATATTGGAGACCTATTCTGGTCAGTCTGTCCAGTACACGTAAAACTGAGCTATCTGATTCCTGCTCTATTGTCTGTGTATCAGCTACTTAGATCAGCTAATGGATGGTGGTGGCGGGTGTCAGATCCCCATAGATCTGATACTAGTGACCTATCTTTCGGGTAGTTTATCAGTATTTTTAGCATGGTAAACCCCTTTAAATATGCAAAAGAAGCAATTGATATTTATTTAAATTTTTTTGTGTAATGGCGTACACCAGGTTCACACTAGCGCTGGGCTCTCTGTCATTCAGGTCCATCAGGGAACCCGAACGACAGAGAGCCAGACCGCTACCACCACTATGGACATTGCCAGACCCCATTGGCTATAATGGGGTCCAACTGCTGTCTGCCAATTCTAAACTGAATGCAGGGAACAAAAAGTCCTCCGTGCATGATGTTTTCTGGGGCTCCTTAGTCTGCTGTCTACACATATACTTAAAGAGTTATTCCCAATTCAAGGATCCTATCTATACTTCTAGCTTATGTAATAATAATAATAATAACTTTATTTATATAGCACCAACATATTCCGTAGCACTTTACAAATCAGAGGACACATGAACAGACAATATCAGATATTACAATAGGAGTGAGGGACCAGCTGGCAAGAGCTTACATTCTATGAGGAGATAGGGGGGGACACGAGGTCAGAGGGCTTGTTTGCTACAATGGTCCAGTCATCTTTTAACAGAAAAGGTTGTGTAACTGAAGCTGTATAAACCTGTCACCAGCCTGTATCTGGGAATAAACAGATACTAAGTGCAAGGAGTGCAGTGTAACTTCTAGATGGAGGGGACACGATCTGAGGAACAGAGGAGGAAGGATAAAAAATGTTATTGTTCTACACCTCCGCACGCTACACTGTGATCAGGTCATGTGATAAGCCTGACCATACAGATATGACTTTAGGACATGTTTGAAGCTGCTATAGTTGGGGATTAATCGGATTGTCCGGGGTAAAGCGTTCCAGAGCACCGGTGCAGCTCGAGAAAAGTCTTGGAGACAGGAGTGGGATGTTCGGATAACAGAGGATAGCAGCGCAAGGTCATTGGCAGAAAGGAGAGGACGGTTAGGGCGGTAGACAGTGACAAGAGAGGAGATATATGGAGGCGCAGCACTATGGATGGATTTGTGGGTCAGAGTGATAATTTTATATTGTATTCTGTGATGGATGGGCAATCAATACAGCGACTGACACAAGGTAGATGCATCTGTGTACCGCTTTGACAGAAAGATGAGTCTGGCGGCTGCATTCAGGACAGATTGTAGTGGGGAGAGTTTAGTAAGAGGAAGCCCAATTAGAAGAGAATTGCAATAGTGAAGACGAGAGAGAATCAGAGCAACAATGAGGGTTTTTGATGTTTCCACGGTGAGAAAAGGGTGAATTCTAGAGATGTTTTTGAGGTGCAGGTGGCAAGAGCATGCAAGTGTTTGAATATGTGGGGTAAAGTTGAGATCTGAGTCAAATACAACCCCCAGATAGTGGGCATGCTGCCTCGGTGTAATAGTAGTAGTGTTCTGTAGCAGTGCAGGGGTGATGTCACGGGATGAGGTATATAGTTTGATATCATCTGCATAAAGATGGTATTGAAAGCCAAATCTGCTGATGGTTTGCCCATTTGGGGCTGTGTGCAGAGAGAGGAGGAGGGGGCCTAGGACTGAGCCTTGAGGAACCCCAACAGCAAGGGGAAGAGGTATAGAAATAGCACCAGTGAATGATACACTAAATGAGTGGTCAGAAAGATAGGAAGAAAACCGAGAAAGCGGTGTCTCTGAGGCCAATACAGTGAAGCATAGTGAGGAGGAGTTGGTGGTCTACAGTGTCAAATGCTGCTGAGAGATCCGGAAGAATAAGTAGTGAATAGTTCCCTTTAGATTTAGCCGTCAGGAGATCGTTGAAGACTTTTGTAAGGGCCGTTTCTGTAGAGTGTAGTGCACAAAAACCTAATTGTAAGGGGTCCAGAAGAGAGATAGCGGATTAGGTGAGAATAGGCCAGGCATTCCAGTTTAGAGATGAAAGGGAGGTTAGAGACAGGTCGGTAGTTAGCAGCACAGGATGGGTCGAGGGAGGGTTTTTTGAGAAGGGGTTATGACAGCATGTTTGAAGGAGGAGGGAAAGATTCCAGAAGAGAGAGAGAGATTAAAAATTTTAGTAAGGTGTGTTGTAACAGCTGGGGACAGAGACTGGAGGAGGTGTGAATGTAAATTCAAGAGTTTTACTAAATACATTGCTTTAGCAATGCTGTTCCATTTGCCTGCTATGTGAAATTATTGTTCCCATTGTTTACACATTGTTGTCAAGGCAGCCGGCCTGTCTGTAATCCTGTTATCTGATCCAGGTCAGATCACGTGACTCATTCACTATTCCCAGGAGATGTTACTTACTGGTCTTCTATTCAGGCAATCGGGTCAGCTAATTGCAGTTTGCTGATAAAGGCTCAAACAGTGTAGTATGTGTATGTATTATCTCTCTATGTAAAAACAAAGATAATACAGAGTTTACTGCAAGTCCATGGTCAGTATGGAGCATGTACTGTAAGTGTTCTCCAACCCTGTGTAATGTAATATACATTTACTGTGCATATTATTTGATCTGCATCTAGTAATCATAATAAAGGCAATGTCTATATCTACTAAGGTACTTCACAGTGTCCTGTCTAGTCAAAGCCTGCCCACCAACATGTTGAAGAATACAGGAAGTAAGGATGGGAAAATCCCTTTAATAAGATTATAGGACAGCTGTGTTTAGGGAATATGAGAATTTACTCATCTCCTTTTGTGATCCTCACGGTCTTTATGACTTCGATATCTTTAAAGATTAGATACTCAGTTCAGTTTACTTACTTGAAGTCAGGTCTAGATCCTCCTGCCTTTCTGATGGCTCACTCTAGCAGGTTTTGCTCTACTTCTTAGGCTAAGCGTTCCTTGGTTTCTATAGAGCAGATCAGCAAAACCACCTCACGGTCTTCTCCTAACACTATTATAGACTCCACAATAGATTTTTAGAGGAACCTTCCTTTGGAAAATCAATCGTAAAGTCAGTGCAGGAGGTCCCACCCTAGGAGTCTTCTTGCAACAACTCTATTATTGTGCTGATGCAAGGCATGCACTGCAAGTAAAGTTTAAGATTTAGAATGTAAACTGTTTTTCCCCAGCCCTACCAGTGTCCCAAGGCTCCCTACCTACTTTTGTTTTGACAGTCTGTTATTAAAAAGTAAATAGGATGTTCTTAACTCAAATTATATCATATTAAATTATTAACCATTTCAGGACCAGGCCATTTTCTCTGGTTCTGGGCCAGACACATTTTTGGCTATATTCATACATGTAGTTTTGAGGGCAATAACAAGAGTTTTCCTTTGGGTTATTCAAATAATTTTTGAGTCTTTACCGATAAATAACCCTTTATTTTTATGTAGTTTTTATTTTTCTATGTTTTTTCTTTATTTTAATATCTGAGAAGATGTAAGCAAAAAAGTTAGCACAAAGTGCTACTAAGAAGATTATTTAAAATAGTTTTCCTTCTCTGTTATTGCTGTGTTGCTGGGTGGTGAGGTTAGAACCTGTGGCGGGGGCATGACAGTGGTGTTTTTTGGGGGAGGGGGGTTTCCAGTTTTTTTTTTTGTTTTTATTTTTTTACAAAATGTGCCCCCCTCCCCCCATCCATTAGGTCTATCCTTTAGGGGAGCATTTTAACTTTACTTTTTTTTCATGTGATCGCAGGGCCATAAGTAAAGCCACATCATGGTTGCTCCCATAGCTGTACACAGCGATCGGGAAGGCAGGGACAATAATAAATCATCCTTGCCTTCCCTATAGGAGACCAGTCTGTAGTAACAGCTGGCACCTCTCTTCTGCAGCTGCACAATTTCATGCAGCTGCTTAATACTGCAAGGATGTATATATACAGTACAGACCAAAAGTTTGGACACACCTTCTCATTCCAAGAGTTTTCTGTATTTTCATGACTATAAAAATTGTAGATTCACACTGAAGGCATCAAAACTATGAATTAAAACATGTGGAATTATATACTTAACTAAAAAGTGTGAAACAACTGAAAATATGTCTTATATTCTAGGTTCTTCAAAGTAGCCAACTTTTGCTTTGATTACTGCTTTGCACACTCTTGGCATTCTCTTGATGAGCTTCAAGAGGTAGTCACCTGAAATGGTTTTCACTTCACAGGTGTGTCCTGTCAGGTTTAATAAGTGGGATTTCTTGCCTTATAAATGGGGTTGGGACCATCAGTTGTGTTGTTCAGAAGTCAGGTGGATACACAGCTGATAGTCCTACTGAATGGAGTGTTAGAATTTGTATTATGGCAAGAAAAAAGCAGCTAAGTAAAGAAAAACGAGTGGCCATCATTACTTTAAGAAATGAAGGTCAGTCAGTCCGAAAAATTGGGGAAAACTTTGAAAGTGTCCCCAAGTGCAGTGGCCAAAACCATCAAGCGCTACAAAGAAACTGGCTCACATGAGGACCGCCCCAGGAAAGGAAGACCAAGAGTCACCTCTGCTGCGGAGGATAAGTTCATCCGAGTCACCAGCCTCAGAAATCGCAGGTTAACAGCAGCTCAGATTAGAGACCAGGTCAATGCCACACAGAGTTCTAGCAGCAGACACATCTCTACAACAACTGTAAAGAGGAGACTGTGTGCAGCAGGCCTTCATGGTAAAATAGCTGCTAGGAAACCACTGCTAAGGACAGGCAACAAGCAGAAGAGACTTGTTTGGGCTAAAGAACACAAGGAATGGACATTAGACCTGTGGAAATCTGTGCTTTGGTCTGATAAGTCCAAATTTGAGATCTTTGGTTCCAACCACCGTGTCTTTGTGCGACACAGAAAAGGTGAACAAATGGACTCTACATGCCTGGTTCCCACCGTGAAGCATGGAGGAGGAGGTGTGATGGTGTGGGGGTGCTTTGCTGGTGACACTGTTGGGGATTTATTCAAAATTGAAGGAATACTGAACCAGCATGGTTACCAAAGCATCTTGCAGCGGCATGCTATTCCATCCGGTTTGCGTTTAGTTGGACCATCATTTATTTTTCAACAGGACAATGACCCCAAACACACCTCCAGACTGTGTAAGGGCTATTTGACCAAGAAGGAGAGTGATGGGGTGCTACGCCAGATGACCTGGCCTCCACAGTCACCAGACCTGAACCCAATCGAGATGGTTTGGGGTGAGCTGGACCGCAGAGTGAAGGCAAAAGGGCCAACAAGTGCTAAGCATCTCTGGGAACTCCTTCAAGACTGTTGGAAGACCATTTCAGGTGACTACCTCTTGAAGCTCATTAAGAGAATGCCAAGAGTGTGCAAAGCAGTAATCAAAGCAAAAGGTGGCTACTTTGAAGAACCTAGAATATAAGACATATTTTCAGTTGGTTTCACACTTTTTTGTTAAGTATATAATTCCACATGTGTTAATTCATAGTTTTGATGCCTTCAGTGTGAATCTACAATTTTTATAGTCATGAAAATACAGAAAACTCTTGGAATGAGAAGGTGTGTCCAAACTTTTGGTCTGTACTGTATGTTCTTGAAGGGTTAAGAGTGGACCAACCGTACAGGTGGTCCAGAAGTGGCTATAGGGGTTTTCCATACCCAAATGGATTCTTCATACTGATGACCTATCCACAGGATAAGTCATCAGTGTGTGATCTGTTGCAGTCCGACACCGAGACCCTGGACAGATCAGCTGTTAGCTGCTAGTGGGCAGGCAGCTTGTGCAGTGCCGCTCCTATTCGGGGAGCAAATTGTTCTCACTGCAAGACCACTAGCAGCTTCCAGCACCCAGAGGCTGCTGGAACATTTGATCTGTGCAGGGTGTCACATACTGTACATACATACATACATACATAGTATGGATAGGTCATCAGTTTGAAAAATTTGGGGCCAGACAACCCTTTTAAAAGTTTCATCTGTCCTATCAGCCCACTGGGTAGAGGGCCGACAAAGCTAAAAGAAAACAGATTTACATACCGAATCATGAACGTTTCAAAATGAACTAGTTTATATCATGTTTTTGATGGAAAAGTTTAGGAATGTATAACATGCGTAAGGGCTAAATAAAACAGTAACAGTTCAAGGGCTGTTATGTACTCCTCTTATTGGTCGAAAGGTAAGGTCTGCTTCAATCCAGAAAAAAAAATCAGCAAACAAACAAGCACTATTTGATGTAAAATAAAGTGGGTAAATGAACCAGCAGGAAATTGGAAAATATTATGTGTTCTTTTAGGGAATCAGACGTTGTTTTTATAAAGCGTCTGTGCTGCTATTTTTTTTTTTCTTCCACACATCCGGTCTATTTGAATTGGAACAAAGAAAAAACAGGTATCACAATACATTTCAGTACCAAAAAAGGTAAAAAAGTGAATGGGGATATCTAAGACTAATAATTAATGATCTATCCTTATGATATGTCACTAGTTCGACATTGGTGGAGGTCTGAAACCTGGTCCCTGCTCTGATCAGCTGTTCTTTGCATTGTGTACGGAGCTGGAAGTAGATGGCTCTGCACACTGTGTAGTGGCCCTATTGCAGCTTAGCTTCCATTCAATAACGTGTAATAGTATGGCTTAGCCACTAAGACTACGTCATTAATTTCTAGACGTGGATAACCCTGTTAAAGTCTAATATTAATTTTTCCACTAGAGGTAAAATTGTGACATAAACACATCATACACTACAACTTTACTAAGGAAAAATAAATCTTGTGATCATCACAAAAAAACTGATCAGGTAATCAGATCATCCCATAACAGCTAGAATGCCTAGACAAAGAGAGATTGATAGATCTGTACAGTAGCCTGCAGGTGTCAATATCACTAACATATGATTCAATCTGTGTAGTGGTGAGACAGGTTTGGCGTCCTGCTGTGATTTTAAATACTGTGTACTGTAAATAAGGCATGACTTAAGCAATGCTGTGTAAAGTCTTAGTTCTAGCTCACTGGCTCGTTTCATCCCACAGATGAAAGAAACGTTACATTGGAACTAGTCATTGACATTACTTTGACTGGCAAATTGCTTAATGGAATGTAAGAAATGACAGTATACTTTCATATAATTGCTCCTTTCCTCAGGCTGCATAGTTTGAGTTTTGGTTTATTTTTAGTTTATGGGTCAAAGATTGCAAAGGATTGTAATAGGTGGGATCAAATTGCAGTTACCAGGTCATATCTATAAATTTCAGGGCAAATGTCAAGGTTCACACACAGAATGTGAATGGCTCTAAAGCAGGGGTCTCAAACTCGCGGCCCGCGGGCCAACTGCGGCCCTCGGGACAATAGTTTGCGGCCCCCACCTCAATATCAAAGTTTATTGCTAGTGCGGCCCGAGTTTGATACGAATAAATATCGGGGTAGCAGCGGTAGCAGCTGCCACAGGGCCCGGGACATTAGGGGCCCTGGAGCCCTGTGGCAGCCGCTACCGTGAACCCCACAAACCAGTAACGATCGCGGTCGCAGGGGGTGCGACCGCGACTGGACCCGGCAGGGTACGGAGCCCGCGGCCAGCTGGAGATGGCCGGGGCCCCGGACCATTATGATAGCGGTTGGGGAAAGCCTGGTTCCCCGACCACTATACATACTGTTATTGGAAAGGGGCCCTGGCATATTGCAGGCCCCTTTCCGATATATGGCAGCCCAGGGGAGGTGACTGAAAATAATAAACAGATATTCTCACCTCTCCTGGGCACAGCGTTCTCTCCGGCGCTCCTCCGTCATGTGACTGAGGCCTGTGATTAGGCCCCAGCGGTCACATGGGGCGCGGCCGGGTAATGATGTCAGTGCGCCCCCATGTGACGGCTGAGGCCCAATCACAGGCCTCGGCAGCGACGTCGGAAGAGGGCCTGAAGACGGCAGGATGGAGCGAGGATGCCAAGGAAAGGTAATACAAGGTGAGTATGAATGTTTGTTATTTTTAATCACCTTCCCTGGGCCTCCGATTATTATACTCTGGGGTCTGAGGAGACCCCAAAGTATAATAATAGCACCGATGCGGAGGGGGTTGTTGGGAGCTTATAATACTGTGTGTGGGCCACTATGGAGCATATAATACTGTGTGGGGGCCACTGTAGAGCATATAATACTGTGTGGGGGCCACTGTAGAGCATATAATACCTATGCCCTAATAGGTGGACAACCCTTCTGAGTTTTTTTCATTGTGTTAGAATATATAAATGAGCAAGCACTATCCTATTTGTTTTATGTCATAAAATGGCATTTATTATTCAATGTTATTCAATAATTAGTGTTTCCCAATATCCCTAAACCAAATACCCCTAAAGCTATGAACATAAACTGTCCTAAACAATATAAGTACAGTGGGAGGCATGGCATGTACTACATGAGGTATACATACAGCAACACAAAAAGAAGACCAGGTGCTAGTTAAAGGGGTTTTATGGGACTTTAATATTGTTCCTTAAAACACCCCCTGGTGTGGAACTCCCACAGTGATAACCTGTACAAAGGATAGGCCATCAGTATCAAACCTTGGACAACCCTCTTTAAGGACAGGGCGTGAATGGAGCTGAAAAAAAACATAGTGTTTTAAAGTCCCTGCCTAGTGAATTCTAGTGAATCCCATTCACACACTGCAGAAAAATACGCGCAGCGGATATGCTGCGATTTCAAAGACCGTTGCGGTTATGGAAATCGCAGCATGTCAATTATACCTAAGGAAATGCTGGCGGTTTCCCTATAGATATAATGGAAGCAGAAAGTCTGCAGAGGAAAGTCTATGGATTTTCTATGAAAAACGCTGCAGGAAAAATCACCATGCGTTGCCGCTTTTTTTCTATGGCCCGCTACATGGGCCCTTAGCCTAATAGGGTGTTTTCAATATACCTTTAATAGGTTGTTTTTGATTACTACAAGCAGGAAATCTTTTCAGAGCCAAGTTTTGTTCGAACAAGTGGTCTTGTTTATATATTTTTCACTTGACCTCAGTTTAATCTTATTAAGTCAATGCCAAGGAGTTGCTGTAGGAGTGCCATTCATGGTGAACACTTCTATTTACTGAACTAAGTAATGTTCACTTGTAAAGATAGAAATAAAATGTACAGTACTTATAATACTGTCTATAATGTCCCAATGTATTGTATATACACTGAAATTAGTTCATATTTAGTACTTGATATTTACTGGCCTTCATATCAAGAGGCAAGAGCAGGGTAATAGCTAAATATGCAAAAAAATAGCAATTCACATTTTATTTGGCCTAGTCATTTAGAAGGGGCTGTGAAGAGTTCTACTATACATGAGCATGGGAATTATAGACTAATATGTTAACCCCTTAATTCTGGGCATATTTTGGAACCTAATGATTAATTGTTTTGTGATTTTTCCTCTTTTGACTATAACGTTATTCCTCTATTATATTAGTTATACCCAGTGCTTTGTCACATGACAACTTTCCAAAAGATCAAATGATCACAAGGAACACCAGAGCCAGCAGCACGACAATTACATTATTGTATACCCTATATTCATTAAATGGGTTTTCCAGGATTTTTATATTGAAGACCTATCCTCACAAATCTTTCACTAAGCACAGCGCCATACATATAATAGGGGCTGTGCTTGGTATTGCATCTCAGCCTTACTTGAATGGAACTCAGCTGTTGCTATATACCTGTGTTGGCAAACCTATGGCACATGTGCCAGAGGGGGCACTCAGCGCCCTCTCCATTGGCACGCGTGCCCTCGCCCTGATTGCTCACTAACGGGGAATCCGGTACAAGATTCCCGTTAGTGAGCGATTGCTTCTTTCAGCTATATGTGCAAATGCACATACAGCTGAAAACTGTCAGTGTAGGCCGCAGGTCCACACGACTGCAGAGTGTGACCTCTGCCTCGACGCAGGTGCAATGACATCATTCATCTGTGCCTGTACCGTGGTAGAAGAAGTAGGACGCTACTTACCTGCTCTTCGTGGGTGTATTGGTAAGTAGCATATAATACTGTGTGGGGTCCCACTATGGACCATATACTACTATGTGGGGATCAACTGTGGAGCATATAATACTGTGTGGGGCCCACTGTGGAGCATATAATACTGTGCGGGGGGCCCATTGTGGAGCAAATAATACTGTGTTGGGGCCCATTGTGGAGCATATAATACTGTGTGGGGGCCCACTGTAGAGTATATAATACTGTGTAGGGTCTCACTGAGGAGCATATTATAATGCGTGATGGCCACTGTGGAGCATATTATACTACGTGGGGGCCACTGTGGAGCTTAACTTACTGTTTGGTGGCCACTGTGCAGCATATTGTACTGTGTGGGGCCACTGTGGAGCACATTGTACCGTCTGGGGGCCACTGTGAAGCACATTGTACCATCTGGGGGCCCTTCACTATTTATGTCACACAGTATTTGTTTTATAGCAGACATATGATATTATTACAGGCTGTAATAACATTGCATGGTCACTATAAAACTGATCCTGTGCAATGTAAATAGTGAACTCGGTCTCTAAAAGGTTCGCCATCAATGCTATATACCATGTGACTGATGAACATGTTGTCACCAGCTCAGGAAAGAAATGTCCCTGTCTGAGATTGGTACCAGTCGTATAATACGTTGCTTCATTGCAGCTCCACAGTAGAGCTGAGTGGGAATAGATTAAATGATCCATATCCTAGAATGTCACAATATAAATAAGCCTTCATGAATTAAGATGTTATGTGTGGAAAAGTACTTATCTAGTCTAGTCTAGCTTGTTGATAATCTATCAATGTATTAAAGGGGTTCTCCAGCTTTTTTTTTTTTTATTGATGACCTATCATATCCTACTCTATTCTATCCAACACTCAGCACCCCCACTGACCAGCTCGAACTATTTAGTCAATGCAGCCAGAATCAGACAGCTCTGTCCATTGTGTAGTGGCTACTTCTATTCAAGTAAATTACACGAGATAACCCCTTTAAACCGGTAAAACAACGCTGGTATTTATTTCTCATCCAGTCCTGCTTTTCACATTTCTATTTCTCACATTTAGACAAGTATTTTGAACTCCATATGATTTTAAGTAGCTTAATATTTAGGTTGCCTAGAAACAGGCTCCCTGAATTATTCATGATATGGAGAGAGCTATAGAGAACAGATGTAATAATAATCATGTTGATAAAGGTAATTATTTAAAAGCTCATTACTGCTAAATGAGAGCATGACAACAGATAATGAGCTGCATGTACTTAACAGAAATCACTTTATAATGTAATGCTGGCACTTTTCCAGTGCCTATTACATCTACAGTGGAATGAGCAATACTGAGCAGAGTAGACTACTTTCTGTGTACAGACTACAGATTCAATTAGGTACGTATACTTATTAAAATAAGCAGATTATAACTTAAGTTAAACAGAATTTATCATGAGGACAATAAGGTGATGCATTTTCCTGTACATAAAGAGACATGTTAAAGTACTGAGACGTCAACCTGGGAGAGCACTGATTCGCAAATGGTAGATAGCAGCAAAAGTGGAATTTGCTATTTCATGGGGCATGTACTTTATAAAAGGATACAGTTAAATATATTCAGACCCTATATAGTAATTTTATAGTTCAGACCATACCTTATCTTTTGTTAATGGGTAAATAAAGAAAAATAAACAATTGCAACATTTTAATTTATGTCATTTCGCAAATACTATAAATATTTTCTTCACTTTACTGTATAGGTTGTAATGGTTACAGCGAAATCAAATATGTTTGTGTTATGTATTAGGCGTTGTGATCATATTTGATAAAGTGTATTATTAAACAGGTTTATTGTATTTTACTTTTCTACATTAAAATTTTAGAAATAATTTGTAAAAACACACACATATGTAGCAGCGTTAACCCAAACTTCTGCAATTGGTTAAACTGCTGCAGGATATTTTATCACAGAAGACAACAAAAACCAATGAAAAGTCATTGAAAAATATGTTTCCAATGACTTTTCATTGTTGTTGTTTCTTGTGGTCTTCTGTGATAAGATATCACACTGCAGCGGTTTAAAGGGAGTCTATCATTGAGATTTTCAATTTTTAGCTAAGGCTATATTCATGTAGCCTTTAGAAAGGCTATTGCAGGCATATCTTTTATTTCCTGACTCTTGCTGGTGTTTTTTAGAAAATGCCTTTTCCTTGTTATGTAAATTAGCTTCCACAGCCGAGCACCCCTTGAGTCATCACGCAAACGGGAGAAAAGCTTCTTCCTCCTGTCAACTTGAACGAAATCTCGCGCATGTGCGAGATTTCGTTCACGGCGATGGGAGAAAGAAGCAAAGAGGCAGAGGAGGCGTTAACAAGAAGGAAGAGGAGAGGTCGGCGATGCAGGGAGAGGGTGATGACGCACCCCCTGCGTCATCGCCCTCTCCCTGCATCGCCGCCCTCTCTTCTTCCTTCTTGTTAACGCTGTTAGGAAACAGATGCAGCGTAGAACTAAGCAGTGAGTCCCAGCACCAGTCAAACCGAATCAGAATGGTAAAAACCGTGCTGAACTTCCCGCGCTCTCCCAACCGCACCGAACCCCACCCCCCGAGATGTTCACCAGGGCCCCTGATGGTGGGGATGGACTTGGAAGCTACTGACGAGCAGAGCAGCACGGTTCAGAGAGCACCGGACACATAGCACACCACCAGACACAGCAGAACAGAAACCGGAATCACTTACCAGTAGTAGCAGGAGTAGGGATGTCAGTCTGCAGAGTAGAAAGTAGCAGATGACAGCAGGCAGTAGATGGCAGCAGAGTTCCAGAGAGTAGTCGTACAGTCCAAGTTGTCAGCGTGAGGTTAATGAAGTACAAAAGGGAAATCCAAATAGATATGTCAAACAAGCAGAGTTTGTAACAGGAGTGCAGTGCGGTACCAAATCGAAGTTCAGGAGGACGAAGTCTGAAGGCAAGCCGGGGTCGTTAGCAGGAGAGGGAGAACAAGGTACAAAATCGGGAGGCCAGAAGGATAGTCAAACAACAGAAGCAGAATGTCTAGGCAGGAGGTAACAGGACAGGAAATATGCAACGATTGCTACCAGGGGAAACTGAATAGCCAGCGATTACCTGGAGCGGAAGTCCCGAAAATAAAGGTTCTGACCGAGCACCTGCTCCGGAAGGGAATCCTGTGGCCCGAGTGGGGAAGGACCAGCAACCCCCACATACCGTCGCGTAGGTTCCAGCCCACCTCCCTAGGGGCCGGAAGGAGCACTTAGAGGAGAGGACCGGCAACCCCCCGCATGCCACTGCAGAGGTTCCGGTCCGGTTCCTTACAGTACCCCCCCTACTACAAGGGCCCACCCGGCCACTAAATGCTGGACCAGGCTTGAGGGGAAACTTTTGGTGAAAATCTTTAACTAAAGTTGGTGCATGGACCAACCTGGCTGGCTCCCAGGAACGATCCTCCGGACCATACCCCTTCCAGTGTATCAGATACTGTAGAACACCTCTGAGCCTATGTGAGTCCAAAATTCTGGCCTCCTCAAATTCCTGGTACACCTCAACTAGGACAGGTGGAGGAGGGTTAACAGATGGAAGGACAGGAGGAATATATTTCTTCAACAGGGACTTATGGAAAACGTAGTGAATCTTGAGAGAAGGAGGAAGAGCCAGTCGGAAGGACACAGGGTTAATGATTTCAGTGACCTCATAAAGACCAACAAACTTAGGCCCCAACTTATGAGAAGGGATTTTTAGCCAAACCTTCTCCCCCAATGAAAACATAGGACCCACCGAACGGGCCCTATCAGCTATAGTCTAAGTAATTACCTGAGCGTTCTGTAAACTACGCTGTACCTGAAGCCAGACAGTACGTAACGTCTCCGCCTCCCTATTCACCTCTGGAGTGGCGGTGGTAGGAGAAAGAGAAGAAAAGTGGGGATGGAAAGCGTAATTACAGAAGAAAGGTGAAGAGTTTAAGGCAGCATGGTGATGATTGTTCATAGCAAATTCCGCCATACATAAATAGTTAACCCAATCAGACTGGTTAGCAGAAATATAGCATCTCAAATACTGCTCCAAAGTCTGATCGAAGCATTCAATTTGTCCGTTGGTTTCAGGATGGTAAGCAGAGGAAAAAGGATCTCCAAAACTTAGCCACAAACTGAACGCCTCTGTCAGATACAATGTTGTCCGGAATACCATGGAGCCTGACCACACGATCTAAAAACAAACGGGATAATGTCTTGGCATTAGGCAATTGGATGAGAGGAACAAAGTGACACACCTTGCTAAACCTATCCACTATGGTCCACACAATAGTCTTTCCCCCAGATATCAGTAAATCCGTAATAAAATCCATTGCTATATGTGACCAAGGTCTGTCAGGCACCGGAAAAGGGAGAAATTCCCCTGAGAGTCTAGACCTCAGAACCTTGACTCTAGAATATACCGAACATGCGACACATAAGCCACAATGTCCTGAGACCTTGAAGGCCACCAGTAATGTCGGGATACTAGCCTCTTAGTACCCGAGATGCCTGGGTAACCGCTTAACACGGAGTCATGGAGTTCCTGTAAGACCCTAAACCACAACTGAGATGGGACAAACAGTTTACCCTCGGATGTTACTGCAGGGGCAGAGTGCTGATTTTGCTTGATCTCGGATACTAAACCCAACGAGACGACAGAAACCACAATCCCCTCAGGGAGAATTGATTCTGGCTGGGAACAATCAGACTGGGAAGAACCAAAACTTCTAGACAAAGCATCTGCTCTAATGTTTTTGGACCCTGGCCTAAAACTGACAACGAAATTGAACCTGGTAAAAAATAGTGCCCACCTAGCTTGTCTAGGGTTCAATCTCTTAGTCGGTTCCAAAAATACCAAATTCTTATGATCCGTTAAGACAGTTATCTTGTGTCTAGCTCCCTCCAGGAAATGTCGCCACTCCTCAAAAGCCCATTTGATGGCCAATAGTTCTCGGCCAATAGTTCCTTTCAGAAGAGGAGAATTTCCTGGAGAAGAAAGCACAGGATCTGAGTTTAGTGAATGAGGAGGGTCCTTGGGACAAGACAGCCCCTACTCCTACTTCAGAGGCATCAACTTCAACAATAAAAGGTTCACTAAGATCCGGTTGAATAAGAACCGGAGCTCTAAAAAACGCTTGGTTTAAAAAATCAAATGCAACCATAGCCTCCTGATTCCAGTTTATCAAATCTGCCCCCGTGTGAGTGAGATAAGTCAGCGGTTTTGCTATAGTGGAAAAATTGGCAATAAACCTCCGATAGTAATTTGCAAAGCTACGAAACCTTTGCAAGGCCTTTAGTGAGGTGGGTCGAACCCAGTTGAGCACAGCCTGAACCTTGGGTGGGTCCGTGCTGATGGCCGAGGAAGACAAGCCATAACCCAGAAATGACAATTGCTGGACTCCGAAAAGGCATTTTTCCCACTTAGCAAATAACTTGTTCTAGCTCAGGACTTCCAGAACAGACCTAACATGCTTAACGTGAGACTTCCAGTCCTGGGAAAAAAACAAAATATCATCTAAATAAACAATGACAAAATGACCAGTAAAATTCCGAAAAAATGTCATTCACAAAACTCTGAAATACTGCGGGTGCATTACTCAAGCCGAAGGACATTACCAAGTACTCGTAATGGTCCTCAGGTGTGTTAAATGCGGTCTTCCTCTCGTCTCCCTGCCGAATCCGAATAAGATTATAGGCCCCTCAAATCTAATTTGGAAATAAATTTAACCTCAGAAATCTGGTTTAATAAATCGGGAATAAGAGGCAGAGGATACTGGTTCTTTACCATAATCCTGTTTAGGGCCCGGTAATCAATACAGGGCCTCAAATCGCCATCCTTCTTTTTAACAAAAAAGAATCCTGCCCCCGCAGGTGAAGTGGAAGGACGAATATGCCCCTTGCCCAGAGTGTCTCTTATATACTCTCTCATAGCCTGTCTCTCAGGTTCAGACAAGTTGAACAACCGCCCTTTAGGGAGTTTAGAGTTGGGAACTAACTCGATAGCACAATCATAAGGTCTATGAGGGGGTAATAAGTCAGCTCCAGATTCGAGAAACACATACGCATAGTCTGAGATATGATACGGCAAAGGTACAGTGACAGTAGAGACAGAGAGAGCCATACAAGAGTTCATACATTCGGGACCCCATTTAACCACATCCCCCAATTTCCAATCTAAGACAGGATTATGTGTCTTCAACCAGGGCAACCTCAGGACAATCTCTGAGGGTAAATTTTCTAAGACAAAGAAGGGGAGTGTTTCAGTATGAAGGGTTCCAACCTTAAGATTCAGGGAGGGAGTAACAAACTTAATGGAGGACTGGGCTAGAGGAGTGGAATCAATAGCGGTAATTAAAACTGTTTTTTCTAACGAAATCAGGGAAAGACACAAAGACTGGGCCACCTTTAAATCAATAAAATTGGCCATGGAATCACAGTCAACAAATGCACTACCCAAAAGAGTCATACCAGAGAAGGAAATGTCTATAGATAAGACAAACTTATGACAGGACACAGAAGGAAGTACCTGTTCTCCCAGACGGTCTTTCTGAGGAACAGCAGGGCGTTGAGCTCCATCTGGCCTTTTAGAACATTTGTTTAGGATGTGACCTGCTTCACCACAATAGAAGCACAACCCTCTTTGTCTTCTAAACTTCTTACGGTCCTCCACAGTCATGGCAGCTTCGAGTTGCATGGTTTCGGGACCAGACTCTAGTGGTTGAACAGGTTCAGAGAAGAATGGTTCCATGGAGACTCGCTCTCTTCTATGCTCACGTAGATGTCTGTCTAATTTGATGGGTAGACTCATGCTCTCCTCCAAGGTAACAGATGACGGGAAATTAACCAAAATATCTTTAATAGCATCAGAGAGCCCCTTACGGAATTGGAAACAGAGAGCAGAACTGTTCCACTGAGACTGGACTGACCACCTACTGAATTCCGTGCAATAGTCTTCAGCTGGTCGGGTACCTTGCCTAATAGAAGAGAGTTTGGCTTCGGCTAACGCTCTTTGGTCAGTTTCATCATACAATAACCCTAAGGATTTAAAAAAGTTATCTACAGAGGATAATTCAGGTGCACGGGGATCCAAAGAAAAAGCCCAGGTTTGAGGATCTCCTTGTAGCAGAGATATTACTATGGCTACCTGTTGCTGCTGGTTACCAGAAGAATACAGCCTAAGTTGGAAGTATCATTTGCAGACTTCTCGAAAATTAGTAAAGGATTTCTGATCTCCTGAAAACCTATCTGGCAAGTTTATCTTGGGCTCTATGGAAGCAGTGCCTTGGGTAATGGCTTGAAGCCGAGCTGCCTCTTGATCCTGTACTCTCACAGCCAGATCTTGGACCAATCGAGTCAAATTCTGCATCTGATCCACAAGAGCTTGCATAGGATCCATTATGGAGGTCAAAACACACGAAGTAACGTAGGCTGGCTATTCTGTTAGGAAACAGATGCAGCGTAGAGCTAAGTAGTGAGTCCCAGCACCAGTCAAACCAAATCAGAATGGTAAAAACCGTGCTGAACGTCCCGCGCTCTTCCAACCGCACCGAACCCCACCCCCCAGAGATGTTCACCAGGGCCCCTGATGGTGGGGATGGACTCGGAAGCTACTGATGGGCAGAGCAGCACAGGTCAGAGAGCACCGGACACATAGCACACCACCAGACACAGCAGAACAGAAACCGGAATCACTTACCAGTAGTAGCAGGAGTAGGGATGTCAGTCTGCAGAGTAGAAAGCAACGGATGACGGAAGGCAGTAGATGGCAGCAGAGTTCCAGAGAGTAGTCGTACAGTCCAAGTTGTCAGTGTGAGGTTAGCGAAGTACAAAAGGGAAATCCAAATAGATGTGTCAAACAAGCCGGGTCGGTAACAGGAGTGCAGAGCGGTACCAAATAGAAGTTCAGGAGGATGAAGTCTGAAGGCAAGCCGGGGTCGTTAGCAGGAGAGGGAGAACAAGGTACAAAATCGGGAGGCCAGAAGGATAGTCAAACAACAGAAGCAGAATGTCTAGGCAGGAGGTAACAGGACAGGAAATATGCAACGCTTACTAACAGGGAAAACTGAATAGCCAGCGATTACCTGGAGCGGAAGTCCCGAAAATAAAGGTTCCGACCAAGCACCTGCTCCGGAAAGGAATTCCGTGGCCCGAGCGGGAAGGACTAGCAACCCCCGCATACCATCGCGGAGGTTCCGGCCCGCCTCCTTAGGGGCCGGAAGGAGCACATAGAGGAGAGGACCAGCAACCCCCGCATGCCACCGTGGAGGTTCCGGTGCGGCTCCTTACAAATGCCTCCTCCGCCTCTTTGCTTCTTTCTCCCATCACCGTGAACGAAATCTCACACATGCGCGAGATTTCGTTCAAGCTGACAGGAGGAAGAAGCTTCTTTCTCCCATTTGTGTGAATGAAATCTCGTGCATGTTCGAGCTGACTGGAAGAAGAAGCAAAGAAGAGGAGGAGAAGGCGTCAACAAGAAGGAAGAAGGGGGAGGCAATGCAGGGAGAGAGTGATGACGAGAGGGGTGCTCGGCGCACGGGGGAACGCCCCCTGTGCTCCGTGGAAGCTAATTTACATAACAAGAAAAAGGCTTTTTCTGAAAAATGCCGGCAAGAGTCAGGAAATAAAAGGTATGCCTACAATAGCCTTTCTAAAGGCTACATGAATATAGCCTTAGCTAAAAATTGAAAATCTCAATGATAGACTCCCTTTAACCAATTGCAGAAGTTGGGCTAATTCTGCTACATCTGTATATACAGGTGTTCCAAAGATATAAGCCTAGTTAGTGTTTATTAGGCAGTAACACTAAATGACATAAAGCACACACAGACACTGCCCTGAGAGAAACCACAGTGTTACCGCCTACTTCCTTAGTATACCCTAATTTACATAAAATCGAGCTTATATCTTTGAAATGGGTAAACAAATTTGGTTAAACAAAACATCAAAATGTTCAAGGTAACAACACCAGATGAAGCATTGGGCTGTTGAGACTTGGCAACAGGTCCTCTTTAAGTTTGGCTCAGGTTTCAAACACAGGACCTTTGGTATGGGAGGCAGACACCCTAAGATTTTAGCCACAGACACAGCCACTGTTGTAATTAAGAGTATTTTCTCTGATTAAAAGTCTTAATAATGTTTTTCTTCTCTACATATATAACGTATAGGTCTATAGAAATATATCTCTATATGTCAGTACATTTAGTGTTTTAAAAGAAATATATAAATAAGTTCTGATTCTGAATCGAACTTGTTCTCAGCTAGTATTGGCCCATGTAATTAGGTGCTTAGTCTCTTAGATGCAGTATTTTCTTTTCTACTATGTTCTTAGGGCCTAAAAGTCAAATGCTGTAGACAGACCCTATGCTTAGTGGTTCAGTAGCTCAGATGTCATCTAATATAGGCTCGGACTGACCCACCTGGGTACCAGTAAAGCCGTGCCTTTAGGCAGGGCCGGTATTGGGGGGTGGCAGACTTGGCAATTGCCCAGGGCCCCCATCCCCAAAGGGGCCCCCTGCGATCCGGAGTCATTAGGCTCTGGCTCCCATATCCCAGAGTCAGGCCCGGCCACATTGATAATGGAAAAGGGCCCAAAGTCATGTGCCATAGGGACCCTTTCCAATAGAAGCCTGCCCAGGGGAGGGCTGTAAAAATAACAAACATTTCTATTCACCTCTCATGTCCAGCGTCATCCTCTGGCCTGTAGCTGATGTCATGCATTCCAGATGTCACCGCTGAGGGCTGTGATTGGCCGCAGACCTGAAGAAGTAGCCGGCGGAGACAATGGAGCAACGCAAGGATGCCCAGGAAAGGTAAAGCAAGGTGAGTATAAATGTTTATTTTCCCTCACCTCCCCTGGGTCTCCGATTATTATACTCTGGGGTCTGAAGGCTCTGGGGAGTATGTTATACTGTGTGAGGCCACTGTGGAGCATTATGCTGGAGAGCATATTATATTGTTTGGGGCCAATGTGGAGCATTATACTTGGGGGAACGCTATGGGGAGAATATTATACTGTGTGGGGCCACTGTGGAAAGCATATTATATTGTGTGGGACCACTGTGGAGCATATTTTACTGTGTGGGGGGCCACTGTGCAGCATATTATACTGTGTGGGGCCACTGTGGAGCATTATACTGGGGGAGGCGCTGTGGGGAGCCTTTTATACTGTGTGGGCATATTATATTGCGTGGGGATGCTGGGGTGCATTATACTGTGTTGGGGCTGTGGGGAGCATATTATACAGTGGGGAAAAAAAGTATTTAGTCAGCCACCAATTGTGTAAGTTATCCCACTTAAAAATATGAGAGAGGCCTGTAATTGACATCATAGGTAGACCTCAACTATGAGAGACAAAATGAGAAAACATATCTAGAAAATCACATTGTCTGATTTTTTAAGAATTTATTTGCAAATTATGGTGAAAAATAAGTATTTGGTCACCTACAAACAAGCAAGATTTCTGGCTCTCACAGACCTGTAACTTCTTTAAGAGGCTCCTCTATCCTCCACTCATTACCTGTAGTAATGGCACCTGTTTGAAATTGTTATCAGTATAAAAGACACCTGTCCACAACCTCAAACAGTCACACTCCAAACTCTACTATGGTGAAGACCAAAGAGCTGTGGAAGAACACCAGAAACAAATTGTAGACCTGCACCAGGCTGGGAAGACTGAATCTGCAATAGGCAAGCAGCTTGGTGTGAAGAGATCAGCTGTGGGAGCAATAATTAGAAAATGGAAGACATACAAGACCATTGATAATCTCCCTCGATCAGGGGCTCCATGCAAGATTTCACCCCGTGGGGTCAAAATGATCACAAGAACAGTGAGTAAAAATCCCAGAACCACACGGGGGGACCTAGTGAATGACCTGCAGAAAGCTGGGACTAAGATAACAAAGGCTACCATCAGTAACACACTACGCCGCCAGGTACTCAGATGCTGCAGTGCCAGACGTGTCCCCCTGCTTAAGCCAGTACATATCCGGGCCTGTCTGAAGTTTGCTAGAGAGCATTTGGATGTTCCAGAAGAGTATTGGGAGAATGTCATATGGTCAGATGAAACCAAAGTAGAACTGTTTGGTAGAAACTCAACTTGTCGCGTTTGGAGAAGTGAATGCTGAGTTGCATCCAAAGAACACCATACCTACTGTGAAGCATGGGGGTGGCAACATCATGCTTTGGGGCTGTTTCTCTGCAAAGGGACCAGGATGACTGATCCGTTCACATGAAAGAATGAATGGGGCCATGTATCGTGAGAGTTTGAGTGCAAACCTCCTTCCATCAGCAAGGGCATTGAAAGTGAAACGTGGCTGGGTCTTTCAGCATGACAATGATCCCAAGCACACCGCCAGGGCAACGAAGGAGATGAACTTTTGTTATTGACCAAATACTTATTTTCCACCATAATTTGCAAATAAATTCTTTAAAAATCAGACAATGTGATTTTCTGGATTTGTTTTCTCATTTTGTCTCTCATAGTTGAGGTCTACCTATGATGACAATTACAGGCCTCTCTCATCTTTTTAAGTGGGAGAACTTGAACAATTGGTGGCTGACTAAATACTTTTTTCCCCACTGTAGCTCAGAATCCAACATCCAACAATAGGTGAAAGAGACCATTAAAAATACTCCTCTTCTCTTCACAGTGACTTCATCGTGGGTCACAAACACTCTCCTATACTGTGGGCATTCTATGCCCACAACACTCTCCTATAAAGTCAACAGGTCCTTATGCTTATGTGACAACTGTAAACTGCTACTCACAGAAAATTAAACCGATTACAAAAAATAAGTGTCAATGCATTTTTTCTAATTAATTACAATAAAATAGAGGTAAACATTATAGAAATAATGGGGCAGTTTTATTTTTTAACATATTATTTAACATATTTTTGACATAACTGGGGGTTTGCGACTTAAAAATGCCAGTTGTAACAAAAATTGTTGCAACTGTCGTTTTTACTCTGTCCTCACCATTTTTCAAAAAAGGAGGTGGGCCATAAGCAAGTTTTCTGGTGGAAATGATGGCTAAAATCTACAAATACATTGTATGGAAGGCTCTGTAAACAGCTTTATATATAGTAATATACAGAGGCATAGTTAGGGTTCAGCACAGGGGGAACAAACACATCCAAGTGGGCCCCCCACTCAGGTATACTGATATTATCACTATATGGTGACTATATAGCGGTAAGTGTAGGCTCTGCAGGAAATTTACGTGAATGCAGCACAGGAAACATTTAGTGACTTGCAGATGACATTTCTGACTGTAATCGCTCACATTTCCTGTCTCTTCCATCTGGACCGCCATGAGCACTTCTTCTAACTGTGACTTGTCTCTGTAAAGTTTGCAACACAGACATGTTTGGCTCTTCACTTTTCCAGACCCACATTGTCCTCACCTACTCAAAGCCCCTGTCCTACTGCTAACCTCATTTATAAAATATATAAAATAACCCTGCTCACTCCAGAATCAATAATTCCCCTGAGTGCATCTTTAAATTAATAATAATTAGTGCACCTTATTAATAATGCCCCAGTTGTGCCCCCTAACTAATGGATTTTTTCAGGTCATCAATAAAAATAACAGTTCCAACACCTGGGACCCCCACTGATCAGCTGTTGCACAATTGTTTACATTGTATTCTTTGTTTCATAGTGGCTATGTAACTACAGCCTCGTCCTATACACTCCTATGGGACAAGGCTGTAATTATATCACACGGTCGCTATAAAACAGATAGGTTGTAATGCAAACAGTGAAGAGGTCACAGTGGTTGCACGTGCGCCATGGCCCCTTCAAACAGCTCATCAGTGGGGGCTCCTAAGTGTCAGAACCTCGCTGATCTCTATTTATATTGCTTTTATTAGGTTTTACCACTTTTACAAATAAAACGTCACTTTTTGGAAATTAATGATTTTCCTGGGGTCACTGTATTCTAATGCCTATAGCTTTTTGTTGATGGAGATACGCAAGGGCTCTTTATTTGCAGGGTAGTTGTACTTTTTATTGGTACCAATGTTTCGTATGTATGACTTTTTGATCACTTTTTATTGCTGTTTTTTGGGTTAAGCGAGGTGTCCAAAATATGTCAATTTGCGCACTGCGGTATATTTTTTTTTACTCCATTCACCATACGGGATAAATATTGCTATTTTTGGATAGTGGAGTCTTATACGCACCTGAGGATACCTAACACGTTTGTTTATTTTTTTGCTTACGAAGAGTTGTTTAAATTAAATGGTGGGGGTTTTTTTTTACACTTTTTATTATTTGTTTATACTTTATTTTTAACTTTTATTTTTTTACTTTTTACCTATCCCACAAGGGGACTTGAACCTGGGATCTCTAATTCCCAGTGCAATGTACTGAAATACATAGTATTACAACACATCGCTCACAGGCTCACTATGTGTAATGGGCATAGGCAGTCAGGAGGATGTTGGCAGGCGGGCCTCTTGTCCACTGACCCCCTGGATGCCCTGAGTGCTATTGATAATGGAATCCAAGGGGTTAATCTGCTGGAGTCAGAGTATCTTCCGACTCCAGTGGCTAGTCCCAGGCCTCAGCTGTGCAATAAAGCCGAGTGCCGGAAGTAATGATACAGGCAAAGGTCCTGTGCCTGCGGCATTACAGTGCCATACTATTACGGCGATGAGCGTTAACTACACGCTCAGCATGACGTAATAGTACGGCGAAGAGTGGGAAGGGGTTAATAAATCCAAAGTTTCTCCTTAATTTAATACTGCCCAATTGACCCCTTATATTATGCCTCCTGAGAAAAATACTCCCCCTTAATGTTCCCTTATATAGATGATCCCCCTTAAATTCAGAAAGCCATATAATGTCCCCTTTGTTGCCGCATATAATAAGGCCCACAACTGCCCTAAAAATGAAAAAAAAATAAAAGTTATGCTCACATGCCTGCAATTCCTTGCTGCACGGAACTACTGCTGCTGCCGCGACCGTCTCTCCTCTCTTCTTGTTTACAAGGCTCTGTGAGCACAGACAGGATATCTACATCTTGGCGCAGAAGGCGCAATGCTGTGACATCATTGTGCTTGCCTGAGAGCAGATATCTTGTCCGTGGTTATACAAAGCTTTGTAAGCCAGCAGGTCTGAAGTAGCTTGTAGCTTACAGAATTGCAAGCCTACGGCTTCCTGCTCTAACATGCATTTAGACACCGATATAATTGAAAGAACATGTGTTTATGAGTTAGCCACCACCCTCCGTCTCCTCGCTAGCGACTCCTCTGGTGATATATGACTAATGTGAGCTGTCACAGCATGAGAACTGAATGTAAATTCAAACACTTTTACATTTTTTAAAGGAAGTGCCAGAGATGTACCTTGGACTCCAATGCTACATTTGTAATGGGGCCCCCACTCACCGTGTATTAACTACAATACTGGTGAATTCTTATTAGAGTATCCTTAGGCCCATGTCCAGTCAGAATGTATTATATCTATACGTGGGGCAAAATGAAAGCCCCTTTTACAATAAGTTAGTAAGTTAGGAAGGACCTAAGTTTTTAGATGATCACATTGGTTTGCTCCCTACCTGTGAGCATGTAGTCATGGAGTTGATGATGGTGACATTGCCCCCCTCGTCTGGTTTCCTCGGGTGTTGAGGCGTCCTCGCCAGGATGGAAAAGGAACATGACAGCAGGTAGATCTGTCGCTGTCCGAGCTAGAGGACAAGGAACCAGAACAGTTTTTTTCATATCTTTGAAAAAGGGGTTGTGGAGAATCGTTCTGCCATTGGTACACTCTATTATTATAATAATCTTCTGCGTCTTTGATGAATTTAGATCTTTTCTTCTTCTTAGATTCCTTTCTAAGATTGGAGATGTAGGAGGTGATTTTGTCTTTAGTTTTGGCAAATTCTTTCATTGTTTGTGTTGATCGAAGTTGTGCTTCGATGACGACGATCGTCTATTTTATATCAATGATCACACCGACGCATGGTGACATCACATGCGGCTGTCTCAAGATGACGGCCGTACCTACTTATACCTTTCATTCAGGCCTCTTTATTAAGCGCATTTCCATTGGCCACCTTTGCCTCTCCAATGGCATTTTCTTCTAGCTTCATCCTCCAGGTCTCAACAATCCGATGAGTGGGGGATTGTCCTCAACGGGCTCATACACAATCTGATCGGGGTTTGATGTCCTGCCTGTGTTCTGTATATTTCTGGATTGATTATCTATAGTATGCTATTCCTTGACTTGTTGTCCTCAGTCATTTGCAGCTTCAAAGGGATATAACATTATGCATTATGAGAACAAGATAAGCTAGGTCATTACTATTCTATACTGCACACAACCTTGTATTCCTCTTTTATTATTTCTATTGATATATCATGCTTCATTCTGGATCTCTGTATTCACCTTTTATGACCCTAACCACTATATATTATGATTTAACTAAATATAATAGCCACAAAAAAAAATCTTAGTTTCATTTAAAAATAAAATCTCTTTATTTTTTGCATGAATAAAATTTATAATTTATAGCTACAGATACACCCCAGAGCGATCAGATGTATGAATAACCATGAGGCATTCCCCTTGAAGACAAATATGAAATTTTTTTTTCTTCCTATCCTCCCATCTACATTATTTCTACTTCACCTAAATGGCATTAGACATCCATTACACATGGATCCAAGTATTGCAGCTGCCACTAGTAACATATACACGTGGACATAATTGTTGGTATCCCTTGTTTAATGAAAGAAAAACCCACAATGGTCACAGAAATAACTTGAATCTGACAAAAGTAATTTGCCAAACTACATGTTAACAAGCCACAAAGCTTCTGGGAGAATGTCCTATGGACAGATAAGACAAAAATCAAAATTTTTGGCAAGGCACATCAGCTCTATGTTCACAGACAGAAAAATGAAGCATATCTTGAAAAGAACACTGTCCCTACTGTGAAACATGGAGGAGGCTCTGTTATGTTCTGGGGCTGCTTTGCTGCATCTGGCACAGGGTGTCTTGAATCTGTGTACGGTACAATGAAATCTCAAGACTATCAAGGGATTCTAGAGAGAAATGTGCTGCCCAGTGTCAGAAAGCTTGGACTCAGTCGCAGGTCATGGGTCTTGCAACAGGATAATGACCCAAAACACACAGCTAAAAACACCCAAGAATGACTAAGAAGAAAACATTGGACTATTCTGAAGTGGCCTTCTATGAGCCCTGACCTAAATCCTATTGAGCATCTTTGGAAATAGCTGAAACATGCTGTCAGGAAAAGGCACTCTTCAAACCCGAGACATCTGGAGCAGTTTGCTCATGAGGAGTGGTCCAAAATACCCGTTGAGAGGTGCAGAAGTCTCATTGACAGTTATAGGAATCGTTTGATTGAAGTGATTGCCTCAAAAGGTTATGCAACAAAATATTAATTTAAGGGTACCATCATTTCTGTCCAGGTCTGTTTCATGAGTTTTCTTTTTTTTTAAATTCTGCTGAAGCATGGTTGAAAAGCAATGTCTGACTTTCATTTATTCATTTTCATAGAATTTTTATATATTATTACTTTTGTCAGATTCAAGTTATTTCTGTGACCATTGTGGGTTTTTCTTTCATTAAACGAGGGGTACGATCAATTTTGTCCACATGTGTACATGTCTCTTACAGGATATTAATAGCGGGTATAAGAAATTTTTACATCAAAATGCTTTACAAGAGGCACATACTTTAAAAATAGATGTCCAAAAGGGGAATAGTCCATGTCTACCGCTCCATGTTTCGCGTTTGGCTTCCTCAGGAGACAGGTCTATATAATATGAACTGCATTTTACTGCTCATGATTGCTTATATTGTTGCCCTGGCCTATTTGTTTACATACCATATATATGCCAGATATGCACTGTGCGTACCACTATGTTTCTCATATATAGGCGGGCAAACATATTAGCATTCTACCCACACATTTGTAAGAGTGTGCCTGTATCCTTTATGGACCCTGAGATTTTTATTATATTATCTTTTGTTAATTTTCAATGTTTGAAAAAGATCTATGCTATAGACCGAAACGTTACACTTTATTGGATTGTATTACCTGTGACTCAATATATAAGCCACTTATTTCACCCCAAATCCGTCTGAGTGCTGAGTTATACTTAGAATTTCAGATGAGTAGCACATTTTTGCACGGTATACTGGGTTTTTAATTTAATGGCCATAAATGCATAGTAAATATACTACTTATTATTGCAATTTTAAAAAGTAGGCAGTTAATAATACAAAAAAAAGCACAGTGTGAACCCAGACTTACTGTAAAGCTGGGGGCCAGATTCCATGTCTTTTGAGACTATGACACATTAAGTAATTATTTTCCATATCCCTTATCTGATGCATCAGTCATTCCAGTCAGCACCACAAAAAGCAGCATTATATCCCATATGTCCTTTGAAATGCTCATCCTCTGACTCAGTAAAATACTATCCCCAAAAAACCTGGCAGCTGAATGTGTCATTAATGCTCCTTCTATGGTAAACGCCTACATACATCCAAATTACAAAATGTTAGGAACTCCAATCAACTATACAAATACTAGAGGTTCACACTAGCGCTCGCTATACAGTACGTTCTTGGGTTTCCGTCCCCGAACCTGCTTAAAAAATGTGGAGAGAAAAGTCCTGCAAGCAGGACTTTTCTCTCTGCATTTTCTACCTTTTGGGCGGAAACCTGGCAGACCCCATTATAGTTTATAGGGTCCCTGGGTTTCCGCTGGTAACTGCTTTTTAAGTGGGTTAGCTTTCCATTTTTCGGGTCCCCAAGTGGACCTGAAGAACGGAAAGCTGAACGCTAGTGTGAACGTAGCGTAAATAAAGTATTAAAATGACCTCAACAGGCCCTTTATTTTGCTTAAAAGCATAGATAAATCCAAAGTTCCTACCCTAGGCCACTATATTGAAATGGCTGTTAAAAGTATGCATCAGGCATATATCAGCATATTTACGGTGCACACAATAAATAGGTGTACTGTACATCTTTTTTTTTGGAAACACTGTTCCTCATAAAGAAAATTTTCTGTGGGATCTCAACACAAAGTAAAAGGTCAAGTGGTTTGGGAATCCATTGCTTGCCTTACAAGCTGCAACCCATGTTAGCATAGGCGTACACAAGCAGGGTGTACAGGGCTTTCCTAGCTCTTTTTTTTTGGATGTTCTCATCTTATAGTTTAAACAGTCTGCATAAAATGCTGCCCGCCATCTGCTAGTAAAAGGTGACTATTACCTCAGAGATATTTCTCTTGAGTAATAGTCTTACATTACATACAGACAGCATTACATATAGACATCATTACATACAGACAGCATTTGGGAAGAATAGAAAAAGCCCTGTTTTACTATGCCCACCTCTACCTTCATGAAAGAAACGCAGCAGAGAAGGTTATATGCTATATGTATGCAGGTGTGTATATGTGTGTGAATGAATGTGTGGATGTGTGTAACAGCGTGTATATGTATAAGAATGCAGCCAACTGACGTTTTTTGCACACCCGGGTTGCTGAAGCCCTGCTATGCAGGGAACATTCAGAAGTAGGTGGAACACTAAATATGCACTGCCACATCAGCCGGGTTGTGGCACTGCAGCCACATCATTCTCAGGATCAATAGGGGTCCCAGAAGTCAGACGCTCACAAATCATAAAGTTATGGCATATATAGTAATATGCTATTGTACTGGCCCTCTAGGAAGCACTGGTCGTATCACTGCTGGTGGAGGAGAAGACACGCAGGTCAGCCGAAGAGATACCAGGTCCGACAGTTGATGAGCAGACAGAGAGGAAAATGACTCAGGGTCTTCCAGGAAGGACAACCAAGGCAGACAGACTTGGAGAGCCCTGTGGGAAACAGAAAATCGCAGAAAGATCCATTGTGATGAGAGTCGGGAGGCTATTGAAGGCTTCCTGGCTAGTTATTCCATCTGTTCTATTGCAGGCTGCTCTATGCAGACTGTAATAGAACCTTAGCAATTTTACCCCATAAGGGGTTTAAAAATAATAGTAAAAAAAGAAATAATAATAATAAATTTTATTTATATAGCGCCAACATATTCCGCAGCACTTTCCAAATTGTAGGGTTCAAGTGCAGACAAAATGAGGCATTACAGAATAATAAGTCAATTCACACAATGGGACTGAATGCCCTGTTCACAAGAGCTTACAATCTATGAGAAAATAAAAATAATTAAAAATTCAGATCACCCACCTTTCCCTAGAACACATATAAAAGTATATATACTGTATATAGTAAAACACATACACAATAAATATCGCTGTGTCCAAAAATGTCCAGTCTACAAACGTATGAAAATATTTTTCCCATACAGTGAATACCATAGTGGGAAAAAAAAAATCCTAAGAGCCAAATTGCTGTTTTTTCGGTGTTTCACTTCCCAGAAAAATTTGAGAAAAAAGCATTCAAAACATTAGGCATTCCCCACAATTGTGCCAGTAAAAACTTACATCTGGCCCCACAAAAAAAGACTCTTTATGGATCACCATACAAGGAAATATAAATAAGTTATGACTGTCAGAATATGGCGACTCCAAGAATGTTTTTTTGCAAAGTTTTGAATTTTTTTAAGGGGTTAAAACATAAATATATATATATATATATATATATATTGTTTTTTTTCAACTTTTCAGTACATTGTACAGAATATTAAATGGTACCATTATGAAGTACAATTTGTGGGACTGAGGGCCCTGCTCGCAACAGCTTACAATCTATGAGGTAGAGGGGGTAACACAGGAGGTAGCAGGGGCGGCATCAGAGGTAGCATTGCTTATACAATGGTCAGACAATTTTGTAATAGAGGTTACTGTCATTACACATATATAAAGAAGGAGGGTATGTACTGGAAGCTATCACAAGATATGTTATGTATACTGATGTCATAAGGATTTGTAATGATCATTATAATTAATATTATATTATCATAATAGGGTTATTAAAACTCTACAACTTTTACTGTCATAATCTCAGACCACTATTTCTACCTACTATTGATAATTATATTTACCAACTCGGGTACAAAATAGCTATAAGGCCTCCTTCACATGTCTGTACTTTTTATCCGCAATTGTGATGTGATCAAAGCACAATCCCATTCATTTCTATGGGCCCTGACACATGACCGCATTTTTTGCGGACAGTAAAAACCACTATGGTTGTGTGAAGGAGGCCTTACTCTAGGTTCACACTAGCATTTTGACATACCGTTCTTCAGATCCGCTTGGGGACCCGAGAAACAGAAACCCTATCTGTTTAAAAAGCAGTTACCTGCATAGACTATAATGGGGTCCACCAGGTTTCCTCCCAAAATCAGCGGAGAGAAAAGTTCTGCTTGCAGGACTTTTCTCTCCACATACTTTAAGCGGAATGGGGGAAGGAGTCCCCAAACGGTCACCCAACGTTAGTGTAACCACAGCCTTAGATGTATTAGTAATCCTAAAAAAATCATATAGCACCTGTCCCTGAATTACTTTAACATGCTTTACAAGCGTAAACTTTAGTGAATACAGCTCTGCATCTGGCTCCAATGATGTGTCAACTGGTTCTGTACTAACTGGAGAGCAAGAATTCTCCTGGATAAGTCTGTCATGCTGTAAATGGCTCTCAGGCATTGGTAAGGAATGCATGACTTATGTACTCACTTGGGCTGGAACAGATTAGCTGTTGAAATTGTTTTAGCATAAAGAAATGCTGGAAAAAGTCATCAGGTTATAAAGCACATGGGATAAAAGTCTCTATAATTACAGTGCCTTGCAAAAGTATTCATACCCCTTGAACTTTTTCACAGTTTGACACCTTACAACCACAAACTTAAATGTATTTTATTGAGATTTTAAGTGATAGACCAACACAAAGTAGCAGATAATTGTGAGGTGGAGTGAAAATAATACTGTAACGTCTTTGCCTGTTCGGGTCTCTGCGCCACAGGAGGCGTGTTCAGTTTGATTCCTTGCTTGTTCTTGTTGCTCTGTCTGAACACTGTCCTAGTACCTCTTTTCTGTAATTGAATTTCTGCCACACCCGTCTCCTGCACCTTTGTTTCTCTCCACTCCTCAAACAGTTAATCTTAACCTTGCCTGTGTGATTGACAGCCTGTCTACCAATCAAGTCTGGAACAGTTTCTGGACTTCCTATAAACAGGTCATCTGTTCACACATGGTTGCTGGCTATTGTGACTCTGTCCTGTGACCTTGTCCTTGCTTAGCTGTTCCCTTGCTATTGTATTGTATTCTGACCTCTGACCTTTGGCTTCCCTTGTGACTACTCTTTAGGATTTTGATTTGGTACTGCTTTGTCTCTCTGGTTTTGACCCTTGGCTTGCTTATTCCTCTTCTGTGTTGTTTGTATTGTCTTGTTCTGTGTTTCACTTATTCAAAGAAGGGATTGCCTCCAAGTTGTCGTCTGTTGCCTAGGAGAGTTCAGGCAAGTAGGCAGGATCAGGGGCTGGGTCGAATTTAGGGCTCACTGTCTCTGTCTTTCCCTTCTTTCCTTATTTCAGCAGCAGCACTAGGGAATTGCACAACTAGCAATTCCCTTACAGATACATGGTTTTCAAAATTTTAATCAAATAAAAATCTGAAAAGTCTGACATGCAAAAGTATTCAGCCCCCTGTACCCTGATATCCCTAAATAAAATCATTCAGAAGCCACCTAATGAGTTAATAGAGTCCAGCTGTGTGTAATTTAGTCCCAGTATAAATACACCTGTTCTGTGAAGGCCTCAGTGGTTTGCTAGAGAACACTAGTGAACAAGCAGAATCATGAAGACCAAGGACCTCACCAGACAGGTGAGAGATAAAGTTGTGGAGAACTTTAAAGCAGGGTTAGGTTATAAAAACATATCGCAAGCTTTGAGCATCCCAAAGAGCACTGTTCAATCCATCATCCAAAAATGGAAAAAGTATTCTACAACTGCAAACCTACCAAGACATGGTAGGTTTGCCAGTCAAGATCCTGCAAGGAGAGCCCTAGTCAGAGAAGCAGCCAAAAGGTGGGAGAATCTGTCCACAGGACAACTATATATCGTGCACTCCACAAATCTGTCCTTTATGCAAGAAGAGAGCTATTGTTGAAAGAAAGCTATAAGAAGTGCCATTTGCAGTTTACCACAAGCCATATAGAGGGCACAGCAAACATGTGGAAGAAGGTGCTCTGGTCAGATAAGTTGAACTTTTTGGCCTAAATGCAAAGCGCTATGTGTGGCGGAAAAGTAACATTGCTTATCACCCTGAACACACCATCAGCAGGGTCAGAGTTGATGGGAAGATGGATGGAGCTAAATACAGGGCAATCCTGTATCCTGAGGATCCAATCCTGAGCTTGAGCCATTTTGCAAAGAAGAATGGGCAAAAATCTCAGTCTCTAGATGCGTAAAGCTGGTAGAAACATACCCCAAAAAACTTGCAGCTGTAATTGCAGCAAAAGGTGGTTCTACAAAGTATTTATATAGGGGGCTGAATACTTTTGCACATCACACTTTTCAGATTTTTATTTGATTAAAATTTTGAAAGCCATGTAGCATTTTCGTTCCACTTTACAATTATCTGCTACTTTGTGTTGGTCACTTAAAATCTCAATAAAATACATTTAAATTTGTGGTTGTAAGGTGACAAAATATGAAAAAGTTCAAGGGGTATGAATACTTTTACAAGGCACTGTATTTTTAATCTATTGAAATAATAGTAAATACATTGAAATATATGGCCTTTGGGATGGCTGCCATATTTATGAAGGAGTGTGAATCAATTTTTTCAACCCATCCAAATGCATTTAAAAACATACATATAACATTCATTATATAACATTGCTAAATTGTTTAATACCCTAAGAGTGCTACCACATGCAATGGCATCAGCTTCATGCTAGACCAATATTTTCACTTAATAAAGTGAAGCATTTGATTATTGGCTGCTACTTGCTATTGGCTTTGTGGTTTTGTGGGTCACCATGCAGCCAGTAACAAGTACCTACCTATATTTAATAAATGTTTCACCTGCCCGGCATGAGGCCAAAGCCACCATGTGTGGCAGCACTCTAAGGGCACAGATATTGTAACGTCTCTGCCTGTTCGGGTCTCTGCGCCACCCTCCGCTCACACGCTGTGGTGCAGGAGGCATGTCCAGTTAGATTCCTTGCTTAAGATTCTTGTTGCTCAGTCTGAACACTGACCTAGACTAAGTAATTGAATTTCAGCCACACCCGTCTCCTGCACCTTGTTTCTTCTGGCTTCTCATTAGTTAATCTTAGCTTTGTCTGTGTGATTGACAGCCTGTCTACCAATCAGGTCTGGGGCAGGTCCTGGACTTGCTATAAACAGGTCATCAGCCCACACATGGTCGCTGGCTATTGAGATTCTGTTCTGTGATTTTGTCCCTGCTAGCTCCTCTTCTGTTATTATTGTATTCTTTTTCCTGACCTCTGGCTTTGACTTTGACTATTCTCTTGGATTTCGTTTTGGTACTGCATTGCTCGACTGTTACCGATCCCTTGGCTTAGCTGACCTCCCTTTGTTGTTGTTTGTCCTGTCTGCATTCTGTGTTGTCACTTATTTCTAGGAACAGGGGCTGGGTGAGTTTAGGACACACTGCCTCTGTCATTCCCTTCCTTTCAGGTTTCTGCAGCAGCACTGGGGAATTGCTCAACTGGCAATTCCCTTACAGCCACACAGTGCAATTTCTGTGATGTAGATGGTGCAGTCAAATTGTTGAGGTGGCTGATTGCAGGTATTGGGGTGCATTCACATCTGTGTTGTTTAATCTGTACTTCTAGGCTGTTGTAGGACCAGAAAAACAGATTAACCAGAAGCCAACTCTCCATAGACTATATACATCTTGGCGGTTGGCATCTAACTCTACAGGAGAAGAGAGCCAGCTGTTACAACAGCCGGACATCCCAGAGAGAAGGCATAAAAATAAAGGTATATTTATCACCAAAAATTATTTGAATAAACCAAATGAAAAAAAATGTTATAGCCCTCCAAGCCACATGTTCAAAAAACAAAAATATGTCGTTCCTGAACCAAAGAAATGCCCTGATCCTGAAGTGATTCAAACAATAAAATGGATCCGTCTGATGACAGACAACAATAGATCCTGAGTGACCCCATCCACTATCTATTATTTTTCTCTCTGACACAGGCAAACAAAAAAGATGGGCTTGAAGGACTTTTTCAACTTCAGTTTCAGACGGACTTTGAGCCAGGCAGACTCTAATGCAGATGTGAACATACCCTACAGTGTTTTGGGAAAGAAAGCATATCGTTGACTCGCCCATGACTCGCCCATGTGTCTTCAAGTCAAATGTTGCTTGAACTGGAAACACACTGGTGAATCATATTCAACAATAATGCTTTCTATCTAAAAGTACTTACTAATACCTGGAACAGACCACATCATCATTGCTGCACCAGGTGGCTGTCCCCTTAATACCAATACTACAAACTTTCCTTCTTCAACCAGAATAAAGGCATCCTTAGTGAACAGCTTGAAAACAGAGGTTCCAGCCATGTGTTCTGCCTTCAGAATTATTATTATTATTGTTTATTTATTTATATAGCACCATTAATTCCATGGTGCTTTACATTTGAGGGTTTACATACGGTACACAAGATATACAAAGCAGATAATACTAACATTGACCAACTGGCACACTGGGACAGAGGGCCCTGCCCGCAAGGGCTTACAATCTATGAGGGAAGAGGGATAGAGACAGAAGGTGAGGGGAGAGGCTGTTCAGGTGGTGGTGTGGTGACAGTAGCGTTATTGGAGGTTGTAGGCCTTCCTGAATAGGTGAGTCTTCAGGGCCTTCTTGAAGCTTGTGATTGTCGGGGTCAGTCTTATGTGTCTTGGTAATGAGTTCCAGAGTATGGGGGATGCACGGGAGAAGTCTTGGAGACGATTGTGTGAAGAGTGGATAAGAGCAGAGCGGAGTAGGAGGTCTTTGGTGGATCGGAGGTTACGTGCGGGCAGGTAGTGGGAGATTAGGTCAGAGATATATGGAGGGGACAGGTTGTGGATGGCTTTGTATGTCAGCGTTAGTAGTTTGAACTCTATTTGCTGAGCAATGGGTAGCCAGTGAAGGGATTGGCAGAGGGGAGCGGTCAAAGAAAAACGGGGGGAGAGGTGTATTAGGCGAGCAGCACAGTTTAAGGTGGACTGGAGAGGGGTGAGTGTTAGCTGGGAGGCCATGGAGAAGGGTGTTACAGTAGTCTAGGCGGGAGATTATGAGGGTGTGGACTAGCATCTTTGTAGTTTCAGGGGTGAGGAAGAAGCGGATTCGATGGATGCTCTTGAGTTGTAAGCGGTAGGAGGTGTTGAGGGTTTGAATATGTGGCTTGAAGGATAGATCAGAGTCTAAGGTTACCCCAAGGCAGCGGGCCTGTGGGACTGGGGTGAGAGTGGTTCCATTAATTCTGATAGATGGGTCAGGTAGGGAGGTCGTGTGTAGAGAGGTGAAGATTATGAACTCCGTTTTCTCCATGTTGAGTTGAGAATGCGGGAGGAAGGGAAAGGAGGCTACGGCTGCTAGACATTCTGGGACTCTGGACAACAGAGAGGTAATGTCTGGTCCAGAGAGATACAGTATATTTGGGTGTTGTCAGCATAGCAATGGTAATGGAAACCATGGGATTCTATGAGTTTGCAGCATCCCAGAGGGCTACTGCTTTTATGTGTTTGTCTTGTGTGCCTCTCGGTTTTATGTTTGTATGTTCTCTTCTGTGTTAAGTGTTAAATGTAACATGTTGTGCAGCTTTCCCCTCGGCATTTCCCCCCTGCAGTGTTCAAACCCAGACTTGGTTCAGCCCTGGCCTATCACAGGCCACTGGGCGGGGTTGTAAGGAGATATTCTCTCCTCAGCGACAGTTGGTAGTTCAGTTCAGTGCATGCAGCAAACCAGACTAGGTGTGCAGAGCTGAACTGCCACTAGCCTCTGGACTGAAGGCCAACCGGCGCTTCTTCAGCCCCAGGAGGGACATCATCAACCCCAGGCTCACCTGAAGACAGCCCAGAGCAAGGGAGTAAAGATTACCAAGTGGCTGTATTCATCTGGTGCCGTGCCAGGAGGAGCAGGAGTGGACCCTGACAGGAGAGTTGTGCTCGGGCCTAGTCTACAGGTAACCAGATCCCTGTCAGGGCTCCCTGTAACTCCATCCCCAGTGTACCTAGCTGGGAGAGGCACAGAGGAGGAGTAGAGAAAGCCATCCTGTGGAGCCTATACCATCTTTGGGCGCCCTCCTAGAACCAAGGCTGAGGGTTGGACACTGTAGGACTACTACCCCCATCTGGAAGCTGCTGTTAACCCACTGTTCCAGTTGCCTTAATAAACGACTGTTTGGTTTACCTGCATCGATGAATCCTGAGTCATGCCTGCTTTACCATCAGGGCTCTTCCGACGAACACCACACCGGCTCAGGTAGGAGAGGTCCCCCTCTTCAACTGGAAGTGCCCCGGGGGAAAGAACTACTACCACCACCATCCGGTAGTGCTCCAGGACCCCCCTCGACTTTGTCCGGCCTAGGAGTGGGACTGGAGCTGTTTGGGAGCGTGCTCGGCCTGCTAAGTGGCACAGCATCCGCCACTACTACTCCCATCCTCCAGTCTCCTCCCTCTGGGTTGCGGCAAGTTGACCAAGGCCTAGGGTGTAAATGGAGAACAGTAGAGGTTCTAGGACGGAGCCGTGGAGGACACCTACAGAAAGAGGGCGTGGGGAGGTGGTGTGCGAGTGGGAGACGCTGAATGTGCAGTTGGTGAGATATGAGGAGATCCAGGAAAGGGCCAGGTCTGAGATGCCAAGGGATAAGAGCTTTTCTAGCAGGAGGGAATGGTCGACTGTGTCAAAGGCAGAGGAGAGGTTGAGGAGGAGGAGGGCAGAATAGTGACATTTGGCTTTGGAAGTCAGAAGGTCATTAGTGACCTTGGTTAGGGCAGTTTCTGTGGAGTGATGGGGTCTGAAGCCTGACTGTTGTCTGTCAAAGAGCATATTGGATGAGAGATAGGAGGACAGTTCAGAGTGGACGTGTTGCACCAGCAATTTTGAGGCGTATGGGAGCAGTGAGATGGGGCGATAGTTGGCTGGAGAGGACGGGTCAAGGGAGGGTTTCTTAAGTATAGGTGTGACGGTAGCATGTTTGAGGATGGAAGGGAAGGATCCATTGGTTAGGGATAGGTTGAAGAGATTGGTTAGGGCAGGAGTAATGACTTCAGAGAGTTTGGGGATAAGATGTGACTGGACCGGGTCGAGTGCACAGGAGGTGAGGTGGGATTTAGAGATTAGGGTGGAGAGCTTTTCATCAGTGACGGTGGAGAAACAGGTTAAGGATGAAGAGCACCAAGCAGTTGGATAGAGTGGTTGTTGGGGGAGTAGGGTGAGACTGTCTCTGATGGTGTCAATTTTGCTTTTGAAATAAGAAGCAAAGCCATCATCTGTGATAAGTGATGTCGGAGGGGGCGCAGGAGGACGGAGAAGGGAGTTGAAGTTAGTGAATAGCTGTTTGGGGCTGCGGGATAGGGCAGTTATTAGTGTGGTGAAGTAGACCTGCTTTGCAGAGGTAAGTGCATTCTTGAATGTGAGAACTGCCTCTTTATACCTAAGGAACTCCTCCTGGGAGTGGCTTTTCTTCCAGAGGGCGTTCTGCAACCCATGAGGCACGTCTCAGTTTTTTAGTCAGGTCAGTGTGCCAGGGTTGCCTGTTGATCAGTTGGGCTCTGGTGTTAGTGAGGGGGGCCACAGAGTCAAGGGCTGCAGTAATGGTGGTATTGTAGAAGTCAATGGCAGTATCTGCATCCTGGAGTGAGGATATGTCAGCGAGTGGTAGGAGAGAATCTGAGAGCGTGTGGATGTCGAGGCGATTAAGGTTCCTGCGGGGGCGTGTTGGTTTAGGGGTTGAAGGGTCTATTACAGAGGAGAGGGCAGAGAATGTCAGCAGGTTGTGGTCAGAGAGCATGGACAGAGAGTTAGAGAGGTTGACTAGAGAGCAGAGGCGGGTAAATATGAGGTCGAGCATGCGCCCCTTTGTGTGGGTGGCAGAGGAAGAGGAAGACCATTGAGAGAGACCAAAGGAGGTAGTGAGGGACAGGAGACTGGAAGTTGGAGGGTGAGTAAATGCGAACAGAGTGCACTTCAAAGGAGGGGAGGATGAGAGTAGGTAGCGGTTGGATTGGGGCAAAGGAGCAATCGTCAGACAGGAGTATGCCTACGCCACCGCCAGGTTTATTGTTGGGGCGGGGAGTGTGCGAGAATTGCAGACCTCCATAGGAGAGGGCAGCAGGGGAGGTGGTGTCTGAGGGTGTTAGCCACGTTTCTGTGATACCAAGAAATGATAGTTTATGAGAAATGAAGAGGTCATGGATGTAGTCAAGTTTGTTGCGTACAGAGCGAGCATTCCATAGTGCATCGGGAAGTGTGTGGGGAGGGGCAGGAGCCAGTAAGATAGGTGTAAGATTTAGGGGGTTCCGTGTGCTGATGCCAGTTGTGCGGAAAGATCCGACAGCAGGGAGGTGCTGGGGTAATCCAGGATTAAGAGATATGTCGCCAGAAGTGAGGAGTAGCAGGGAGAGGGAAAGCAGGAGAGAGTGTGGGGAGGTTGTGTTTGTCTGGGGCGGAAAGCTTGTAGGTGTGTGAGTAGCTGTGCAGAGAAGGTCAGATGGTGGGGTAGAATAGATGGAGAGATAAAGATATTCTTAGTGACATGGCGCCTGAAGTACTGATCAGGCGCAGTCAATGGCACAATAAACAACAATTAAATCCAATGACTCACGGTTGACGTCTTTTATGGGGTCAGTTACTTTCAACTCCATCTGGCCCACTGTTGAATGTTTCTTTCAACTTCGGAAGTTGTTACATGGATAATTTTGTCTACTTACTTTTACACCATACCTCTCCTCCTTTTTTTTTGGTAATGTATTCACATGTAAATATAATGTGCCATAAAATTAAATGCCATCCGTAGGGCCCCATATTCATTGCCTTCCATATTTACTGAAGAACGCCTTTCAAAGACTATCCTTATATACCAGATCAACTTTAGAGTGCTCCCATATACAGTGCTAACAAAATTTCCATCACCATAGAGAGGTAAGATGACTGCCAATTCCCTGCCCTACAGCAAAGATAGCAAAATAGATTTTGAAGGGGCTATCCAACTGATATTTTCTTTAGAAAGCAAAAGGTTTAGAATATTATAAAATCACCAATCATCAATCTGACACCACTTCCATTTGACATGTGAAAAACTAAATACAGTTCCATTACTTTATTGGAACATTGTAATGCCTACATGTGACATTTATTAAAATTACTCTCTTAATATGCTGTGTTGTCACACTGTATACTGTAATCTATTTGTGTGTGCATTATTACTGTACTATAATGTCATAGTGGGTATTATCCCTGTATTGTGACATCACTGTGTGCATTATTCCGGTACCGTGACATCACTATGTATATTATCTCTGTATTGTGATACCACTGTTATATTATCACTATACTGTGACAACAACTTGTGCGTAATCCCTGTACTGTGGCATCACTGTATGTTTATCCCAGTACTGTGATATCACTGTGTGCATTATCTCTGTTCTGTAACATCACTGTATGTTTATCTCAGTACTGTGATATCACTGTATGCATTATCTCAGTACTGTAACATCACTGTGTGCATTATCCACGGGGTTTTACAGTTCCTGCAAAGTGGATGGGATTCTAGTGAATGTAATCCACACATTGCATAAAAATACCCGCAGCGGAACTGCTGCGATTTCCAAAACCGTGGCGTTTTTGTAAATCGCAGTATGTCAATTATACCTACGGAAACGTGGTTTCCCTATAGGTATAATTGAAGCAGAAAGTCCTTAGAGGAAAACTCTGCGGACTTTCCATGAAAAGCGCTGTGGGGAAAATCACACTATTTCGCTGTGTCCCGCTACATGGGGCCTTAGCATTACAGAGGAAATTCTGTGGACTTTCTGTCCCTATTGTACCTATATGGAAAACGCCAGCATTTCCATAGGCATAATTGACCTTAAATGAATTAACGCAATGGTTTTTGAAATCGCGGGACTTCTGCTGTGGATATTTTTCTGCAATGTGTGGATGGGATTAGACAGAATCCCATCCACATTGCAGGTACAGAAAAATGCTGTGCTTTTTGTTCTTGTTTTTGTTTCTACCAAGGCCAAATCGTGGCGGTTTCGCAACGAGGGGCCCGGCCTAAGGTGGTCAAGGTAGAGTGGTGCCCCATCACAAGTTTTACTATGGGGCCCCTTGTTACATATTACACCCCTGATGAGCCACTTGTAAACAAAGAGTGGGGATACAGGTGGAGTATCTGTGCTGTATTGGCGGAGGATTTGTGAGTTGAGTAGTCTTTTTTTGTTATTTTATAATATTTGCTTTTTTTTTCTAGAAGGCGGATGACCACTTAAATATAACCAGGGACAAATAGTCAAAATCTAAAATAGCATAAAGGAAAACTTTTTTAGATCCAATCCATGTTAAGAAGAAAGCATCAAAAATTGCATCATAACTGCCATGTGTGAAAAAGGCCTAAGTGTTAAAAAAGGGAAAACTGAAAAAATGTCTAGTAAATTCTACATTGTACACAGTATATTTAAATTTTTGCTGGATTTTACTAGGTTTATTATGCTCTACTTTTCTGTTAATTTAGATAGATCAAAAGATATTGCAATACGAAGTGTCATGTAATGTAGTATAAGTAGCTAACATCCTTCCTTACTTGATGATGTGTAATGTTGCAGCCCCATAAGTAAATCTCAGTCCTCAGCCCTCCCTCATTGCTTCCATTGGGCAGGAGGCGGTGTTCTGCTGATCAGTTAAATTCTTCCCAAATTTTTTCTCTGGCTTGCAGAGACTGCAGATCTTGTGTGAATGTGTTCTATGGTGGAGTAGACGTTTCCTCTCTAAAACTCTTTTCACTGAAACTAAATATTAAAAGTGCACAGGAAACAGGAGTCGAGGAGAAGAATAAACACTGGTTAAAGAAAAGTTGTGTCATTTCCTTCAGTCAGGAGTGCACGTCTATCAATCTGTACTCATCACTCCTTCAAACAAAGGACCAAGAAGAAAATGAGGAAGAAAACTATGAACATCTGATCAAGCAGATGCTTTAGGAGGACAACTCATTCCAACAACACATAGAAATGGAGGTGTAAATTTTAGCAGAAGAGACAAGGTAATAACTAAGTTCTCCCCATGCCTTTCAATGTCCCTACTGTACTGATTGTATAGACTCCCATATTATCCATAAGGACCAGAATCACCATATACTGCACATACATGTGTAAATATTATAGGTATTTGGCATGGTCTGAGGTTTGGGTGTGTGTTGCTGCACTATGTTGTGGTACTAGAAAGTTTGGCACGAAAACTTTGTTCTTTTTGCAGGAAAGTTTGGATGAGTTTGCTCCAGTTTCTGCTGCATTTTCCCACCAGTACGGTTTACTTTACTTACAATGTGTTGCTTAGAGAAAAGTTTAACCCTTCAAGTACTGAACTGTGTTGCTGATGTTTTTAATTTCCACAAAAAGCAGCAAACATACTTTATTTCCATGTTAACCTACATTGATACGGCTGAGTATATGAATTTAGGGAGTAACATTGAAGCATTTGTTCAAAGAGCCAAAACAGACTACCAAAAGATTTCAGGAAACCAAATGTTCAGCTCTGCAATGGAAGAAATGTTGGGGAGTGGGGGAGGGTTCAGACATACATGACTCAGAGGGATGTTATATCTAGGGAGATAATAAAATCCCTGTGGTCTATATTTACTGTAATGTACTTGTAATGTTAATACAAAAATATTTAATATAAGCTTTTTTGGAAGATTGTATTACTAAATAACATTGTATATTAGACCTATTTCAAATCTACCTCATATTTAGTGCATAGTTAAATGAACTTTATTTTAGTAAACTTTATATCTCCTTTTAGCCGTTCCTGCAGCTCTGAGCAAGGCTACATATCTGAGCAAGAACATAAGCAACATCACATCTTGGCATAGCCAAATCATTGTGTCTTATCCTTCTACCAACAGGTGAGATGTGATGTGACCATGATGTGAGAGTGTAGTCTTGCTTCAGTGCCCCAATGGTATTATTAGGACATATTTAAGAACAGGTAGTCTGGCCTGCCTTGTATGCTGCAGCATTGATAATGCTACAAAGGCAGCTAGCATCACTGCATACCCAAGTTCACAGATACCAAAAGAAGCCGACCATGCGGCTACTAAGGGGTCACTGAAGAGAGATGGCCCAGTCCTGGTTGGTTCCATCATCTTTGCTATGGAGGAATCCCTCATCCAGAGGAACTGCATTGTTGAAAAATAAGGGGGTGGAGATTTGGCCAATGATTCATGCAAAAGCTTTTCTGGAATGGGTGGCAAAATCAAGCATTATAATGTAGGAACTCATTCTTCTGTGTATGCCGCTATCTATGGCCCTTAACTAAACACTATTTGTCTCTCCTAGAGTGAACTGTGTCTATCTCTCTCTCTCTCTCTCTCTCTTGGGATTTGGTTTCCAGTCTGTAACATATGATAGGCTATAAATGTATGATCATGTTGGTTGAATCACTGCAGTACCCAACAAGGCATCAATCTTGTCCACACCTTGAGGCTGTGTCCTTTTGTGAAACTTTGACCATTCACTTCCAGAAATCCATCATACATTGCTGGCCTATTCTAAGGGAGTCCTAGAAATGTGACATAGATATCAATCAGGCCTAAATATCATATGCAAAAGAGAAGAGACTAACCTAGCAGTTGGCCTACAACCTGAGAAAGTGTCCGGGTGATGCAAAACGACTGTAGCTACAGTATGTGTATGTCTCCCTTTCGTCTACGTCAACGAAAATGAGAAAACACAGATTAGCTGCTGGTTTTATGAGGTGAATGTTGTGGACTTTTCTTCTACTCTCTTTTGGATTTTGGAGTGCAACCTACTGTACACTGGCCACAATCTGTATGTACAGCTGTATAGTACTACAGATAGCAACTGTGTCGTTTGAGTCGTAAGCCTGGGCTCGAAATATAAACAATATGGAAGACTTGTAAAATATAATTTCACTAGCTGACCATTTACATGTCCAATTAGTTAATTATAAATTTAAGATTAGATTTTATTTAATTGGTATTGTATTGTTTTTAATAACAGTGACTTCAATTTCTGGAAATACTTGACTACTGCCCAAGAAGTTGACATAACATTATAGTGAGGGCTAACACAATGTTATTTACTGACATGTCTCTTATGGTAGAATTCCTTCATTATGAATTATGAAGCTGGTTATCATATCGCCGTCAGGTTATATGTACATTTTTGGAAACATGCGCATGTTAGCATATTATTACTTTTTGTACATAAATGACACATGCACTGGTCCATTACTTAGGTTACAAGACTGGCGTTTGGCAGTAGCAGCTGTAACTGGGACCCCATTCCCACAACCCTCTTACAGTAGGAGACAGCAGTCCTTAAAGGGAATCTGTCAGGGCAATTTGGGACACTAAACCACCCACACGTCCTTATGGGCCTGGGGTTTAGTGTCCCAAATCACCCTGTTATAACGCAATCTATGGCCGCATTAAAAATAAAAAAAAGCTTTATACTCACCCTGCCGCTCTACTCCCCGCACCTGCGCAGTTCTTCAATGAAGCCAGAGGAGTACTCCTCAGCTTCAGTGCGCATGCCCTGCAATTACGTAGTGAAGCCAAGTAGTCCATCTTTGGCTTCACTGAAGAACAGCGCAGGCCCCGGGAGGCGTGCCAATGAAGAATCTCATGAATAAGCCGGACCGTTCTTGCAAAACAGCGTTGATCGGACCCTTCTCTAGGTAAGTATAAAGGTTTTTTATTTTTAATGTGCCTGCGGATTGCATTACAACAGGGCGATCTGGGACACTAAACTCCAGGTCTATAAGTACCTGTGGATGGTTTAGTGTCCCAGATTGACCTGACAGATTCCCTTTAAGGTATTCTACCATACAAATGAATACTTGTATTATATGATATGATATAATATAATAGAACATGACCTTATACCCTTTTAAGTGGTGAGCCAAGGTATAACATTAGCAATGGGCCACTAGAGCTGAATATTCTTGATAAAGTAAGGGAAGAGAAGCAGAGAAAAATATTTTGAGCAATGATATTGCTTAAAGGCAACCTACCATGGTGAACATGCTAGCAAATCTGCAGGCAACATGTTATAGCACAGTAGGAATTGGAAAGTAAGTACAGAAAAGATTCTGTAAAATTGTAATTTTGTAAGGTAAATCCCCTGCTCGTTCAGAATTTAGTGACTAACAGCTATCTCTGTATGCACACTCATACAGGGAAGCCTGTAATCACTTTGTTACTCCGTCCCGAATAAACAGAGATATATATTACCAATGAATCTTTGAATCTTTTCCCATAAAGGTATATCAATCCGCTCAGCAAATACTATAACATGTTGCTCATAATATTCAATTACAAACAGTTCTTCCTACAACAATTCTGCAAGGCTACCTGTGGAAGAGTGAAGAAATCAGGCTAACTGAGTATATTTGATGGTAAGTTTTATGTCTCCCTTTCTTTAATATTTAGTTTCAGTGAAAAGAGTTTTAGAGAGGAAACGTCTACTCCACCATAGAACACATTCACACAAGATCTGCCTCAGTTAGCCTCTAAAAGGTATCGCCTGATTTCTTCACTCTTCCACTACTTTCTATGGCTAACACGGTACAATATTATACTACTTGCAAGGCTACCTGGGAATCTAAATTTCCTTATTAGAAAATTTAGTTATTAGAAGAGTTTCTCCCTATTGCTTTTCATTTCTGTCAGAATTGTTCCAAGTGATTAGAGATGGGTCAATCTCCTGAGATTCTTTTCTCTGAATATTCGTGAGGTTTGGCCTTCAGTTTGTTTCAACAAACCAGAAGTACTGTTATTATAGTCTGGGGTCTTCTCAGACCACAGAATATAATAAGTGTAGGCCCAGGTGACATCAGTAAAAAAACTGTATTAATCTACTTGACTTATCTCTCCTGAGCATCCTTATGGTGTCCGGAGGTCAAAATAATCAGAGACTTCCTGTCATCCAGTGAAGGCCCCTGGGCCCTAGACACAATGGTGTCTTCCATGAAAGTATGTCCTAGGCATTCTCTGTGACCTGTGCAGAGGTCTTTATGCAAAAAGGGGAGTTGATATTGAAATCACCTATTGTTACTACTGGATGCTGTGTCTTTTCTACATATACATAATAGCTGTGATCATCAGTGTGCTGATAAGAAGACTGGAAGTTCCAGCATATTATTTAGATTAGTGGCAGAAGTCAGAACTGCAGGATTTTTAGGGTTTATTTTACATATAGATAATAACATGGAAATTCTTAAAAATATGTTTAACATAAAAGTTGATTTATGGTGTCACATTCCCTTTAATCGCTAATTTGACATATTGTCCAATATTGTTACATATCCCGAAAAAATTTGGATTCAGGTGTCTGGTAAAGAAGGGTGACATCCATTAGTTAGAGTGATCCACCATAGTACCAAAGTACCCTTTCATGGGCCCAGGCTCTGACACATAATAAAAGGCCCCAAAGGTCCAAAAAAAGACCATTTTGGAAGTGACTTTAAAGAATCACTTGACACTATGGTCTATTTCTTAAGGTATGATTTATACATATTTACAGATTATTACCTTTTATTAGTGACATGTCATTCATGAACATATATGGTCCTGTATAGATGGAGGGTGGACCCTCAGATAATCACCACTGGTGGGCCCAAAGTACCCCAGTTTGACAACAGTGACATTCCCTACAGCAGCTGTTATGGCAGCCTTTTGAAAAGCAATGAATGGAAATCGTCATCATTTTGCATCAGATTTTCAATCCAGTGCTCACTGACCTACCCTCTAGATATACTGTAATTATTGGTCCCACATAGTTAATAGGATCTGTCGACTTTATACCTATAATAACATCTCATGTAAATGTTCACATAAACAAGTCTACAGTACAATGTCTAAAGGGATTGCTCAGTCCCCACCGGACCATCAGTGATGACATCATATGTTCATCATTCATGTGACCACTGCTGCTAATCATTCGCTTCAGTAGTCACATGTACATGATCATTCAATAAGTTCTACTGCAGGATCCTAGTCTCATTCTGGATTTATAGAATGAGACCTGGTCATCAAGCAATATTGGGCCATCCTTCTTGCCATTTTATACAGTTTTTCTTGTAATTATGAAATCTTTGGGTAGTGAGAGGGTTAATTTCTAGGGCAGTAAAGGGGTTCATGGTAAATTAAAGTTGCTCCTGGGGCTCTCATCCTTGAGGAACCCTCTAGAAATGGGAGCCTCCAAGTGTCATGTTTTCCACCCCCTAAAACTGACTCTGTCAAGACCTTATGTATTAAAAGCATGATAATTTGTGAAAATGAATATGTTGCAAAAAGCATTGCAGGATAAAGTGGAAGTTTATGTTACAATACCGAACTGCCAAAGGCTTTACTGTCTGTATTATACTAGTTCATCATGCCCAGATTTCTGTGAGCCAGTACAATTTATTTACCAATGCCCCCATTATCTTTGTGTTATTAGTCCATTATTATCACTATGTACTATCAGACTTGTTGTTTCTATCTATTGCAGATAATAGCACAATGAATAGGACTCTAATATTACGTCTGGCAATCTTGCTGGCAGTGTGGTTAATATGTGCTTCTGACCAATCTCAGAGCAGAGCACCTCAGAGGGACAGTGGAACTAGCAGTACATCTCACAATGGAAGAACTTTACCTTCCCATAGACAGAATGGCCATATACTTATAAATCAAAATAAATCTGTAAATAGGGGTTTATTGAAAAGAAATTTGTCCCAAGCTATACAGAGAGATGAAGGCCAAATTCAGGTTAAAAGGTCCAACCCACAACAAAGGCCTAGTGTGAAGCAACCACAAGCTAGGATGCTGAAAGATGACAGTGCAACATCTGCACGCTCTAGAACAGCACGTTTTCCATCTGCTGCAAGCTCACCTAATATTCTTGCTAGCTTTGCTGGGAAAAACAGAGTATGGATTATCTCTGCCCCTCATGCATCTGATGGCTATTACCGACTTATGATGAGCCTTCTGAAAAATGATGTGTATTGTGAACTTGCTGAAAGACATATTCAACAGATTGTCATATTCCACGAGGAAGGGGAAGAAGGGGGTAAAATAAGACGAATTACAAATGAAGGAAAGATTGTAGAACAGCCACTTGATCCAGCAATAGTACCAAAAATGATGGCTTCTTTAAAACTAGAAAAAGGAAAGTTTGGTATGGTTCTTCTTAAGAAGACTTTGCAGGTAGAGGAAAGGTATCCTTATCCTGTTCGTCTAGAAGCAATGTATGAAGTTGTGGATCAAAGTCCAATTAGGAAATTAGAAAAACTCAGACAAAAAGGATTTGTGCAAAAATGTAAAGCAGCTGGCGTGGAAGGCCAAGTGTCTGAAGAAGGCGAGAGTGGTGGTAGCAGTAGCAGTAGTGGGAGCAGTAGTACAAGAGGTACAAAACCTACACAAGAAACTGTTCAAGTATCAGCTAAGAAGGAGGAGCCAAAAAGAAATGCAGTTCCTACTAGGTTAACTAGGGTTAAAAGTACAAGAAGGCCTTTCATAGCACCGTCAACACCTTCAACCACAATAAAAATAACAACCATTGCTCCTTCCACAAAGGCCACTACGCGCATCTTAACTACACCTTCAAGGCCACCAACGACAGTGCCAACAACAGTTCTTCCCACAACTCAAAAACCGTGGACTACTAAGTCATTTACCACTTCAGAGTCTCACAGATTGCCTGTGCAAGCTGAAGTAACAACACGAGATCCAGAAACAGCAGGGCGCTATTTTCCTGTGAGAACTGATAAACACAGAGATAGACAGCATGTGCAGACAGGAAAGCACTTTGCTACTACAAGCAAAACAAACAAACCAATGGTCCATGAGTCCCACACAGATGCTCCTGTTATTTCAACAACCACTACAGAGCATTATACAAAAGAAAACACAGGGCGGTTTGGGGATAACCGCACAGATAGAAAGGACCACGGTTCTCATGATGTCACACCAAATCAAAGAAGACCTCAGAAGACTAAATCATCTAAAAAGAAAGGCATTGAAAAAATATTTACCAATGAATATGATGATAAATTTGATCTTGGCAAACCCACAACACCACAGGTTGAAGAGACCATAGAAGAAGCCAACATTCCACCCAAAAGAGGAAAAGAGACAAAAAAAGAGGAAAAACCTGAGAAGATTGATAAGAAGAAAAAGAAAGCTGACAAGGCAGAGAAACCTCCCAAGAAAGAAAAAACAGCTAAAAAAGACAAGTCTGATAAAAAAGTTAAGCCAGAGAAAGATCGTAACAAAAAGAATAAGAAGACATCGAAAGGCGATGAGGAATCATATATAAAACCAGTGAAAAAAACATTTACAGAGACCCCAAAAAGATCATTGTCAACATTTTTGGACAATTTTGAAAGCAAACGAAGACTATTGGTAAGTCATTGCATTATCAGACAAATAAGCATTTTATTCTGTATATTATTAGTCCTGTTTTAGAGGTAAATTGCTGAGTTTGTAAGGACAGGCTTTTAGTGTTGTTGGAAACATAACTCTCAATAATAATAGGGATACTGAGCCGAAAGAGTTGTTAAGGATTAGGAAAACATCGCTGTTGATCTCTATAAACAGTGCTGCCTCTTGTCCACATGTTATGTGTGATATTGCAGCTTAGACCAATTTACTTCAAAAGAGCCAAACTGTGATACAAGATGTAACCCAGTAACAGGTGCCACACTTTTTGAAAGAAAGCAGGCATGTTTTTTATCTTAACTTCTTTGAAAGGGTTAGATATTAGATGTAGGTAATGTTTATAAAAAGTGTGAATACTATGACTTCAGAGCCAAAGACTCCAGCATTTGTGAGTATCCACAGATTACTAATACATACTACAATACTATACAATACTGATATAATCTTTCATCATTTAGAGATGCATTGTATGTAAACAAACACAGACCTAATGGTTTCCATATGAAAACAAGTACGTAAATATATTAGATTTACAATACAATACAATACAATACAATCAAAAGCAAAAACATCAGATGAAATATATAAATATATATTACAAAATGTTTTGGTTTATATTCCACATATTTTGTGCATATGTTGCAGAGAATCTGGTGGCAACTGAAAGGAGTTTTCTGTATTGATAAGTTATGCCATAAATATCTGATTTTTGAAGGCTAACCACTAGGGCTCCAATTGCTCACAAAATAAGGGCCACATCACTCTTCTAAGCATTTTGTTCTCTCGACATTGCGTAACTTTATACAGGAGACACACAATTATTGTACTGTCCTGAATTGATTCTATGTTTCCCTAGTGAAGTTAATGTGGGCAAATCTGAAAAATTCAGTAGCCCCGGTGTTTCTGGAAAATTTGCAGTTTTGGTCATATTTTACAAAATTATTCAAAACTACATTAAAATGGTTTGCTAGTTTAGACTCATACATTGTAGAATAATAAAGACCAAATTTCATAACAAGCAGCTTATTTTTAGACCATATCTAATATTGCATGTTTCCACAGTATAGCATAGTTCCACAGACTCTAATGATAACAAATATACAGTATCATTAAATCATCCAAGGACTCTTTCATGTGAACCTCTACTGAGAATTGTGTACAGATGATTTAAGATTTTGTAAAATGGTGTGCGAGATGTCCCATATACAGAAGCCAAGTGTTTTAGCTTAATTTATACCATAGTGTATGCTTGAACATCTCATGTGTGTCATACAGCTTATCACAACTCCAAAGGAGGACAACAATATGTATTCCCAGCAACGTGATGAGTATCTGGAGACAGTTTGTGAGATGGCCATAAGAAAGATCTCAATTATCACAATTTTTGGAACACTGACCAACAGCACAATGAAAATTGATCACTTCCAGCTAGGTAAGTCATTTTTCATGTAACCAATCAATACTTTGCAATGCAGAGATGCAATAAAATATAGCTAAAAACTTTTAATGGTTTTCTTGTTGCTGTCACACAATGTCTAACTGCACAATTAAAGATACATATTGGATTGCATCAGCCAACTATCTGATATGTATGGAGGTTTTGCCTCTCCCCTGACAGAAGATGTTGGAGGAAAGGCGGGTTAGACATGTTGAATTCAACATCCCTGATCATAATGTTTTCCGGGAGATGCGCTGCTGCTGCCAGACACTCCTTGTTTTTTCAGGAGCTGATACTTGGCCAAACAAGAGTTCATAGGAATGCTTGATTCTAATCACTTTCCCATCTAGGCAGAAAAATTGTTGTCAGAAGTCACCTCATGTAAACAGAAGTCATATTCAAGTCATATGGCTGACAATATGCAAACTGTATAGAGACCGAACAATCATTCAAAAAGAAAGATGATGTGATCCGACTGGATACAGCGCTAGTGAAACCACTTCTAGAATACTGTGGCAGATAAATTAATGAAAATGCCTGCTACGTGGGGCCTTAGCCGCCTTGCACACGACCGTATGAATGGTCAGTGTGCTATCCAGGTTTTTCCCGGATAGCACACTGACCCATTAATTTCTATGGGCATGTACACATGACCGTGAATTACACGATCATGTGTGCGGGCCAACAGTCCGGGCCGCAAAATATGGAACAGGCCCTATTCCTGTCCAATTCTGCTTCCGCGGCTACTATTCATTGAGGGCTAGAACCTGTGACATAGGCAAGGTAGTGGCTGATGTAGTGACCTTTGGGGGGCATTTTAACGTTACTTTTTTCTGCTGATTTCCCCTGATACATTAGCCCCAGATACAGGAGGAATGCAGTCTCCTAAGCTATACTGCAGAGCTGATCTGGGTCCACTAGGCAGGAGGGAGGTGTTTTTCATTAAAAAACAAAGCATAAGACCAAGGAAGCACTATCTGAAATTATGTGAGGTGGAAGATTTGAAGCAATGTCAGTAAATATTATTTCACTTAAAGAATAGTTGAGTCTTAGAACAAACTTACAGCAGATGTAGTTGGGAAATCTTCAGAAAAGTTAAGCATGTCTGGGATAAACACATATAGCTTCCATAAGCTTCTATGTAGTGATACAGATATAACAAAGTTTTACAAACTGTGCCGTTATATCTTTTCGTAGAAGACAAAAGAAACCATTAAAATCTGCTGAAAAAATTGCTGTTGTTGCTGCTGTTTCACAGTGTAGAAATTTGTTATGTTGAGTTTTGCTACATATGTACAATTCATTGATAACTATAGATTTTTTGGCACATATCATCTTAGTGTTAGCATTCTGATATTGCTTTTTATGCAGTCTCTATGTATGTCTAGCTTCTACGATGGCAATGCATGAATGCCACACTCTGTAATACAGCAATTTTTCTGAAGAGTTGTAACCTTAGAGGAAGTGTTGTCTCATACATTGTAAATGACTTATACAGTGTGTCTCTGTGAGTGCTGCAAGAGTTAAGGGAGGAAAATATTTCTCCTAACATCCTGTTTTAAAAAAATCCTAGATCTTAGGTGTGGTTTCCGTTGCTCAGGTCCACCCTACTGGATTCCAGTGTATCTTCCACAGTGAAAGTAAAGGTGTTGAGTTGTTCTAGGTAAGAGAATAGGAGGAGGTGAATCATTGAGTAACAGGTTCTACTTAGTGTAATGTGTTTTTATCTTTACAGCTACAGCCCCTAAACACCCCTAAAAGGTCAAAAATAAGGCATTACATCCTTCCACCTCAAGACATCTTTCAAAGCCAATGATTGCGCTCATTATCATATGTATATTTGTGTTACACAATTTTGTATCCCCGGCCCAGTACTGGGCAGCAGGGGATATTTAGCATACACAATTGAATACACTATTCCAGAACTGATAGCTTATATCATGTTCTCTAAGTGATCCTGTAAGGAAGTTGTTCAGAAAGAAAGTCTATTGGAGACATGTCTGTGAAGGGCTGCATTTACAATCGGCATGATTTTCCATAGCAAATTCGATTTTAACACTGTCACTTCCAGACTGCTTGGTTCAAGGGAACAGTAGCTCCAAAGAAGACATCTGCTGAGCAGTTTTCATAGAGCTCTTCTGCCTTACCACACAAGGAGATGGGACTTGAAGCTAAGATTTACCTCTAGTGACCCTTACTTGTATATAAAGGACTTGCTTATATAGCAATTCCTATCTGAATAACTCTCTTTACATGTGGCAGCAATTCAGGTAAGAGGGCACAATGCATAAATTAAAATCCATTGGCTTCCAGGCTACAGGCACTATGATGTGAAAAATAGGGCAGATGTTCAGGAATTACCAAAGGTATTGTGGAAAAACTTTGCATTAATAATTGGATGTTGGCCAAAGTGAGCATCCATTTTTATAGACTAGGGCATTGTTAAAATACATTTTATTGATGTGGTGATATGCCTGGAAGATTTAAGGCATGAACAAATAAAGCTGGACAGTCACAAAATCTGTAGGATTAATGTGTATCCTCCCTATTCACAGCTATTTTTCCTGCTCAGCTAAACAGAGTTAAATTACTTCCTGTCTGTTGCTGCACATAGTCCCGATTTAGCTGTGGACTGAAACAGTCATCATGGTTATTTCTTCTTATGAAAGGACCAGATTAGCTTCTGCCAGATGTGACTTTACCGCCACAATGTTCTTTCTAGGTGAATTGATATCAATAGAGTCTTTTGGAAGGGAATCAGATATTTACACAGAATAAAGTATTACTATGTATAAAAAGTCAAAAAAGTAAAGCAAAATATCTGAATCAAATGATGATGTTAAGAACACAATGTTGAATGCAAAGCACTTTTTACAACAGAATTGTGGAGTGCAGGGCTTGATAAAATCCCCTCAATAGCACTCTCTAAATCAGAACTACACTGTCTGTCCCACATATTGTATACTGCAACCTAGTGATATCGGACAGTTTACACTGTTATCGGACCCAGCTTTGCCTATGACCTAAGGGTGTTGCCACATGGTGTGCCACTCACAGCATAGCTGCACTTATTACTGAGGCTGCTGGTGCTTGCACTTATAAGTAAGTGAAACATGGATTACATAAGGCTATGGTAACCCACCACTGCCTGAACTGTGTTCTGATTGTGTACTGTCTGACAATACATTTGTCTGACATTTTGGGAATTATTGTACCACTGCTGGATTTTGATTCTGCTGTCTCTGACCATGATATTAGTTCTCCTTGTCTGTGATAACTTTGATATTATTTACCCAGATCTTGCTATATCAAGATACTTTCTCCTCTATTAGCCCAGATCAGTCAGTGACTACTGTACTTCATACTGACTGTATTTTATGTGACACCAGGAGACTACATCATGTAACACAGTCCCAGTGCCTAAACGCACTGGAGTAGGGACAGCACGAGGTAAAGTGGGTCTGGATCACTCAAAAGTTGTCATCCCAATCTCATATTTGCCAACTTCCAGAACAACTGTGAGGCTCCAGAAACAGTTATCAAATATCCATAATGTGACACACCAACTGTAATTTATATGTGTGGCAATGGGAAACTATGTTGTGTAAATCAGTCCCAGAGACCAAACTCACATTCAGGGAGAGGGACTGCAGGAGATTGTTAGGAAACAGATGCAACGTTGATCTAAGCAGTGAGTCCCAGCATCAGTCAAACCGAATCAAAATGGTAAAAACCGTGCTGAACATCCCGCTCTCTCCCAACCACACCGAACCCCACCCCCCAGACATGTTCACCAGGGCCCCTGATGGTGGGGATGGACTTGGAAGCTACTGACGGGCAGAGTGGCATGGGTCAGAGAGCACCGGACACACAGAACACCACCAGACTCAGTAGAACAGAACCCGGAACCAATTACCAGTAGTAGCAGGAGTAGGGATGTCAGTCTGCAGAGTAGAAAGCAGTGGATGACGGCAGGCAGTAAATGGCAGCAGAGTTCCAAAGAGTTGTCGTACAGTCCGAGTTGTCAGCGTGAGGTTAGCGAAGTACAAAAGGGAAATCCAAATAGATGTGTCAAACAAGCCGGGTCGGTAGCAGGAGAGCAGAGCAGTACCAAATCGAAGTTCAGGAGGACGAAGTCTGAAGGCAAGCCGGGGTCGTTAGCAGGAGAGGGAAAACAAGGTACAAAATCGGGGAGACAGAAGGATAGTCAAACAACAGAAGCAGAATGTCTAAGCAGGAGGTAACAGGACAGGAAATATGCAACGCTTACTACCAGGGAAAACTGAATAGCCAGCGATTACCTGGAGCGGATATCAAGGTTCCGACTGAGCACCTGCTCCGGAATGGAATCCCGTGGCCCGAGCGGGGAAGGACCGGCAACCCCCGAATACCGTCGTGGAGGTTCCAGCCCAACTCCCTAGGGGCCGGAAGAAGCACTTAGAGGAGAGGACCGGCAACCCCCGCATGCCGCCGCGGAGGTTCCGGTACAGGTCCTTAAAGAGATAAAGTGGGCGTATTCCCCCAACAGTGGTGTATTCTGCCAAAAAGGGGGTATGAGTATGTCACTATCCTTTACCTCCCAGAGAAAGATCCCAAAATGTTGGTAAGTATGGACTCTAAAGAAGTAACCTGTACATTTACAGCAGTGAAGTCCAGATTCCTGTATTGAAGTCATGGGTGGTGCTTGCCCAGCCCAGGTCTGACTGGCTGAATCTGTTTCTATGGAATTTTGATACATGAGACCCATTCTATATTATCCTTCCACTCAAATGTTAAATATGATCATCATAAACAGAAAAGAACTAACAAAGTTACAGATTTCGCATCTGTAGACTTAAAAAATATATTCTATTTGTTATATACATGCTTTGTGTCTAGCATAACCATGTGATGTTTTGGTTAGGCTGGAATCATACAAGCAGTTTTTTGTGTTATTTTTTAAACAGTGTTTTCAGCCAAAGAAATAAGTGGATAAAAAGATAGAATAATTCGAATGTTTCTTATTTCTAGATCTACTCCTTCCTTTGGTTAAAAAAATTTCATCAAAAAATGCAACAAAAACTTAATAAGAGATGCCAAAAATTCCACAAAATTGCAACATACCAGGTTTATATCATGATCACCACATATAAAATATCAAGAAACACTCCAGCATCATTAAATCTTTGATAGTTAAGGCTTTGGTTTCAGAGATTTACTTTAGGACATGGTTTCTGATAAGCAAGGAGATGCCTGCAGAGGGATTGCCCCCAAAACCATCTACAAAGTAATACTAGACACAGATGACATTTCGCATACAAAAAGAAAAACCCTCTCGCTAATACATTTTTTACTAGAATGTTGTTAAACCTCTGTCAGATTTTCATCCTGAAGGAGAGCCAGAAGATCTTTCAGGTTAGGTGTGGTGTATGCAATGCTCTTGTGTCCAATGTAAAGACCCACTGCATAACAGAAGGGAAATCCTTGAATTCACCAGGTACTGTACACACAGCAAGTTTGAGATTAGCCAGGAAAGACAAAGTAACACCACTAGGAAAAGCCTAAATAAACTGTTCCAAAATTAAAAAAGTAATTTGAGCAAACTTGTAACCCAGCAGATGCAGTAAAGTGAGCAGCTGTGTCAACACAAATCGGTAATAATCCCATGTATAAATGACATAGAAGGGTCTGTAAAGAAACCATGACAATATGAAGTACGTATGAGTAGACACTTTCATTAGGAACAGCTAACATGGAAAACTTTCCTTCCAACTCCCAAAGTAAAAGAAAGAACAGCTGGGAGCAATTAAGTGGTCGGACAGAATCTGCAAGGTTCAGCAAAGCTATGACCAAGAACCAGGCAAATACTATTGTGTACGCACAGCTACAATGCCCCGACTCCTTCTAGCAACTCAAACTAGAAGGTGTTGACTAGTATTACAATAATAAAAAAACAATACCTGGACCTACAAATCACAGTGAACAGAGAGTGAGTGCAGAGAACGCAGCATGGCTCTCAACTACACTCTTATTTCTACCAAGCGGCCATAGCTACCCATAGCTATAGAGGGTGCAGAGGTGGCAATCATTAGCGGGCCCAGGAGCTTCAGAGGGCCCAAAGGTCTCTCTGCAATATAAAAAGATACCAGTTTTATAGCTAACACTTGATAAGTCGTGGCCCGTTACATATTTTGCTATGTTCCTATCTTAAACAAAGGTGTGAATGGAGAGGTTTGTATAGAATGTGGCCTATTCCCTTGAGATACTGGTGTAGGTTTTCACTCTTAGGGCCCTTCAGTGCTTTCCAATTTTAATGGCCATTATGTAGTCCGAATCAGACAGATTGCACATGGACCCACTGAAAACAGTAGGACCACACACTCTTCAGTTTTTTTATGTTTACCCTTGGTCCTTGTGAAAAAACATTATGACATGTCCAATTCGATGATCCATTTTCCCAAGTCAGAAAAGGGCATTCAATATGCAGTCTGAGATTTTCTGCACATTAGGGCACATTTATTAATGTACTTGCGCCTTTTTTGTGTGCCTTCTTGTGGTCTTTTTCAGCCCTGTGCTTTATTTATGAAGCATTTGCTCCTTTTTTTTCCAGATGTTATGCTGCCCTTGACACTTTTCCTTTTTGCTGGGAAAGGGGGGGGGGCCTAAATGGAGTTCCTTTTTCACACTGTATTGATGACTTACGACTTTTTGAAAAGGGGAAGAAAAAGGCGTAAATGCACTCCAGTAAATGATCAACATAAAAAAGTTCATAATATCAGACCGTATTAAAAAGGGGCAATTTCGTCTTTTTTTAGCCAAAAAAGGGGCAATTGCGATTTTTTAAATAAAAAAAGGGGCAAAGTACAAATAGATTATAGGTGTATCTAAATTAACACATGTCTACAATATTTAACAAGGAGGTTCATCTACAGCATAAATAGACACCACAGTAAAACTAATCTGAAAAAAGGCGCACCTGCGAAAAATATGGCCAAAAAGGGGAATGACCCCCACTGTATACTGCACACTGAAACTTCTCTGACATATTTTTATCCTTTGTGTTTGCTGTAGGCACCACAGGAGATTAAAAACAGGACTGCTAGGTTAGGGCTACTCTCCGACATATGTTGTACAAAAACTAGTTACAGACAAGTCATGATGGGAGGGGAAGAATCTGATGCAAATTTTGCCGCACATTCTACAAAATACAGGTGGATTTAAAATCTGCCTACACTTGTAATAATAATAACAAAACATTTTATTTATATAGTGCCAACATATTTCGCAGAACTTTACTGTTTGTAGGGTTCAGGTACAGACAAAATGAGGCATTTCAGAGTAATAAGTCGATTCACACAATGGGACCGAGGGCCCTGCTCGTAAGAGTTTACAACTTATGAAGTAGAGGGGGTGTCACAAGAGGTAGCAGGGGCGACAAAGGAGGTAGCATTGCTTATACAGTTTTTTGTGATGGGTTACTTTCATTACACATAAATAAAGCTGTATGAGTTGTCACCAGTCAGTGTCCTTTAATGTGCAGCTGGTGCCTGGACATATAAGGTTACAGTTATGGTTACAGTTATGATATGGCATCATGTAATGCGGGAGCATGAACAGTGGTGGGTTAGTTTTAGGGATTCTAACTGTGAAAGGGTTTAGATTAGTAATTATGATAGTCCTTTCTGAAAACATGTGTCTTCAGGATTCGTTTGAAGCTGTATAAATTGAGAGTTAAGCTCATTTTCCAGGGTACAGCACTCCAGAGAAGTGGTGCAACTCATGAGAAGTCTTGGATATGGGAGTGGGAGCTTCTGATAATAGAGGATGTTAGTCTTAGGTCATTTGCTGAACGGAGAGCACGGGTTGAATGAAAGACAGAAATGAGGGAGGAAAGGTAAGGAGATGCAGCATTATGGAGAGCCTTGTGGATGATGGTGATAAGTTTATATTGTATTCTGTATTGAATAGGCAGCCAATGTAGTGACGGACACAGACCGGAGGCATCGCTGTAGTGTCTAGACTGATAGATGAGCCTGGTCGCTGCATTCAGAATAGATTGTAGAGGGGAGAGTTTAGTAAGGGGAAGACCGATTAGTAAGGAGTTACAGTAGTCAAGGCGAGAGTGAATCAGGGCAACAATAAGTGTCTTTAATGTTTCCATGGTAAGGAAAGGGTGGATTCTGGAGATGCTTTTGAGGTAGAGATGACATGAGCATGCAAGTGATTGGATATGGGGGGGGTGAAGGAAAGGTCTGAGTCAAACATACCCCGAGGCAGCAGGCATACTGCCTAGGAGTTATGGTAAGGCCGGAGACTGAAATGGAGATAACAGGGACAGATCTATTAGATGGTGGAAACAGCAGTGGTTCAGTCTTTGAGAGATTCAGTTTCAGATAGAGCGAAGACATGATATTTGAGACAGCAGAGAGACAGTCAGTGGTGTTCAGTGTTAGTGCAGGGGTGATGTCACGGGATGACGTATATAATTGCATGTCATCAGCATAAAGATGGTACCGGAGGCCAAATCTAGTCATAGTTGATCCAATAGGGACTATGTGGAGAGAGAACAGCAGGGGACCTAGGACTGAGCCTTGAGGAACCCCAACGGCAAGGGGAGGAGACAGAGACTGCAAATGACACACTGAAAATGTGGTCTGAGAGATAACAGGTGAACCAAGAAAGAGCGGTGTCTGTGAGGCTGACATAGCGGAGCATAGTGAGAAGGAGTTGATGGTCAACAGTGTCAAATGCTGCTGAGATATCCAGAAGAATAAGAAGAGAATAGTCACCATTAGATTTAACTGTCAGGAGATCATTGGAGACTTTTGTGAGGGCCGTTTCAGTAGAGTGCAGAGTGCGGAAGCCAGATTGTAAGGGGTTAAGACGAGAGTTAGTGGAAAGATAGCGGATTAAACAATAATAGACCAAGCGTTCCAAGATTTTGGAGATGAAGGGGAGGTTAGAGACGGGTTGATAGTTAGCAGCACAGTACTGGTCAAGGGAGGATTTCTTCAGTAGCGGGGTTATGACAGCATGTTTGAAAGAGGAGGGAAAGATTCCAGATTGAAAGAGAGAGGTTAAATATTTTAGTAAGGTAAGTCGTGACGGCAGGCGACAGAGACTGGAGAAGGTGTGAGGGGAAAGGGTCACTACTACAGGATGAAGTGCGGTAGGTGAGGGGATTAATGCTACCTGGGGATCGGGCAATTATTTACTGACAGAGCTTAACAATTTTGTCATGGAAATAAGTGGCCAGGTCCTCTGCACAGCGGTCTGTGAATGGAGCCTGCACTTGGGAGTAAGTAAGGAGTGAAAAGTTTCAAAGAGTCTTTTAGGGTTACTGGAGAGAGTAGAGATAAGTGCGGTGAAATAGGCTTGTTGGGACTTTATGTGCAAATATTTTACACAACATTGAAATGAGATTTGTTAAAATCTTTTTCACTTTGCTGCAAGTGTATTCCACTGACCTGCAGCATTTCCACCTGCCTGTCTTTTTGTTTTTTAGCTAATTTTTATAGTGCCAGGTTATTCTTTCGCAAAGTACAACTTCTGATTTTTATCTCATTTGTTTTTTATTTAACTTCTTTCAATTCCAAGCAAACAATGCAACAATATATATTATTTTCTTTTCCCACTCTACTCCCCCAAAAAGAAAAAAAAAGTCTCTCAATATCATCCCATCCCCCCCCCCCCCCCGAGTCTTCATTACAATGCAACAGAACTTCTTAAATTGGCATTGTGATTAAAATTAATCCATGCATCTCAGACCTTCATAAAGATCTCCCTTCTGCTTTTATTTTTTCACCTTATAAAATGTTATCCAAACGGTATAATACTGTTGTATTAATAGAATACTTTTCCTCCAATTTTTTGTTAAATACATCTTGGCAGCCATTAGTACAAATTGCAGCAGTTTATGGATATTTAATGAAACGGTGTTAGAGAAATTGTGACCTCTTCCTGAAAACACTAAAGATGTGTATTCTAGACCCAGTTTCTCTACATCCTCTAAAACATTTCCCTTCATGGTCTGGATATAGTCTACTTAAATTTGAAGGTGTCAGATATGCTCTATATAACATTTTCAATGAGGTTTCTAATAAGGAGGTTTGTCTACTACCCCAAGCTATTTCTGACACAATTTTCTGCCAAGTTTCTAATGAGAGTTCTTCCCCTAATTTCATCAATTTATTCAGAATTTTCTCTACCCAGCATTGTTCAATCTACTATAACACAAATATATCATATCTTTTTGTATATATAAAAAAATATTTAATAAAAAGGTATAACCAGGTATAATACATATTAACAGCTTCACAAAGTACAGCTTCACAAAGTACAACTTCAGATTATTTCCTAAGCTCCCCAAGTCTATATATATATTCATGGTGGTACTGGCATAGCTGTGTGGGCACCGCTGTAACAATGACTATTGTGTGTGCACTGATATGTGACTGTGACTATTACTATTGACTAACACAATATCATAAGTAAATCTGTGTGGTTGATACAACTGTATGATCATTTGTGTTCTAGGCTAATGTTATTATTGAAGGGTCACTGCCATTTGGTTTAGGACTTTTTCATATGTTGTGATCAGGGGCATAACTATAGGGAGTACGTAGGTAGCAGTCTCTACCTGGTCCTGAAGGCCTCTCTGCAGCATATTAAGACACCGTTATTATATAAAGCACATATTATTATTAGGAGCCCTGTTTCAGATTTTGCGTAGGGCACAGGAGCTTCAAGTTATACCTCTGGTTATGATGCAAGGTAATAAGTAGTAATAGGATGGGCACTACTATTTGCAACACTTCAGGGAAGTCAATTGTGTTTCTACTGTAGTTCTTTTTAGTTGTGTGATAGTATTGTATTGAGATTACAGTTATGGTTAGTTTTACAGGTGTAGCTTGAGTGATACATAAAATTTTTCAGATCATAAGTGGACATGCCATATGTGAAATCTGTGCGAATACACAAGAACCCAGCAGAGAATGGGGCTCTGTAGAAAGCAGTTTCTTATTTGTTTATCAAATTACATTTAAGAGACTGAGCTAATAAATGTTGCGGCTTACAGTTTCTGTCATAAAATCATATAAGGGTGCTTTATACCGAGTTATTGGAGCCCAGGGAGTCCCTATACTCTTTTTGCACTGGGGCCCATCCATGTGGCAGTTTATCGCCCCCTTCTTGGTATGAGTGAAGTCACAATGAATAGACTTATTATCATCTAACTGACGTTTTCAAAGTAAGAATAAAGGGTGTCATGGAAGAACCCCTTTTAGGTGGTCAGTTTGCATATATGGCAACAAAAAATCCATAAATGACATCTCAGGGTCTGCGCTGGTCCCGGGGTAGGAATCTAGCGGTTGACTCCAAGGAGGTTTCATATGGAGAGAGGGTTGATCTGTGGTAACAAATTCCCTGTAATATATTTTCCAGAAATGCTGACAGAAATATTTAAACCAAAAGTTTCTATTATAAAATCTGTAAGGTTATTGCCCGCCTGTCCTTTTCTTTGATCTGCTCAAGAGCCGCATAAATATCAAATTTCTTTATTTTCACTATTTGTCAGTTTAACCGCAGACATCTGAAAACACTGGAGGCCACATCACTAACTCCAAGGCAAATACACATCACTCACTTGTGATTTACATTACTATGGTCTATATATTTTACTATGGGCCTGTATGTTATATTATGCACAGTTCATAGGTCAGGTGATAAAGTAATATTCAGGTCATTTCAGGGAACCAGCATCGTTTCTTACATCTTGCAGCACAAAATGTTCTATTAAAGAAAGCATATTCTATGTAAAAAAACATTTCATAATAACTCAACCACCTGGCAGAGCGTGTCTGTACCAAACCTCCAGCCATTTCAGTATAATGTCTTCACATCCCAAAATAGAGATGAATATGTGTTCTGTGTTTACCTGTGAACACTGCGCGTTTTCTTTTACAGTTCTAGCGGGATACCAGTAAACCCCTAATTTCTGGTGCTGTACAAACAGAGAGATGTGTGAAGTGTTTATTGAGGGAAAATGTCATTTCTGCTGATCTTGTCAATAATTATGACTGGCTATCTATGGATCTCATTCAGCGTCTAGAATTTACCATATTTAAAATCATTTTAGACAATAAATACTTTGTACTAGGAAATATTATTCAAATGGAGCTGCACAGTACATATCTAACACTGAACATATACATCAGATCCGCTGATCCACTTCCTGATTCACTCACAGGCAGTGTTGGATTGGCCCAACAGCCCAGAAAGGGCCGGGGCCTGGCCACATCGCTATTGGAAAGAGGCCCTTTTCCAATAGAAGCCTGCCCAGGGTAGGTGAGTAAAAATAAACATTTATACTCACCTCTCCTGTCGCCTGGTGCTCTCTGGTATTCTCTTCTGGACTCTTCCAGCCTGAGGCTGACATCATGTGTCCTGGGTTCACCATTGAAGCCCAATCACACTGCAGATGCTGACATGGATGCAGACGTGTGATGTCACATGGGACAGGATTTATGTTTGTCGGTTTGACAGACACACGCACCTAAAAGAAATTAATGGATCCATTTTTAACAAACATAAAATGGCTCGAATTGTCCAAGTTACATCAAATAAAAATGGATCAGTTAGTTGGGGAAGATCAGTGAAATGGTCTATTAAAAATCAGATGCAAGATGACACTTGGCTATCAAAAACAGGACCTGGAATGGATGCAAAATGAATGCACAATGGCCTTCAAAAATTAAACATGTGTGTCCATTTTTTTACAGACATTAGATCTGTCAAAAATGGCACGGTAGAGAGAATCTGGATTTATTTAGCCCTTGCATCACATCTAACAAAGCTGTCCTGCTTTAATTTCTGTTGGTAACAGATTATACAACATATTGCCATTCCTGGTAGCAGCCTTTAACCTATAAAATACTGAAGTTCAGACAGTGTGCTAGTCTGGTGGGTTAAGTACATTAAAAGGGTTGTCCAGGTAAAAAACATAGCTTTTTTTTTTTTTCAAACACAGTACCATACATGTTCACAGGCTGTATGTGGTAAATGCTTCATTTACTTCGAGGAAGATAAACTGCAAAACCAGACACAACCCATGGACAGATGCGGTGCTGTTTTTGAAAAAAAAAAAAAAAGCAGCCATATTTTTCTCATCCTGGACAACCTCTTTAATAATTACAGTAATCATTATTGATATGGTTGCTATTGTTGTTATTACTATGTTGCTTAGGAGCAGGAAATCTTTCAGGTTTTTATATTACATATGCCTTCTCATTTTGAAGATTTTCTTCCTGAACTTTGTAAAGCAAATGTTTGATAGCTGAGCTTGCATAGCATTTGTAGTACCCTAGAGACTCAACCTTTCTCTTGATTCCTGTACTTTCACCCCATTCAGTAAGATTAAATTACACTCATTTTCTGTATCCCCTGGTGAGTTGTTGTTTCAAAGAGACTAAATCAGCATATGCTTTATTAAATTACAATGAACAGAGATATATTAAAAAGACACAGCGTGTTCCTATTCATTAGCATTCCACCCAGTCTGTATATTTCTATATACCAAGCAGAGAAAGATAATGGTTGTCATCTCTTCCTATATCATATCAGTAGATCCTAATACTTGTGCAAGGTATAGTGTGAGAACCTCTGCCCTCTATGGAATGAATGGAAACTATATATTAACAACCAAAGATAATAGTGCAGCAGTGTTTAGGAATGTGTCAGATTCTCAAGGGAAAATTCCACAGTAGATGATGGGTAGATGAACTCAGTCATGGCTTAGACAATGACGTCATAGTCTCATATGTTGTTGAGTCATTTAAATGAAGCATGGCTGATTTTTGAAAGCTTTTGATAGTTACCTAAAATTTGCTTCCTTGCAAAAGGATGTAGGTACGATAATTGGAAAAGTATGGCAGGTCTTAAAAGTAAAGAATCACTTAACAACACAATGCCAGCAATAAACACTTAAATATACAATGCCAGCAATAAACACTGGAAAAGATTTTGCTATGTTCACCAGAATCTGCAACAGACTAAAGTTGAGTTCACATCTACATCAGGTTTTCCATTTTACTGTTCTCCAAGGCCCAGTCACTGGGGACCTCTGTCTTAGAGAACCCCCTTTTTTAACTCATTTTATTGAACTTACATAATGCAGCATTACAGTTTTGCAGTTATTAATTGTGAGAGAAAACAGTACACATTGGGTAACCCAAGACGTGTGCTAAGTTCCTGAAAATATGGAAAAAATTAACAGGTTACCTCCATGCTGCACAATATCAATAACCATAAAATGCACAATGGTACATTATGTATAACAATAAGCAATAAAAGATATCCAACAAAAAATTGTACATGAGATATTCTCCATTTACATATAAATTAGTGCACATCTGGACACCATCAGGACATAGGCAGAAGTTACAGTCAACATCCCAGTACCCCTGGTGTAGATGTCAGGTATAACTCATGCCAATTTTCTGGCATCAGTTACAGTAAATATTATGGGCCAGGTTGTCCCCACCCTGGCCCACTTAGATTTCCACCCTGCTCCTCCCATTGTCTTAAAACTGCTGTTATGGGAAATCTTAGGTGCAGGTCAGGGCCGCATGCATATAATGTGCCACTGCTACACCAGTTTTCTGGCACAGTAGTGCAAGTAAATTCTCACCAGTATGATATTTCATGTTAAATATATGTTGTAGGTATTTTCTTTCTGTATTGCTTGTTAGGGCCATTTTAACACATTGGTTGGCCAAGTAGAAAGGTTTCATAAGTTGGCTTCCCCCATAGCCACCACTTAGACATACTTCATAATTTTCAGAGGACATAAAGATGTACACATATTTTGTGGCCCATCACAAGTTCACATTTTTCCCCAGGGGCTCATCACCCATCAATATATCTCCGGAGTGGCCCATCACACACTTACATGCCCCTCCAATGGTCCATCAGACAATATAATACATTAAAGGGGTTACCCAGGTTCTAGTATCGATGACATAGCTTTAGGATAGGCCATCAATATTAGATCTGTGGGTCATCATAGATTGAAGTCTATGGGACTGTGCTGCAGTAACTACACTCGACCGCTACAATTTGTACAGAATCTAAACAATACCGGGAGCCTCGCTGTCTTGGTACAGCTGATCTGCATGGGTCCCAGGTGTTGCACCCCTGCAGTTCTAATATTGTTGGTGTATCCTAACAATAGGCCAGCAATACTAGAAACTGGATAGCCCTTTAAACAAAAAAATAACCATGCTCATCTAGTACCATTCCCACGTTGTTGCTTGCAGGCTCTGACTCTAGTTCTGTCTGAGGCTTAGTGCTCATCGTGCCTCCCTGCCTCAGGCAGCACTAGTCAAGGCCTGAATGGTGGAGCATGGAGCTGATCCTGAGGACTCAGAGTTGAAATCTGGACCCGCTGTCAGGATGGAATCCAGGATGGCTGAGATGAGGTCCCCACTGTCATAGGGCCCAGTGCAAGTACAATATTTTCTCTTTAGTTAAAGCGGCCCTGTTACTTATGTAGACAGTTCAGCAGGTTGTTTATTGGCTTTATGGCAACTGGAAAAATGGTATTTAACTGACAGACAAATGTAATTTTTAGAGTCTCCAGAAAATGGCGAAGTACAAACCTCCTGACACCAGAGAGTGACAGGGAAGAGCCATACAAAGCGTTATCTATGTTCCCTGAATGGCCACTTTATTCAGAGACATCCATTTAGTAGTGCATTGGACCTCTTTTGAACCTCAGATCTGCAGCAGTTTGTCTTGGCATACACAGGTATCTTCCACAGCTATCATCGAACTCAGCATGTGCCAAAAAAACATTCTATCAAACACTCTGAATCGTGATAGGGCATCTGTGTCTAAAAAGTGGCGGTTCAGTGGATTTAGTGTAGGGAGGACAGAACAGTGAAGTGGCACTCCCTGTTCTTAGTTACATAAAGAAGAGAAAAACTTCTGCTGTAACAAATAAAATGCTGACCATACACAGACATTTCTAAACATGAATTGTATTATTTGATAAAAGAGGAATCTTAGCATTTTTATATATTTATTGTTGTAGATAATGAAAAACCAATGAAGGTAATTGGAGATGATGATCTGCTGGACCATGAACTGATCACGGAATTAAGAAAAGAGTATGGCATGACCTACAATGACTTCTTCATGGTACTGACTGATTTAGATATGAGGGTTAAGGTAAGTAGTAGTTTATGTTTGATAAGCAGAACTTATTTTGTAATTATATAACTATTAGGAAATTAATCATTGTTAATTCAAATGAACAGGTCAGTTGCAAAAATTTATGCAAAAAAAAATCCACCACATATATATATATATATACTGTACCTTTATATTACATCCATTGGATATATCAGAATTTCATATAATGGTTTTCAAGTAGATCTTCAAGAGCACTGTAGCTAGCTGCAGGAGGTATGTTTTAACATACCATGTACCATGTCATAGATGGCATACCACCTCTGTAATAAAAGACGTACTGTTTAACATTCCACAGTGTGTAAAGATAAAAATTCACTGGTGGGTAACAGGAAATTCTTGTCAAAAGGCCAAAACTGCTGGTTATTTACAAGGTCAAAGCAAGCAAATCATAATGAATAGTATTCCATATATTCCAATACCAGGCTATAACACAATAACAAGTGGACTATTTTAGTGTTTAGGCGCTGAATGCCCTTTTGTTGTATTGTTGTATTTTACAGCATCATATTAATGGAACAGTAAAAGTTTTTTTTTCTAAAGTATATAGACATCTAAAGTGATTTTATAACATTTTATAAAAGTATGTTTTCTGTCTGCCTAGTTTTCAAAGCCCTAGTGAATCTCTTTAGAAAAATAAAACATTTGCAATTGTAGTTTGTAGGGTTAAACTGGCATTTTTCCTATTCCTTAGCAATTCACTGGAAATGTGTCCAGCTCCAAATCACTCAGTGGTATTGTAAGCAGTTCCTGATAACCCTTTTATATAGTGCCACTTCTGGCAGTCTAAGGCAGAGATGGTAAAGTTTCTCTCATTGATGGTGGCTTTCTGCCATCTAATTCTACTATATAGGTGCCCCTTTCACATAGGACACTACTGTTGATCACTTCAGACTATTCTTGTAGAAATTGTTGTACTGATGTTTGCATTATTACAGTTCACTTTACTGTCAACTATTTGGGGGGAATCCCATTCCTGACATTGCAGTGGATTGTATGGATTCTAGCTCTGCCCCCTAGACCTACTACTCAATCACTTCTAGTCCATAGTGTGATAGTACCAATATTGGGTTGGAGTTTATTTGTGATGGTTTAGTGGTAAATTATCTATCGCCATCTAACAAAACTACTGGGGCAGGCAATCTCGCAAGAGCTCTGTTCCCCATTTCTGTGGGAGAAGCTCAAATGTGATCTCACAGAGTAAACCAGTTCATCCCCTTCTTTTTCTGCACTAGAGAAAGAGATAATGGAGTGACTGTTAGATGAAAGTCTCTATATTCTCCTTAACTGCAGCACTGCTTAGCATACATTGGTACTTCTGCCAAATTACTGACCCGAGTAGACTGCTTTTACCAAGCGATTCCAGCCAACACCAACAATGAACCAAGCAGCAACTCTGCCTTCTTTGATCCTGACAAGAATACTTGCTCTATCAGCATTGTTGACAGACATTGATACAGGGCTACTGTGCCTACATTAATATAGCAGCGTAAAAGCTCAGAAAAGAATACCAGTTTAGAAATGTGGGCATAGAGTTTGTAAGTTCTGTTTTTTAACAACGAAAGCAAAGTAGCTGTCCCAGAGCTGTACTGATGAGAGTCTACAACACTAGTATTGATGATTTAGGTAGACCATGAAATAACTGTACACTGTGGCTAGTAATACTAAATTTAAATATACCTCAAGGTTGGCGATAGAGATGAGCGAATTTTTAAAAAATTCTATTCGGCCGATTTGCCAAATTTTCCCTAACGATTCGATTCGAATTAATTCACGTTAACCCCTTCCTGACATCTGCCCTAATAGTACGGCGCTGCCGGGAAGGACTTCCTGCAAACCACGGCAGAAGCATGGTGCGCACACAGAAACTGTGTGCGCACCCTGCGTTGCGGGTGTCAGCCGTATGTAATGGCTGACACTGTCCTCTAACACCACCAGTGGGAGCTAAGCTCCAATCGCGGGTGTTAACGCCTGAGATGCTGCGGTCAAAAATGACCGTGGCATCACAGGGGTTTAATTATATATTGGGGTCCCGATCACCCCCTCCACGACGTTTTCGGGGGTGCTGCTGCTCCTATTCGGCAGCCCGGGGTCTGACCAGTGACCCAGGGTCTGCTCCATCGCTGTCCCTCCGCATACCTGGTTGATCCTGCCTTGAATGGAGACTTTCAGCCTTTGTATCTGCACGGGCTGACAGCCCCCTATACACTGCAATACACGTGTATTGCAAAGTATACCTATTGAAGCAGTGATCAGAATAAAAAGTAAAAAAAAAAAAACCTCCCCCCTAGAGCTGGTGATATTATTATACCCTGGGGCCTCTTCAGACCCCAGAGTATAATAATCAGAGGCCCAGGGGAAGTGATTAAAAATAACAAACACTTATACTCACCTTACCGCCCCTCTCTGCAGTGTCCACCTCACTCTCCTTCTTCCTTGCGACTGAGGTCCTGCTCCCCAGACGTCACTGCTGGGGCCTGTGATTCGGCCTCAGCGGTCACGTGGGGTGCGATGACATCATTACGCTGGCATCCTCAACTGCCCAATCACAGGCCCCAGCAGTGAGGCCTGGGGAGCAGAACCTCAATCTACGGAGTGGATGCTGAGCCCAGGACAGGTGAGTATCAGTATTTTTTTTATTTTTAATCACCGTGGGGGGTGCCGAGGGGGAAATGTAGCTGTGTGATTCGTTACCACGAAGTGTGAGGAAATCCGATTTCGATGCGAATCAAATATGTCATGAAATTCAGATCGAATTTCACTCCATCAGCTTCGATTCACTCATCTCTAGTTGGCGATACTGTAGCTTCTGTTATACCAAATCCATTTTCATATGGTATTTCAATTGTAGAAATAAATTTATCATGTTTCTGATATAAATATATACATGTATAGCGTTTTCCTTTGCTTTTTTTTCTCATGCAGCAATATTATGAAGTTCCTATTGCAATGAAGTCAGTCTTTGATATTGTCGATACATTCCAATCCAGAATTAAAGAGATGGAAAAGCAGAAAAGGGATGGGATTACATGTAAAAGGGAAGACAAGACAAGGTCACTGGAAAGTTTCCTCTCAAGGTATGCTTTTCTAAACCATGAAGAGAATATAGATGAGTGACTTACCATGGCTTTTTGATTAGTTTATAGAATGCTATGAGAGAACATTTCTCGTAATGAGTCAAAAATGAATAACTCATTTCACTAACATATCCTAATGGAATGCAAATAAGCAGAACATAAATCATGCAAAAAAAAATTGCTCATTTCTAAAGAACTTTTCTTTATCTATTAATAATTACAATATAGCTTTGAATTTATTTTATGAATAATATCATACAGTACATTGTTAGAGATCTAGTATTTCCTAGACATTAGTGACAATCCCAAGGTCAGCATGGGAAAATATAATTTTCAAGTAAATACAGAATATTCTTCTGTAGTAGCTATTATAAACTAATCCATTCAAACAATACATACTAAAACTCTCTATAAAAAAATATTTTCACTTCACATAAAAAGATTGGGAAATGATGATTCTGCACAGTGAGCAGAAAACTTGTAATGGAAAAGTGTCAGTGCTGGACTGTGGTACTTGGACCCATAATACATAGTAGCACAGTAAGTAAGGTTAAATAAAGTCCATCAAGATCAAGCTATAAACCTACCAAATTGATCCAGGAATTGATCCATGGGAAGCTAAAAAAACAAGACTGACGCCAATTGCCCCATCAGAAGAAAAAATTCCTACCCAACTTCAAATATGGCAATCCAAACATCCACGCCCATCTCAAACATGTATAAGTTATCAGAAATCACCACATTATGTGGCAGTTAGTTCCATAGTCTCAATGTACTGTAAAGAAGCCTCACCTATGACTATGGTAAAAACTTTTTACTCTTCATGTAGAGGATGGCCCCTTGACATGTTGTCTGTTTTCCAAATTGAATAACCCAAGTTTGATAACTTGTCTTTATACTCTTATCCACCCATACCCTTAATTACCTTGGTCACCCTCCTCTGCACCTAGGTCCTATATAAAGTTGGCCAAAGTTGTGCACAGTATTCTACATGTGCCTTTAGCAGTGATTTGTATAGCGGAAAAATTATATCTTTCTTGTGAGCATCTATTCCTATCTTAATGCAGCCTATGATTATATTTGCTTTGGCAGCAGCTACCTGGCACTGGTTGCTGACATTAAGCTTATTGTCCACCAATATCCCCAAGTCTTTTACAGCATTAAAAAGTAGAGACACCACAGGTGGGTGCACGTTCCTGATGGGAACTGACCAAACACCTGTATTAAACTAATATCAAAGAAGAGGAACTGCACTTCATATGAATACTAGAGAGTCACATCAGGGATGTCATCAAAATTCAAGTATATGCAATAATAACATTTCAGTTACCTAGCTGACCCCAACCTCCACATTTGACAATCTGTTAGGTCTGTCAAAATGAAGTCAACAGGTACATCTCAATAAATTAGAATATCTTTGAAACGTTTATTTCTTTCAGTAATTAAATTAAAAAAGTGACCTCCTATATTTTCTAGATTCTTTACACACACAGTGTTCTATTACAAGTGTTTTATTTCTGTAAATGTTGATTATGGATTACAGGTAATGAAAACCCAAATCTAAGAAAATTTGAATATTCTAAAAAAGTTCAGTATTGTAAATTCAGTGTGTCACCTCCAAGGTTTCCAAAGCCTTTAAGTGGTCCCTCAGTCTGGTTCAGTAGGACACACAATCATGGAAGACGCTGATTATGAATTGTATTACTGAATTACTGAAATGAATGAACGTTTCAAAGATATTCTACTTTATTGAGATGCACCTGTAAAAGTGCCTCACCTCTTGTTGGGTCCTGCACTAGTTGTGAAAGGTAATTGTCTTTTATTACTGATAAAAACCTATTACCTTTTTTGGACCTGCAGGTTTCTACTTCCCAATTTATTTCTGTGTAGTTGAAATCCCTCATAATAATGACTTTATTATGTTTTGCCCTGTATTATGCCCTCCCCCATTCCCTATCTAGACTATTTTACCCTCTACATATGTTATTGCACTCCCCCCCAGTTCCTAGTTTAAACACTCTTCCAACCATCTAGCCATCTTAGCATTGTACCAGTTCACATTGATAGCTTTACTGCATGGCAGATAAAAGTCCAGTGGAGGGTATGCCATGCTTGTGTGCAACAAAAATAAGCTGTTAGAGTAACAATTTCCTTCATCCTCTCACATTCGTCTTTGCCAAGCTCCCAGGCTGTCCTGTGAAACACACTATCAAAAAGACCCTGGCGGGTTAGTAGAAAACACTGCCCAAACCTATAAAGAACCATCACATTTTTGTCTTGTATAGGAGTAGTATTTGCATTGTATTTGTCTAAAAGTCTACTTTGATAATAACAACTAATAATAATTTATTTATATAGCACCAAAATATTCTGCGGCACTTTAAAAATGAAATCAGCAGACAATATCAGACATTACAATGTAACAAAATATTTAACATCTCAAAACAATAGGAGTGATGGTCCTGCTCACAAGAGCTTATAATGATCACATAGGGAGACACAAGAGGTAAGAGGGCTTGTTTGGGACAATGGCCCTGTCATCTTTTAATAAATAAATTCATATAACTGAAGCTGTATGAGCAGAACACCAATCAGTATCTGTGAACTGACTTGACAACAGTCACATATATATATATATATATATATATATATATATTTATATCAATCTAAAATCATCATCTTGCAAATTGCATCTGACAATGAAGAATAACCTACATACATGTCCATTTATTCAGATGATACAGAAGATTATCCACTTCAGAATTCTTTGACTTTCCTTAATCCATCTTCTCAGAATGTTCTGAACAGGAACATTTTCGTGTAAGAACAAACATGTGCCTTCCCTTCCAGTCCTAAAACTCACATATGTTGTCAGTCTGGATGTTTGCCGTCCACTAGAAATAGAAAAAAACATCTGATTTCTATTGATATTTGGACCTCCCACTAACTGGGAGGTGCAGTTCTGGTTGTTCTGCAGGAAGAGGCCCCAAAGAAGTAGAGAGCTGTTATAAATGCAATAAAGCTAGAGGCAGAAAGTCATGATTATGACTAATCTACATAAAATGTACATGAGAGACTCACATAATGTCATGCACTATAGATAGAGGCCATAATAAAATTAACACCAGTATACAAGTACACAGCGTGGCTTGACGGGGTAAATTCTACATCTACATGTACTTTACTGCAAGCTATGACATTTTCTATCAGCCATTGGGAAACACTATATAGAATTCCCATCAGTCATCCTGAAAATCTAAAGAGCACGATAACACCCCGACTAATCAGCTGAATAAAGGGACTCTGGACTTCACTTGTAACGGCATTCATAGGCCATCAATATGATAGTCCTGCAAAATACATCTAATGCTATAGAATCATTCTTGTGTAACTCACCTCTGTATTTAGGAACATTTTTTGCTGAAAAAGAAATCAACTTCCAGTTTGCAGTTCTCATGAAAAATGCAGTCTTTCTTCTATTTTTCAGGGTTCATTCTATAAATTCTTTTTTTTTCATTGAGAACAAGCATCAGCTACATACAGGATATCATTTTTCAGTTTTCAATATATCAAAATTGCATGTAAAGTATAGGAGAGGAATGATACACTGAAATAGTGTTATGGCACCATGGTGATAAATGAAATGTAGAGTGGCTTCTCATACTGTAGAAATTCAAATTCAAAATTCAAATAAAGTACTTTAAAACTATGAAAAAAAAAAAGCTACCAATACCTAGGTATAAAGTCGATCATGTGGTGGTACCTACATAGGCAAGTATAAGTTAGTGGGCTGAGGTGATACTGACAGGGCAGTTTGGTTGACTGCCCATCACTGTTGAAAACAACAGACACCGGTTCTTGGTCAAGGAGTGAATCCTCATTCCCCTAGAGTGTAAGGTTGGAGAGTCGAGCTTTGTTAAAAAGGGGTTATGCCACGAAAGTAGGAGTCTGGCCGCTGAGACCCCACCTATTCCGAGACTGGGGGGGCCTATATCCCCGCTGCCCATTCAGCCTGACAGCAGCCAGGCTGAATGTAGGCATGACTGATGGTTGACGGCACTCTCAATCAATTCAATCGGAGTGCCGGAGATAGCCAAAGTGCAGCACTCAGTTATCTTTGGTGCTCCCATGGAAGTGAATAGGAGCACCAGCCACCACCAATCTCGCCTAAATTCAGTTTGGCTGCAGTCAGGCAAAATGTGCAGTGGGGGGAAAGGACCTCCTGTTCTCGCCTCATGACATAATCCCTTTAAGGTTGTTGATCACTCAACATGCAGCATTTTGAAGTAGATTTCTTAATGTAAATCAATTGCAGGGTACGTCTGCTCCTTCTACTGCTTAGCCACAATTTGTTTTCTGTGTTTATTTTACCTAATATCTAAAAAAGTCTTCCGGTTCCTGATATCCCACAGTACTACTTCTGTGTTCACTCAGCATAGCATTGTACACTGTTGTACTATCGATCCATGTTGTACAGATCTATAATAGTGCATCCATAGAATACTAATGGCATGTACTGTACCTTTCCTTGCCTCTGATTATGTACAATTTGCTATTCTCTATTAATCTGTTGTGGGATATTCCAATGCATGGCTCCACTCCAAAGGTGGACATTAGAGATGAGCGAATTTCTTAAAAATTCAATTCAGCAGCTTTGCCAAATTTCCCAAAAAATTTGCTGCGATCCGAATTACTTTGCGGCAAATCATGTTAAAAACAGCTATTTTTCTGGCTGCAGAGAGCCTGAGCATATGGGGATATGCATTTTACACTAAGGACACGTCGGAATAGACTTTAGAAAAGCTATTCTACTCCTACCTTTGCTGTTGCATCACACCCCCTGCGATGTCCTGGTCCGCCGGGCATGCTCAGAGTCCCTCAGAAGAGAATCAAGATGGCCGCCGGGCATGCGCAGAAACAGTCTTGTATGGGATATAATCAAGAGGGCTGCTGGACATGCGCAGAGCTGCTCAGAATAGAATCAAGATGGCCGCTGGACATGCTCAGAGCCGCTTGGAATAGAACCAAGATGGCCGTCGGACATACGCAGAAACGGTCTTGTATGGGATATAATCAAGATGGCCGCCGGACATGCGCAAAGCCATTCAGGAATAGAATCAAGATGGCCGCCGGACATGCACAGAGCCGCTCGTGTAGGAATAGGATAAAGATGGCCACCACGAGCGGCTCTGCGCATGTCCGGCGGCCATTTTGATTCTATTCTGTGCGGCTCTGCGCATGTCTGGTGGCCATTTTGATTATTTGACTACATGAGCGAGGACGACCAGGACATCGCAGGAGGCGTGATGCAACAGCAAAGGTAGGAGTCCGACGTGTCCTTAGTTTAAAATGCGATTGGATACCACGAAGCGTAAGGAAATCCGGATTCGATGCGAATCGAAGATTTCCTGAAATTTTGATCGAATTCCACTTCGTCAGCTTCAATTCGCTAATCTCTAATGGACATATAAAGTGAGTCCATAAGAATCCTTAAAGGCGTTGTCTAGGAAAAGATTTTTTTTTTTCCTGGAGCCCTGGGAAGGTGTTAAAAAAAACAAAACAAAAAAAAAAAACATACTTTCCTGTCCCTGCCACTCAAATTTCCCAGGCCCCTGTCTGGTCCCGCAGCGCAACCTCTGCTTGTACCCGTGGAATGCCTTGTAGCACGTGACCGGTCAGTCAACGGCCTCAGTGGCATAAAGAAAGGACCCGGAACGTGACAGGTGACATATGTGAGTGACACCCCGGGTCCTTTCCTTAGGCCGCTGATTGGCGAAGAGGACATTTTTCCTGGACAACATGTTTAATAGGCTGCAGCATAGACTCTTTGATATGTTTTATGGTATTTGTATATTTCATTGAGAAATTAAACATATTGGTCAAAATTAACTAATAGTGGGACTATGTAAACTGAGAGAAGCTGCCTGAAACTGCACAAAATTTATCACCATGGCTGATGCTGGATGATAAATCTGGTGCACCTTTAGACTGTCCAGTCTAATTTCATACCACCTATTAGTTGGCTAACTTTGCATCAGAATTTTATTACAATTGTGATACACCTTGTGGCATTCTAAAGCCATGGCTCTTGCTGAGCTAGTCAGAAAAAAATGGCCTAAAACTAGACATTGTGAGCCTAAAATTCTAACACTGGTGATCATCATGATCAAAATCGTCCTTACTCTGCTGCCTACAGTCTCCATAATTAGCATAAAGGCTTTGCTAAGAAGTAAAAAATCAGACGTAACTGAAATTAATTCTGACCAATGAAAAACCAATGTTATTAAAAAAAAAAGTAATAAAACACTGCAAAAATACCAACATTTTGTTTTACATAATCATTTGCAGTAAGGTCATAAAAATGGACTACAATTCACATCTGTGTGTTTTAGCTCTAGATTTCAGTTCCAAATGAAGAGTAAATTCAATAATCTCTGTACTGAAATAGTGCCAGTCAGCCACTTAACATATCTGCAAAAAAATCTGTGTTCAATCACAACACAATTATCTTCTTGGAAACATTTCACTAGTTTTCCAAACATTTCATAAACTATATGTCATATTTTCCTAATGGTCTAGAGTAGCAAAAGGGTTAGTGATTGATTCCTTGGAGGTCTAGGGTAGAGAAGGGGTTAATACCTGGTGTTGGGTGCTTTACCAAGACTCTAGCAATGATGAGTCCATGGCAGGGACAGAGAGGACTGTGCTGTTGTGATGTCCATGACTGGTTTAATGAGCTGTGACCTGAGTTATAACATGCAGACAATTAAAGAGGACTTCTAAGCGCTAAGTTTTCTTATACCTTTAAGCAGCCACCATTGTGTTGAATTACCAGTATTTTTATTTATTTGCTAGCACCTTCCATTCCCATTCCAATTGTACTGTCAAGTGGATGGCCTCAACTGCCCAGCAATGATACTGAAATAAACACTGGGCAGAGGAGACCACCAACTTATTACACTTGTAATGGTAGCCAAAAGTACCAGCAAGTACCAGCAACTACAGTCTAGTAGCAGTCTACAGATACACAAAACGAAAGAGGTTAGAATACATGTCAGGTCCTATTTCAGCCATTTTTTGCTATGCTTACAAACAGTTGCATAGCAGGAACATACATACAGCAAAATTCCATAAGTTCAACATTCTAAGGACTTGTGCTGGATTTCCAAGGGACTATATCAAAACAACCTTTTATCCCTTTCCCATGGTCAACTTGATTCTATGTAAGGAAGATGGAGAGCAACTTGATGGCCTTCTTATCATAGATTCAGGGGTCTGGAGATGTAAGATGCAGATATATCAGTATACCATTTAACATGTGATATACAGACATATGGGAGTAACCAGTAACATTAGTGACCACTAAGACAGCTATCATCTCTGTATCAGTTGAGAGAGAAATGGCTTGCTAGGTGCATCACCAACACGGAGAGGGGAAGAAAGCTCTCTGCTGTGTCAAAGCATAAGCTGAAATGTATCCCAGTACCTCGTCTGGAATATGGTACAAATAGGAAGTACAATTTGTGCACAGAAAACAAGCTCTCATGTGGCTATGAATGGAAATATATAAAAAAAATATGGCTTTTGGAAGGCAGTGAGGAAAAAAGAAAAATGTACAATCAAAAATTTGCAGTGCACGGAAAGGATTTAAAATATATTAATTAATATAATTATTAATTTTATTATTTCACATTTGGACAACAGCCAAACAACGTATGTAACCAGACAACCCCTGTTTAAATACACAATGAATGTAATAGAGTTAGCTGCCACGTATCATTTGTATACAAAGGAAAGTATATAAAACACGTTATCATTATTTAACTTGATATAAAATGGTTTTGGCAAATACAAGTTATTTATTGTTAATTAAGGCTTAAAGTTATTTCCCTACATGTACCTCTGACTGAAAACTCCGACATCTGTCGGACATGCCATCATCATATAGCCATATAATAACATACATAGTCTGTAGGCTTCTATATTAATTTTTTTTTTTTTTTTAGAATTTTTCATGGATGCCCTTATGCTATTCTATACAACAACAAAAGGTATATCAGTAAATACCAGCCTAAAAGGGCCTCCATCTAGTGAAAAAGGGTCTACAGATATGCTTGATGCATATCTGTTTCCTACTAAATAATTTAAAACAACAATCTTACAAACCATGAAGAATAAATACAGAAAATTGTCTAACTTTTCATAATGCAAAAATTGGCATTTAATTGGTGGAAAGCGGAATACCACTTTCATTTACAAAAATCTGTCCAATCTCTATTTTCCAAAGTCAATACGGGATGGTAAAATAGAATTACATGGAAACAAAATCAAAGATACAGTATTCAGTGAGGAAAGAAGGCTCCATACCTAAATCAGTACGAACCCTTTCTGACCCTTCATTGTATACACAGAGCGCATCAGATTTTCTGAATTTCATTTTATAATACTCCAATGATTATGTATCACACATTTGTAAATGTTGCAGAATACATATAATCTGTGGATTATACTTTTTCTGTGATCATGTAGAGACAAACCTGACTAGTGAAACAATGGCGTTGGAACACGATAATAATGACTCAGTCTGGAGAACTCTGCCTTTGTTACAAACTGTGCTCCTTTTCCAGTATCAACAACTAATGTCTTGTTTTCTCTAATTTTATGGTGATTAAATATTCTACTATTATACTGCATGAATCCCTATCCCCTTAATATTTGCCTAAAACAATAGAGTCCTATTGTTTCTGATTATATGGCTGTCATTTCACTGTCACTCACAGTCAGATCAACATCTTAGTCTGTTAAAGTCTTTTTCTTACAGCCTTAACCTTTGCAAGCGTTTACAAGCAAGTTATCAAACAAAGGCAGCTGTCAGTCAATGACTTTAAGGAAGATGTGCTAAAATGAATTTCCATTTTTTTAGGATAACAAGCACAAACAAGTTTCACTGCCTTAGGCCTTCTGTACTCAAGTGGGTATTTTGGATCTGTATCAGATGGTGTTGAATTGTAATGATGAATGCACATAGAGGCAAACTTATAAAGACTGTCATATTGTATGCCAGTCTTAATAAACAACAAAAGCTGCGCAGGCTGCGGGCTCTTCATAAATCTGTTGAACATCCCGCCAGAATGGAAATTTATGCAAGGTGTAGACTTCCATTCTATCTAATGCCAGAAACTGGCATGCGTTATAATAAATCAGTCAGGCTGAGGCTGAGACAAAAATTTGCAAAATGTGGCAGGCAAGGTGCGGAACAGGGTTTGTGGCCAAATGTGCACCTCAGTATCATCCCTCTATGCCAGAAAACTGATGAAGAGGGAATGAGGAATTCCTCCCAGTGAATATGCATTAAAAAAAACATACAGCATGCTCTATTGTATTCCATGTAAAGGGCTAGGTGAAGGCCCTCCCCCATTACAGCAACTGCCTCATTTGCATAACACTTCAAAGTTGTTTTACTACAAATCTACAGTAGTGACATACATAACAAGGATATGATGTTTATCACTGTAATTTACTCTGTAATGCGATTTGGACAGTTGAGTATGCTTGGGGAAGCTAATAGACTCTCTTTAACCCTTTAAAGACGCAGGGTAGTTTGTACGTTAATGCTCTGCGACTTTTTCATATTTTCCTTTCCTGCCTTCCAAAATTCATAACTTTTTTATTTTTCTGTTGACATAGCTTTGTGACAGCTTATTCTCTGCATGACAAGTTGTATTTTGGCACCATTTTGGGGTACATGTAATGTTTTGATTAGCTTTTATTAACGTTTGTGGGGGGGATCCATGTGAAAAAAACCACAACTCTATCATAATTTTTTGCATTTTGTTTTTATGGCATTAACTCTGCATTAAAAAAATAACATGACAACTTTGTCCTGTGGGTCATTACGATTACAGCGGCACCATATTTATATTTGTTTTATTATGTTTTACCGCTTTTACAAATAAACTGTCATTTTTTGAAAGTGAACAGTATTACTTTTGTCACCGTAATCTGACGCCTATAACTTTTTTACTGTTTTATTTGTAGCAATGCTTGGTTTGTATGACTTTTTGATCACTTTTTATTGCAATTTTTTTGGGAAAGAGAGGTGACAACATACGATAATTTGCACACTGTGGTATATTTTTTTTTACAGCTTTCACCATTCGGGATAAATAATGCTATTTTTGGATAGTGGGGACTTATACACTCATGGGGATACCTAACATTTTTGTTTGTTTATTTTTTTGTTTAGTAGGTGGGTTTTTTAAACTTTTTAGTATTTGTTTATATTTTATACTTTATTTTTAACTTTATCCACAAGGGGACTTGAACCTGGGATCTCTGATCCCCAGTGCTATGTACAGTACTGCAATACATAGTATTGCAGCACATTACACATAGGCTCACTATGTGCGATCTTACCCCCCAGACCGCATTGATGCCGAGATTGCTATTGATCATGGCCTTCGAGGGATTAATCATTCGAACTCAGTAGACACTCCGGCGGCTAGTCGAGCCGAGTACCAGAAGTAATACACAGCTCCTGTGACCATGGCATTACAGTGCAGTACTATTATGGTGGTGAGCATTAACTGCATGCTCAGCGCAATGTAATAGTATGGCACAGAGCTGTAAGATGTCAATGTTTGTAGAAGGAAAACTCAGGGTTTCAGGAGCTGCAATGTGAAAGAGAGCACTGAGGGTGGGTCCATTGCTTCATACTACTACACACCACTACTCTAATATGCCTGCGTGAATGCGAAAACACAGGACCAAATTAGATTTTCACATAGATCCCTGGCCCTGTCTTTCAAAGATGGAAGGGGGGAAGGAGGGTGTATTAGAACAGTGTGGATCATAGGAGTTTGGAGCAACGGAAGTACCCTTAGTGCTCCAGACTGCTCATTTGCACATTGTCAAATAAATTAATATCTTGTGGAAGGAGGCACAAATTTTCCAAAAAAAATTCATAAGGATAGGCTATTAATGTGTAAAAAGTGGGGGCATTCAGGGGGCACCTGAATTACCACCAGTTAAGGCTAAGGCCCCACATTGCATTTTTTGCTGCAGGAGTGGATTTAACAGAAGGGAAACTTCTAAGAGCTTAATTTATATTTTCCATTCCTTTTTGAGCCACTTCTGACCTTGGCTCAAAAAAGCAACAAACTCTGCAACAAAAAAGATGCGTTTCCACAACATGGGGCCTTAGCCTTAGTTAGTTTTCTAAATAACCACTTCATTTGGCTGTAAGACTGATTTTTTACTATTATGCAAATTAGGTAATAGTGCATTAGGGGCCTTGCCTCATACTCCTCCCAGCAACAATAACATCATACTGGCCTGCCCTCGCCTCCTCCTGAGTCTACAAGCTCCAAAGTGAGAGGTACAATGTACTGCGCATGCAAGCCTCTCCTATATTACACCCGGAAAAAAAGGACTTCATCTGCTTCATAGGCATCCTATTGCATGCGCAGTACCTCATGCCTCTCACTTTGAAGTTCACTGGGAAAGGCCAGGGTGATCTCATTTTTGCTGAGATAGGGAATGAGGCAAGGGGAAGGAATAGTGCTGATGCTTTCTGGACATGAAACGCATCCCAAATGCATTGCCACCTAATTTGCATATGATTAAAAAGTAGTTTTACAGCTAAATGAAGCGGAGATTCAGAAAACTAACTATAATACTATGCTAGGACCATGAGCACTGGTTTGTTTAGGAGCGTTTGCTGCTGACAAAGTGATTAAGTGGTCCTGTTCGCAACATTAAAGTAATTAGCAGAAAATATTGATGGACACAAACATTCTAAAATCTACTTGTCCCCTTACCCACATGTTTACTGTACTTTGTACAACAGCAATAAAAAGTATTTTATTTTTCTCCCCCTGATTTTCTCCCCCTGATTTATTAATACTATCTAATATTAAGATAGTAAACATACAACAGGCAGTCTAAAGATGTGTCAAATTATCAATAAATTTGGTGCTTCTAGACATTTCTGTCTTACTGTACACCACCTATTTTTTTATCTTACTTTGCAGCAAAATTGGAGGAAAGAGTATGGCACAATTTTGGCACACATTGGCACATCCTAAATCATGCCCTGTTCCTTTAAAGTCAAGGTCCTTTTCTAACCAAGGTGCAAAAAGTGTGTCAAACAATAAATGACTTTTCTCTCCAATGGTTTCAGTATAAAATCGGTGGACCCCGTTACAGTCTACCTGCGAGTAACCGCTTTATAAGCAGATGGGGTTTCTATCTTTCGGGTCCCCATGTGGACCCGAGAGACGAAATCCGAACTCTAGTGTGAACCTAGAGTAATCTACCTATTTATTTATTTGTTTGCTTGAAATCAGAGGTATATGGGGGAGTATTATGGGTCATAATACAGATCCATAAACAGATCTGTAATATGTTTACATGTTAAAGACATTAAAAACATTTTTACTCTTTCCTTTTTAACTAACACCTTCTCTAATTCTGTAAAATAGCATTAAAGCCAATTATAGTTCATGTTTGTTAATTACCAGAATTAACGGCCGGTCTGTGATTTTCCTTACAATATTTATACTTAGCAGCACTTTTATGCAATAAAGCATGTGGGGATTTTTCTGTGGGAGTCCTTTGGGTAAAAATGAAGTATTTTAATCATTGTAGATGAACAGATTCCAAGTATGCAATGCAAGTCAAGTCTGTTACTTCAATACATTTTTCGGTTCTCGGCCAAGCGGAATTATACTTTTCTCTATTCATCTTTTTTACAGAGGGAAAATTTAATTTGCAAATTAATGTCTTTCAAAAACGGTATTTAAAAAAAGAAAAAAAAAGGTAGAACAAAGATTTTATTGGTTCAATCTGTGTTGGAAATCTAATCACACAGTGTATAAAAAAGCAATTTTCTCTTAGTAAAATACAAAGAAGGTAGCGTTACCCTCCAGAGGAGACAATTCTCTTTGCATGCATACTGGCAGATATTTTCAAAGTGAATAGAAAATTCTTTTGAGAAAAAAAAAATAAAAAAGTCAAAGGAACCATTTCTTAACTCTGTTTCTATGGGGATAGTCAATTCTAACCAGAGGACATGCTAAAAGTGGTATTTTATGGAAATTTAAGTAAGTCTTATGTGTATAAAAAGCTGTGAAAATTAAAAACAGGTTTTGTAACCAGTTTAAGTAGGGGCTTACTAATAGAGGGTATTATGGGAGCAGTTGCACTCAGGCCCTGGTATTTGAGGGGGTGGTCCTGTTATACGTATTTACTGCTGTGTGAATTGTCAGGTCAGACTGCCAATCACATGACCAGCCAGGGGACCTGTTCTGGAGCTGAATAAACAATGAGTCCGATGAGTGGCAGCATTATTTACTTCACATTGGCATGCCCTGTACTACAAAGCTAGAGGATAATAACATTTGCTGGAGCAGGGCTTTAATTATATTGCATCATGCACATGGAAACGTTTCACCTCTGTATAAGTTGCAAGTTGTACGCAGCTGCAATACAGTACCTAAAAAAGTCAATGGTGCTATAATGTTCTTCTATATGCACTATATTTAAATAGGGGAAGTAGAGAGGTTTGTCATGAATTTACATACAACCATATGCCCTTATATTATTACTATTTTATCTTAGGATAGACATGTATTTATCCCAGATATGCTTAAATTCACTTAATGTAGATTTCCCAACCACATCTGTTGGACACTTGTTCAATTCCACAACTACTCTTTCAGTGAAATAATATTTACTGACATTACTTCTGATCTTTTCCCCCAATTTATGCAGAGTCCAACAGAAAAGAAATATTACATTGAATGCCACATTATGTAAATATTCTCCCCTAGAACTATTGCTTGTGACACCATACATTGACGCATATACAGTATTGTGTAAGCTGTTGTACAAGGTCCATGAACTCACCTCAACTTAAGGACATGCTCACAACCAAGCCATGTGCATGAAGCCTGTACAGTATTGTACAGAAAACTACAACCCCTTAGAACAGACTTGCAGGACCATCTTTTGGTGCTGTCCAGGCTCAGTTTGGTGGAGTAGGGGAGATCACCGAGATACATCCGCTAGAAAACCTCTGTATTACTCCATATTTGTCATGGGCGTTCATAGCTATCAAAGGAACCCATGTTGAACTGTAGCTAGGTTTTCTTTCACTTGGGGCAAAGGTTTAGTTTCCTGCTCCTGCCCCAAACACCAGCTACAGCCCTTTCCCATGTACTTCAATGGAAGCCCATGACATTGTACAAAATGGAGCCATAATACTGCTATGTTCATGAGCTTTAAAGGGTTTTACACTTTCTAATATTGATGGCCTATCCTTAGGATAGGCCATCAATATTACATTTGCAAGACCCGAGACCCCTGCAGATCAGCTTCTGAGAGATAGTGCTGCTCACTTGCCATACAGAGATGGTTTTAGGTACTGTAGTGATGCCTTGTTGAAGTCTGTGGGACAGCTCTGCAGTACCTAAAGCTGCCACTGCACATTGTATGGCAAGTGAGCAGCATGAATATTAGAAAGTGAATAACCCCTTTAATTCTTATTTTTGCAACCTGAAAACATACATGTTCTTGGTTTTGTCAGACAGTTCTTCTGATTTCATGACTTAGATCACTCTCCATAAATGTCCACCACTATTTATTACTATTAAATATATTTCCTGACTGTGGTACATAGAATATTTACATAACATTTTCTATATTTCTAAAGGTTCCGCTGGAGAAGACGCTTGCTGATAATATCTTCTGCCAATGATGAAGAATGGGCTTATCAGCAGCAGCTTTATGCACTGAGTGGACAAGCTTGTAATATGGGTAAGTCTGCACGTGCCCTGGTCCCTGAAGTGGGGGACATATTCACATCACCTATATGATCTTCTATGTTACCAGTATAAAGTACATTCCCATCAGCTGAGAGTCCTCTCACCCATGAAAGGTTATATAGCACACTTCACTTCAATCCTAAAACTCGCTAAAACCCTGGAAAAAAAGATGTCTGTTAAAATAGCTGATTTTATTTTTTCCCTCCAGTAGTTGGCCTTTCTTGTGACCAACTGGAAATCTGCAATAGATTTGCTGTGTTAGAATATTTGTACAAAATCAGTCAATTATCAACTGAAGGCTAAAGGATTTTTTTTTCCCAACTGTATGTAACAATGACTGTGGACCGTCTATGTTTGAAAGAGGCTTTGGAAGCCGTCTTAGCAGAGGCGTATCTAGGGGTTCAGCACCAGGGGGTTCAAACATATCAGAGTGGGCCTCCAATATTACCACCATACAGTGACCATATAGTGGTAGATATCGGCTCTACACAGGGCTCTGCAGACCATTTGAGTGAATATGGCACAGGAAAAAATGTAGTTGCTCACAAGTGACATCTGTGACTGTAATCGTTCACATTTCTCATCTCTTCCATCTGGACCGCCATGACCACTTCTTCCAGCTGTTACTTGTCTCTGTAAAGATTGCAGCACAGACATCTTTGGCTCCTCACTTTCCCAGACACCCAACCCACATTGTCCTCATCTACACAAAGCCCCCATCCTGCTGCTACCCCCAGTTATAAAATATATTATATAAAAATGGAAATCCCATGGAAATTAATAATTAATAATTGCATCTTTAGTTTAATAATACCTCCTGTGTGCCCCCCTTTAATTTATACTTCCTGCGTGCCCCCTTAAATTAGTAAAGCCCCTGCTTCCCACCTTATTTAATAATACACCTTTTGCACTTTAAATTAATAGCGCAACTAAATTAATAATGCCCTCTAATTAATAATGCCCACATGCCAACTTAAATTAATACTGACCAATTGCTCAGTGGTTAGTACCCCCTAATGCCCCCTTATGTTATGCTCCTGATGCCCCCATGCATATATACCGCCTTATATTAAATGGTTTGCCAAGGATTTAAAAAAAAAAAAAAAAAAGTATGCGGGCAGCAGAGAAAAAAAAATAAAAAAGCATTTCTACTTACCTGCATCTTCCCCTCTATTGCTGTGCTGGGCCGCTATCAGGGGTGTAAATATCGGGGTAGCAGCGGTAGCGGCTGCCACAGGGCCCGAAACATTATGGGACCCGGAGCCCTTTCCTACGCTCCGCAGGCTTTGGGCCTGTTTGGTGACATCCCAGACGTCAGTCGACGTCATTATGCATTGCGACGCTGGCCTGACTCACGAGAGATCCGGTCCTACATTGAAGATGGCCGAAGTAGCGCACCTGAGTGCATCGGAGCCAGGGAAAGGTAAGTAGCATTGGTTTTTATGTTTGTATCCTACCCTGGGTCTCCGATCATTATGCTCTGGGGTCTGAAAAGACCCCAGAGTATAATAATCGTTCATGGGTGGTCCACAATGGGGCATGATACTGTGTGCAGGGGCCACTATGGGGCATAATACTGTGTGCAGGGGCCACTATGGGGCATAATACTGTGTGCAGGGGCCACTATGGGGCATAATATTGTGTGCAGGGACCACTATGGGGCATAATACTATGTGCAGTGGAAACTATGGGGCATAATACTGTGTGCAGGGGCCACTATGGGGCATAATACTGTGTGCAGGGGCCACTATGCTGCATAATACTGTGTGCAGGGGCCACTATGCTGCATAATACTGTGTGCAGGGGCCACTATGGTGCATAATAGTGTGCGCAGGAATGCGGTTTGTGCAGGTGGGGGGGTTGAGGGAGGCGGTTCGGGGGGGTCCATGTAAAATTTTTGCCTTGGGGCCCAGCCATTCCTAGTTATGCCACTGGCCACTATGTATACAGAACGGCTACACAGAGGCGTAGCTAGGGGTTGAGCACAGGTGGGGCGAACATGTTCAATTGGGCTCCAAACTTAGGTATGCCGATATTATCACTATACGGTGACCGTATAGTGGTGGATATCGGCTGTACACAGGGTGAATACAGTGCAGTATCATTTAGTGACTTACCAGTGACGTCTCTGACTAATTGTTCACATTTCCATTCTAATTTTAATTCCATCTGGACCACCATAACCTTTTCTTCCAATCTCTGTAAAGTTTGCAGCATAGACATCTTTGGCTCCTTACTTTTCCAGGCACCTAACCCACATTGTCCTCACCTGCACACCCATCCTGCTGCTACCCCCACTTATAAAATATATAATATAATCCCCCCATAATGAATAATACCCCCAAGTGCATCTTTAAGTTAACTTCCCTGTGTACCCCCTTTAAATATTGCCCCTTATTATTAATGCCCCAGGTGTTTCCTAATTAAAAGGTAAAAAAAAAAAAATAGTGGGGTTCCAATACCTGGGAGCCCCAGGATCAGCTGTTTGAGTAGACCGTGGTATATGTGTAAGCGCTGTAACCGCTTCTCTGTTTATATAGTACCATACATTTGATAGCGGCCATGTAATGTAACTACAGCCTCATCCTATACACATCTATGTGACAAGACTGTAACTACATCACACGGTCACTATAAACAGACAGCGTGTGATATAAACAGATGCAATGGCCCCTTCATACAGCGGTCGGGGGGGGGGTGCACTGATCTCTTATTGATGATCCATTCTGAGGATAGATCATCATTAAAAATGAGGTGGAAAACTACTTAAGGCCAGGGCCGCACATGGCGTAAATGCCGTGGTGTGGCTATGGCATGCCGCGGAAAAAATGCAGCCTTTCACAGTTCCTGCAAAGTGGAAGCTGGCGGCTTCCCTATAGAATCAGTGGGCCCGGGGCAGCTGTCCTCTCTACCCCCCCCCCCCCCCCGCTAGCTACACCTCTGCAGCTACAACAGTGATGTCACATCAACAGGAATGTATATAAATAGACAGCGGAGGAGGCAGTGCTATACAGTGCTATCTTTTTACTACCCTACTGCCTATATACATTTTTTTTTTTAATTCTGGAGAAATACCTTTCATGTCCTCTTACACTGACGGTGTTAAATATCACTGAATTCAGCACACTGTCAGTTTTGCCGGTATCTGCTTAGTGACAGAGATATCCCTCCACTGTCAGAGGGGCCATCCTTACAGCTCAGTGTCATCACTGGAGAGTGAGAAACACCCCCCTGACCGTACACTTTTATAGCCTTGTACTGTCGGGAAGGGGTGGGAGGAATTCCTCTCTGTCTAGTGATGACTCTGAGCTGTGAGACCGGCCCCTTTCACAGTGCATGGATATCGGTAGCCAAAACTAGCAGCACCAATATCTCTACCACCGGGGCACATTCCTTCAATTTTATATACCCAAATAGTTTTCCCTCAAGTAATAGTCCTTATGTGGGGGGTACCTATTACCTATGTGGGAGGAGACTGTTAACTGGGTTGGCACTATTACTGTAGTAGTCCCCCCCAAAGATAGCAACCCTCCCTCACATCCCTCAGCATTTTTATACTGTAAGTATCTTGTACTTTCCAATGACTGATGTGGCACCCGAAAGTTGTTCTGGTACACACTTCCTATTCTCCTCCCATGTCCCCAGTCTACTTCTCTATAGTACATCAGGACCGAGGATGAGAATAGGAGGTATACACAGGCTGTGTAGAGGAGCAGTTTCCGGGCTCCACATTGGTCATTAGAAGGTACAGTGGCCAGCAGTCTGTAAGTTCAGAATAGTAGAGAAAGAAGCCAGCAGCTTCCTTCTCTACCATGTATTTCAACTGTATCGGCATCTTGTGCGGCAGTCAATGAAGCAGAGCTAAATTTGTCATTTAGCATAATGTTCTGTGATATTCCAAACATCAATAGTGTTGTTTGGAGTACAGATTTTCCTACCATATCCCCTGAGCCTGAAACACATTTATGAACCTGTGGCATCCCAGAGCTGGCTATGGCTGGGCTGAGGGTGATCTCTGTGCATTGTATTATTTCCTGTTGCTTCATAGCCTGTGTGACATAGCAGGGGGTCCTGAGTCTCACACAACACAGCGCCACCTAGTGAGCCTCACACATGCATTACACCTCCCATAGGATTGAATAGTAACCAAATGTCCAATGGGAGGACATCGCCTGGGAAAAGGGGAGGAGTCAGCTGATCACTGGGTCCCCCACTGGTAACACCCCTGCAGGAAGGTCCTGCGTGTGAGGAGTTAGAAGTGTGGAGTGTTAGGAGGAGGAGGTGAGGAGATAAGTGTGATGTCCTGTGAAGAAAGCAGTGAGCTTAGTGCAGGAATCTCAAGTCCTAGACAGGCCCAGGAAGGTTGGAGAGCTGACATACTCCAGCTATTCAGAAGATCCTGTCCCCTGTCTGCCTAGCCATCGCCCTGAAGGAAGTCAAGCATCATTATCTTGTCAGCATGAGACTGTGGAGAGAACATTCTGGAACACGTGCTCCATAGCAAGTATCACAGGATCCAGGGGCCAAGGCCAGACCTGTGGAATATCCTGCCACCCTGACTATTGCAACCCGAAACTCTGAGCTATCAGGACCACATAACGTGAGTGGGGAATATTATGTGCTAGTATGGTGGTGGGCATCCTCCTATGAGCCAAATAGGAGCCCAGATGCACCTTAGGGCTGTAACACTGAAGTATAAGGGGCTAGGAACACCTTTCATCAAGTCTACCCTGCACCCCAGGACTTTGCTGTGTCACCAGGCGTACCCCGTTGTTTTGTATTGAAGAAACTGTTTAAGCATTTGTGCCTCCACACCCATGGAAGTAAAAGTTCAACTTTACAACCGTTTCTGTGTCTGACTCTGCACCGACAACATCAGGGCGCCCCAAACACCACCAGTCGGCACAGTATAGGGGAAGCGACCCGGGGGAACAATCACCACCAACATTTGTGCAGCCCCCTCATCACCGGTATCAGTGGTGGTAACGTGGGACAGCACCAGCGCTGCGCCCTCGTGCCCAGAGACCGTGACAAGTCTGCGCTGTTTGCACCCCGCAATCCCAACTGCAGCGTTACCTTCCATCTGGTCACCGCAAACCTACCATATAAAGCGTCATAAATCTGTTACACGACCACTCTAGCCTCATGTACACCCTTTACTGGAAATAAATTGCTGCATATATATTCAAACATATGTCGCCATATAGTCACATTCCCTGTTAATAAAACTGCCAGGCTGTTTTTATGAGGTAAATAATGGCGTACATGTACTAACTATCTGACATTTTATGCATGAAGTCTACTATGTACAGTATATACATGTATACAGTAAAACCCCTTCAATAGACCACCTCTTTGAGAAGACCACCCCTTATCCACAGGTATCCTGTCACAGATTTTCAGTTTCACTTCCACCATATAACTGTCATCTTGTTTGAGAAGACCATCCTGTAAAATAGGTGGTCATCTCAAAGAGGTTTCTTCATAGATATAGACATTCATAGATAAATATAGTATAATGCTGTACTGTTTTAGCCATAGAAAGTAGTGGAAGAGTGAAGAAATCAGGCGATACCTTTTAGAGGCTAACTGAGTATATTTGATAGTAAGCTTTCGAGAGTACTAGCTCTCTTCTTCAGACATGGTGTAATGCAAGAAACTGAAAATTCACACTCTTTATACATACACAAGACGTGGATCTTCAAAAGGAACTTGGAATAACAAAATGCAATATAAGTAGGGAAATTATTTACAGCAGGTCAGGAAATAAACAGTCTGGGAAACTTTGTGGGGCGTGACAGAGGGATCTGTTATCTGTTTGCTGTCAGGTGATTTGTGACCCTCACAGTTCATACATAGTGTGACATGAAACTGGCATGAATATTAAGTCCAAATTGCAGAGTTTGAATTTTTTGCATTAACTTGTATTCCCATTCCTTTCTCTCCCTCTGCGTCTTAAAATGTCCCATTAAAACCACAACCCGCAAATCTTCAATAGAGTGGTCTTCTCCGGAGAAATGTTCGGCCACTGGAAGATCTGTTCTGCTGTTATTAATGGTGAATATGTGTGAGTTCATGCGCTGACTAAGTTTCTGCCCCGTTTCTCCCACATAGAGGCCTGTGGTGGGACATTGCACACACATTATGAGGTACACCACATTGGAAGACTTGCAGGAAAATGTCCCACTAATTCTGTGCACCTGTTGTGACTGTGGGACAGGGACACTGTCAGCGGTGTGGATGTGCCTGCAGGTCTTACACCTGTTTTGCAGGCAAGGTGAGCACAGGTTGGAGCTCCTTGGCAATCCTTCATACGATCTCCAGCTGTGGGTTGTAGGTGACAACTAGGGGCACACGGGCTTCTTTCTGGGTATCTTTATATGTGAGCAGATTGTCTCTGTTAATGGCTGCCGCTTTGTTTAATTGGTTGTCACTTTTGGTTTGTATCCCAATCTGAGAAACTTCGTCCTCAGATCCTGGAGGTGCTTGTCCAGGTCTGCTTTGTCGGCGCAAATACGATTGTATCGTATAGCCTGGCTGTAAATAATAGATTGTCTTGTGTGCTTGGGGTGGAAGCTGTCGTTTCTCGGGTAGGCCGTTCTGTCTGTGGGTTTGTGGTATATTGATGTGAGTAGCCGGTGGTCTTTAATGTATATTGTGGTATCCAGAAAGTGGATTTCACTCTCTGAATAGCTAAGTTTAAGGTTGATGGTAGGGTGAAAGTCATTGAAGTCATTATGGAATTGAAGTAGGGCCTCCTCACCTGCAGTCCAGATGACAAGGATATCATCGATATAACGAAGGTAAATCATAGGTTTGGTGGTGCATGTTGATAAATATGCTCCTTCCAGTTCTGCCATAAAGAGATTTGCATACTGGGTTGCACATCTGGTCCCCATTGAAGTTCCCATTCGCTGTAGATATAGATCCTCTCCAAAAGTAAAATAGTTGTGGCTAAGGATAAATTGTATGAGCTGCGTTACTGGTTCTGTTGGGAGGATTTGTTTTTCCAGGTGTACCCAACATGCTGCAACTTCATCCTTGTGGGAAATGTTGGTATACAGGGATTCCACATCCATGGTGGCTAAAATGGTACCCTCAGGTAGTTGGCCCAGGGCATTCAGTTTGTTAAGAAGGTCAGTGGTGTCCTGGATATAGCTTGGAGTATACATATTTAGATGGAGTATATATATATTTATAGATAAATATAGGCAGCACTCCAGAAATGGCAAAAATATTAGATAGTTGCTTTATTCTACACGAGCAACGTTTCAGTTCAGTGTGAACCTTCTTCAAGCTTGAACTGAAACGTTGCATGTGTGGAATGTAATATTTTTGTGGTGCCTGTTCTTTATTATATCGTTGGAGGGTTTCTGGCTGGATCCTTTGGTTTCATTGGTTTCATTGATAGTGCTGCTTTGGAATTTTTCTTAATAGAGCTGAATATTAATGTACATTATATATATTATTGTATAGCCTATCTCCAGTCACATATAAAACAACTCATTTTAACAGCTGATGGCTTTCACTTCTTGGCCGCTTGATCTCAATAGACATGTGTTTTCCAGACACATACTACTGCCTGAAAGTTATGGAAAATACAAGTCATTTCTTCTCAAACAGGGAGGTCCGTGGAACTAGTAACATAAGGGTCAGCAGTCCTGCATACCAACATTAAAAGTGCAATTTCATCAAAATTAACATATGTATTAAACTGAAGTCTCCTGAAATATTTGAGCCTTAAATATATAATGAAAATTTAATATAATCGCCATTGCTACGATTTTACAATAAGATATAGAACATTATTTGATCTAAAAGATTGACCAATTTGCTCATCCACATAATACAGATGGTCACCATAAGTGACTAAAATGTTGTTTTTTGCTTTGCATTTTCTAATCCAAACTTCATGTTTATTGGTATAGATCAGTGATGGCGAACCTATGAAACGCGTGTCACAGGTGACACGCCAAGACATTTTGGGTGACACGCATTGGCAGCTACGTATTGTGTTATTGCAATAAGCAGCTGTCGATACTTTTACTTACCTGTCCACGCTCCTGTCCTAGCCAACCTCCGCTGCCTCCTCTAGCTCTAGACGGCACTACACTGACGTCATGACGCTGAAGAGCGCCGGGATGCTATGTACAGCTTCCCGGCCTTCTTCAGCGTCGGCAACAGCGCACACTGGAGGCATCAGCGGAGGGCATCCAGGTCTGGACTGTGGACAGGTGAGTTAAAATTACTCTGTGTGGGGGTAGGGAGATAACAGGGGGTCAAATACTATGTGAAGGATCCCGTCCTGCCTAACCCACGTTCAACACACCTGAGATCGCTTCAATTGCCTCACACCCACCTCCAGTGAGCATTCTGGGCCAATAGGATAATACCAAGACGAGCTTTTTAAATTTTATATATTTATTAACCCAAGTGGGTCGGTACTAAGCATTAACATGTACAGAAATATATATCAATGACTAAACCAGCAGATTACGGATAAAGGTAAAATACAGCACCCAAAATAAAAAGGGAAATAAAACATAGAAAAAATACTGGCACAGGCTTGTAGTCCGTTTCTCTAGGCCACAGCAGTTTCTTGGGCCTAGGGCACTTTCTTCAGTGAGTTACAGAAAAATGTCCTCTACATGCTGTCCAGAACAAAGGGAAAGGCTTCAGGCCTCAATGCTAGGCCCATGTTGCATTCCACAGTAGGACCAGCTCTCTCATCTTCTCCCAGATCAGAGCTGCTCGCTGCCTCTTTGCTGAGTGACCAAGAATCTTGCTCTTCCTTAAGCATATGGCTAGTGCCCCACCCACACCTTCCCCCCAGGCAGCCCCCTTCTCCCTACTTTGCAGAACCCTCGGAGAGATGGGTACCTTCCTAGGTGCTGGGAGAGATGTGTGTCTGTGGGTGAACTTAAGGTCACTGGCCTTCTCTTCCCCATGGCCATCTGTTCAGGGATAATAAAACTGGCTGGCTAGAGTAGGCCATCTCCCCTGGTACACACATAAAACCACTGAAGCGTATTGTCCAGCAGTGTAAACCCAACTTAAGCACAACATTCCTACAAGTAGGGGGAGGACTGATATGAGCAAGTAAAAATACATTTCTAAGAAAGATATACAACTGAGGGTCGGTTCATCACAGTGGGCTTTAAAAAAGGGGTCATATACTGTGTGGGGGGGTATAAAAGGTGTCATAAACTGTGTGAGGGCCATAAATAGGGGGATCATATGCTGTGTGTGGGGTAAAAAAAGGGGTTCATATACTGTGGGGGGCAAAAAATGGGGTCACCATGTGGGGGCTAAAAAAAGGGGGTTATATACTGTGTGATTGGCCAAAAATAGGGGGTCATATACTGTGTGATTGGCCAGAAAAGTTAGCAAGAGTTAATCAAAACATCAATTCATTAATTGTAACATGGCTACTTTATTCATGTTTTTGCATGCAATGAGAACAGTGTTTCCCATCTCTGTGCTATCTGAGTGTATAACGTATGACATCTGTTCTCTAGTGCTAAAAAACTGCCACAGTTAAAGTTTTTTTCTGGCCATTTGATATTGTTCATCTTTCCTTAACATGATTTACAGATCAGTGGGGGTTCGACACCTGACACCCCAACCATTCAGCGGTGTTCTATAAAACAGAAACATATTAGATGAAATGTATGAGATGACAGATTTCTTAACACTGTATCTGTGATGACTTCTTTGCTCTGGAATGCAGTAAAAGCATGTGACTCATGACAAGGATATGGAGGGTATTGTGAAGTCCAAAAATTATCAAGGTTCCTACAAAGACTCATTCTCTTTTAGGGGGACAAGTCCCCTGTGTGCTACAGAAATACAGCATTTGCTTGTGGTCAGATATGCAGTAATAGTAATATGTGGGGGGTATATAAGGGTCTTACACGGAATATGCCTCTGGTTCTGGATGTGTTGATGATTGCTAGCGCCATTAGCAAGAGTTAATCAAAACATCAATTCATTAATTGTAACATGGCTACTTTATTCATGTTTTTGCATGCAATGAGAACAGTGTTTCCCATCTCTGTGCTATCTGAGTGTATAACGTATGACATATGGACAAAATTGAATGGCATGCTCATATGTCTAATTTTCTGCACTACTTTGGTCCAAATCTCGCACTAGACTCACCTGTTTAAGTTCATGGGTCAGCGTAAAAAATGGAAAGTCTGTTTTGACGGATGGACGCTAGGAAATAAACTTCTGTTCAGTGTTGAGGGAACTTTTCCACAAAACCAATAGATAAACCATCTCTCATGCGGATAAAGCAGATACAATTTTATTTAGAAGCGAGGTTACAGCAAAAAGAGTATTATAGATAGATATAATAAACAAGATTATAAACAGAGAGATGCAGCTACAGAGACCTCAGATAGGGCAGAGAAGTCTGGTAAATGTCTCAAAACAGGGGTTCTTAAGCCATTTTCTGGCAACCAGCTATCAGAACATCCCCTTACAATCAACATCACTCTCATAGGAGAATTAGCATAATTATAAATATGACTTCTGGCTAACTTAAGGTTAACTCTAAAGAGCATTATGTGGCCTAAACATCAGAGCTGTTTCCTTTAAGGTGGCTCTTATCAACTGTTTTGACTCATCTTTCTGGACTCGCTAGGATCCAAGTAACTAGATCACAGGTGAACATTCTTGTTCACATCACAAGACCACATGTGAAAATATCAGCAATAAAGGAATTAGCAGTATACATATATACCATGGAATTACAATATAATGGCAATTAATTATTAATAAAGACTATAATGATTATTATTCTTTATCATCAGCTAAATGAAACACACAGAAAAAAAAAATGAATTAACAGTTATGTAATATTGTCCATATTTTCCTGACCAGGCACAGATAAGTTTGCCATTGTTCTTCTGAATGCATTCATACTGTGTGTGCGTTTATGTACAGTAGGTGCTTTTTTTCATGGACAGCCACCATTTGTTTAGGAGCAATGTGGTAAGGCCCACTTTGGATAGGTTGATATATAAAACTAGCATGTATAGCTAAATAACTTTAGGTGATGTTTTATTAAGATATCATAGAAGTAAACAACATTTTTATTAAGAATCAGATAAATGTTTTGTAATGTGTTTTTCAGTCAGCATAATAATACATGTTATACAGAAACACAACATCTCCATCTATCGGCAGATAGGAATATCAGTCATCTCAATAAATTGCAGTTAAAATTACATTTTATCTTGGTTCACACATTTTTGTTGTGTACAGTAAGGCCTACAAAATAAAATCAACTCCTATATAGAACAATGAGGACGCATCTTGGCCCTGGGTACAGTTCTCAAAAAATCCCTTTAGTTCTGAAAAGGCTAAAATGGTTTTCCCATTTTATCAAATGATGGCATATTACTTTCTGACTGGGGGAATGGGGGGGTTGACTGCATGGATTACCCTTGAACCTCTGAATGGAGCTGTTCTGCAGAGCTGGTGGTCGGGAGTGATGCTATCCAGGGTAAACTTTGAAGGGGGAAGCAATAAAGCAACGCTACAGTCCTTTATTCTCAATAAGAATTGCCGCATTACTCCTTTAACAGTACCAACTTATAAATTATTTCCTTTTTTTAATTCTTAAAATAAATATTTAGTATGCATTAGAATGGATAATTATCAACCCGTCCTTGCTATATAGGTAGGTATTAGTATTTTTGTGTAAGAAAACAACCTACAACTTAGCTCTTCTCACAAAGGAAGAAAGTCAATGTCCAATCCATTAAGAGGCTAAAGGTGGCATTGGAGTGAAAGTTTTCTTCCTTAAGTACTGTTGCTATTGAGCATGTTTTTAACCTAGGAGCATTGCCTGTAAGACTCTCTACACTAGCTGAATCTCTACAAGGGGAAATAGTACCTTCCATGAACTAAAAGAAACATGGTTACATTGAGCTAACATACGTATGTCCATCAAATTAAGTCAATCAGAAGAGGGGGCATGAGAGTTTGAGAACATGCCTAAAACATCACCAGTCATGGTCTATGTTGAATTTACAGCAAACTAAGGAAATGTAGCTCCCTGAACATCTTATAGATGGCATTGTTTGAAGACTTGAAACATTGAAATATCATCTGAACCAGTTATTGAATGGCATGAATGTATGGTTGATGAATATCAAATAAAATGCAACATGGCTTTTTAATCTATGAAACATTTCTGATAAGACTCTGTCTGTATAATCCATGCTTTATTTCTTTTAAGGTTTAAGGCACATGGCCATTTTGAAAATGGTGGGCATTGGTGTGGATGGCGGTGGTGTTTTAGAGCTGTACCCTATCAATGGTAAGCAAATGATAGAACTACTTATTGTGGGTGCATTATGGGTATTTGGGATAATCAATAAGCATATAAGATATTTGTACTGGTCCTAACAGTTTTGCTTAATGAGAACCTGTCACAATTCCTGACTTGTCTATTTTAATAATAATTGCCTTTCCCATAAAATAATTCTGGACCTTATTTCTGTTATTCCTACTAGAAATGTATAAATAAATTGAAAGCTGGGTGTTATCATTCCCCTTGTCAAAGGAGTGGTCCCCCAATTTTCAATATATTAATATATTTCTGAAAAGAATAACAAAGGAACAGCACAGTAGAGTTATATGAAAAGATGCTCCACAATTGTTATTATGTGGAGGATAGAGGTATTCTTTGGACTTCTCTTTAGTGCACCTAAGTTCCAGCACGTGTAGTGATGTGCTTTCCCCGACTTCACTGAAGGAGTATAGAGATGAGTTAAAGGGGTATTTCCATCTCAAGGATCCTATCTACACTACTAGCTTATGTAAACTGAGATTTTCTAAATGTATTGCTTTAGTAATACTGCTTTGTTTTCCTGCTGTGTGAAATTATTCCTCCCATTGTTTACAAAGCATTTCCACAGAGCTAGACCTGTGTGATAAGACAGGACAGATGAAGTCACTCACTGCTCTCACTGTTATCTACAACTCATTGTATTCAGCTAATTGCAGTTTGCTGATAAAGCCTGTCTGTTATCTCTCAATGTAAACACAAAGATAACACTGAGTCCTTCTCTAGAACCATGTGCATATTATTTGATATGCATTTATATTAGATTTATAGTAATCGTAATAAGTATTGTGATATTTCATAGTGTCCTGTTCAGCAAGCTGGGTGGAGGCAGCTTTGACTGTTTGTTAAGGAATACAGGAAGTGAGAAGAAGAGACAGCAGGCAAAGCTGCTGAAACAGGGAGATGGGAAAACCCCTTTAAGTTTAACGCTAAGACCCCATGTTGAAAAAAGCTGCTTTTTAAGAGTCTTAGCCTTAAAAAGTTTTTCTGATGTTGTGTAAGATCTATTGATCATATAAGGAAACACACTTTGTATCTTTCTATCTACCGTTTTCAAGATCTTTACTGCAGTCAGTGAATGGATAGGTTTCCATGTACTGTTTATAAACAAAGATCTTCAGATTGGTGAGGAACAGAAACATAAATGATGTTTGAAAGTTGCTGAACTATTCAATATGCAGTGAATAAGCTTTATTTATGTATAACATGTGGCAAGCAGATTGAATGACATCACTATTGGCATCAATGGAGTTCATGCATGTGGAAAGAAAATATACAAACACAGACAGAGTTGGGCTGAAGTCGTCATACAACCCCAATTTCAATGAAGTTGGGATGTTTTGTAAAACATAAAAACAGAACATGATGATTTGCAAATACTTTTTAACCTATATTCAATTGAATACACTACAAAGACAAGATATTTAATGTTCAAATGGATAAACTTTATTGTGTTTTTGCAAATATTCACTCAATTTGAATTTGATACCTGGAACACGTTCCAAAAAAGCTGGGACAGGGGCAAAAAACACTGGGAAAGTTGAGGAATGCTCAAAAAACACCTGTTTGGAGCAATCCAGATGTGAACAGGTTAATTGGAAACAAGTGAGTGTCATGATTGGGTATAAAGGGAGCATCCCCGAAAAAGGATCGGTCATTCACAAGCAACGATGGGGTGAGGTTCACCACTTTGTGAACAACTACATGAGCAAATAGTCCAAGAGTTTAAGAACAACGTTTCTCAACGTACAATTGCAAGGAATTTAGGGATTTCATCATCTACAGTCCATAATATCATCAAAAGATTCAGAGAATCTTGACAAATCTCTGCAAGTAAGCGGCAAGGCCGAAAACCAACATTGAATGCTTGTGACCTTCGATCCCTCAGGCGGCACTGCATTAGAAACCAACTTCATTCTGTAATGGATATGACCACATGGACTCAGGAACACTTTAGAAAACCATTGTCAGTGAACACAGTTTGTTGCTACATCTACAAGTGCAAGTTAAAACTCTACCATGAAAAGCGAAAGCCATATATCAATGACACCCAGAAACGCCGCAGGCTTCTCCAGGCCCGAGCTCCTTTGAGATGGACTGACGCAAAGTGGAAAAGTGTCCTGTGATCTGACCAGTCCACATTAGAAATTGTTTTTGTGAATCATGGACGTCGTGTCCTCCTGGCCAAAGAGGAAAAGGACTGTCCGGATTGTTATCAGCATAAAGTTCAAAAGCCAGCATCTCTGATGGTATGGGTGTGTGCTAGTGCCCATGGAATGGATAACTTGCACATTTGTGAAGGCACCATTAATGCTGAAAGGTACATACAGATTTTGGAGCAACATATGCTGCCATTGAAGCGATGTCTTTTTCAGGGACGTCCCTGCTTATTTCAGCAAGACAATGCCAAGCCACATTCTGCACGTGTTACAACAGCGTGGTTTCGTAGTAAAATATTGTGGGTACTAGACTGGTCTTCCTGCAGTCCAGACCTGTCTAACATTGAAAATGTGTGGTACATTATGACGCACAAAATACGACAAAGGAGACCCCGGACTGTTGTGCAACTGAAGTTGTACATCGAGCAAGAAAGGGAAAGAATTCCACCTACAAAGCTTCACAATTCGTGTCCTCAGTTCCCAAATGCTTATTGAGTGTTGTTAAAAGCAAAGGTGATGTAACACAGTGGTAAACATGACCCTGGCCCAGCTTTTTTGGAATGTGTTGCAGGCATCAAATTCAAAATGAGTGAATATTTGCAAAAAAAACCCCAATAAAGTTTATCTGTTTGACCATTAAATATCTTGTCTTTGTAGTGTATTTAATTGAATATAGGCTGAAATGGATTTGCAAAAACATCTAGATAAGGCCCCACATAATCTACACAGTCTTATATTAGATACTAGATGAATTTCCAAATGGAAGATGAAATAGCTACATGAGGTAAGGGCGGACATTTTATATACAGCAGCATCAGCAGGACAGCATATATAAAGTGACTGACGGCTGCCACATATCCACACAGGATTCAGTATACAGCCCTGATATGGAGGTCACATATAGATCATTAGATGCCATATATAGGACCAGCACTAAGATGAAGGAACTATAGGGACTGCTGGACTACATATACAGTAAGGGACCTGTATACAGCAGGGTCAATATAAACAGCATGTCCAGTACATGGAACTAAGATGGAGGGTGTATACAGATCACTTGGCTCCATATACAGGCAGGCGGCTTTCAGACCAGGCTGTCCCTCTCTCACCACAGGGTCTCCATTACATGTAACCTCCCAGCTCCACCATAGAGAGCCCCTCAGTCCCCAGGACTCATGAACAATCTGCATTATACAGTAGTAATCTATGATATATCAGCCATGTCTGCAGTGTGTGAGGTAAATACATGAGTGGACTATGTGACAGGATAAATCCTGTGGTAATACTGCAGCATATACAGTATGATGTAGGATGGGGATACTAAACTAGTAGTGATGTGTAATGTGAATGTGGTGACACCAGTGTGGTGTGAGGTGATAAACCCCAATATTATACTTCCTGATACAGCAGACACATGTTTCCTCCAGTCCTTGTGGTGAGAAAGAGGAAGAGATGAATGAGACAGGAAGTGACATCTATTCCTAAACTCCTCCCTCCCTACAGTAACACACTAGCCACTATATACTCCTAAAGCTCAATATGCACACATATACTCTTAAAGCTGAACCAACCTATATAAATCTACACAACTACTGCACAAAGATGAAACTGCAGGAGTTATTGGTTCCCCCATTCCAAAGTCATGTCCCCCTTTGCTGATGGCTCTGGGGGTGTCTTCTAAGGAACAGAGTTTGCCAGTAAGATATTATCAAACTTGCCAACATTTGGCTTAGGACTTTAGGGCAGATAGTGCACACATCATGCCACAAAATGATCAAAGCCATGCCCCCTCTGGAAGTGACCACGCTCCTTCTTGTGTACTGGCCATGCGCCCTTTTCAGATGCGACTGGCACATAAAGTGCCAAAGTCAGATATAGAGTGACAACTATGCTGCTGGCCAAGGAGTTATGCCAGCTCTTCCGGGAGTCTGGGAGGTCACCCCTTTTTTTTTCAGGAGCCACCTTGATTGACTTTCATTGATTTCTTTAATTTTATCATTGTCTTTGCAGGGAGTTCCAGTGTTGAGAGAGAAGATCTTTCTTTCAGCTTAGTGAGAGATATAAGAAACTATTTTCAAATCAGTCCAGAATATTTCTCCATGCTCCTGGTTGGCAAAGATGGCAATGTCAAGTCTTGGTACCCTTCACCAATGTGGTCTATGGCTATTGTATACGATTTAATAGACTCTATGCAACTCAGAAGACAGGAAATGGCTATTCAACAATCCCTAGGAATGCGCTGCCCAGAAGATGAGTATGGAGGATATGGTTACCATGGTTATCCTCATGAAGGATATGAGGAGGGATATCAGGATGATTATCGACATCGTGAGGGATATTACCATAGATATCATGACTAAAAAAAGTGATCAATTACCAAAAATATTTGCAATAAGAATTTCAATATGTAAATGACATTTGTATTTTTCCAGACCTATGATCATAGAGTATTTTTTTTTTCTCTGTGTGTGCGCTTTTAAGAAAATGGACTAGGCCAAAACTGCGGTGTAATGATATGTTTCTGTCTGCCTGTGGCAAAAAAGAACGAGACGATCAGTTTTCATTTACCTCTTTCTTTTCATGTGAAGATATTTTTTCTTATGTATTTAATGGAAAAATTATACAACACATTCTAGGGATCAGTACACTTGTACTGAGGCCAGGCTACAAATGTGTTATGGCCCCTTACTATTAGCAGTTTTAATAAGTGTTCCCCCCGTGCATGTATTTGTTTTTTTCAATGACTCAGTTTGCACATTAGTAAAGACAAAGATGATTTCATTACACGGTAATAGCAGATTTGTAAGAGGATCCATTGACTCTGTTGATATGTCCGTCATAGTAAATACTTGTATTTCATATTAAATAATAATTCTGGAGAATGTTTTCTTAGAAATTGTTGTGTCCATCAGTTATTCCTCCTGGCAATACATAAATAGATTGAAAGCTAATTGTTACCGTTCACAAGGGCATGTCCATGCACACTGTGAGTGATCAGCGTTGACAGTGTCAGAATCTGTAGGGACATGGGGGATGGTAGCTCTCAATTTATTCATCTCCAGACGGAATATCACAGGAAAGGCACAATGCATAGTTCTAAGAAATACTGCTTTATAATTTGTATTTACTGAGACAGATATATTAGGAGTGTTAAGAGGTTCTGTTTATTAAAAGACCTAGGCTGAGAAAATGCACACAAAGTGAGGACATTCTTTTTGGACCATACCAATATCCAAGAGAATGATGCCAGTAAATGCTTGTAGACCATTATTAATGTCTTGCTAGATTGTGACATTCTTTATTGAGCATACATTTCTAGAATATTGACTCAGCCACAAATCGCTCCCCATATTGGGGCTTATTTATTAAAGCTAGTACCAAAGGCAAGTGATTGGTGACCTATAACAACTAAATAGGTTAGAGCATTCACCCTTGTAGTTCAAGGTAATAACTATAAATTGTACTCCTTCTGTCAAATAATCCCAGTATATGTTGGTGATCCATCCCTGAACATTACTATGTGTAAAATAATTAGTATATCTGTGTAGAAGTCAGGGCACAACTAGAAGGAGACCAGGAGATTACTGCATACTGTTGTGCAGACATTGAACTCAATAAGGCTCTTAGGCTCCCTCTTGTGTTGGTTGCAGTCGGCCAAAATTTAAGCAGTGGATTTGTAGTTTTACGTCTGTTAAAATGAACCTTCAACTGCTATCACGATATATTTAGGAAATGAATTAGCACCGACTGTTAAACCTAAGTAACAAGGTGACATCCACTTTTAGATATTGGGCACTATGTCATCCTATGTCAAATCATTCCTCTTTTCTTTTTTTCCTTGTAATTTAATAATCACAAGTGTTTAAAGGCTCATGTATTCTTCATGTGGCTACTTTTATGTATATTTTGTTTCAATAGTAGTTTTAGATTTTTTTTTTTTTGAAGGTAGGTGTTTCCTGCATAGATGTTGCATCACCTACTAATGCAGATCATATGGATATTCATTATGCAGCAGTATTCTATTTAATTGTCTAAGGTTTAGCTAATAAATAGTATTAGACATTCCATCCAAGATTATGGTATATTGATATTTAATATATGTGGCTTTTTTGGGTTTAGTATTATCTTGTGGTTACTTATCCAGTACTTTAATGCAGTTGGGAACTACAAAATGTTCAAATGTCTATGTGGGCATATAAGGTTTTCTAAACTAATATTAGTAAAGGCTGACCAGAATCCTAAGGAACTAGTGGATTTTCAGTTAAACAATATAGCTGAGATATTCTGTATGTTATATGTGTTCACATTATGGGGCTTTTAGAAAACATGGTACTGAGCAACACACAATTTAGTGAGATACATACAGTACAGGATGATGTTTAAAGTCTCCTCTCATCAATCCTAATGTGCCCACTCATATGTACCAGCTCACTCTAAGGCTGCACGCACATGCCTGTATGTGAGATCTTTATTACATGGCACCCCTAACTTGTTATAGGCTAATCTAGTATCACACATAGAGGGGCCATGCACACAGCATTGTCTTGTACATGAGCCTTGTACATGCATTAGATGAATGCACTATAGGGTTAACCTGCAGATTTTGGTCTGACTGGCTGACCATCTAATGTCTATGGTGGTGTGCCAAATCTCCCCCAACAGATATCTACAGCATATATCCAGCTTGGGTGTTCAGCTGGCCTTTGACCAGTTGAATGAAAATTTTATGTCAAACTTACCCATTAATTTACATGTTCAGTACAATCCCATAGAAAATAGTGCTGTAGATGCTATAGCATCAACCTTGTCCATGAGCAGTTAATGAAGCTGATACTACATATAGCTTGTAGACAGGGGTCCTTTATCATTCCTTACTTTTGTACACTTTATCTCAAATTTATCACAACTGTTTTGATGTGCTGTGCGCCAGAGTGGAGATGTGTCTAATTTATTGAAAGTTACATACTTAATAAATAATATGCATTTTCTGCCCTCCATGTGCCAGAAACTGGAATCTACACCATCTACGAGCTGACCTAGATTTGATCAATAATTTACATAAGTTTTGGGGGTAAATTATAGTGAATCCATGGAGGCTACAACCCCTCCATTAAACCCACACCCAGGCACATCCACTTTAAAAAAAAAAAAAGTGTCATGCAGGATACAAAACATCAAAACGTCACAATTTTTTGGACAAAACCAGTCTTGCACCAATAATTGCAACAGTTACCACCAGAAAAGTGGTGTAACTACGTTGATCTTTTATGTGATGCTACATCTTCCACATCTAGGTAGGTTGAAGATCTAGGTTTCTATGACCATTTCTGATCAGTGAAATGTCTTCATAATTGTGGATGCTTATAACTGCAAAAAGAACTGAAAAAAATGTGCAGGTGAAATGGGGTAGGGCAAAAAGAAAAGGAAAGTACTTTGGAGAGATCTTGTAAAAAAATCATAACTGCAATCATTACCTACAAAAATTTCATTCAAAGGGAATTTGTCACATGAAAAGTGCAGGACAATCTGTAGCCAGCATGTTACAGAGCAGAAGGAGGTGAGCAAGTTGATATATAGCTTTGTGGGAAAAGATTCCGTATAACTTCTCATTTAACCATTGAAATCTCTGCTCTTTCTTTGTTGAGAAGTCAAGGAGGCGGTGCTACCAGTGACTGACTGACAGCCTCCCCTCTATGACTGTGCAAACAATCACTGATAGGACCGCCTCCTGGACTTCTCAACATAGAGTAGAGATTTCAGTAGATAAATGACAGGTTATACTGAATCTTTTCTCACAAACATATACATCAATCCATTACACTACTTCTGATGCCTACTGTACTGCATTTTACTCTTGACAGGTTCCCTTCAAAAGAGCTTCCTCAACAACCCCTTTAATCCAAGAGCTGCAAAAGTGATTTGCTGATCGCCACAGGTCTGACTACTGAGACCCCAACAAACAGCCGTTGCTTTAGGGATTATGTAGTATTATATGGAGGCCATCCATGTAATATATGGATGATGACAGTTCAAGCAGCACTACACTCTGACTGAGAGTGGGCTCATCACCTATATAAAGTCCATATGTCCAAATATGTGATCTGGACATGGTTTGTCCTGATGGACATCCCCTTCAAGGGCAATAAACAAGTAAATGTTCCTGGAACCATGGCTGTATATAAAATGAAGAGGTAAATAGATATAAATGAGAAGGTATATGCTGTTCAGTTTTTATTCAACATATATGCTTATCTATGACAAATGTTTCTAATGAAGTGTTACAACCATTATTCATAAACTAATATTTCAGAGATTGTAGTGCCAATTTGTAAAAAAAAACATGGTTTAATGTAAAGATTTACATGCAATTAAATCATTTATGTGCAATGAAGGCTTAACAAGTAAATAAAGTTTTCGATAATTTCAAACTCAGTATTTTTGTCTTGCAATGTACGAAATGTGGCAGAAGTTAGTTTATAGTTTGGATTTTCTGGGAAAAAAAATACTTAACTCTGCCCAAAATGCATGAAGCACCAACCCTCAATATGCCCACTCCCTGACCACTTTTTTAAGAAAAGTAGCAAATGTGTCTCAAACGTGATGGAAAGTCAAATTTTTTGGCATAAATACTGCCTGGTCCAAAACATAAGGTAATACCTGGCTGCATTGCATCTGATCTATAATCTATATGATCATTGGTATGGTGGAGCCCACCACCAACATGCCAGAATAAACCGACTTTAAAAAGACTTGCCATCTGCCATTGCATTTGTGTTACCAATGGTCTGTCAAAGTGGAAATTTTGGGCAAATTTATTTTATCTTGTGTACGGGACGTTTGGCACTACATTAGAAGTGTTTAGAAAGAGTATGAAATATTTGTGAAAAGAATGGATTCCATAGAAATAGGATAGACACATCTGTAGAAGCTCCTTGAAACTTGTGCAGCTCACATTTCAGATACAGTATATTTGGCATCTAAGCCTTTGCCTTTCACTAGCACTACATACACTGAGCTTTTTAATGTTTTTGCCACTCTATTACCAGAGTCACTTGAGAGCGCCTATGCCAGGAGCTGAGATTCAGTTACTTTGTGACTTCTGCGACTTTGTTTCAGAAATAAAATACATTGTGAATGATTTTATGATATGTTGGACGTTGTCTCCCACTGGTTAAACATCTGTGAAAAGAATTTTGGATTTAAAACATGTGAACTCAGTTTATCTAAGTTACTGACCATTGGAACGTTCCTCTGTGGACTGCTGCTGTTCCGATATTCACTTTTTCCAGTCAGCTGTGTGGCGACTGGATCTGAAGTTGGACGGATGTGTAAGCATTACCTCACTCTTTGATGTCTGCATCCTGAATACTTACCGTCTGCATTAACTGCAGTCAAATAATTTAAGTCCTTGTTTAAAATGTCTACATTTAGGGCAAGGACACACATTCAGGTTTTGTTGCACAGCTTTTAAAGCCAAAAACAGGTATGAATGTTTTTTAAATCCACCCCTGCTTTTAGCTTCCAGAGCTGCATCAAAGAACCTGAATGTGTGGCTTATGAGGATTTTTTGACTCAGACTGGGTCACATACCTGTAATATCGCCACATTGTAGCATAAACATTCTAGATGCAATTCCAGCATCATCTGCACCTTTACTGGGCCAAATATAGGTCACTATATGGTTCTATAGTAATCTAAGTTCAGTTACACGGCAATATGGCATAATTCTGTACAGTTCTCAAAATATGGCCACCTGAAACTGGCCTTATGCATGTGATAGGACACATTAAAAGCTGAAATTGATTTTAAAAGGACAAAATATTTTAATGAAATAGAGCCTACCACCTCCCCCAGCATATTTAACCATCATCACCATGTTATAGAGCACAATACAGTGATAATCAAGGTATATTTGTTATGTATAATCACTGTAGTTTTAAAACAAAAACAACATTGCAGTCTTAAGCAAATGAGTCATTTGGTGCACTGGGGGTGGGCCTTCAGCTCCCTGGAGCACTGATCTTGCTGCTACCCCATGCAGTGAGCGTTAATTCTCCCACTGCTAACAACACTAACAGTAGTAAGAGCAGTGCTCCCAGGACCGAAGGCCCGCACACAGTGCACCATCTGTCTAATTTGCATAACACTTCAAAGTTGTTTTTCTATAAATCTACAAAAGTGACAAACATTGAGTTTACTGTGTACATTATATTCAAAGTGACATTTGGGTTTATATATCCTTTGTTACACGGCATCTGCAGAGAACTTGACTCTACTTAATTTGGCACTTATTTCCTGGCGGCAATTAAGTAGTTCTCTACAGCTGTCATGTCTGACAAAGGCCATTTAGACTGAAACGTCACTTTATATTTACTGTACTCAAACTCTCATATCAAACATTTATATAGAGGAGTGCAATGTGTTATTTAATTTACTGTATTCAGTACAGACCAAAAGTTTGGACACACCTTCTCATTCCAAGAGTTTTCTGTATTTTCATGACTATAAAAATTGTAGATTCACACTGAAGGCATCAAAACTATGAATTAACACATGTGGAATTATATACTTAACAAAAAAGTGTGAAACAACTGAAAATATGTCTTATATTCTAGGTTCTTCAAAGTAGCCACCTTTTGCTTTCATTACTGCTTTGCACACTCTTGGCATTCTCTTGAGGAGCTTCAAGAGGTAGTCACCTGAAATGGTTTTCACTTCACAGGTGTGCCCTGTCAGGTTTAATAAGTGGGCTTTCTTGCCTTATAAATGGGGTTGGGACCATCAGTTGTGTTGTTCAGAAGTCAGGTGGATACACAGCTGATAGTCCTACTGAATGGAGTGTTAGAATTTGTATTATGGCAAGAAAAAAGCAGCTAAGTAAAGAAAAACGAGTGGCTATCATTACTTTAAGAAATGAAGGTCAGTCAGTCCGAAAAATTGGGAAAACTTTGAAAGTGTCCCCAAGTGCAGTGGCCAAAACCATCAAGCGCTGCAAAGAAACTGGCTCACATGAGGACCGCCCCAGGAAAGGAAGACCAAGAGTCACCTCTGCTGCGGAGGATAAGTTCATCTGAGTCACCAGCCTCAGAAATCGCAGGTTAACAGCAGCTCAGATTAGAGACCAGGTCAATGCCACACAGAGTTCTAGCAGCAGACACATCTCTACAACAACTGTTAAGAGGAGACTGTGTGCAGCAGGCCTTCATGGTAAAATAGCTGCTAGGAAACCACTGCTAAGGACAGGCAACAAGCAGAAGAGACTTGTTTGGGCTAAAGAACACAAGGAATGGACATTAGACCTGTGGAAATCTGTGCTTTGGTCTGATGAGTCCAAATTTGAGATCTTTGTTTCCATTCACCGTGTCTTTGTGCGATGCAGAAAAGGTGAACGAATGGACTCTACATGCCTGGTTCCCACCGTGAAGCATGGAGGGGGAGGTGTGATGGTGTGGGGGTGCTTTGCTGGTGACACTGTTGGGGATTTATTCAAAATTGAAGGAATACTGAACCAGCATGGTTACCACAGCATCTTGCAGCGGCATGCTATTCCATCCGGTTTGCGTTTAGTTGGACCATCATTTATTTTTCAACAGGACATTGACCCCAAACACACCTCCAGACTGTGTAAGGGCTATTTGACCAAGGAGGAGAGTGATGGGGTGATACGCCAGATGACCTGGCCTCCACAGTCACCAGACCTGAACCCAATCGAGATGGTTTAGGGTGAGCTGGACCGCAGAGTGAAGGCAAAAGGGCCAACAAGTGCTAAGCATCTCTGGGAACTCCTTCAAGACTGTTGGAAGGCCATTTCAGGTGACTACCTCTTGAAGCTCCTCAAGAGAATGCCAAGAGTGTGCAAAGCAGTAATCAAAGCAAAAGGTGGCTACTTTGAAGAACCTAGAATATAAGACATATTTTCAGTTGTTTCACACTTTTTTGTTAAGTATATAATTCCACATGTGTTAATTCATAGTTTTGATGCCTTCAGTGTGAATCTACAATTTTTATAGTCATGAAAATACAGAAAACTCTTGGAATGAGAAGGTGTGTCCAAACTTTTGGTCTGTACTGTACTTGGTTGGGACCCTACTTAAGCACCCACATCTCAGACTGCTGCTGTCAACTCTTTCACTAGGTCTAGATTCCCCTCATTTGCATATTAGGAAACTGTGGAAACACCACTACAAGGTACTGTGAATAGGTTTCTCAGAGTGCTTCTTTAAGACAAACTCCGCATGGCAATGCAAATGCTTGGGTTCTAAAACTGGGGTCTTTGAAGGATCAGTAAGCTAAATTCACACTAAAAATTTATTTTGCATTGACTAACATCAAACTCTGTATGGGCTAAACTGGTTTCAACAATTTGAGTTATTGTTAGCTCCAGGAGGTTAAATTGGTTTTGGCCATTGCTTTCATATTGTAAATACACTGACAGCTGCTGCTACATAAAATGCATCTGAATGTGGTTTTGGGCAAGGAACTTGCATCTTTGGAATCATTTGATCATGATTTTTAGGTGAAGGTTGAACTAAAGCTTCAATTATTATTCCAAACTGGGTTTGATTTTTACTGGAAATACAGTGAAGAATCCAAATATGCTAATACCTTCCCCATGAGTGGGAGCACAGTCCACCCATGTTACAGTTATGAGGAAAAAAGTCCCCCCCGCCAATCTTCATATAAATTATTATAAAGATTCTAGATTGCTGAAAGTGTATTTCAGAATGTTCAACATGCTCCAAACTAAAATATGGTTGTCCAGTCTTTAGATATTCATAAACTATTGTTAAGTTATCAATATCAGCTAGGTGGGGGTTCTACACCTGGCACTCCCACCAATTACTCAGATCTTAAACCAGTGGAATTGACTGCCACGAGATGTGGTGATGAGTGATAACTTAATTGAGAGGGGCTTAGATGCCTCTTGAAAGTTGGTATATCACAGCCATTTTTGAATTTGGGAAGAACTTTTTTCTTCTAATGAAGCAATTGGCGTCAACCTCATGGGTTTTTTTTTGCCATCCTCTTATCTACTTCGTAGATTTATAGGTTGGACTTGTGTCCTTTACAAAACTTTATCTATATCTTACTATATTAACATCTGGGCCTGAACTACACAGTGTACAGAGCCAGATGCTTTCATCTACGTAAACTGTGTAGTTTCTTCAGCAGCTAAAAGCAGCTTGCTGGGGTCTGACACCAATATCTAAAGGATGGAAAACCCCTTTAACAACATTTATATAAACAGAAAATAATATAATAATAATAATAATAAATCTAGTATTATTATCATTATATAATTTATTGCTTATGTTGTTATATTAATGACCAGTATGACAGTTGTGCTTTCAAGTGAATCAGTGTAAACTTTGCTTGAATTTACTTTGACTTTTTTTTTTTTTTTTTATAAATGAGAGGTTTACTTTAAGACATAAATACTACACATAAGAGTTAAGTCTGCTGATTTGGTGGTTCATTTACCCGAGTCAGGGTATGTTTATCGGGACCTGCCACCTTGATGAAATCACCTCCTATGAAATATCAGCAGATTGGTGAGGTTGAACTGATTTTTTTGTTATTGACTGCTTGTCTACTATGCACACTGATATAAAATTTAAATGGTGCATTTTTCTCTGTATTGTGACACGTTGTTGGTCCAGGTCAAGGCTGGTGACTAGAGCCGTTTCATGAGTTTACATGCTGTGGTTACCCCTTGGTAGGGGATGATAATATGACTCTTTACAAACAGGACTTTTTATTGTGTATTGAGTAAAAGTTATGTTTTAATCTGTATATAGGTATATATATTGGAGCAGATTGCTCCTGTAGGATCCCAGGAATTGCGCTCCTTAGAACCAGAACACAGAATATCAAAAGGTAGGGTAATTTCAAGCTTTATTTCGATAACGCGTTTCGGTGTTTTTTTAGCGTTCAGGAGAACGCACCCCTTCGTCAGATCTACTTAAATAGTAATAAAAATAAAAACATTTAATTCATAAGAAAAGATCAGGAAATTATTTTCTTAAAATAAAATAAAATGAAATAAAATAAAATCAAATATACATTGATATGTGAAAATCTACGTACATACATTTATATCCGACTATAACAATTAAACATTTATAGCTAATATATGACTAACATACTGGTCTGTGTAAGAAAAGAGAATTACAATGATGAATTATTATAATAAAGATCAAATATAGATTCTTTTAGATTACTATTGTGGCAAGAGGTACATATTGCTGTTAATATTGATATATTTAGTTTAAAGGCGAGGTATATAAACACGTATAATAGAGAGTGCAACAATAGCAATGAGGTCAATAGGAACAATTAGGTAAGATCTAAAAGTAGTTTTCTTGAAGAGTCTGGCTGTGTGAGGGGATTTAGGAGATAGTGTATAGTGTATAGTAAATGGTATATAGAATGGTATATAGAATGGTATATTGGCTGGTGTATAGAACTAGGAGCCAGAAGGAAGGTGCTTACCTCTGTATTTCCAAATGTACAAGTGACAAGTGGTGAGCGAGGGTTGAGGAGGGTCTTATATAGTAGTTCTGCACGTGGGACGCCAGTGCAGGCGTCCTGATCATTTTAAATAAGTGTAGCGGTAAAACAAAAGTGCGCGCATGCGCATTAGATGCCAGAGTTCGTGTTTCTATAAACGAAAGTACGCGCATGCGCGATAGAGGAAATGATGCTAAGTTCGGGAGAGCGACAGGCACAGATTGCTATGGTGAGTATAATGTCTGTGAGCGCTAAGGTAAGTGAAAACTAATATGTAAATGTGGAAGGGGGACTACTGGCTAATAGCAGGGAACAATAGGAGTAAATATTAGGTATATAGATGACATGAGGGTGTAAATATATGAGGGGATATAGATAGGGCTAAATGAGATGTTGAAGGGAAACTAAATGTCAATAGAATATATAAATATAATGGGAACAACCCTATAATTGAAGGTGAACTGTATTATTTATAACATCAGAATGTGTTATACATAAATGATTCAAAGAATGTGGTGTTAATTAACAATTAATTTCCTAATGTCAAAATAACCATTGATTTCTTGATAGATATATGTTTAATATGAATGAGATATGATAGATATGTAGATATATGTTTGATATGAATGAGGAAAGGGGGAGGAAAAAAAAAAAAAAAGGGGGGGGCATGGAATAAGCAGTAAGTGTGGAATAGGTGTATAGTTTAGATAAGAGTATATAAGTGGAGTGAAGTGGAGACCCGGATAATTGAATTCTATATAGATGAGCAGTTTAAGTAATTATTTCAGTTACTTCATTTAGGCTAAAGGGATTCAAAGTATTAAGTTTGTAAATCCAGAACATTTCGCGCTTTTTTAGAATTTCAAATCTGTTTTCATTGTTATTAGGGATTTGTTCTATTAAAGTAGCTTTAAATGAGGTGAATTCACTATTATGCACGTGTTTTGCATGTTTTGAAACGCCGTGTTTAGTGTATCCTCTACATGAATTGGATCTGTGGTTGTTGAGTCTGAGATGGAAGGGGAGTGTGGTGCGGCCCACATATTGAAGACCGCATCCACACTCAATTAGATATATTACGAATTCGGATTCACAACTCAAAAATTGTTTAATTTTAAATATTTCCCCGGTTGTATTGCTTTTGAATTGTGTTATGTTATTATTTAGAGATGCACAGCATTTGCATCTTTTCTTACCACATTTGAAATTTCCATTTTTTCTTTGTGCATTGTAAATTATATTGGTGGATTGTTTTTGGCGGAGTTTGCTGGGGGCTATAATATTTTTAATGGTCTTAGCTCTACGGAAAGTGAGACCTGGGTTGCTGGGAAGCGATTTACCAATAATGGGATCTTTTTTTAGAATATACCAATGTTTGTTTAAAATATCACGGATTCTTCTGTGTTGAAAGCTATATGTTGTAAGAAAATTGTATTGCCATTTTTCATTGTTAGGTATTGGAAAAGTTTTTGACCTTAAACAGTCAGATTGGGTGAGCTTGTTAGCTCTGGACTTGGCAGCTAGAATAACAGGTTTAGGGTATTTCTTCTCTAAAAATCTATTGACCATGATTTTGCTTTGCTTTTGATAATCAACGGTGCGGGAACAGTTCCTTCTAAGTCGCTTGAACTGACTAAAGGGAACATTAATTTTCCACTTTTTATAGTGGTCACTATCAAAGCTCAATAGGCTGTTTCCATCTACTTTTTTAAAGAAAGTTTTTGTATGGATCCTAGTGTTTTTATGACTGAGCACGAGATCAAGATATTCGATCTCGGTATTTGAAAAAGAGCTGGTGAACTGCAGGCTCCAGTCGTTTGCATTTAAGTGTTGGATAAAATTTTTCAAATCATCAGTAGATCCTTTCCAGATGAATAGCAGGTCATCAATATAGCGAGTATAAAAAACTATATTGTTTGACCAATCATGGTTATTATAGATAAAAAGTTCTTCAAATATACCCATATATAAGTTTGCGAAACTAGGCGCAAATTTTGTACCCATGGCGGTACCTTTTTCGTTGTTGATATCGATCCTTCAAAGGTAAAAATATTATGCTGCAAAATAAAAAGAATGCTGTCTAAGATAAATTTCTTTTGGACTGCTGGTAGAGAAGTATCGTGATCTAAATAGTGTGCAACAGCTTTAAGTCCTTTTGAATGTGGGATGTTGGAATATAAAGAGCTCACATCAAGAGTGACCCAAAAATAGTCTTTAGACCATATAATATTTCTTAGGAGGGATATTAGTGTAGAGGAGTCTTTCAAGTATGATGGTAATTTAGAGACGTATTGTTGCAAATGATTGTCTATATATTCAGATAAGTTGCAGGTAAGGGAATTGATGCCGGATATGATAGGACGTCCTGGGGGGTTAGTTGTATTTTTGTGTATTTTGGGTAAATGGTAATAAAGAGCCATTTTAGGGTATTTGATGGTCAAAAACTCTGTTTCTTTTTTATTTAGGATACCGTTATCCACCCCGATTTGAATCAAGTTTCTATATTCTATATGAAAGATGTTAGATGGATCAACGGAAAGTTTTTCATAATATTCTGTGTCGGAAAGTATTCTACTGGCTTCTGCAAGATAGTGATCTCTATCTTGCAGAACGATACCACCTCCTTTATCGGCACTTCTAATGACAATATTCGTATTTTTTGATAAATTCGTAAGGGCTATTTTTTCAGAACGTGTTAGATTCTTTTTGTATTGAAATGGTTTTGGGTTACTATGGCTATTGATGTGTCTAAATGCATCTGAGACTAGGAAAAAGAATGTCTCTATAAAATTCCCTCTATGATGTATTGGATAGAAGTGTGATTTAGGTTTTAAGTTCGTTATTCTTGGTGGGGGCGAGTTAGGGTGTAAATAATGAAATATACTGATATAAAATTTAAATGGTGCATTTTTCTCTGTATTGTGACACGTTGTTGGTCCAGGTCAAGGCTGGTGACTAAAGCCGTTTCATGAGTTTACATGCTATGGTTACCCCTTGGTAGGGGATGATAATATGACTCTTTACAAACAGGACTTTTTATTGTGTATTGAGTAAAAGTTATGTTTTAATCTGTATATGATCTACGTCACTGCTGGTTCTGTACTGATTCGGTGGTTCCCATGATATTTTGTGGAATGCAGTTATGAAATGATCCCCCTGGCAACATCATCCCTACGTCCTGTCCTTTACTCCCCCTCACGTCTGAATGTGTTTTACATTAGCCTATCCATATTCCACATTTCTTTATAACTGATCATTGACTTAGCAAGTTTTCCTGTAGTCTGTTATGTGGAAATTAACAAAATATCTCTTTGTTTGCAAAATGGTCATATTTTTAACACAAACTCATGATTTTTATATTCAGATATGACACTGGGCACAATAATTAACTTACCACAGAACAGAGTGGTATTATTCCCAATAGCCAAGATGTACAGAGTAGCTACTGAGCTGACAATCATGTACACACATGGACAAAATTGTTGGTACCCCTCGTTTAATGAAAGAAAAACCCACAATGGTCACAGAAATAACTTGAATCTGACAAAAGTAATAACATATAAAAATTCTATGAAAATGCACAAATGAAAGTCAAACATTGCTTTTCAACCATGCTTCAACAGAATTTTTAACAAAATAAAACTCATGAAACAGGCCTGGACAGAAATGACCCTGAACCCTGAAAATAATGTGACCAAAGCAGGGGCGTACCACTAATGAGGCGAAGTGAGGCGGCCGCCTCAGGCGGCACTGTCCGTCACTGTCTGGGGGGCGGCATTTTTACTATTCAATGTAAACCAGCCCAGGACAGAGCTGAGCGGGGCCTGTCCTGGGCTGGTTTACGAGACGTCGCATTTCAGCGCAGGCGGCGATACAATGACGTCATCGCGCCACCTACACTGAGACACAGACGTCGCGGACAACAAGAGGAGGCGGCAGCATCGCAGGTGAGTATAGCTTTTTTTTTAATATATAAATAGGCCATAACCTGCTGGAGTATCCCCAGCAGGTAATGGCCTATTTATTTACCTACCCCGCGTCTGCTCGTGGCCGCCTCCGCTTCCTCTTCTGCTAAGGGACACAGAAGGGGGAAGCGGAGGCCGCCATGAGCAGCCGCGGGCATCAGTAAGTGAGGCCGCAGGCCTCAAATACTAGTATTATTATACTCGGGGGGTCTTTTCAGACCCCCCGAGTATAATAATCGGAGGCCCAGGGGAGGTGAGAGAACATAAAAACATATCCTACTTACCTCTCCTACGATCGGTGTTACTCCGAGGAGGCTTGAGGCCTCTGGTGACGTCATCAGGTCGCGTCGCCAGCCTGATCACGTGACGTGCGCACGCAATTAAACAGGGCCGAAAGCTGCAAGGAGTGCACCGTTGTCCAGGATAGGTAAGTAACACTGGTTTTTATGTTTGTCACCTCCCTTGGGTCTCCGTTCATTATACTCTGGGGTCTGAAAAGACCCCAGAGTATAATAATAGTTCATGGGTGGGCCACTATGGGGCATAATACCCTGTGCAGGGACCACTGTGGAGCATAATACAAGTGCAGGGGCCACTATGAAGCATAATACCCTGTGCAGGGGCCACTATGGAGCATAATACCCTGTGCAGGGGCCACTATGGAGCATAATACAAGTGCAGGGGCCACTATGGAGCATAATACAAGTGCAAGGGCCACTATGGAGCATAATACCAGTACAGGGGCCACTATGGAGCATAATACCAGTGCAAGGGCCACTATGGAGCATAATACCAGTGCAGGGGCCACTATGAAGCATAATACCGTGTGCAGTGGCCACTGTGGAGCATAATACAGTGTGCAGGGGCCAATATGGAGCATAATACCGTGTGCAGGGGCCAATATGGGGCATAATACCGTGTGCAGGGGCCACTAGGGAGCATAAAACTGTGTGCAGGGGTTGCTGTAGAACATAATACCGTGTGCAGTGGCCACTCCGGGGCATAATACCGTGTGCAGGGACCACTATGGAGCATAATACCGTGTGCAGGGGCCGCTGCGAGGCATAATACCGTGTGCAGGGGCTGCTGTGGAACATTATAGTGTGTGTAAATGGGGCGCTATAAACAGGAGCTATGGCGCCTGTTTATATTTTACGCTGTCTGTTTATAGTGGCCGTGTGATGTAATTCCAGCCTTGTCACATACTGTAGGCATGTACAGGATGAGGCTGTAGTTACATTACATGGCTGCTATAAGATGAATGACACTATGTAAACAGAGAAGCGGTCATGGCGCTTACACAGGTACCATTCAAACAGCTGATCAGTGGGGGTCCTGGGTTTTTGAGCCCCACTGATTAGTTTATTAATGACCTGGAAAACCTTTTAATTAGTTAACACCTGGGGCATTATTAATAAGGGAAACTATTTATACAGGGTACACATGAACATTATTAATATAAAGATGCACTTGGGGGTATTATTCATTATGGGGGGTTATATCATATATTTTATAATTGGGGTAGTAGCAGGATGGGGGCTTTGTGTAGGTGAGGACAATGTGGGTTGGATGCTTGGAAAAGTGAGGAGCCAAAGATGTCTGTGTTGCAAACTTTACAGTGACAAGTCACAGCTGGAAGAAATGGTCATGACGGTCCAAAGGGAAGAGAAGGGAAATGTGAAGGATTAGTCAGAGACGTCACCTGTAAGTCACAAAATGTTACTGCCCTGTATTCACCTAAATGATAGAGGATAAATACCTGATTGATGGGGGTCTGTCTGCTGAGACCCCCCACTGAGCCTGAGAATTGGGTTTTTTCCCCCCACTGTGTGGGAATTCAGCCTGACCGCAGCCATATATATAGGTGTGTCACTTGGTGGATGGACGAACCCACGTGGCTCTCGTTCACTTCAATGGGAGTGCCAAAGATAGCTGAAGTCCAGTACTCAGCTATCTGCGGCACTCCTATTATAGAGAATGGGGACCACGTAGGCTCGTCCATCCACCAAGCAGAAGATGTGTGAAGTTATTGTCATTGCTAATGCCGTTTTGTTGATCTGATACTGAAGTAATACAGGAAGAAGAATTCTTAAAAACTGTTTCATAGCTTTGTGTATTATGTATATTGTGCGACGATAACAGTGTGTTAAACTAGTAGCATGTAAACTCTTTTTTTTGGGGGGGGGGGGGACGTCTTTCTATAGTCCGCCTCAGGCAGCAAAGAGGCTAGGTTCACCACTAGACCAAAGGGACATGTTAAATCAAGGTGTGTCCACTAATTAGCATCACAGGTGTCTACAATCTTGTAATAAGTCAGTGGGCCTGTATATAGGGCTACAGATACTCACTGTGCTGTTTGGTGACATGGTGAGTACCACATTCAACATGGACCAAAGGAAGCGAAGGAAAGATTTGTCTCAGGAGCTTAGAAAGAAAATTATAGACAAGCATGTTAAAGGTAAAGATTATAAGACCATCTCCTGCGACTACAGTTGTACATACTATTCAGAAATTTAAGATCCATGGGACTGTAGCCAACCTCCCTGGACGTGGCCACAGGAGGAAAATTGATGACAAATCAAAGAGAAGGATAATACAAATGGTAACAAAAGAGCCTAGAAAAACTTCTAAAGAGATTAAAGGTGAACTTCAAGCTCAAGGAACATCAGTGTCAGATCACACCATCCGTCGTTGTTTGAGCCAAAGTGGACTTCATGGGTTACGACCAAGGAGGACACCATTGTTGAAAACAAATCATAAAAAAGCCAGACTGGAATTTGCCAAACTACATGTTGACAAGCCACAAAGCTTCGGGGAGAATGTCCTATGGACAAATGAGACAAAAATCAAATTTTTGGCACATCGGCTCTATGTTCACAAATGGAAAAATGAAGCATATCTTGAAAAGAACACTGTCCCTACTGTGAAACATGGAGGAGGCTCTGTTATGTTCTGGGGCTGCTTTGCTGCATCTGGCACAGGGTGTCGTGAATCTGTGCAGGGTACAATGAAATCTCAAGACTATCAAGGGATTCTAGAGAGAAATGTGCTGCCCAGTGTTATAAAGCTTGGTCTCAGTCGCAGGTCATGGGTCTTGCAACAGGATAATGACCCAAAACACACAGCTAAAAACACTAAAAAAGAGGAAAACACTGGACTATTCTGAAGTGGCCTTCTATGAGCCCTGACCTAAATCCTATTGAGCATCTTTGGAAGGAGCTGAAACATGCCGTCTGGAAAAGGCACCCTTCAAACCTGAGAAAATTGGAGCAGTTTGCTTATAAGGAGTGGGCCAAAATACCTGTTGAGAGGTGCAGAAGTCTCATTGACAGGTACAGGAATCGTTTGATCGCAGTGATTGCCTCAAAAGGTTGTGCAACAAAATATTAAGTTAAGGGTACCATCATTTCTGTCCAGGCCTGTTTCATGAGTTTTCTTTTTTTAAAAATTCTGTTGAAGCTTGGTTGAAAAGCAATGTCTGACTTTCATTTGTTCATTTTCATAGAATTTTTATATATTACTACAAGCTTTGCATGGGTATATTTCATTTTTTGTTTGTGTAGTGGCCCCATAAGAATTGGCCAGTTTTGCACTTGACATCAAGTATGGCAGTCCAGTATAGGTACAGTCTATTTATGGCTGTGTTGTTATGGAAACCTGGTAAATGAAATGTGAACTTATATTGGCTGATACACGTCATATGATTGAATATTTAAGGACCTGCGACCTGCTATTGACAGGTCATAAATAACATGGTTGCTATGGAAACCTGATGTAAAGCTGTGTGTATGTCAAGACTGAAGAACCTGCAATTTTCCATTGCTCCATAAGCTTCATGTGATCATGTGTATCTCAGTTTGGATATCAGTGAAAAACCTGCGATCGGTTGTTATGGAAAACCTGGAGTAAAGCTGTGTGTATGTGAACCTGTGTAAGAGTTTCATCCACAATGCCCTGCCCCTTTAAAGCTGACCTACAGGAGTGAAGAAAAATGGCTGAGTTGTTATGGAAACATGGAGTGCAGCTGTGTGCATGTGGCTGACAATGCCTTGTCAGATTTGAGATGGGCTTGGGTCTGCTGGGGAGTTGCAGCAGATCGCTGTTGTCTGTGACATACCTTGTCAGATTGGAGATGGGCTTGTGTCTGCTGAAAGTTTTCATTAGCTTGAGCAGCAGCTATGCATTTTGCTGCAGGAGGCATGAGTAGTTTAAAAACGTTTCAATTTATAAGAATGCTGACATCCAGTATGGTAGTCCAGTCAGTGGCGTAAATACCGGGGTAGCAGCGGGCCCCTGATGCTTTTTTTTTTTTTACTAGGCCATTACCTGCTGGTATAACACCTGCCCCATAGTGGGCCCTGTTCATGGCCGCCTGCGCTTCACCTTCTGCGGAGGTGGCTGTGAGCAGGAGCAGAGATCGGTAAGGCCATGGGCCGCGAACCCCTCAAACACTGCTATCATTATACTCTGGGGTCTTTTCAGAAACCCAGAGTTTCTACACAAAGTAAAATCTTGTTTTTTACTAAATTGATTTGGAGTCGTTTCCTCTGTTCGTGACTTCGCTGTATCCTGGGGAGCCCACCCCGGTACACGGTTTACAACTTTCGAACACAAAGAGATTGCATAAAGCAGACAACCAGATTAGACATCTTTTTTTTTTTTTTTTTTTTACGGGAGCAACACTCTCCTATATTCTTCCCACAATAGTGCACAGTCCAATCAGAATCTTGTAGATGGGTGCTAAACTGAATTATCACCATCACCAGGTTCTTCCTCTGCTGTAATATATTATAACAGCCACAGCTTCCCACAGCTGTTACAATGTTACATAAAGGAGCTTAGCAGTCAGGACAAGGAGGGAGGATGTTAACCCACACTGCAGGGCTGAGATCAAACCAGAAAATTACCAGGGGTTCTTAGTATTTTTGTGTATTCTACCCCTACTGCGGTTTTATTCTACCTTCTGGGATTGGGCAAGGGATCAATGGCCCCTGCTGCTTGATTGAGACTGTGATGCAGATTTTTGCATGAGGCGGGGAGGAGGAATACAGTCCGTTCTTAGCCATTATCACCCATTATACTCACCAACATACCACCCCACCCCCACATATCTTACTCCAATAAAAACCAGGGCAACTGTATGGATTTAAAATTGGCCTGTCAGGCCGATTTATTAGATAACACATGTAAAACACTGTAAACACGTGACCATAATTTTGCCACCATAAGAGGGGGCGATATAAATTATAACTTTTTAACATATTCTTGTAAATAATGATGTACTAACAACACTTAACCCATATCAAAGTGCAATAAGCTACCTGTATATAGGCGAGAGGCACCCCTACCCTTACCCAGGCGCAAAACCCCACCTCGGGTAACTGTTCAACCTCTAAGGCAGGGGTAGGCAACCTTTTATGTTTGACGTGCCGATTTAAATAAAAAAATCAAAGATGAGGTACTTGGAGTGCCGTGCAATAATTGTAAGGCTGACGACCCCTACATTAAAGTCATATAACACAAACCGTAACATAGGGGTGCTGTCATACTGTGCTCCCAGCCACATACGTTTACTATTAGCCTGTATACACTTGTACTTTTCCATTAGAAGCAATGTAAGTACATGTGTAACCCACAATTAGTGGTAAATGTATATGACTGGGAGCAGAAAGAGGTAACACCTGTTGGATGGTGACACACTATGCACCTGGATGCTGCATCCCCGGCCGTCGGCACTTTCACTTTTCTGTAAGTGAAACACGGATTACTTTCAGCCACTTTTAATTCCTGGCTGTGTGGTAACAGCAAAACCCCAGCCAGGAATTAATGAGCGTCACACTTACCCCAAAGTGACAGCATTGGTGCCCGGAACTGGATTTGGCTATAGCCGCACCTGGGTACACAGTGTGTCACCACCTGAAAAGAAACACCCTTAGGCCTCCTGCACACAAACCGCACGGATGTGGTTTTCACTGTCCTATACATTAAAAATGAATTGACAGGGCTGCAAATGCAGACACATATAGGACCTGCTCTGTATTTTGCAGCTCTTCCATTTGGCCCAGACACACAGCCGCAAAAACGACGTCTATGTGTATGGGCCCATTGAAATGCATGGCTCCGTACTTCTATCCACAAATGCGGATAAAAAGTATATAGTCATGTGCATTACAATTTAGTAACTCCATGTGCCTCATATTAAAGGGAGTCTATCATTAAATTTAGGCAAATTTCCCTAACGACATGTTGGAATAGCCTTTAGAAAGGCTATTCTATCCCTACCTTTCTTTATTTTATTATTATTTATTAAGCTTACTTATATAGCGCCATCATATTCCGCAGCGCTTTACAGACATGGACAGTCACTGTCCCATATAGGGCTCCCAATCTACGTTCCCTATCAGTATGTCTTTGGAGTGTGGGAGGAAACCGGAGTACTCGGAGGAAACCCACGCAAACACGGGAAGAACATACAAACTCCTTGCAGATGTTGTCCTTGGCAGGATTCGAACCCAGGACTCCAGCGCTGCAAGGCTGCAGTGCTAACCACTGAGCCACCGTGCCGCTTTCTTTAGCTTTTCTCCAACACTGTTTTTTAAATAAATATTTTATTCTTATATGCTAATTCTGTGCACGGAGCACAGGGGGTGTTCCCCCTGTGCTCCGAGCACAGCATCGTCATATCCAGTATTCCACCTCCATTGGCTGCTGCATGCCCCTTAATTTAAAGATATCCTCTTATTATTATTGTTTGCTGTGTCAGCAGCACTTCTCACTACAGCGCATGCAAATTCCACGCATGCACTGTAGTAAGAAGTGCTGCTGCTAATGCCTAAATCTAATGATATACATCCTTTAAAGAGGACCTTTTATGTGTTTATGAATATGTGGTTTTATATACCACTAGGAAGCCGACAGTGAGCTGAATTCATCGCACTGTCAGTTTTCATGGTATGCAGTCTGGGTCTGGAGAGAAATTAACCGATATCTCCCCACTGTCAGAAAGGCGTTCCTTACCGACCAGCGTCATCATTGGGCTGTAAACACCACCCCCCGACTGTACTCTAACATAGCATTGTACTGTCAGATGGGCGTTCCTTACCGCCTAGGTAAGGAAGGCCCTTCTGACAGTGGGGAGATATTGGTGCCGTTAATTTCTCTCCAGCCCCAGGGCACATAGCGGGAAAACAGCATTGGCTTTCTAGCGGTATATAAAACCGCACTTTGATGAAGACATGAAAGGTCCTCTTTAATAGCAATTAACCCCATCATGTCCCTCACATTAACCCTTGTGTGCTTCACATAAGAGTTACTGATATGTGAGAGACATGGATGTAATAATTATCTTCATTATTGAGATCCTTTATTAGAACAGTGTCCATATTAGGACATCCTCAGATATCAGAGTCAAACATCAGATTAATAGCAGTTTACAACAGTGATACCTGACTTTGATACCTTACTCTGACACCTGACTTTGATACCTGACTTTGACTCGGACACCTGACTTTGATACCTGACTTTGACTCTGACACCTGACCTTGATACCTGACTTTGATTCTGATAACTGACTTTGATACCTGACTCGGATTGGCAGCGGACGGACTCAAGCGCAGGTGTGAACCCACCCTTAGAGAGGTTATTTGGATGTATTTTTGCAGCACAGTGTTGTAGGTCACGCCCCTTTACTATGAGTCCACACCCCTTTTTGTACAAGTAATAAAAGTATTTAAAATCTGAGCTCTCCTCTCCTCCCCCTAAGGCTCCCAGGCCCTGTGGCAGCGGCTACCGCTGCTATCCTGGTATTCACTCGTGGTGTCCAAGGAGGTTGTTTGCCCCGTGTATACGAAGGTTCAGACTGTCTAACAGTGAGCTCTGTTCAATCTTGGGGCTGGTGAAATACTACCGGTGTGCTATTAAGGACTTTGCCAAGGTTGTGGTCCACTTATATGATTTGTTGACTGGAGATGAACAGGAATCTTAAGGGGCTGGTAGCAGTGCAGACACAAGTGCAAGAAGGGCAAGAAAGGGTCATCGTATGCTGGGACTTGTGCGAGAGCGAGAAGCCCTGAAAACTACAGTGTGTTCAAGTTTGAGTAGCGGTAAGGGTGGGGACCAACAAGTTCACAGACATCAAAAAACCAGACACAACAATGCCAATACAGAGGCTGCCCTGTCCTTGATAAGTATAAAGGTGCCCAGAGAAAGGAGTGATGGAAGGACCTGTTACAGTACATGAATTTCAGGAGCAGGCCTGCAAGGCATGGAGACTTCATCCTTGGTCTGGAGGTCACCGGGATGGCAACCATTAATCCAGGGGTGTTAATGGATGGTTCTGTAACACCGTTCGTGTAGGAAGAGGTGCACAACGTCGCTAAAGTCAGAGTCAACAGAAGAGATATCAGATTGTTTAATTGGCGCACGTGGTTTTCCGCATCTGTGATGATCAATTCCTGCAATTTACATCATTACAATGTGGGATCAAAATATTCACTATAACCCTTGATAAAATGCTTGAGGGGTGTAGTTTCCAAAATGGGGTCAGTTTGGGGAATTTCTATTATACTGGTACTTATGGGACTCTGCAAATGAGAAATGGCACCCGAAAACTATTCCAGCAAAATCTGCTCTTCAAAAGCCCAGTGGCGCTCATTCCCTTTGGCACACTGCTGTGTGCCCAAACAGAAGTTTACATCCACATGTGGGATATTTACATGCTCGGGAGAAATTGCATAACAAATTAAGTGAAGCATTTTATCACTTAACCTCTTGTGAAAGTGTAAATTTTAGGGCTAAATTAACATATTATTGGAGATATTCTCTATATTCATCTCTATATTGTTTTAATTCCCATGAACTGCTTAAAGTGTTAACAAATTTCCCAAATTCTCTTTATAATATAATAATTTGAAGAGGGCAGGTTTGAAAATGGGGTCATTGATGGGGGTTTCATAAACAAGCCTTTAAAATCTCCTTCAGAACTGACATGGAGCCTATAAAATGGGTTTGGGAAATTTTCTTGTAAATTTGGAAAATTGCTGTTACACTCGTAAGCCTTCTAACATCCAAAATAAATTCAAAGACGATAAAAAGATGATGCCAATATAAAGCAGAGATATGGTAGATATTATTTATTACTTAATTTGGGTCTATGACTATTTGTCTGAAAAGCAGAGCGTTTCACATTTTGACATTTGTGAATTTTTCTTACATAAATGCATAAAATATAATCCAAAGTTTAGCACTAACATGAGGTGCAATGTGTCATGGAAAACCATCTGAGAATCACCTGGGTAAGTGAAAGCATCCCAAAGTAATTACCACATAAAGTGACATGTCATTTTTGAAAAATGGGACTGTGTCCTTAAAGGGGTTCTCCAGTTTCAGGAAATAAATGTTAGGGTTTTTGTTATGAAAAGATATAAAATTTTCCAATATACTTTCTGTATCAATTTCTAGATCTTTGCTGTCATTTGTTCTGCTTACTTCCAGTGCATAAAATTCTGACCATGGTCATGTAATATACAGTCCACAGTCATGTGATGTGCACATAGGTCCATTCACATCAATGACAGTCTGCTCATTAGGTCTGTAGTAACAGGAATCACGGATGTCATCCGTGTGCTGCCTATGCTCCGTCCGTGCTTCCACGTCCCCATTCATTCAATGAATAGGAGCCGCGGAAGCACGGGCGCAAAACTGCACAGGAATAGGACCTGTCCTCAGTTTTGCGTTCTGGACCGTGTAATTCACGATCATGTGCATGGGACGACATAAATGATTGGGAAAAACTGGATAGCACACTGAACCACGCCACAGTCGTCTGCAAGGGGCCTAACAGATATTTTTTGGGACACAAGGAGATTTTTAAATACCACGCACAGTCACTGAGCGTCTGCTCTATCACTAACAAATGTCTTAGTAGTGTTTATATATAAAGAAAAAGAGCAGATACTGAGAATTACACCCAGCATACAGGACAGGAGAAATGATACTGTGCAGTGTATATATATCATATATATATATATATATATATATATATATATATATAGAATAAGAGCAGATACTGGCCATTACACCCAGTATACAGGACAAGAGAAGTGGTACTGTGCAGTGTCCATATATACACAGAATAAAAGCAGATACTGAGGATTCTATCCAGTATAGAGGACAAGAGAAATGATACGGTGCAGTGTCTATATATATATATAGAAAAAGAGCAGATACTGAGCATTACACCCAGCATACAGGACAAGAGAAGTGGTACTGTGCAGTGTCTATATATACACAGAATAAGAGCAGATACTGAGCATTACACCCAGTATAGAAGACAAGAGAAATGGTACTGTGCAGTGTCCTTATATACACAGAATAAGAGCAGATACTGAGGATTATATCCAGTATAGAGGACAAGAGAAATGGTACTGTGCAGTGTCTATATAAACAGTATAAGAGCAGATACTGAGAATTACACCATTATACAGGACAGGAGAAGTGGTACTGTGCACTGTCTATATATACACAGAATAAGAGCAGATACTGAGGATAATATCCAGTATACAGGACAAGAGAAGTGGTACTGTGCACTAAATACGTAGAATAAGGGCACAAACTGGAACGTACACCCTGTGTACAGGACAAGAGAAGTGGTACTGTGCACTGTCCATATATACAGAATAAGGACTGAGAATTACTCTGGTCATACAGGGCAAGAAAAATAATACTGTGCACCATCTATATATAACTATAGTAAATCCTGGATAAAACATCTTATATATCATCTCTAAGGGTATTATAAAAACCCTTCACACCATAGACAGCACATGACATCTCAGAGCACATGACATCACAGACACTGCATGATGTCACAATGGGTTTAGAATGTGTAAAGATCTTTTCCTGAGCCATCTTGTGTCACTTGAGCTTGACAGCTTGAAGAGGACAGATGTGCAGGTAAGTAGCTCTACACTCACTGCTGAGGCCTTGTTCACCCATTGTGTTGCTTAGAGGGGGTAGACTATATCCAATTTCATGTGTTTTTGTCATGGTGGCTTGTAGAAATTGTGTGGCTTGCATGCTGTGTGTAGCCCTGGCCTAAAGGTCTCCATATACATTAGACGTAAGGTACCCAAACCAACTGATTTTGGCCAAACGGTCGTTTGTAGCACAATGAATGTTAGTTTACAAATTGCTTAATCTGTAAGTTGGTGCCAGTCCCTGTTAAAAACACATGTATGATTGGTTAAGTGTGCATGTGTATGGGAGAGGTGGGAGGAATAGCTGACAAATGAGTGTTCAGGACCAGCTATTCATGTGTATAGTTTAGGGTGTGGGCAAAATCCAGATGTAGCCTTCACCAACATGTCTGCAGGCGTGTTATTACATGAGAAATAGTACCTGCAGCCTGGCCATTTTCTGGTGCGGATCTGCCAAGATGCCCCATAGCTTTTACGGTGACAAGGTACTGGGACAGGTCACTTTTGAAAGTAGGCCAATGACTGCAAGTAACCCACAAATGTACCAATAAGCCAAGTGTGCATGTGTATTGGAAAGTTGGGTAAGATAACTGGTGTTTAGACAACAGCTCATGTGTATGGCCAGATTTATCTATTATTATTTATTTATTAAATATAATTATTTATTGCTTGGTTCTTTTTTACAGGTTTTTTTTTTTTTTTTTTTGACTCATTCAGATTCACAGGATGACGTCGCATATTCAGCTTTTTCATTTTTTTTTTTTAAATAAAATGGTCAAAGAGGGATGTGCGGGGGAGTCTCCTTCAATAAAGGATTTTATGTGTGTTGTTTTCTTATACATTAAGCTCTCATGAGCTTAACTACATATATACATACAACATAAATACATATATACATACATACACACATATATACATACAGCACTAGGCAGCAGGCAAGATATGATCCAGGGAGATATCTGATCGCCATATTTGGGGTCAGGAAGGAATTTTTGCCCCCCTGAGGTATAACTCTCCGGGGGGTTGTTTCGCCTTCCTCTGGATCATTGGGTCGGTGACTCTCATCTCAGGACAAGGGTGGACTGGACCACAGTAAGTTCTATGGTCTCCACCAGGCCTGTGCTCTGGGTCACTGTGCCCTTTTTATAATTTAAAGGGCCAGTAATATTTAATTACAATGTTGCCGATTCAATAAAAACCCTTTAAACGTATCTATATTGTGTTTGTGGTTTTTGTCTTGTGTCTGAATTACCCTTTAGATAGTGACCATAATGATAGTAATGGCTATCACTCAATATTCTGATATATTCCAATATCTGTATATACAGTAATAAAGTGTATCATCTCCTATACACTGAGGCATAGCTAGGGGTTCAGCACGGGGGGGGGGGGCGAACATGTCCAAGTGTGCCCCCAATTTGGATAGGTTCGTATACCGATACCATCAGTATACGGTGAGCGTATAGTGGTATATATCGGCTCTAAACAGGGCTCTGCAGACGATTTAGGTGAATACAGGGCAGTAACATTTAGTGACTTACAGGTGACATCTCTGACTAATCGTTCACATTCCGCATCTCTTTCATCTGGACCACCATGACCACTTCTTCCAGTCTATGTAAAGTTTGCAACACAGACATCTTTGGCTCCTAATTTTTCCAGGCACCTGACCCACATTGTCCTCACCTGCACAAAGCCCCCATCCTGCTGTTACCCCAATTATAAAATATATAATATACCCCCCATAATGAATAATACCCCCCAAGTGCATCTTTAAATTAATAACTTCCCTGTGCACCCCTTTAAATAGTTCCCCTTATTAATAATGCCCCAGGTGTTTCCTAATTAAAAAGGAAAAAAAAAAAAAGGGGAAAAAAATTATTGGGGTTCCAATACCCGGGACCCCCAGGATCAGCTGTTTGAATGAGCCGTGGTACCTGTGTAAGCGCCGTGACCGCTTCTCTGTTTACACAGTGTCATTCTTTTCATAGCGGCCATGTAATGTAACTACAGCCTCGTCCTATACATGTCTATGTGACAAGGCTGGAATGACATCACACGGTCACTATAAACAGACAGCGTGTGATATAAACAGGCGCCATAGCCCCTTCATACAGCTGATCAGTGGGGAATCACTTATCTCTTATTGATGATCTATTCTGAGGATAGATCATCAATAAAAATGAGCTGGAAAACTCCTTAAGGCTAAGGCCCCACGTGGCGTCCCGCAGCTCTTTTTTGTGGCAACACATTGCGGTTCTTCCTGCAGCACTTTGGACAGAAAATTCACAGAGGTATAATTGACATGCTGCGATTTCCAAAACTGTGACTGTTTTGGAAATCACAGGGTATCCGCTGCGCATATTTCACTGCAAAGTGGGGATGGGCCGCATGTGCCGAAAACTCACAGAAAAAAAACCTGGCATTCTAGCAAATCCCATCCACACATTGCGGAAAAATATGTGCAGCAGATGCACTGCGATTTCCAAAACTGTTGCATCATGTCAATTATACCTATGGAAATATTGGCGGTTTCCATATAGGTGTATTGAAAACAGAAAGTCCACAGGGGAAACCTCTGCAGACCGTCTGTGAAAAGCGCTGCGGGAAAAACCACAATGTTACTGCTGCGGTTTTTCCTGCAGCGCTTTTTTTGCTGCAGCCCGCTACATGGGGCCTTACTCTTAATAAAGCTCAAGGGCCACTTTAGTTAAATTAATTGACCCTCATATTATGCCCCTCATTCCCCCTGACATAAATAGTGCACCTCTAATGGTCCCTTATATCAATGACCACTCCCTTATGTTCATAATACCTCCTAATATAAATGATGCCCCCAAATGGTCCCTTATATAAATAATCTCCCCCCTTGTATTCATAATACCCCGTAATAACCCTTATATAAATGACCCCCCCATCGTCATAATGCCCCCTAATGAATCCTCCCTTTACAGTTATATTTCCCCTCCTAACCACCCCTTATACTATTAATATACCCAAAAAAACAAAAAAAAAAGTTCTACTCACCTACCTGCGATCCTGATGAATGAAGCCGCTGCTTCCTTCCTGTCCACACACAGGACGTCTGTGTCTGTGGTCTCTGTGTCTTGTAAACCGCAAACCTGTATTGGCTTGCGGTTTACAATACTGTTAAGTTGCAGGATACGTTTTGTCTGCAGACACCGATCTAGTTAGAAATAAAGGATGTATTAATGGCGGCCCCGGGGGTGGGCCCCAAAAAGTCACTGGGCCCGGGGCAGCCGCCCCTCCCCCCCCCCCCCGCCCGCTAGCTACGCCTCTGCCTATACATATATGGTGCAGGACAGGGGACTATAGGGGGCGTCATATACAGTGAGCAGTTCACTCATAACTCTAGCCATTGTGATACCATAATGTCATTTCCTGTCCAAGGTTACATTACAAGTGCTATGGGGTACAGTCTCCCTGATGGGAGGCAATAACATTGTAAGTGTCCTCACATCTATTCACAATATCCTACCTGAAAGAAGACTGAAGAGTCCACAAGAGCGACTGAGCACAGGAGAGGAGCACACGACGAGTTGTGTTTCTACCAAACAGTTCTACTTTGGTTTCATCTGACCATATGACAGTCTCCCAATACTCTTCTGGAACATCCAAATGCTCTCTAGCAAACTTCAGACGGGCTCGGATATGTACTGTCTTAAGCAGGGGGACATGTCTGGCACTGCAGGATCTGAGTCCCTGGCATCGTAGTGGGTTACTGATGGTAGCCTTTGTTACATTAGTCCCAGCTTTCTGCAGGTCATTCACTAGGTCCCCTCATGTGGTTCTGGGATTTTTATTCACCGTTCTTGTGATCATTTTGACTCCACGGGGTGAGATCTTGCGTGGAGCCGCTGATCGAGGGAGATTATGTCTTCCATTTTCTAATTATTGCTCCCACAGTTGATTTCTTCACACCAAGCTGCTTGCCTATTGCAGGTGCAGGTCTACAATTTTGTTTCTGGTGTCCTTCCACAGCTCTTTGGTCTTCACCATAGTGGAGTTTGGAGTGTGACTGTTTGAGGTTGTGGACAGGTGTCTTTTATACTGATAACAATGTCAAACAGGTGCCATTACTACAGGTAATGAGTGGAGGACAGAGGAGCCTCTTAAAGAAGAAGTTACAGGTCTGTGAGAGCCAGAAATCTTGCTTGTTTGTAGGTGACCAAATACTTATTTTCCACCATAATTTGCAAATAAATTCTTAAAAAATGACAATGTGATTTTCTAGATATGTTTACTCATTTTGTCTCTCATAGTTGAGGTCTATCTATGATGTCAATTACAGTCCTCTCTCATCTTTTTAAGTGGGAGAACTTGCACAATTGGTGGCTGACTAAATACTTTTTTTCCCCACTGTAGTTGGAGTAATTGGGGCCAAATTGTGTAAAGGATACAAGCGCCTTAATAAAACCTCAATTCCAAAAAAGTTGGGACAGTGTTTAAAATGTAAAGAAAATAAGCAAGGCTAGGCTTTGAAGATCTCATATAACCATATTTTATTCACAGTAGAACATAGAACACATATCAGAAGGTGAACGTTAGACATAACAGTGGAACAGGGTTAACAAAAAGCTAGAGAAATAAGTCGTAGTAATGAACAGCCTGAGCGTCAACTTTCAACTAAGGCTAGGTTCACACTTGTGCCTGGCTCTCCATTATTCAGATCTACCAGGGGATCCGAACGTCAGAGAGCCCGTCCTCTAAAACAGCAGTTACCCACGTGTATTGCCAAATGAAAACAGATTCTTTGGATTCCGTGTAATAGAATAAAGTTATAGAGTAAACACACTGGACTATCCCCAATAGCTTAACATTTTATTAAGAATAGTATAAGAAGATAGCAAAAGGTAACATTTCACTAAGAAGAGTATAGCAAAAGGTCTTATAACAAGGAAAAGTATAACAGATATTAGAAGGTATAATCAAACCTTGCAATACAGTAGGTATAGCAAGGTACAATCAAATATCGAAGTCAAACTGTGACTTAATCAAAACCTGCAATAAAATAAAAGGTATATTCAACACTAGCAATAAAGCAAGGTATATTCAACACTAGCAATAAAGCAAGGTATATCAAATATCAAAAGTCAATCAAACTATGATATATTCAACACTTACAATACAACAGGTATAGTAAGGTGATCAAATCAAATACTTACAACACTGTCACGCTTCATAGAGGAGTTCTGATAAGAGTATCAGTAGGAAGCATCACTCAGCCATGTGACAGGTATCATCAAGCAGAACCAGGCGTCCCCAATGATCTGCTATCAAGAATGCATCTGTCAGGCTGGGGAATGTTTTCCCATCTTATACCCTTTGTGTGAGTAATTAAGTGGGCGTTTACAGAAGTGATACACCTCTGTAGGGCCTTACTCTTCTCCAAACTCATATTCATGTGGAAGGGGCCAGTTTTCACTTGAATATGTCTTGTGACATATACGTTTTAAACAGAGTTGCTCTTTTGATCTAATCAGTATGGACATACAAATATAACCTGTTGATCTGGTTGGTATAGATATGTCCTTAAACAGACTTTATACCGGGTTCAAATTAAGGTTACTTATGGCCTGGCTATCATAAACATTTTGTCATAAGCAGCCATTTTGTCAAGGGCTGCTATTTTGCAATACATTCCACCCTAGACAGGTCAAGTAACCTTATATGCACCATAAGCTACTTTTATTGTTTGGTACCTAGTGGGTTTTAACATAGTGTTTAAGGATGGAATACATTGTAGACAGCAACAGCTCATAATTAAAAGAGTTATTATACAAAGGATAATTCCGACAATTTGTCGAAGATATCCGAAATCGGGTAGGAAGGCTAATAGCCAATCCCACCACCCTTGATCTACATCTTGTTTAACGTGAGTAATCATTTCCTGCAGTTGCTGCAACCTGTCATAAACATCTTCTGAATGATCAGACAAATTGAAGCAACACATTCCTGCTAAGCTGTTACATAATCTATAGCAGCTCTATTCTGTAATATTGCTTTCTTATGTGATTGTAAATCTAACAAAACATCCTTTATAATGGCACTAGTAATATTCATATTCTTTACCATAAAACAAGCCATACGTGATATAGTTTTATGATTATATACTGCTAAGCCTGGTATTCCTACCAGTGATACAGCCATACTTATATATTCTGCCCATGACAAGAGTGCCACATCATAATTACAATCCTCAGGAAGTAGGATAGTACTCCTTTTTTCCAATGCATGTTCAGATGATTTACGTAAATCATGCTCAGATGGTTTAGGGATCATAGTTAATGTCAATCTGGACAAAGCACATAGGCCTCCAGTCACGTTGGCAGGTATATAAGTGTAGCTAGTGTTACCACAAGCTAAAACCCAACCTGGTGGCAAAGGTACATGTAAATCCAATGACGGGACAGTCATTATTCTGTTACATCGCATTTGCCGTCCCTCTCTTAGAACTTGACAATTACTGTCAGTTCTGTCACAGATTTTTGGCAACTTTGCTTGTACCTTTTACTGCTGTTTGGTTGGTACACCTGTTAGTTCATCGGCTTGTACATTTGTTTGTGCGTGTGTGTGCTGAAATTTTTCATTACAAGCAGGAATATACGTTTTTTTACATGTAAATTGAAAGCATAATTCTGCTTCTGTTACTGCCCCAGTTGATATTTTGATCATATTTTCCTCTAGATCTGTATAAGTGGGGCAGTTCATACAAGCATAATAAGGACTTATCCAATCCGCATGGAAATGTAGATCGGCTTCCTGTAAGTCAGTATCATTTAACTGAATTCGTAACAGTTTAGTCCATACTGCAACAGGAGTTGGTATAGCGACCAAACAAGTTTCCAGGACATTGCTGGAATATGCATTTTTCAGGCAAAATTCTGTCATATTCAGTACTCGAGCTAGGTACAGCCACATATTTTCTTTTGTTCTCCATATTTGTCTCTCCAACTCCCTCACTCCCCGATTTGGATTGTCCTCTGACCCGCGGTGATCTTGATAATGCTCGTGCCAAATCCATGCTACCAGAAGGCATCCACTGAGGGCTAACAAAATCCAAACCTGAGAGGGAACACAAATTACTCACGTAAATACACATTATTGGCTGGAGTGTAATGATATTGAGTTGTACCAGGAGTCATATTAACTAGCAGATTGTCAGTACCCTTTGCAATCACTTCAGCTGGTGTGGGAGGACCTTGTGGCTGTTTCACCCACACCTTGGCTCCAATTTGAGTGTCCAAAACCATCAGGGCCTTGTACAGTCAGCTGTGTAGGAGCCTCTCCTTTAGCTAATGTGATTAGTAAATATAACAAGACTAACAATTGTGCTAGTTTTTCTCCCTCCTGTATTCCCAATGCTGCTGCTCCAGCATTGTGTAAAATCACTTTAATCTCACCTTGGTAATCAGGATTAATTACCTCATCAGTTAGCTATTGCAACTGTTGTTTAAACATCCCATTCATCTGCTCAATTAAGCCTGCAGCCCGGGGGCAATAGGGGACATGAAAGATCCACTCCACATGGTGCTCCTGGGCAAATTGCTGCACTCTATTGTTTTTAAAATGGCTACCATTATCCGATTGCATTTGCAAAGGTATGCCATAATACAGCACTATATTTTCTAGCAGGCGGATGGTTGAATTAGCATTGGCAAACTTACAGGGGTGTACCATCAGTACACCTGAGTATGTATCCACTGCTGTGCAGGCAGATTTACATCCTTTGGACTCAGTTAATGATCAAATGAAGTCTATCTGCCAAATCTGGCCAGGCAATGTGCCTAGCAAGATATATCCCTTTACCACCCTAGGCACTACCCTGTGTGTGAATGTTGACACACAGGACACTGTTATATTATTGTTTTTATAACCTCTAACCTGAGGGGAACACCTCTGGTCTGTTCCCACTGGAAGGTGGCTTTTTGGCAATCTTTGATTGTTCATCATCTATGCTGTTGTAAAGTCTGTCAAGAGAATAGATATTAGTATGAGCAGCCACATGAAAAACGGTTACATTCTTTTTATGACATATTCCCTATATTTCTTTGGTCCCTATTTTCTAATCATGAGAATGCCAGGTGGGCATCCAGTTTACCAACCCGTTTGCCACAGACTATGAATCAGTGTTTTTGTGGCTCTGGGAATCTTAACAGGTTTCATTTTCAATTTCCCTATCAAAACAGGATTAATTTGCACAGATTTTACTCCAAAAGAATACTTACTATCAGGCAAGTGTAACTGCATTCCCTTCAAAATGTCTTCAGGCACTGGAACTACAATTACACTGTACTGCCTAACAGGAAGGTCTCCTATTGTTAGCCAAATTTGCTTATTCGGGTTCCCATAAATGAGTGTAGCCTCCGTCCCCGTATCTACTAATGCAATTACATTTTGTTCATTTTTGTGTTTCCAATCAATCCTCAAATTTACATGGGGTCGGGCATCTACACAATGGGCTTGGCTAATCTGTTAATCATATTGTTCCCGGGAAGAATCTCCCTGGAACATTCCTTCTCTCTCCTGTGCTTTGTGTTCTAATAACAATGCCTTCACCTCTTTGAATAAACCTGTGTATTCTGCATTGGGAGGGGCTGTCTGCTCAAGGGAATCTGCCCAATCACCATCCCCCTCAAAATCACCTGGGGGGTCTTCATCGGTGGAGGAGAACACTGAGGCATCAATTTGTTTCTTATTAATTTTCCCTCTCCTCTTCCTATATTTATATTGAGCAATCCTAACCGCTGCTCGTTCAACATAACTCTTGAACTGATCAACTTTATCAGCTAAAATCTGCTTTTGACATCTATTCATAGTTTCCTGAGACTGGAGGATTAACAATTGCTGTGACAACATCTGTTCCTCATTCTACTGTCTGTAAACTGATAGCAAAATCCCGCCCCTCCTCCTACACACAGTAACATATGCATTTCCATTGTTTACCAACCCCCTTTGCAAACACTTCACTGCCAGGCTGCCTTTTCCCAATTGATCTTTCCAATCCTCCCCCAGCCCTGTGAATTTAGCACATTCCTGAACTAGAATCAAGTAAGGAGCCTGATCCCAACCCAGAATAACATCAGGAGATACATTAGAACTAGCTTGTGTTTTACACCTAAACATTTTATTCTATAAAATGGAATCCTGCCGACTACGCCAAAAATGTATTGCCAAATGAAAACAGATTCTTTGGATTCCGTGTAATAGAATAAAGTTATAGAGTACAGTAATACCTCGTACACTCGCGTTTCCGAATTTGCAAATTCACAGATTCGCGATATTTTTTTGGCAACTAACATATATAGATTTTGCTCTTTTTTTTCAGATCTGTGAAATTTAATTAAAAAAAACACTTCGCTATTGGGTAGTAGCGTCCTGTTCGTTACGTACCCGGTAATTAGTTTCATTTTACTGTGAGTGTATAAGAAAAATGAATGAATGTATTAATATACAGTACTGTACAGTATACTTTAGTGTACTGTAGGGTACAGTTTATTGATATTTAGGGGTTAAACATTAGAAACCGGCATTGTAAGCGCTTCTAAGCGCTTGTGCCAAACATTCGCGATTCCTCGCGATCCGCGACCCCGCTCTGGACCCTAACCTCGCGAATGTACGAGGTATTACTGTAAACACACTGGACTATCCCCAATAGCTTAACATTTTATTAAGAATAGTCTAAGAAGATAGAAAAAGGTAACATTTCACTAAGAAGAGTATAGCAAAAGGTCTTATAACAAGGAAAAGTATAACAGATATTAGAAGGTATACTCAAACCTTGCAATACAGTAGGTATAGCAAGGTACAATCAAATATCGAAGTCAAACTGTGACTTAATCAAAACTTGCAATAAAACAAGGTATATTCAACACTAGCAATAAAGCAAGGTATATTCAACACTAGCAATAAAGCAAGGTATATCAAATATCAAAAGTCAATCAAACTATGATATATTCAACACTTACAATACAACAGGTATAGTAAGGTGATCAAATCAAATACTTACAACACTGTCACGCTTCATAGAGGAGTTCTGATAAGAGTATCAGTAGGAAGCATCACTCAGCCATGTGACAGGTATCATCAAGCAGAACCAGGCGTCCCCAATGATCTGCTATCAAGAATGCATCTGTCAGGCTGGGGAATGTTTTCCCATCTTATACCCTTTGTGTGAGTAATTAAGTGGGCGTTTACAGAAGTGATACACCTCTGTAGGGCCTTACTCTTCTCCAAACTCATATTCATGTGGAAGGGGCCAGTTTTCACTTGAATATGTCTTGTGACATATACGTTTTAAACAGAGTTGCTCTTTTGATCTAATCAGTATGGACATACAAATATAACCTGTTGATCTGGTTGGTATAGATATGTCCTTAAACAGCGTCGTTGATCTAATCTGTATCTAATTAGTATGGACATACAAATATAACCTGTTGATCTGGTTGGTATAGATATGTCCTTAAACAGCGTTGTTGATCTAATCTGTATCTAATTAGTATGGACATACAAATATAACCTGTTGATCTGGTTGGTATAGATATGTCCTTAAACAGACTTTATACCGGGTTCAAATTAAGGTTACTTATGGCCTGGCTATCATAAACATTTTGTCATAAGCAGCCATTTTGTCAAGGGCTGCTATTTTGCAATACACCGCGGACTCCTGAAGACCCCATAAACTACAGTGGGATTGCCAGATCCCACAAGGATGCTCAGGAGAGGTGAGACAAGGTGAGTATAACAGTTTATTATTTTTACTCACCTCCCCTGGGCCTCCAGCATGGGTGACAAACCCCAAATGTTTCAAGTTCAGGTCAACCACAAAATTTTTAGAATAATTGGGTTGAATCCAGTTCTATACATACTATATATATATATATATATATATATATATATATATATATATATAACTCCATGCTTCAGAAGAGGTCAGGGCTCCAGAGGGAGCACATAATTTCACAATACAGCTGTCAGTAAGTTATTCAGTAACAGTTCAGTACATACAGACTCACTTTCAAAAGGGGGAGCCATTTGCATGATGGGCAACAGGCAACTGTCCAATGCCCAACTAGTATCGTTCATGGGTCCATTAAAGGGGTTATTCACCTTGGAAATATTGATGATTTATCCCCAGATCAGCTGTTGTGGGACACCGCAGCGTCCAGGAATGTTTATATCCCAGGAGCTGTGCTGCTCACCCGCCATATGATGTGTAGCAGCAACTATAGGTACTGCAGTGATGTCCCATTGAAGTCACAGCCTGGTAGTTGTGAAGGGGACATAGCACTAAATAAGCACTGAAGCCTCTTAATTCTTGGTGGGGGTGCCAGTGATCAGACCACCACAGATCATAAACCAAGTTATGTCATCTCTTTATGAGATGGGAATACTCATATGATCCAGCTGGAGGAAAGATTTGCCTTGGCATCAGGATCAACTAAGTGATTGGTAAGGAAAGTTCCAACCGACAGTGTAAAGCATGGGGGAGGGACAGAGTAACAACCATTAATGACACTTATCTCCTATCCACTGACAGGGAATAATTGTCCGATCGCTGGGGGGCCCGACCACCTGGCCCCTAGTGATCAGAAGGATGGGGGACTGAAAGTCCCCCTAAAGCCTCCTTGTGAATGGAGCGCCTGTGCCCTTGCATGACCGGCGCTACATTCACTGCTATGGGGCTACCAGACTGTAATTTCCTGCAGCACCCTTAACCCCAAAGAAGTGAGTGCAGTCCTAGTCACACAAGTACACTGGCACTCTATTCACATGGAGGCTTTATGAGGACGTTCAGTCCCTCATCCTCCTGATCACTGGGCCCTTGTTGGACCCTCAGCACTTGGACACTTATCCTCTGTGCTGTGGATAGGAGATAAGTGTCTATAACGGCCTAACCCCTTTAAAGGGTTTATACAAGATGAGAAGAACATGGCTGCTTTTTTCCAGAATCAGCACCCAACCTGTCTACAGTTTGTTTGTGGTATTGCACCTCACCTTTATAAAACGGAATAGGGCTGAGCTGCAATACCAGACACAACCAATACACACATGTGGCACTGTATTTGAAAGAAGTCACCATGTTTTTCTAAACTTGGGCAATCCCTAATAATAAATGCATGTATTGATGTTATATTAGTGCAGATAGTGGTGTAACTAGCAAAGACTGGGCCTCCCAGCAAACTTTTGACTTGGTGGTCCCCCCACAGCAAAGCGCCCAATTTCCTGGCCTCCACACAGTATAACGCCCAATTTACACACACTATAATGTCCCAAAGTGGCCTCTAGACAGTATAATATTCCATAGCGACCCACCCACACAGTGTAATGTCCCATAGCGGCCCCTCCACACAGTATAATGTCCCACAGTAGCCCTGCACACAGTATAATGTCCCACTGTGGCCCCTGCACACACATTATTATGTCCCATAGTTGCCCATGCACACAGTATTATGCCCCATAGTGGCCCCTGCACACAGAATTATACCCCATAGTGGTATAGGCCAAGATACCAGCAACAGTGTGTGCCAACCTTGTGAAGACTTACAGAAAACGTTTGACCTCTGTCATTGCCAACAAAGGATATATAACAAAGTATTGAGATGAACTTTTGTTATTGACCAAATACTTATTTTCCACCATAATTTGCAAATAAATTCTTTAAAAATCAGACAATGTGATTTTCTAGATATGTTTTCTCATTTTGTCTCTCATAGTTGAGGTCTACCTATGATGTCAATTACAGGCCGGCCTCATCTTTTTAAATAGGAGAACTTGCACAATTGGTGGCTGACTAAATACTTTTTTTCCCCACTGTATTTGTTTATCTGTAGGCTGCAAAAATTGTGGATTTGATCAAACTTGCCAATGTATCTTTAGACGTTTTCAGACCTTTTCTAGTGCCTGAAAAAAGTACAAAAGAAATTTTCTTTTTTCCTGAAAATTTCCAAAATATGAAGTTTGTTCAGTTCTGAATGTAACAAGCCTCTCTGAATTAAGAGATCCGGATACTGGGGAAGAGGGAAATTCTTGTTGTTCGAAATTTGCAATAACAGGTAACCAGGCCCTTTGGGGCCAAAACGGAGCTATTATTATTACTGATGGTTTCTCCAATAATATTTTTTGCAGAAGCTCCTGTATAATCTGGACTGGAGGAAAGACGTAAATAAATTTGTGATTCCAACTCATGGAGAACGCATCCACTGCATACTGGTGATATTGATGATTCAGAGAACAAAATACCGGAAGTTTTGCATTGTTTCTGGTTGCCATTTGTCTGTTAGAAGATGAAAGTATTTGATTTCAATTTAATTTGATTTAATTCCCACTCTAAAGTTCTGAGAGTCTTCTGGCTCAGAAGATCCGCTCTGGTATTCAGAGATCCTTTTATATGCAATGCTCTTAAGTCCAGCAGGGCAGATTCTGCCAGTTGAAAAATCTTCTTGCACTCCATCATCAAAAGCTTGCTTCGGGTTCCACCCTGCTTGTTTATATAGTAGGCTACTACCTGGTTGTCTGTCTGGATAAGGACAGATTTCTGAATCAACAGTTTGAAGTGTAGCAGTGCCAACCTGACAGCTTTCATCTCTGGAAAATACGAAGACCGGCGTCTGTCCAATTTGTCCCAAAGGCCTTGTGCCCATACGGTTTGTAGATGAGCACCCCAACCTTTCTTTGAGGCATCTGTGGTTATGATAAGTGATTCCTTGAACTGAAAACTTTCCTTTCTTTAAATTACCTGGATTGAGCCACCATTTCAGATCTCGTTTTGTGGCTAAGTCTAAGATTATAATAAATAAAAACTTAATTTATATAGCGCCAACATATTCCGCAGCACTTTACAAATCAGAGGACACATGAACAGACAATAGGAGACATTACAATGTGACAAAGAAATAACACAAGAGGTCAGGGGGCTTGTTTGATACAATGATCCAGCCATCTTTTAATAGAAAAGGTTGTGTAACTGAAGCTGTATGTACCCGTCACCAGCCAGTATCTGGGAATAAACAGATACTAAGTGCAAGGAGTGCAGTGTAACTTCTAGATGGAGACGACACGATCTGAGGAAACAGAGGAGGAAGGATTAAAAAAAAAAAAAAAAAAAAAAAAGTGTTATTGTTCTCCATCTCTGCACACTACACTGTGATCAGGTCATGTGATAAGCCTACCTAAGCAGATGTGATTTTAGGGCAGTTTTGAAGCTGCTGTAGTTGGGAATTAATCAGATTGTCCGGGGTAAAGCGTTCCAGGGCACTGGTGCAGCTAGAGAAAAGTCTTGGAGATGGGAGTGGGATGTTCGGCTAACAGAAGATACAAGTCTAAGGTCATTGGCAGAACAAAGAGGATGGTTAGGGCGGTAGACAGTGACAAGGGAGGAGATATAGGGGGTGCAATGTTATGGATGGATTTGTGAGCGAGTGTGATAATTTTGTATTGTATTCTGTGATGGATGGGCAACCAATACAGCGACTAACACAAGGTAGATGCATCTGTGTACCGCTTTGACACAAAGATGAGTCTGGCGGCTGCATTCAGGACAGATTGTAGTGGGGAGAGTTTACTAAAAGGAAGCCCAATTACAAGAGAATTGCAATATTGAAGATGAGAAAGAATCAGAGCGACAATGAGGGATTTTGAGGTTTCCACGGTGAGAAAAGGACAAATTCTAGAGATGTTTTTGAGGTGCAGGTGGCAAGAGTGTCCAAGTGTGTTAATATATGGGATAAAGGTGAGATCTGAGTCAAATACAACCCCCAGATAGTGGGCATGCTTCCTCGGTGTAAAAGTAAGACCACAGACAGAGATATCAGGGTTAGGTTGTTTAGTAGATGGAGGGAACACAAGAAGTTCAGTATTTGAAAGATTCAATTTCAGATAAAGAGAAGACATGATGTTAGAGACAGCAGAGAGACAGTCACTGGTGTTCTGTAGTAGTGCAGGGGTGATGTCACGGGATGAGGTATATAGCTGGGTATCATCAGCATAAATATGGTATTGAAAGCCAAACTTGTCCAATTGGGGCTGTGTACAGAGAGAAGTGGAGGGGGCTTAGGACCGAGCCCAGAGGAACCCCAATCACAAGGGGCAAGGGAGAAGAAATAGCACCAGCGAATGGTACACTAAATGAGCGGTCAGAAAGATAGGAAGAAAACCAAGAGAGCGGTATGCCTGAGGCCAATAGAGTGAAGCATAGTGAGGAGGAGTTGGTGGTCTACAGTGTCAAATGCTGCTGAAAGATCCAGAAGAATAAGTAGAGAATAGTTCCCTTTAGATTTAGCCATCAGGAGATCGATGGAGACTTTTGTAAGGGCCGTTTCTGTAGAGTGCTTTACGTATCCTCTTCACATCCCCATTCTAAAACTGAAGCACATTGTGCTGAAGGCTTTGGCTGTGAACCATAGCCTAAAGTACTGCATCTATTGAGGCTTCTAATAAACCCAAAGTTTTCAAGATTTGATGAATTGTAGACAGAGGAGACTTGACTAACATTTTCACTGAAGTTTGGATTTTTTAAAATTATTTTCAGAGGAAGAAAATGCATTTGCAGTTCTGTGTTTATCACAAACCTTAGAAAACATTTTGAAGTTTCTGGCAACAGCTGAGACTTCTCCCAATTTATTTGGAAACCAAGTTCCTTGAGTGTCATGGTAACCACACTGAGGTGATCTTGCAGGAGAGAAGTTGATGGAGCAGTTATCAACCAATCGTCTAGATAGGGAAAAACTTGAATTGCTTTCAGTCTCAGAGCTGCAACTATTACAATTGCCACCTTGGTAAAAAACCCTTGGAGAGGAAGTTAGGCCAAAAGGGAGTGCTTTGAATTGGTAGTGACTGATTGACTGCTATCCTCAGGAATCTTCTTGACATAGGATGGATTAGAACATGTAGATATACATCTTTCAGGTCTAGAGATGCCAAGACTTGGCCTTTCTGTAAGGCTGCTGTAGCTGTCCTTATTGTTTCCATCTTGAAGTGAATTTTTTTTTACATAATGGTTTAGAGACCTGAGGTCTATGATCAATCTCCAAGAACAGTCAACCTTTGGAACTGGAAAAATTCTTGAATAAATTCCAGAACATTGTTCCCCTTTGGGACTTCTTCTATGGCATTTTTTGCCAAAAAGTCTATTAGCGGAAAAACATGTAGAATTTCTTGTTCGTTCAGAAGAAAATGATCTTTTGGTTTGTGGAGAATTTCTATTACATAATCTTTTTCTATAAGATCTAAAACCCACTTGTCTGTGGTAATGCTGCGCCATTTGTAAACAACCTCCAACTTGACCATTTTTTATATCAAAAACCCTCGCATCTTCCTCCCTCTTGTTTTTACTTCAATTTTTCCAAGATGGTGGATCTGAATTTTTGGTATAGTCTACCATGATCAATTGGTCTATTATTTCGTCTCTTCGGGAACAATTTGTATCTTCTCTGGTAACGTGAGCAAGGCTTAAAACTTTTACTGATCTGTGGAAAGACCAGGGGCTCTTGCCTTCTTATTAGCTTCTAAGAACTGATCTAATTTTTCTCCAAAAAGTCTTCCAGGTTGAAAAGGTATAGAATATAGATTATATTTTGATGAAGCTTCCTATGTCCATGGTTTTAACCATATGGCTCTTCTTGCCGCATTGGTAACTGCTAGATTCTGTGCGACCAATCTTAAAGTAACTAAAGGAAAATCTGAAGAAAAATCAACAGCAACTTTAAGTGAATAAAGTTGCTCTATTAGTTCTTCTCTTGGAACACCATATTGAATATCTCTTCCCAAGTGGTTTAACCATAATCTCAGAGCCCTGGACACAGGAACGGCTGCCATGGCGGCTTTACTGTAGATAAAGCTGCTAGGGATATATGTTTTTTTTGTTTGTTTTTTTCAGACAAATGTCAGCTCTGAGATCCATTGGATCTTTGAGGTTATATGAATCATCTGCCGGAAAAAAACAAAACAAAAAAAAAAACAAAAACGTTTTTTTTAGAGAGGTTTGTAACTGCTGGATCAACTCTGGCTTGCTCTTCCCAAGCCTCACATCGCCCAGGATCCATTGTTTACACTGTTTTAAACCTAGAAACAAGTTGCATCTTTTAGCCAGAAATTTCCATCCCATCTCCATAATGGATTTTAAGACTGGATGCCTCGGAAGGACTGTAGCCTTTCTTTTGGGGAAATAAAACAGACTCTCCCTATCCAGAAAGGATGAGACAGCCTGTCCTGTTTCCATAAAAAAAAATTAACATTTTAAATGAACTTAACAGAATTTCCCTTTTCAAACAAATAATTATCTTCAGAAATCACCATGTCAGAGTATAATTCTGATGTCTGAAGATTCCATTCAGATGAATTACAGGACTCAACTCAGAAAATTCTTGCTTGATTTTTTTCTTGTTAGACCTAAACGATTAAAAAAAAAAAAAAAATGAAAAGAATTTTTTAGCCTCCTTATCAGTCATCTGTTCATCCTCAGAAACATGTGTGCAAACACCGAATATATTAGATGGATAATCCTCCAGAAGATGTTAGACAGCTAATGCAGCGTTCAGATTTAGCCTTCTGCTTGGTTTTAGAAGATGCATTAGGACTTGTAGGAGAGGCTTGACTCTGGAGTACAAACTATACATATGTCAGGCATATGGTCATCAGGTACCTGCTGACATTCAGCACAAATCCTATGTTTCCTCTTAGACAGTTTTTTATCACTGGACATCTGCAACACATAGAAGAGGACTCTCTTTAGTATACAGACAAGAGGAGACATCGTGCAAGAAGAGCCCAAGAGGGCATTTTTACTGTAGATCTCTGAGGGTCAGCGCTGAAGCCAGTAGACCTGTCCCATACTGTAATTGGTACGGGACAGTATGTTGCTGGGAGGCAGAGACTCCTAGCATCATAGATAACTAGAATGCTAGGAGTCCCGCTCCGAGCATGAAGTAAAGCCGGTCGTGTTCTGCTACCCTAACTCGGTGGAGTCTCCAGGTGTGTACAAACGCTGAGACTTCAGACAAAGCCTTTGAATCTTCTTTGTAGAAATTTAAAAAAAAAAAAAAAAACCTGTCTTAAAAGAAAAACAAACAAACCCCTGTGGGCCAGACTCAGGAAAAAAACGAGGACAAAAAACAGAAAGGGAATAGTGAAAGAGGGGGGTTCTTATACCATCAATTAGGCTGTTTCATTGCTACCTAGGGCTGGTCCTAGAGGGAAAATAGGCGGGGCAAATTACCCATCTGTGCTGCCGCAGAACGAAAAAAGAAAAGAAAAAAAAAAAAAAAAAAGGGGGGGGGGGGGGACAACAAGGCTTAAATTGTCAAACATGCGCTAAAATTGGAGTCATAAAATTCTAGCTCAAAATAAGCCAACTAAAAGGCTGCATAAACTTACACTAGACAGTCTAACACTTAATGCATGCAACTGTATTCCATTCAAGAAAACACAATCTGAGTGTGGGCTGTATTTCCCACAGTCATGTGCATGGAACTCACTGTGTCACCCCATTGGAAGAGGCTTGGCTTGCACACTTGGTCGTAAGCATGAGGCCTTAAGATACACATCTTAATATTTGTATATCTTAAGATATACAAATATACACTGCCTAACTTTTAGTAAATGTGGGCCACTGTGTGTATGAATCCTTGTTGACTGCTAAAAAGATACATTTTTTTAATGCTATTATATAGACTATATACACCTTACAGGCAATACAGTTGCCACTAGTTTTTTCTGCACAACTTTTTAAAGATGAAGACATGAATACATTCTATTGCAATAAAAAAAAAAAAAAAAAAAAATATTCGATAACTCCTTGGGACATTTAAAGTATTCTTCAAGTGAAGAAGCAGTTTTGGCAAATGATTTGAATGGGTTAAAATGCCCACTTAGCTTAGGTGCATTACAATAAGCAGCAGAACAGGAGAGGTGCGAGATCGGTGAGGCAATTATCACTTTGTTTAAAACCCATTCTGAGCCCTTTGCCAAGTAGTTTGTAGTACAGCCCCTTTAACATTTTATTGAAAAAAAAAAAAAAAAATGGAATCACAGTGGGTATTTGTAGACATTTCATATACAGTTACTTGAAATGGGAAAGATTTATGGCAAAATTTGACTTTATTTATGATCGATGGCTATTGTGCTATAGTCACACCTTACCAAAAATAGCAACAGCAAAATAAATGTCCACACTATCCCTCTGTAAATAATACAAGTGACACAACGATATGTATTAAATATATTTAGTAATATTTAAGTCCTCAAGAATTCAGTTGTCAAAGCTTTACATACAGCATATCTTTGTTTTAGGTTTGGTTCACACTTGTGAAGGACTTTTCTCTCTGCCAATTTTTGGTGGAATCTGCGGCGGAGACTCAGACTAAGTATAGTATTAAAGTATATTGGTCTCTTCCAAATATTTAGCAGCTTTTAATCGCTATCTTAACAATCATAATGGGTCGCACCATGTCAGCCTTTAATATGAATAGAGAGCTTATAGCAAAAGTAATACTTTTAAATGGTCAACTAAATAAGACAAACATAAAAGCTTTCAAAACATGAAGGCAGTGGGGAATGGAGTTATGAACACGTAATAACAGTTTTCTGGCAAAATTGGTCACAAATAACATTTTAGCATTGTTCTAGCCACTTTCAACCCCATCAGTTTTATCATTTACACCAGATTTCTGGTGTAGATTTCAACATAGGTGCAGAGCCTGCCAGAGCATTCACCCAATTTAAGAGGAGGCTTGCGGCTTATTATAAATAGAGCCCACTCAGTAAGTAGTCCTACTCAATGACTGACAGACTCACACACTGTACAAGGAAGGATGACAATTGTCCACTTGACTACTAAGCTCAGAATAAGCAGTGAGCTTGAACTTTTGTAAGATTATTTAAAAAAAAAAAAAAAAGATATATTCATTCTATCTATCTAAATCTGCTCAGCTCCTCCTACTCTATAACATGCTGCCAGCAGATTAAAGTGCATTTTCAATGTGACAGATTACCTTTAGGGGGCGTTCACACTACCGTTGGTGACCATCAGTAGTGTTCGTTACTATTGTCCGTTACAAGATTTTAGCAACGGACACTAGCTGAACCGTCACAAATCCATTAAAATTTCCATTCATTTCAATGTGATTTTATCTTGAGTCCGTAAGTGTCCATTTACACCCAATCCG